>JARQOD010000003.1:542886262-542923093 GCA_033576555.1 Oophaga sylvatica | reverse complement strand
TCCCTCATTTTTCATACCCCTTGAAAAAGGCCACACCGCCGAAACGCGCGTCGGGGTGGGTGCACCGGAGGAGACGCTGACACTTTCACTTCTTCAGGTAATCGCTGTGATTTCCCTCTTTAGGGATAACTATTAATATATTGTATATGTGGTTGCCTATAGATTGATTATGCTATCACTAATACACTCTATGGGATGGCCCATGCTGTAATATAACCAATTTTTGGTTGACTTTGATTTGAGGATATATTTGGCAGCATATTATATTGTGGCATTGTTTGCCCATAATAACATGTCATGACTACTATTTACTATGCCCATTTATCCGTATTGCTGCATGTGTCTCCCTCTCTCCTCTGATGCACCCCTCATATTGCATGTATATATTTGGTCTTTACTTCCTTCCCATTCCTGTCTAAATTTCCTGTTTTGTTATGCTAAATAAAATTTATACTTTTATATTAATCTGACAAATTTTGGGAATTTATTTTGTGTGTGTTCTCTTTGGTTTTGCTTGCTTTTGCGATATTTCCCCTTAGTTTTCCATATAAATGCCTATTTACATTACGTAAAATTCTTTGGTAATTATTTATTCTTTGGGCAATTGTCTCCATGAAAGTTGTTTTGTATTTAATTTCTGTGTTTTGCACAGGTTTTGTTTCTTTTTGGAACATGGATTTTCGAGCCATGGATCAAGCCTGGCTTGGTCAAATCGAGCAGGTATTCGGCACAGGTGGGAAGGATTCACAGGTGCCAGCTGAGCCAACGTTTGATCAGGCCCATGATATTGAGAAATTACTAATCAAAAGAACAAAAATCTGGTGGAATAGAGCCTTTCTGGAAAGATAATATTTCATCAAAACTGATCCCCAGAGGACTACGTGTCCGCATCATTCCTTCATTTCCAGTAGTGGATGGCGAGTTTATTGAGAAATGGGAGGAGGCGTGTGGTATTTGTTTCATTCACGTTAATGCAGCTGTTGGTTGGTCTAAATTCTAAGGCTATTTCAGACCTGACATTTCCATCGACGAGGCTGAACGAAATCTTAAAGCTAAGTGTCCAGCAGATAGGATTGCCAACTATGAGGCTCAAATTGAGAAAAGTTTGGATCTTTGTGTCAAAAAGATCCAGGAAACTCAATCTCATAAATTTCAAAGAGACACAAGAGATTTCTCTAACAAAAATGTCTATTTTTGGAGAAAACCTAATGTTAAAACACCTAGGATGATTGGAGCAACATCTACTACTTCCATTTCCTCGATGAGTGATTCTTCTGAGTGGTCTTCATCATCTATGATGACTCGTTCTGGACCCAGTAAGAGAATGCGGATGCCAATTTTCATCCATATAAAAGGATGCAAACCAAATCACCTGATCAGTCTAAAAATAACAAGGTAATTAATTTAAGTACTCATACCTTGACTGAAAATGACTTGTCCTTATTAAATAGGGGTCTCACATTCTCCCCTAGATCTAATTTCAACACTTTTGTGGCAATCAAGGACCTACATCTTTTTGCAAGGTCCTTGATTTTCAAAAGACATTTTTTTGATCCTCAACTTACATCTTTGTTCCCCATAGCGGAAGAACAAATAGCTCTGCAAGATTTGGAGGAACTATCTGCTTAACACATTGCTGGGGAGGGAGGTAAGATTCCCCCATCCATTAGAGTCAAGTCCAAAAAGTTTCCTTCTTTGTCAACATGTGCACCTGTTGATCTCTTTGTACAGGTTGTCACTAAGGATTTTATGAACATTTCCACTGGGATCAATAATGACAATCTTACTAGGAGGGAACGTGAGAGGTTGGACGTCCTGAGGGCACTTCCTGATGTTGTGCTAAAGCCAGCAAATAAAGGGGGTAACATAGTCATATGGCCTAAGCCCCTGTATGAAAGGGAAGCGTTTAGGCAGCTTAACAATTCTACCTGTTATAAACGACTGACATTCAACCCCCTATCATCCTTTATGAAGGAGTTGTCCCAAATCATACATAGAGCTGTTCAGGACAATGTTATTACCAAGGAGCTGGCTTTGGCACTCCAAGTGGCTGAACCTACCATCTCCACTATGTACTTACTACCTAAAATACATAAAAATCAGGAGGTGCCCCCAGGACGTCCGATCATCTCAGGTTCAGGCAATTATCTTGAGAAGGTCAATCTCTGGATTGACTCTAAATTGCAACCTCTTGTGGGTAACCTTCCCTCTTTTTTGTTGGATACTGGGGAGTTCCTGAAACGAGTGGATGGTCTCTACATTGGACCTGATACTATGCTGGTAACTGGAGATGTTGAATCTCTTTACACTAATATCAGGCACAAAGATGGCCTTGCAGCCACTAATTATTTTCTTACCATGTCCAATTTACCTTCTGAGATCATCCACTTTATTTTGGAGCTCCTCGAATTTTCACTTACGCATAATTTTTTCATTTTTAAGGGGTCCTTCTACCTGCAGCTCCAGGGGACAGCTATGGGGGCTTCCTTTGCCCCTGCGTATGCTAACCTGTTCCTGGGGCTGTAGGAGAGGGACCTCTCCCTGTCAGATCAGTGGTCATCGATGGACCGCATCCCGTTTTGGGTGCGGTACATCGATGACATTTTCCTCATCTGGCAGGGTACCTCCATTCAGTTGGGTGAATTTGTTACCTTTTTGAATTCTAATGATCTCAATATCCACATTACACACACATTTGATGTGGAGAGCATCAGTTTTCTAGATGTAAAAATATGGAGGGATTCCGAGGATATACTACAAACTAGTATCTTTAGAAAGGAGACGTCAACCAACATGCTGCTCCACGCCTCTTCAGCACATCCTAAACCCATGATCAACGCCATCCCTACTGGCCAATTTCTACGTCTTCGTAGAATATGTTCTACTGAACAAGATTTTAAGACTCAGGCTAGGGACCTCTCAGATAGATTCATGGAGCGTGGCTATAGCCGACGGTCTATCAAAAGGGCCTTCAACAGGGCTAAAAATTCTACCCGTCATACATTGCTATACCACAATAAGGAGAAGCAACCTGATAAAAAGATCAGATTTATCACCAATTATCATGCTCAATTTTCACGCATGAGAGATATTCTAAGTAGGGCATGGCCCATTTTGCAGGCCGACCCTATTCTGAATCAGATTCTTCCCCATACACCAAGTATCACAATTAGACGCTCCAGAAATCTGAGGGATTATTTGGTTCACAGTCACTATCAGGGTGAGAGAAAAATTACCTTTCTGGATGGTGGTCGTCCTGTGTGTGGCAGTGGTCCTTGTGGTCGATGTGTCGCCTGTCCTAATATTGATCGCACCAATACCTTTTTTAATTCTATGGGTACTAGGACATATGAGATCAGGAAACATATTTCATGTGTCTCCAAATGTGTTATATATTTTGCATTGTGTCCTTGCAATTTAATATATATCGGAATGACGACACGCCAACTCAAAATGCGTGTACGCGAACACGTCTTGGGGATTCAGGCGGCCGCCGACCATGAGGACCTTGCCACACTCAGGACCATACCACGTCACTTTAAACTCCACCATGGTTGTGATAGCTCCCAGCTTCGAGTCAGAGAGATTGATACCATTGATCCTGGTATACGTGGTGGCATTCTAACTTCTAGGCTGTCACAATGCGAAACCAAATGGATCTGGACACTAGATACGGTCCATCCTAAGGGTCTAAATGAGGCAATTAGTTTTGCCTCTTTCTTATAAATGGTTCTTCTGGCTCTTGTGTTCTGTTTTGACCATTTGTATCATGTAACGTGTTTCATTTATGTTTTTAATATTAATTTTTATTCTCACCGTTTTAGATTTATTTGCTGCTTCTCTTCCCTCTGATTAATCACAACATTCATCATGCTGAAGCACTCTTTGCATGTTGCAATTGGTATTGCATATACGTTCTGTCATCCTTATCATCATGAACTAGGACTTCTCACGTCGATTTAACATCATATTTCTTGATTGTACTTTCCCATATAGCTGTTGGAATGTTCAGCTGTATTTGTTGTGCCTATGATGTTCCATCTATTGCCATGTTGCTCACCATGTATTTGTTAACATATTCAGCTCTTGTCTAACTTATGTACCATTATTCTTTTATTATGCTTATGTTCTATGTTATATGTTTGCATACTTACCCATTGTCCGCTGGGCTCGCCACCTGCTGGTACGCCTGCGTGCTGCGGTTCCTGGTCCGTCTGGTCGCTTTCGGCGTCTTCTGTTGGTGTGGTGACGGTCACATGATTGTAACGTCGCCACCCATGTGACGCCGACGTGGCCCAGCGTCCTTGGATACTGCGGCGGCGCATGCGTCGCTTACAGCAGTGACGACACCGATGCCTGCCAATGATCTCAATTCGGCACTTACATTCCTTATTGGACACGGCGGTATCTGCACCTCGGCGACTAATGATGATGACATTCATGGTGGGCGGCATTATTACTGACGAGCTAGACTCTATATTGGTTATACCGATTACTCAGCCTGTTGGCACCATCTGCGGCACTCTTTTTAATCAGGGGCGGTACAGACATATGACTAGTTCCAGCTATGTTCATTGGTTGAGGCAGCACTTTTATATCCTTCCTTCCCTCACTTTTTCATACCCCTTGAAAAAGGCTACACCGCCGAAACGCGCGTCGGGGTGGGTGCACGGAGGAGACGCTGACACTTTCACTTCTTCAGGTAATCGCTGTGATTTCCCTCTTTAGGGATAACTATTAATATATTGTATATGTGGTTGCCTATAGATTGATTATGCTATCACTAATACACTCTATGGGATGGCCCATGCTGTAATATAACCAATTTTTGGTTGACTTTGATTTGAGGATATATTTGGGCAGCATATTATATTGTGGCATTGTTTGCCCATAATAACATGTCATGACTACTATTTACTATGCCCATTTATCCGTATTGCTGCAAGTGTCTCCCTCTCTCCTCTGATGCACCCC
This sequence comes from Oophaga sylvatica, assembly GCA_033576555.1. NCBI lineage: Eukaryota > Metazoa > Chordata > Amphibia > Anura > Dendrobatidae > Oophaga > Oophaga sylvatica. The sequence continues at coordinate 542,918,119 of JARQOD010000003.1, read as the reverse complement.
TCATATTGCATGTATATATTTTGGTCCTTACTTCCTTCCCATTCCTGTCTGAATTTCCTGTTTTGTTATGCTAAATAAAATTTATACTTTTATATTAATCTGACAAATTTTGGGAATTTATTTCGTGTGTGTTCTCTTTGGTTTAGCATTCTGTAATGCAGTAGATAAGCCCCCGATGTCACCTGAAAGTGAAGAAAAATTAGTTATATTATACCCACCCAGGGGCGTTCCGCCGTCCGATCGTAGATAAGCCCCTGATGCCGGTGGCCGCAGCTTATAGGGCAAAAATGGGGTGACAGAGTCCCTTTAATGAGTGAGGGGCATCAAATGAGTAGTATGCACCTCTGTGCGCCATGCCAGAAATCTTGCTCTAGTCTGTAACAGTTCATCATAAACAGAGATGAGTGAATGTTTTAAAGTTCGGTTCGGAACAGTGAACGACTCGATGTTCGACGACCTTATCCGAACTCCATAGAATTCAAAGGGAGGCAAAACCAAACACAGACAACATCTTCAGGAGGGCCAAAAAGCTGCCAAAACAACACTAATTTGGGGCAGACACCAAGAAAAGTGGCATCAATTGACCCAGAGTACAAATAGTAAAATTCCGCAGCATAGATGCATGGGACAGGGCTTGGACCAGTGTTATGAATGTTTTAGAAATGAATTCTGAGCAGAAGCTCCCTCTGGTGGTTGCAAACAGTACTGAACCATTCAATGAGGATTGGCAATCAGGGATCACGGACTGGCTGGATATAAGGGAGGTTTCCCCCCATCATGGTTGCCGGTGATCAATTGTTCTTGTCTCAACGTTGTTTCCTGGTTCACTTGGAAGCTTGCTGAGTCTTGCCTCTTCTCCTGCTCTCAGATAAGATATTTTCTGTTTTTTGTTTTTGTGCTTTCCATTTGTATATTTCTCTGCATTTCTGTGAGGTTGGCCAGGTTCCCCTCCCCGGAGGGCTTGGTCTCCTCTCGGTTCCTCTGGAGCCATTGTTGTTTGTTAATTTGCCTTTTCCAGTTTTTTCAGTGGCTGCAGCTTAGTTTTGTTACACCAGAGAACTAATTTAGGTGGTAGAGGTCGTGTGATCTCAGGTGTTTTTGCAATTAGTAGCGTTGGTTTTTTTTGGGGTTTTTTTTTGGATTGCAGTAAGTATCCTTCCTATCCTTTTCTGTCTAAGTCAGATTGGGCCCCAGCGTTTGCTCATACTATTTTCTGTCTGTGTCTGTATTTCCTCTTGTCTAACCGCCATTACATGTTTGGGGGCTTCCTATGTTCTTTGGGGATCTGCTCCGGGGCAGATAGCTTTCCTCTTTCTATCTTTAGGTGTATTTAGCCTCTCAGGCTGTGACGAGGCATCTAGGACCAACGTAGGAACGCTCCACGGCTGCCTTTAGTTGTGGTGGTAAGTCAGGGTACTGCAATCCAGTAGATTCCAACCTCTCTGGTGTATTGCCGTTTTTGCCTGCTCTCCTCAGCTACCAAAACATAACAGCATCACCGGCCCAAACTGAAAATTATATGGTACTCACAGAAGGGAAAAATAGTGTGGAAAAAAAAAAAAGTTGTCAGAGTTGTCAGAGATTTTTTTTTTTTTTTCTGTTTGTTGCATTTTTTTTCCACTCTTTTTCTCTGGGTGCTGAGGATTTTTTTTTTCTCTCAATGGAGTTTGCACAGTTGTCTGGCCGTGTGGATCAGCTTGCCACTGAAGTTCGGAGTATTGCTACCTATCTTGCAGGGTTGCCGGTTGTGGAACCTAGGATCCCCATGCCAGATTTGTTTTTAGGGGATCGAGCTAAATTTCTGAATTTCAAAAATAACTGTAAGTTGTTTTTTGCCTTAAAATCTAAGTCCTCAGGGAACGCAGCACAGCAGGTTCAAATTGTCATCTATCTCCTGCGCGGCGATCCTCAGGATTGGGCTTTTTCCCTGACACCTGGGGATCCTGTTTTGAGTAATGTTGATGCATTTTTTCTGGCTCTGGGGTTATTGTACGATGAACCTAATGTCACAGATCAAGCTGAAAAAACCTTGTTGGCATTAAATCAGGGGCTTGAGGACGCTGAGTTGTACTGTCAGAAATTCCGAAAGTGGGCAGTTCTGACCAAATGGAATGATGATGCTTTGGCAGCTCTTTTTCGGAAGGGTCTGTCAGAGAATGTAAAAGATGTTATGGTGGGTTTCCCTGCTCCCTCTGGTCTCAATGATTCTATGTCATTGGCGATTCAAATTGACAGACTTTTGCGTGAGCGTAGAGGTATGCGTAGAATGGTGTTGCCTTGTGATCCAGCTTCTGAGCCCATGCAGTGTGATAGACTGACTTCTGGGGCACAGCGTCATGAGTTTCGAAAACGCAATGGGTTATGTTTCTACTGTGGTGATGCCTCTCATGCTATTTCAGTCTGCCCTAAGCGGGGAAGACGTTTTGCACGCTCAGTTGTCTTGGGTAGTGCTCAGACTAAATTTCAGTTGACTGTTACCCTGATTTGCTTCCTGTCCACATTTTCTGCTCAGGCTTTTGTTGATTCGGGAGCAGCTATTAACCTGATGGATTTTGATTTTGCTAAACGTTGTGGGTTTCCCTTGATACCCGTACGGAAGTCTATTCCCCTACTGGGGATTGATTCTACCCCTTTGGCTGAGAATAAACCCCAGTTCTCTACTCAGGTGATAATGAGAGTTGAACCTGATCATCAGGAGAGTTGCAAATTTTTGGTGCTGTATAATCTGCATGACATTATTGTACTAGGTTTCCCTTGGTTACAGTCTCATAATCCTGTTTTGGATTGGAAATCTGTGTCTGTAACCAGTTGGGGCTGCCAATGTGTTAATGCCAACACTCCTGTTTTTTCTGCCTCTCCCCAGGCTCAAGATGTGCCTGACTTTTTGACTGATTTTTCTGATATGTTTAGCGAAAGTAAATCTGCATCCTTGCCCCCCCATAGGAGCTATGACTGCGCTATTGAATTAGTGCCCTAAAGGTCGCCTTTTTAACTTGTCTGTACCTGAACATGACGCTATGCGGTCTTATATCAAGGAGTCATTGGAGAAGGGTCATATCAGACCATCCTCTTCACCCTTGGGTGCCGGTTTTTTCTTTGTGGCCAAAAAGGATGGTTCATTAAGGCCGTGTATTGATTATCGTCTCTTGAACAATATCACTGTGAAATATCAATATCCGTTACCCTTGATTTCTGACCTGTTTTTCAGGGTGAAAAGTGCTACTTGGTTTACCAAGCTTGACTTCAGGGGGGCGTATAACCTTATTCGCATTAAGCACGGGGATGAATGGAAGACGGCGTTTAATACCCCAGAGGGGCATTTTGAGTACCTAGTGATGCCCTTTGGGCTCACTAATGCTCTGTCCGTCTTCCAGTCCTTCATGAATGACATTTTCAGGGATTTTGTGGATAAATTTCTGATTGTTTATTTGGATGATATCTTGATTTTTTCCAATGACTGGGACTCTCATGTGAAACATGTTCGGACTGTGTTCCAGATTTTGAGAGAGAATGCTCTGTATGTGATGGGATCAAAGTGTCTTTTTGGCATACAGAGGATCTCATTTCTGGGATTCATTTTGTCTCCATCTGTTATTGAAATGGACCCAGTCAAGGTTCAGGCCATCTGTGATTGGGTCCAACCTACTTCATTAAAGGCTCTTCAGAGATTCTTGGGTTTTGCCAATTTTTATCGTAAATTTATTGGTAATTTCTCTGTTATTGTTAAACCATTGACTGATTTGACCAAAAAGGGTTCTGATGTGGTGAATTGGCCTCCTGAGGCAGTCTCTGCGTTTCAGGAGCTTAAGCGGAGATTCACTTCTGCTCCTGTTCTACGGCAGCCTGATGTTTCTCTGCCATTTCAGGTGGAGGTTGATGCCTCTGAAATTGGGGCAGATGCCGTTTTGTCCCAAAGAGATCCTGAGACCTCTAAAAGTAACCCCTGTGCTTTTTTCTCTCGAAAATTTTCTCCAACTGAACGTAATTATGACGTGGGTAATCGGGAGTTATTGGCCATGAAGTGGGCTTTTGAAGAGTGGAGACATTGGCTGGAGGGAGCCAAACATCAGGTGGTGGTCCTCATGGATCATAAGAATCTGGTTTATCTGGAATCAGCCAAGCGACTTAATCCTAGACAGGCCAGGTGGGCCTTGTTTTTCACACGTTTTAATTTTGTGGTTTCCTTTCTTCCTGGCACTAAGAATATTAAGGCGGATGCCCTCTCGAGGAGTTTCCTTGCGGACTCTCCTGAGTTATCTGATCCTGCTGTTATTTTGAAAGAGGGTGTAGTTCTTTCCGCCATCTCGCCCAATTTGAGACTGGCTCTGGAGGGGTCTCAGGAGGATAAACCCGAGCGCTGCCCTGTTGGGAAATTGTTTGTCCCAGACCAGTGGAAGAAGAGTGTGATGTCTGAGATTCATTGTTCCGCGTTGGCCGGTCATCCCGGAATTTTTGGTACCAGAGACTTGGTGAGTCGGTCCTTTTGGTGGCCTACTTTGTCTCGTGACGTCAGGGAGTTTGTGCAGTCCTGTGGGACTTGCTCTCGCTCCAAGCCTTGCTCTCGCTCTAGTGGTTTGTTGATGCCATTGCCTATGCCCAAGAGACCATGGACCCATATCTCTATGGATTTTATTTCCGACCTCCCTGTTTCTCAGAGAATGACCTTTATCTGGGTGATTTGTGATAGGTTTTCCAAGATGATACATGTTGTGCCATTACCTAAGTTGCCTTCCTCCTCCGAATTGGTGCCTTTGTTCCTTCGGCACGTGGTTCGGTTTCACGGCATTCCTGAGAACATTGTGTCTGACAGAGGAGTCCAGTTTGTTTCCAGATTTTGGAGGACTTTTTGTTCTAAACTTGGTGTTCAATTGTCTTTCTTCTCTGCTTTTCATCCTCAGACCAATGGACAAACTGAGAGAACAAACCAGACATTGGAGACTTACCTGAGATGCTTTGTGTCTGCTGATCAAGATGACTGGGTCTCTTTTTTGCCTTTGGCTGAGTTTGCTCTTAATAATAGGGCAAGCTCTGCCACTTTGATGTCTCCATTTTTCTGCAATTTTGGGTTTCACCCTCGATTTTCTTCGGGACAGACGGGGGCTTCTGTCTGTCCGGGTGTTGACTCTGTTGTGGAGCGTATGCAGCAGATTTGGGACCAGGTAGTGGAGAGGTTGTCCCTCTCTCAGGAGAAGGCCCAGCGGTTTGCCAACCGGCATAGGACTGATGGTCCTCGGTTTAAAGTGGGGGACTTGGTCTGGTTGTCCTCAAGAAATATCCCTATGAGAGTTGCATCTCCTAAGTTTAAGCCTAGGTTTATTGGACCTTATAAGATCATGGAGTTTCTTAATCCTGTTTCCTTTCGTTTACTTCTTCCAGGGACATTTAAGATCCATAATGTGTTCCACAAGTCCTTATTGAAGAGGTTTGTCGAGCCAGTGGTTCCTATGGCTGCGCCCCCTGACCCTGTTTTGGTTGAGGGCAATCTGGAGTATGTGGTTGAGAAAATATTGGATTCTCGTTTTTCTAGACGGAAACTCCAGTATTTGGTTAAGTGGAGAGGTTATGGTCATGAGGACAATTCTTGGGTGTTTGCTTCGGACATCCATGCTAGGAGACTAAACCGTGCGTATCACAGAGCTCATCCTGACCGACCTGGTTGCACAAATGAGGGTTCGGTGACCCCTCCTCAAGGGGGGTACTATTATGAATGTTTTAGAAATTAATTCTGAGCAGAAGCTCCCTCTGGTGGTTGCAAACAGTACTGAACCATTCAATGAGGATTGGCAATCAGGGATCACGGACTGGCTGGATATAACGGAGGTTTCCCCCCATCATGGTTGCCGGTGATCAATTGTTCTTGTCTCAACGTTGTTTCCTGGTTCACTTGAAAGCTTGCTGAGTCTTGCCTCTTCTCCTGCTCTCAGATAAGATATTTTCTGTTTTTTGTTTTTGTGCTTTCCATTTGTATATTTCTCTGCATTTCTGTGAGGTTGGCCAGGTTCCCCTCCCCGGGGGGCTTGGTCTCCTCTCGGTTCCTCTGGAGCCATTGTTGTTTGTTAATTTGCCTTTTCCAGTTTTTTTTTCTGTGGCTGCGGCTTAGTTTTGCTACACCAGAGAACTAATTTAGGTGGTAGAGGTCTGTGTGATCTCAGGTGTTTTTGCAATTAGTAGCGTTGTTTTTTTTAGGGTTTTTTTTGGATTGTAGTAAGTATCCTTCCTATCCTTTTCTGTCTAAGTCAGATTGGGCCCCAGCGTTTGCTCATACTATTTTCTGTCTGTGTCTGTATTTCCTCTTGTCTAACCGCCATTACATGTTTGGGGCTTTCTATGTTCTTCGGGGATCTGCTGCGGGGCAGATAGCTTTCCTCTTTCTATCTTTAGGTGTAGTTAGCCTCTCAGGCTGTGACGAGGCATCTAGGACCAACGTAGGAACGCTCCACGGCTGCCTTTAGTTGTGGTGGTTAGTCAGGGTACTGCAATCCAGTAGATTCCAACCTCTCTGGTGTATTGCCGTTTTTACCTGCTCTCCTCAGCTACCAAAACATAACAGACCAGCATTTCTAGCTTAAACATTGATCAGTAACAGGTGGATGAGTGACAGGTGTAGGCCTGGTGCTCTGAGAGCCCTACCAAATTCAGGCAACACACATGAAGGAGACATTTGCTACATTGGAAAGCCTCCCCAGTAGTGAGGTTCCTGAGCAATGCTTCCCCTCTGGTTAGTTAGTGTTGGTGCAACTAGACAGTTGCCAGGTCCCTGTTCTTGTTAACAGTGTTACCTACACCAAAACCTGTGTCTGTCACCTGTGTTGCAATAAAGCGCTCCAGCAGTGCCTGAACCTGAAACCGCTTCGGCGATACTTGAACTCGCACCTGTGTCCGTCCTATCCGGTGATCCAGAATCCCTGTTGTCTGAACAGGTTCCAAATCCTGTCCTTCCAGTGACTTTGAATCCATGTCTGTGGCTGCCATCCAGACCCTTCGGGTCAGCTGCTTCAATACAGGGGACTGTTCAGGAGTGGTACCTGGTGGCTACCAGAAGCGCAAGCCTAACTCCACCATTAGAAGCTATAGAAAAAACCAGGTAGCCGCTTAGCCATGCCCCTCCCAGGTAAGCCTGTCCCGTGGCACAGAGGGTCCACGATCCACATGTGTGACACATATGCTCTCAAAGTCACGTGGCAGAATAGTGAGTGTAGTCTTACACATATGTAAATACATTTATGCCAAAAAACAGACGAAACTATATTCTAGGAGAGATACCTATACTGGTCAGCAAGAAGAAAAGATATTTGCAAGCGTTGGGAGCACAGAGACCCCTTCATCAGGCAGGTTTACAAATGAATGACTGAGCTAAGAGCAAAACATTTAAGAGATGTCAAAACAGGATATTTGTGCATGAGGTGGATGGTGTGATGTCTTCTAAAGATAAGCCAAGGTTCTAAGATTGAGGTTTCTGTGACAAATGGAGAGGTGATGGGAGCGATGGCTTAGGAGTGTAGTGATCTGGAGTCAGTCTGGTGGAGGTGTGCCATGGTTCCTTATCAGCCTGAATATCCAGATTTTCTCCATCTTTCTTAAAATGTCTTTTCAGTACTATCACTTATACATCTGCCATACTGCAGAGCAGTGGAAACGTGTCCTGTGCAGTCACGGATCACGCTTCTCTGACATCTGATGGACGACTCTAGGTTTGGTGAATGCCGGGAAAACGTCACCTGCATGACTGCATTGTGCCGGCTGTAGAGTTTGGTGGAGGAGGATAATGCCATGGGATTGGTTTTCAGGGGTCGGCGTTGGGATCTTAGTTTTAGTGAAGGGAAGGCTTAATTCTTCAGCATAGAAGACATTATGGAGAAATATATGCTTCCAATATTGTGGGGACAGTTTGGAGAAGGCTCTTTTCTGTCCCAGCACGACTATGCTCCAGTGCACAAAGCAAGGTCCACAAAGGCAAGGTTGGGGGAGTTTGGTGTGGACGAATCTGAATGGCCGCACAGAGTCTGGACTTCAACCCCATCAGGATTTACTAGAATGGCGATTGCTAGCCCGGACCACCCATCCAGCATCAGTGTCTGACATCACAAATACTCTTCTGAATGAAGGGGCAAAAATTCCCTCAGACACCTCCAAAATCTTGTAGAAAAGGAGAAACTTCAAATTATTGCCTATGGATTTATTATAGGATGTCATAAAATTCTGTATCCCTATACTTCTGTCCATATGGTGTATAAGAACATTAAAAGAAAAAAATTGGATTATAAGACGCTTCAGCGTATGTGTTCCCAGGTCTGTGTGGGGGGGTTGTTGTTTCCTATCACTTGTAACAATTTACTGAATCAGATTATTTATATTACACACTATCATAACCCTCCATAGACTTTATTACACATAATTATCTTGGATCTCATTGGCTGCAGGGCTTGTTCTAGCACATTTTAGAATGTTGTGACATCACAGGTTCGGCGTCATGGTCACCTCTGCCTGGACATTATGACATCATGAGGAATATATAAGCAGCCGCTCTCCCAGGATTCCTTTGAGGGTTATAGAAGGAGTTTGAGAGTGAGTATGTGCGTGTTATGCTCCTGTCCTGTCCTTATTATTCCCCATTTCCTAGCTATATAAGGTCCTCATTTCTTATGACAAGCTTCCTCCACTTCCTAATTCTCATATATCCCATACATTTGTAATTAGAAAACCTTATATTTGTTAATTGGTTCATTATGGCAATATGTACTATTGATACAACTGGTATGTAACATTAGGCTATTTATGAGGAAACCTTCTCCTTTTATCTGATTCAGGTTTATGCGATTATTTATTGTATGAGAATGACGAGTGCAATTTATGAAGCAATTCATGTAAGTCTGAAATAAGAGAAGCCATGTAATTCAGAATAGTGATTGTAATGAGATCTCTACACGTATATAACCATGAATTTCTGTTGTCTGATGTCCGTTATTTTCGCACGGCCAACTGCCTGGACCAACTGACTGTTCAGTACGATTACGATGATACCAAACATGCAGTTTTATTTTTTATTTAAAGGAAATCTGTCAGCAGGTTTTTGCTATGTAAACTGAAGACAGCATGCTGTAGGGGTTAATACACAGATGTCAGTGATGCATTTCTTATCAATCTCCATGCTGCTTTTTGCTTACAATGATGTTTTATTGCCAGTAGCTTATCATTGCTGGGACTAGCTGGTCCCTGAGCCCTGGTCCAACGTGCCCCCTCCTGTGACAGGCAGCTCACTGTCCATGGACATTGTACATACAGAGTATGGGATGGGCGGGGGCAGCTTTCTCAGCTCTGCTGCATTACTGAACCTAAAAACTCTGATTGTGTGAGAACGACTGCACCCAGTAATCTATGTGATGCGTCGTTGGATTCAGCTTCTCTTCGCCTGCATCAGACTGCTCACAGATGACGAAGCAAAAAGCTGCTGACAGATTCCCTTTAAGTGGTACAAAAACAAAACAGAATTTTGCAAAAAAAACAAAACAAAAACAAATCAGCATGAGTCGTCATTTTTGAATACCAGTAATATATTTACTTTTTGGTTGATGAAGCTGTGTGTGGGCTCGTTTATTTGTGTGGTGACCTGATGTCTTTATTGATACAATATTGGGTAGTTACAAAGCTTTGATTATTTTTGGTTATTTTGTTTTTTCCCTTTTTAGTTTTGTTATCTTTATATATTTGAATTTTTCTTTTTTTTTTTTCCCTGATTAGTAGGTCATGAACTTTCTCCATTTTGTTTCCATTTCTGGTTTATTTGTTTGTGTTTTCTGTTTAATTGGAGTTTTGTTCTTATCTTTTGTTCTGTTGTGTTTTATCTTGTAATGTATCGTAGTTGTGTCATGTGATGAAGTATTTATATATAATAAAAAAGACCTACAAAGCTTTGATCGCTTCTTCGTTTTTCCAGATTGGGTCAATAATTTTATATTTTCATAGATTGGACTTTTCTGAAGATGTTGATACAAAATTTTTTTTTTTTATCACGTCACGCTTAAATAGCAGGTTAATAGTGGCAGTCAGCGGGCACGCCAACTTGTGCAGATATATATATAATATAGCCGACATCTGCCCGGTGTGGAGTGAGCTCTGCTTCTGAGACTGCTCCTAAGTCCCTGACACACTTCATGATGACTATATTCATCAAGGGGCAGTAAAGAGTTAACACTATGTATCATACAGCCCCCCGTAATACGCACAACACTTACATTTAGGCAGATTTAGCAGTGCAGCTGCCAGTTTGCCCCATAGATTGCCGTAGAGTTAATATATCTATCTTGTGCGATTCTTTGAAATCACATTGAATATCCAGTGTAATAGAAACCAATGAGTTTGTGATGTACGGTACAATGTAAGAAGCGGAAATATTTCATGGCCTTCATACATTTCTTTGTTTTATTATTACAGACTACAATTTCCAACATGAGATGTAAGTATTGACATTCTGAGTCCTGACAATTCTAGCATTTCTACCTCGCCATCTCCTCCCAGCGCCCTCCTATCCGGGCTGTGCAGTGCGGGGAGTGGGGACTGGGGACTATTGAAGTAATGGCGCCTGCTGAGCTGAGCCTCAGACGCACAGGGGAAGGCTGAATGGTGGCACAGGAACAGTAATATTGTGATGATGGTAGAGGGCCGTGTGGTCCGCCATTATGGATGTAACACCCCAGTAGTTACAGTATAGCCGAAACCTGAACGCCGGATCAGATCCGATAATGGTGTAAGGAAGTCTCTGTACAGTAACGTTGGGAAGGAAAGGCTCATCACATGTGTACTAGGGGTGCTGTCTGTATTTCTCACTGGCCCTTATAGCCTATGGGGCTGGTAACATGTCAGCTGTGGGGAGAATTGTCTACCAAACTCAACCATTCACTGACTACAAGGAATAACTTCCACCGGCTTTTTTCCTTATTTTTTTGCCTGTAAGAGAAATTGATGGTCACAAAAGGCAAAAAAAAAAGATGAAAATCGGATGCAGCACAATAATGAAAACTAGTTGGCTTAGTTTTGTACAGATGAGAATAAAATGAAGTGTGAATATGGCCTAACAATAAGTCGTCTGCTGCCAATGAGTGATTTATTAGATAGTTCAGTAAATCTAATTGTAAACTGTTGTTTGTCTTTCAGCTACAGAACTAATTTACAGGTAAGAGTCTTTCTCCTCATTGTACAGTGTGTGGGGCGCATGCGCCACCCCAGCTCCATCCTATGGGACATCTCAGAGCTGGAGGTCCCAGCGGATAGATCCCCATAATCAGTAACTTATGCCCTATACCAGTGATGGCGAACCTTTCTGAGACCGAGTGCCCAAACTGCAACCTAAAACCCAATTATTTATGACGAAGTGCCAACTAGTGCCAAATGCCCCATCATGATCCCCTTCTTGTATTAATATGCCTCATCATGATCCCCTTCTTGTAGTAATGTGCCTCATCATGATCCCCTTCATGTAGAAATGCCTCATCATGATCCCCTTCATGCAGAAATGCCCAGTCATGATCCCCTTCATGTAGTAATATGTCCCATCATGATCCCCTTCTTGTAGTAATATGCCTCATCATGATCCCTTCATGTAGAAATATGCCCATCATGATCCCCCTCATGTAGAATGCCCAGTCATGATCCCTTCATGTAGTAATATGTCCCATCATGATCCCCTTCTTGTAGTAATATGCCTCATCATGATCCCCTTCATGTAGTAATATGTCCCATCATGATCCCCTTCTTGTAGTATTATGCCTCATCATGATCCTCTTCATGTAGAAATATGCCCCATCATGATCCCCGACATGTAGAAATGCCCAATCATGATCTCCTTCATATAGTAATGTGCCCCATCATGATCCCCTTCATGTAGAATATGCCCATCAGATCCACTTCATGTAAAATATGCCCATCATGATCCCTTCATGTAGAAATGCCCCCTCCCCATCACTCCCTTCATTGGCCCTCTCCCATCATTGACACCCCCCCCACACACCACAGCGGCCACACTCACCACAAACACACACACCACAGTGGACACACTCACACACACACACACCACAGCGGACACACTCACCACACACACACACACACCACTGCGGCCACACTCACCACACACACTACACACACCACAGAGGCCACACTCACCACACACACACACACCACTGCGGCCACACTCACCACACACACACACACCACAGCGCCACACTCACCACACACACACACAACACACACACAGCGGACACACTCACTCTCCGCGCGCCAGCAGCTTCTTCCTCTCAACATTGAGGCGCGGCCGCGTGGATGACATCACGTTCAGCTCGCGGCTGCGCCGCTCAATGTGTGAGGCAGGAAGCTGCAGTCCGGAACAAGATGAGGCGAGGCCGCTTGCCACTGAGAGGGCTCTGCGTGCCACAGGTTCGCTATCACTGCCTATACTAGATAGAGAGAACCAAGTTCTGACACCTTTCTAATAATTACAGTGTAACACAAGTGCCAGTTTCTCCCTTCCCTAACATACACAGTGACATGTTCTCCTTGTACTCTAGGGTGGACCCCCTGAAAATAATTCTTCAAGATCTGAGTAAAAATATTAGAGAGAGATTCACAATAACGTAAGTAAAAATGTAACTCACTAATACAAGCAAACCTTATAGATCACACAGTGATATCGATGTTTCCTGATCTCAGACGTGGATTCTCTTATTCAGGGGGAGAAGTTACATGTAAATCCTGTCTGCACAATATCTGACTACACACATAGCAGCCATTTATTGGGCGCCAGTCATGTAACGGATTTCACAGCACAAAGATGCCATAGTAGTGATGATGGGATACAAACAGTATAGGGATTATTATTTAACCCCTTAACGACCGCCGATATGCATTAAAACGGCGTTCATTAAGGGTCTTATTCCTGATCACTGTGCGACAACGATGATCAGGAATAAGTGAATTGTGAGGGGCGTAGAACGGTAGTCGTGGGCGAGGGGCGGCTGTTTTCCCCACTCTGGCTCCCCACCCTGGCTCCGCTGATTTCATGCTTTCTGGCTGACTTTTCTGACTTGGTTTCTCCACAGGCTTCCCCTTCGGGGAGGTGAAAAAGGCGCCCGCTTTCGTAACTAATTCAGGCCGTAGGCCCCAGATATTCTGGTAAGGACCCTTGAAATTAGTGGCAGCCGTCCACATGTTGCTCCCCAAAAGTTCTATCCTTTTCGTGCGCTTCAGCCCACTGCCATAGTCTGTCTTTCCTTTTGTCTCTCACTATCTGATCTCTATGTATCTCCAACAATCTCTATCTCAACCCGGAAGTGCCCCCCCTTATATTACCTGTCCCCTCCCTGTTTGGGGCTGTTCCTATCCATGGGAACAATTACCTTGCTAAACCTAACTACTTCCTGCTGCTACATTGCCCTCCACTGTACTTCCCAATGTCTGCTGTATATGACAACTGACATCCTCCGGCATCATCTCCGAACAGTTTTGGAACCGACAAGGGTCGATTAACCCCTTAAATACTAACAGTGACATCTAGGTGATTAAAAAGACCCCTTTTCAATCGTAGTCTCTGGTGCCGATGGTTGCCATGGTACTCTGAGGTCATTTGATGGCCTGTTAGATCGCACTATAAGCAGGGTATAACAGGCACAGTCAGTGAGTCACTGCCAGGTCTCATGCACTGCAGTACACGAGTAGTGCAATGCATGAGACTGGTGATTAAAGTAAAAAATATACAAGTCCCACAGTGGCACTATGTGAAATATTAACACAAAATGACATAAAAAAATTGTAAAAAAGACATTGTGAAAAAACATTATCCATTGTGAAAATTTTTTTTTGGCGCTTAAACAACATTTCAGCAGAAGAAGACGTAATTTTAATTTTCACAACCACATTTTAAAAAGTTCTGTGAAGCACCTGGGAGTCTAACGTGGTACACACGGCGGCATATGAATTTCTGGATGGGTTTTCAATACGACAATCTAATGTTATCCAATTCTGTGTAGTACCGGTGGGCTCACAATGCTCACCGTACCCCTGGATTATATTCTTGAGGGCTGTAGGTTCCACAGTGCGGTCACTTGTGGGGGGTTTCTGCTGTTTAGGCGCCTTAGGGACCCTACAAATGCAATATGGCGCCCGCAATCTATTTCAGCCAAATTTGTGTTCCAAAACTGAAATCTTGCTCCTTGTCTTCTGAGCCCGGGCATTTGTCCACACAGAGGTTTCTGACCACATGTGGGATCAGCGCACTCACAAGAAACTGGGTGACACATTTTGAGGTCCATTTTCTTGTGCTATGATTTGTAAAGGTGAAAAAAAATTGGGTCTGAAGTAACATTTTGGTGGAACGGCAGTCAGCAGGGCTGCGGTGCGATGCTCCACCAGTTAGTATGCAGATTACAGGCAAAAGTAGATTAAAATCAGATCCGGCGCACTGAGAAAATGATGTTTTCTTGTATGCAAAAAACCTGCATGAGGCTTTATGCCGACTTACCATAGGGGGAATTAAGAATCACAGGGTGTCGGGCAGCATGAGCGCTAAATACCGCTCTGACCACTCACATCACTGATTGGCGGCTTTCTGGGTAACTTGTACACTGACACAAAGCTGCTAATCAGTGGTGGGGACGAGGTTATACAGAGCTGGACTACAGGGAAAGTGACCACTAGTCCTCTACTGATAATCTCCTGCTGATAAATCAGTGAATTTATTGAGCCCACAGCAAGCAGCCCAGTAAGTGACATCTTGCTTGAATCAAGGTCTCTGCCTCTACATCATGCTGCTCTTGGATTAAATAGTAAAAACCTGCTGATGGATTCCCTTTAACTGTGGAATGTAGTTAATGTAAAATGTTGGGAAAGTACCTAGAATGGAGGGAGAAGGGGAGGAATTTAGCCCAATTCGTCATGGTCACTAATGCATTGTGATAATTAATGACATTTGTACATTTCAATATCAGATATATTTTCTGTATACAATAGGGAGAGGAACTTACATCTAATAGAGAAGAAGATTGAGGAGGAGAACATCACCCTCAAAAACATTCATCGGACTCTGTAAGTGCTGAGACTTATTGCGCTAATAAAAGTAATTGTTCTCAATAACAATGATCTATATTCTTACAGTTTCTCCTCTCCCCTCCCACCATGGGCTGTAACTTAGTGTGGCGCTTAGTTACACTTTACACTAAGATATATGGAAACTATGAGAATGTGACTGGGGACACAATAGTTACAAGCAAGATTCAATGAAAAACCCACCTACTGTGCAGGGACTACAACACAGCTGTATGTATGTGACTGAGGCAGTGCTGCACCTAGGCTGAGAGCACAGTGGTACATGGAATAACAGAGAACATGCGGCACTAAACCAACACTGTGGACCCTTCACTCTCAGTATCTGTAGGAGTACTGGTATTGGGACCCCCACCAGGTTAGAAAGTGGAGACGTCCCCAGATTTGGTCTTAGAGTCTGTATAAAATTATATAATAATTAGTGATGAGCGAGCATACTCATTACTCGAGCTTTTCGAGCATGCGCGGGTGATCTCCGAATATTTGGAAGTGCTCTGAGATTTAGTTTTTTCACGGCAGCAGCATGATTTGCGGCTGCTAGACAGCCTGAATACATGTGAGGAATGCCTGTTTGTTAGGGAATCCCCACATGTATTCAGGTTGTCCAGCAGCCACAAATTATGCAGCTGCGGCAACAGAAACTAAATCTCAGAGTAAACCCAAATACTCAGAGAACACCCGAGCGTGCTCGGGGAAACCCGATCAACGAGTATACTCGCTCATCACTAATAATAATGAATATTAATATTACTCAGTCATACGGTGGTTATAAGACATACACGGAACTGGTGAATGCCGAGATAGAAAGGGGAATCTGTCACCAGGTTATTGCGACCCCATCTCAGAGCAGCATGATCTAGGAGCAGAGACCCTGATTCCTGAGATGTATCACTTACTGGGTGATTTGCAGCAGTTTTGATAAAATTTGTATTTTATCTGCTGTAGATCTACCAGTTCTTATAATACTGAGCTCAGAATAATCCTGCTCTTATCATTGATTGTCAGTTTTCTGTGTACACTGTGCATAGGCAGAAAGCTGCCAATAAGTGGTGGTTGTGGGATTATACAGAGATTATGAATATGGAGGATTACAAAGCATCAGGTTTACTAATCCTCTACTACTGATAAAACAGCAAGCAGCCCAGTAAGTGACACATCACTGGATTTAGAGTCAAAAACCTGGTGACAGATTCCCTGTAAATCAGATGTATGTATTGTAATATAGCGTATAATGACTGAGTCATGACACGAGGCCTCATGTATGAAAGCTGTGTTCTGTTATAGCCCTGAAAAAGAAGAAGAAAAAGATGGATTTGCTGGTGCCCAGCCATCAAGTATGTACCGTATTTTGCAGATTATTAGACGCACTTTTTCACCCTCTAAATTTGGTGGGAAAATGGGGGTGCGTCTTATAATCTGAGTGTAGTTCACTAGTGGGCTGCTGTGGTGGAGCGGGGTCCCAGTAGGCAAAGTCACTTCTGCAGGAAGCTGGCGGCAGGACTGGGGCAATGTTGTGGGTCCTGGGCTGGAGGAAGGGGTGTTCAGCGGTGCGAGGCAGTGGCGGGCCCTGGGTATTCACAAAATGTCAGCGTAGTCCCCGCACTTCCCATCCTTTTCACTGTGGTGGACACTAGGGAAAATGGCCACCGGAGAAGGCGCATGTGCAGATTGAGATCTCTGCTCCCAAGATCTCGTCTCCCGAGATCTCAATCTGCGCATATGCCCTCTCCAGCGGCCATTTGCCCAAGGTCCACCGCAGTGAAAAGGATGGGAAGTCTGGAGACTGACATTTTCTTAAAGCCCAGAGCCCGCCACAGCCTAGCATCGCCGAACACCCCCTCCTCCCAGCCCTGAGTCTGCCACAGCCTTGCATCTCCGAACATCCCCTCCTTCCAGCCCAGAGCCTGCCACAGCCTCGCCGAACATCCCCTCCTCCCAGCCCAGAGCCCGCCACAGCCTCGCATCGCCGAACATCCCCTCCTCCCAGCCCGTAGCCCGTCACAGCATCACACCGCCAAACATCTCCTCCTCCCAGCCCGGAGCCCGCCACAGTGTCACACCGCCAAACATCCCCTCTTCCCAGCCCGAAGCCCGCCAGAGTGTCACACCGCCAAACATCCCCTCCTCCCAGCCCGTAGCCCGCTACAGCGTCACACCGCCAAACATCCCCTCCTCCCAGCCTGGAGCCCGCCACAGCATCACACCGCCATACATCCCCTCCTCCCAGCGCGGAGCCCACCACAGTGTCACGCCGCCATACATCCTCTCCTTCCAGCCCGTAGCCCGTCACAGCATCACACCGCTAAACATCTCCTCCTCCCAGCCCGGAGCCCACCACAGTGTCACACCCGCCAAACATCCCCTCTTCCCAGCCCGAAGCCCGCCAGAGTGTCACACCGCCAAACATCCCCTCCTCCCAGCCCGTAGCCCGCCACAGCGTCACACCGCCAAACATCCCCTCCTCCCAGCCTGGAGCCCGCCACAGCGTCACACCGCCATACATCCCCTCCTCCCAGCGCGGAGCCCACCACAGTGTCACGCCGCCATACATCCTCTCCTCGCAGCCCGGAGCCCGTCACAGCGTGACACTGCCATACATCCCCTCCTCCCATCCCGGAGCCCGTCACAGCGTGACACCGCCATACATCCCCTCCTCTCATCCCGGAGCCCGTCACAGCGTCACACCGCCATACATCCCCTCCTCCCAGCCCGGAGCCCGTCACAGCGTGACACCGCCATACATCCCCTCCTCTCATCCCGGAGCCCGTCACAGCGTCACACCGCCATACATCCCCTCCTGCCAGCCCAGAGCCCGCCACAGCGTCACACCGCCAAACATCCCCTCCTCCCAGCCCGGAGCCCTCCACAGTGTCACACTGCCAAACATCCCCTCCTCCCAGCCCGGAGCCCGCCACAGCGTCATAACCGCCAAACATCCCCTCCTCCCAGCCCGAAGCCCTCCACAGTGTCACAACCGCCAAACATCCCCTCCTCCCAGCCTGGAGCCCGCCACAGTGTCACACCGCCAAACATCCCCTCTCCCCAGCCCGGAGCCCGCCACAGTGTCACACCGCCAAACATCCCCTCCTCCCAGCCCGGAGCCCGCCACAGCGTCACACCGCCAAACATCCCCTCCTCCCAGCCTGGAGCCCGCCACAGCGTCACACCGCTATACATCCCCTCCTCCCAGCCCGGAGCCCACCACAGTGTCACGCCGCCATACATCCTCTCCTTCCAGCCCGTAGCCCGTCACAGCATCACACCGCCAAACATCCCCTCCTCCCAGCCCGGAGCCCGTCACAGCGTGACACCGCCATACATCCCCTCCTCCCATCCCGGAGCCCGTCACAGCGTCACAAACACCGCCATACATCCCCTCCTGCCAGCCCAGAGCCCGCCACAGCGTCACACCGCCAAACATCCCCTCCTCCCAGCCCGGAGCCCGCCACAGCGTCATACCGCCAAACATCCCCTCCTCCCAGCCCGAAGCCCTCCACAGTGTCACACCGCCAAACATCCCCTCCTCCCAGCCCGGAGCCCTCCACAGTGTCACACCGCCAAACATCCCCTCCTTCCAGCCCGGAGCCCGCCACAGCGTCATAACCGCCAAACATCCCCTCCTCCCAGCCCGGAGCCCGCCACAGTGTCACACCGCCAAACATCCCCTCTTCCCAGCCCGGAGCCCGCCACAGTGTCACAACCGCCAAACATCCCCTCCTCCCAGCCCGGAGCCCGCCACAGTGTCACACCGCCAAACATCCCCTCTTCCCAGCCCGGAGCCCGCCACAGTGTCACACCGCCAAACATCCCCTCTTCCCTGCCCGGATCACACCGCCAAACATCCCCTCTTCCCTGCCCGGAGCCCGCCACAGTGTCACCGCCAAACATCCCCTCTTCCCAGCCCGGAGCCCGCCAGCATCGCTCCATGCCTGCCACCGCCACCATCTTCCTGCAGCAGTGACACTGCCTCCTGGTACCCCACTCCTCCGCCGTAGCCCCCCAGTAAGC
The DNA here is from genome assembly GCA_033576555.1 of Oophaga sylvatica. Classification (NCBI taxonomy): domain Eukaryota; kingdom Metazoa; phylum Chordata; class Amphibia; order Anura; family Dendrobatidae; genus Oophaga; species Oophaga sylvatica. The sequence continues at coordinate 542,899,024 of JARQOD010000003.1, read as the reverse complement.
TACCGTAAAATCGGACTATAAGACACACGACCATTTTATTAAAATATTTTTTCCTATTTTCCTCCCCAAAATTTAGGTTGCGTCTAAATAGTCCACAAAATATGATATATTATATCAGAGAATATAGTATTATATTTAAATGAGGACGCAAAATGTCCCGAGATCGGGACGTTTTCGGTCGGGTGCATATATTCTCCACACTGTTCCCTGCCTAGTGCGCCAATATGATCAAGTGAATAAACACCTTCTACTCCTGTTGCTGACGATCAGTTTATTCAGCAGCGCAGCCCGATATAACGGGATTTATCCTTTGGATACAATATCATCAGGTCGGTGACAGTCTGAGAAAAAGGCGACTCTACAGCATCCTGCACTTGTAGAAAAAAATGCCCCTGACCCCCCACAAGAAAAGATGAAGAATAACAGCACAGGAAAGATGTTTGGAGGAGTTTATAGGAACCTGTCATGTCCCCAAACGCTATTAGCCTGTAGATATGGGGTAATATGCAGGTTAAGCACTCGGTCACATGAGACTATAACACACTGAGTGCTACATGATAAAACATCTCACAGTACTCAGATCAGTGTTCTTCTATGGGGCAGCTCAGATCTGCGATTATTTTCTCATGCCGATTTAGCAATTGTATCGCACTCACCCATGCAAGTCTATGGGTGTGTGCGAAACATCGGACTGCACTCGGTTGTCATCAGTGCGATTACTGTGTTTGCCGGCAATGGAGGAGCCTCCGGCTTTCAGTCATAGAGGAGTGTCCGCACAGCTTCAGTCACCACTCAGTACACAGTGATGGCGGCTCTAACTGCACCCCGACACTGACTGACAGCCGACTCTGCACTGATGCACTCCTGAGTAGAGATGAGCGACTTTGCCTTTTTTAGGGTTTTTGCCTTTCTCAAAAGTCAAGTCGAACGAAGTCGGCCGACTAACGGAAATGGTCGGGTCGGAGTCGAAAATCCGACCCCAATGCAAGTCAATGGGGAATAAAAGTCGTCAGGGAGTGAAGGTGATTCAACCACGCACCACAATTGTGGATACCAGGGCTATGGGGTACTCGGAGCCGAGCCCATGGAAATCTATGGGAGTTGTCACTGGTAGCGGTGGCTCGGTCCGTGGCCCTGGCGGTCAATGCGATAGGGGATATTTACAGGGATTTGAAATAGTTTGTGACGCCACCTGTGGTTTCTGGTAAATTGTACCAGCGCTGCTGTAAGGGTCTTCACAGGGGATGTTATGGGGCAGCTTGGTAGTAAGTCTCCCACAGGTGAGACTGGTCCCTGGAAGTCTATGGTGATGATGATGCAGGGTGCAATAAGAATTCAGTCACACACAAGGTAGCTCCTTTTCATACCTTTTACTGATGATGGTTCAAGCAGATCCCGGGAAGCTGGTCGGGGTGGAGAGTGCACATTCCGGTAACAGCTGAGCAGGTTAGAGGCCTCCTTTACTTCAATGTACATGTGAGTCCAACTTGCCTGAAGCGAAGTTAACTCCGAAACTCCAGCTTTCTCTATAGCTGTACTGCCCGCCAACGTTGTGGTGGAGCCTTCTAGTGATGAAACTAAGTCCTTACTTTTGTCGTGCACTTGACTCAAAGTCCCTGTTCCACCTGACTCCGGTTACGTATTGACACTTAGGGCTGCTCTCTGCGACCTATAGTCCAGATGCCTCTGGTTTTCTTGTCACTATGCTTGAAACAATAGCAACGCTTCGGTCCCCAGTGACCGGTGATTTAGTGCAGGCAATCCAATACCTAAAGCACTTCTCTGTCTTCTCCACTGTGCCCTTCGCCCTGCTTTCCGCTCTTAACATAAACACTGGTGGCTTTTGTGGAATAATGTCAGCTTCATCCAGAGCTCGCTGCACAGCTCTCAGTTTCCTCCAAAGTCCACACAGGACCGAGACTGAATGGCTGCTCTGTCCTTGAGACAGAAGCTAACAGGCTGAACTCCACTGAACACTAAGCTCCACACAGGCTGATCTTATCTCAGACAGATAACTATCCAGGGGATGACTCACTACCACGAGCCTCCCGGAGCTAACTGACTGACTACACTGTCCGAAGACAGGAAACTGTCTAGACTCCTGCCTGCCACGTGTCACTCCCCCTTATAACTCAGATGGGTGTGTCTGAAGAGTGAGTGGCAGTGAATGCATATCAAGCTTTAGCTGTTACTTTCCTGTGCACTCTCCTGGACTTTCATGTGTGCCTGCGTAGCTGGGCTACACATCCCCCCTTGGTAAAACACAGCACTCCGGGCTGTAAAAGACAAAAAGAACATTTTGTTTTGCATTAACAACAACATTATAACTCTTCCCATCCGGGAGGTACGACTTCTTTAACGTTACAATATGTACAGTAAGAAAATACAAAAGCATCAAAATATCAAACATTCTCATATATACAAGATACTTGTGGAGGACCCGCACCAAAAACCTCCCACGTGGGTCCTGGTGGGCTGCAGGACTTCTGACTGCAGACCTCACTCTAGGCCCACCATAACGGGTTTTTCTTCAGAGGTAGATTTTGTAGTGGTTTTATGTAAAACCAAGATAATGCACCGAAGCGCAACTATTTACAGGATAAGTTCTGGGCTGGCACAGTCCTCAGCCTCTCAGTCCATGACATGGTTAAAGACACATATTTAAACTTCAATTGTCAAATATTCACATTATAAATCTATATATATACTTCAAGTATTCACTTACTTGTTTTACCCAACCAGGGTATTCTATATGTAAAACTATGCAAAATATGTAAACATCATTTTTCTTAACTTTTCTTTCTGGTACCCAGCCGGGTATTCTATTCCATATATCAAACATCAGTATACAATTGTCACGCGGTCTTATGATATGTGTACTATGTCAGTAAACTATTCTTAAAAGAACAACACTCTACACAACATATAGATTAGCAACATCAGCATGTAAATATAGAATAGATTTACCTGACACGATATCCGTTGAACTCAGGGTTAATCTTGAGGACTTGATACACTGTCACAGGAAAGAGGAGGACCGGGGGTCTAACCTGACCCTAAACTGGGGTCCTAACTAATCCCTCACCTTGGAGGTACTGATAATGGTTCAGAGGTCCAAGTCTCCAGCCTAACCCTGTCTCCTATCAGTCCCTGAACCCTGTAATCAGTCCTAAGAAGGATTCTGATTACCACCAAAGGGATATGGGCTGATCTCTGCTAAATACACAGATTAGACATATAGACAGACTGGAGAAAACACAGACTTGCATACACACTCAAACACAGAAGGAACATAAATGATCTGGGATATTAAACCTCTAAGCAAGGTGAGCTTAAAACAACTAAGGAGCTCTTTAACTTAAGTCTATACAGATACAATCCTATCTGTGGTCTGCATGAAGAATTTCACTGGCAACTCCCAACACAGACAACCAGAGATTTAAAGGAAACCAATCAACAAATAATTAATTGCAGCCGGGAGAAAACTGCAACCCAGTCCCAGAACTGAGCACAGACAGAATTAACTCCCTAACTGCCAAACACAAAGAAACAGCAACTCAGCTGTGAGAAGTCAGAATGTGCAACCGCGACGATCTTCGTGGCGATGCACACATGACAACAATAATACTAAAGTGCAAAAATGGCAATTTATGTAAACATTACATACATTTCAAGTGCAATTATGCGAACTTTCCTTCTCAACTTTATACATGCTTCAATACGGTAAACCCCTGTCTGGGTCCTACCGGTCTTCACATTGTCATGCAGACTTCAATTACGTCTTCCACCCCAGGGGCTGGAACCACGCGATGCTCCTTAGAGCGCATTACAAACAGGTCGTGACCTGCTATCAATGTCTGGGTCGCCACAATCCTTGTGCGAACCGCTAGGGGCACGCCGGGTGCTTCCTCTTTGTGAGACGCGATTGCGTCGCTATAGGTGACACAACATTTTTGCAATACCAACTTGGTCGCAGCTTGCGGTTTAGGTGGCAGCGCTGGCTGAGACCTGGGCTGCTGTACAGATTGCGACTTGGTTTGCGTTGAGTAAGCAGGAAGCGATGCCGATTGCGACATAGATTGCGATGGCCTGCAGGGGCGATGCTGGAGTACGGCTTGGTGCTGTGGGCGCTCTGAACTGGGACGCCCCGGGACCGGCGTCGGGGACGGGGTCACTAACGATGGACACATTCAGGGCATACCACCCCTTCATGCCCCAGTGACGGGTGTAACTAACAATGTCCCCATTCATCAGGTCCCTCCCCGGGTGACCGATGGGCAGGTGGGATTCTACGTCCCTACGGCTGACAAAGACCCCTGCATAGAGGCCCGGTTCTCTGATGAAGCCCCAGCCCTTGCGGAGCTGGAACTCTGTAACACACCCCTGCCGCCGCGGTTCCCGCAAGGTACCTTTCTCTCTGCGCACGGTCTCCTTATCAGCGACCATCTGCTCATACTGCCGTTGTCGGTTCCGCTGCACCTCCCGCTCTTCCTCCTGTCGGCGTCGCTGCTCCTCTTTGCGACACGGCATCTCTTTTTCCCACTTTGGACGGCATATGTGATGTCATCAATACGCTCCATCTCACTCCAATCGACTTCCGGCAACGATGGACAGGAACTCTCCGGTGTCCGCGCCGGGGAACGTAATCCGCTGCGGCCTCCTGACCTGGCTGGCTCTCAGGGACGGGCAGGACCTCCTCAGCCTCCTTCGCCTCCACCGCTCCATCGGTGGGGTCAGGTACAGCATATCTGGTGTCCGCCTCCAGTCGCTCCGCAGCCTTTTTCATCAGGGCCTTTGGATAATCCAGTGATAGAGGGGTATCAAGAGACGGTATTTCACTTGGGGAGAGAACACTGCGTCCCATAGCAGCCGCTGTTTCCGGGCACGCCAGTGTCTCTCCGTCTCTTGTAGATCTGCACGATTCTGCAGCTTCTTCTTCAGCTCTGCGTTCTCCCTCCGCAGCTCCATCATGGCGGGGTCGGTGTCCCGATCTGGGGACAGCTCCGGCACAGGCAGACAGTCCTCCGGTACTGGGCACTGATTCTCCTGTCCTTCCGCCATCTCGGTCCAGGTCTCACTGTGGTATCCAACAGGAACATTCTGGTCCTTTCCGTGGAGGCGGGATTTGCGTCTCCTCCTCTTCGCATAGAGGATGAAGAGGAGGCGTATCTCTTTTGCAGTGGGGCTGGATCGCACATTGTAGTAGGCCTTGGAGAGGGCGGCCATAACTTTTCGCGCTTCAGGGGGTACACCGCCCACGAAGGTACGCCCACCTTCTTCACCAGCGCCTCAGGGCGCCAACTTGGCGGCAAAATGGCGGTATTTTGGCGCCAATAGTGACATACAGCAAACAGTTCAATTTAGGCACACAGGGCTTACGATCTTGTCAGTTTCGTATCCTGTTCGTGACGCCAAGTTGATTCAACCACGCACCACAATTGTGGATACCAGGGCTATGGGGTACTCGGAGCCGAGCCCATGGAAATCTATGGGAGTTGTCACTGGTAGCGGTGCTCGGTCCGTGGCCCTGGCGGTCAATGCGATAGGGGATATTTACAGGGATTTGAAATAGTTCGTGACGCCACCTGTGGTTTCTGGTAAATTGTACCAGCGCTGCTGTAAGGGTCTTCACAGGGATGTTATGGGGCACTTGGTATAAGTCTCCCACAGGTGAGACTGGTCCCTGGAAGTCTATTGGTGATGATGATGCAGGGTGCAATAAGAATTCAGTCACACACAAGGTAGCTCCTTTTCATACCTTTTACTGATGATGGTTCAAGCAGATCCCGGGAAGCTGGTCGGGGTGGAGAGTGCACATTCTGGTAACAGCTGAGCAGGTTAGAGGCCTCCTTTACTTCAATGTACATGTGAGTCCAACTTGCCTGAAGCGAAGTTAACTCCGAAACTCCAGCTTTCTCTATAGCTGTACTGCCCGGCCAACGTTGTGGTGGAGCCTTCTAGTGATGAAAACTAAGTCCTTACTTTTGTCGTGCACTTGACTCAAAGTCCCTGTTCCACATGACTCCGGTTACGTATTGACACTTAGGGCTGCTCTCTGCGACCTATAGTCCAGATGCCTCTGGTTTTCTTGTCACTATGCTTGAAACAATAGCAACGCTTCGTCCCAGTGACCGGTGATTTAGTGCAGGCAATCCAATACCTAAAGCACTTCTCTGTCTTCTCCACTGTGCCCTTCGCCCTGCTTTCCGCTCTTAACATAAACACTGGTGGCTTTTGTGGAATAATGTCAGCTTCATCCAGAGCTCGCTGCACAGCTCTCAGTTTCCTCCAAAGTCCACACAGGACCGAGACTGAATGGCTGCTCTGTCCTTGAGACAGAAGCTAACAGCTGAACTCCACTGAACACTAAGCTCCACACAGGCTGATCTTACTCAGACAGATAACTATCCAGGGGATGACTCACTAACCACGAGCCTCCCGGAGCTAACTGACTGACTACACTGTCCGAAGACAGGAAACTGTCTAGACTCCTGCCTGCCACGTGTCACTCTCCCTTATAACTCAGATGGGTGTGTCTGAAGAGTGAGTGGCAGTGAATGCATATCAAGCTTTAGCTGTTACTTTCCTGTGCACTCTCCTGGACTTTCATGTGTGCCTGCGTAGCTGGGCTACACAAAGGACAGTAAACACACCTACAGTGCCCATTTCAATGCCAACGACATCAATTCTTATTACTTAAGCTTGTCAACCTTAATTAACTTTATAATAATAGTAACGCATTGAAAACTGGGGGTTATTTGGCTAAAGTTGTGGGGGGGCAGGGCTGGCTCCAGGTTTTTCATGGGCCCCAGGCCAAAGAGTCTCAGTGGGCCCCTTTAACACATACCACAATTCATGATGCTCCAATACGGCAGAGAAATATAGGTATAGTAAATGACAAATACTTCACTTCTTACATTACATGAGTGATATCTATTGTAAATTCTACAATAGCTCAAAAAACGGACAGTATATTCCTCCATACAGTATTATGGCCACCAACATAGTGCGCCATACAGAATAAGAGCCCCATATATTGCTCTATACAGAATAATGAGCCCCATATATTGCTCCATACAGAATAATGAGCCACATATATTGCTCCATACAGAATAATGAGCCCCCTATATTGCTCCATACAGAATGGGCTCCATATGATGCTCCATAATAAAGGGCCCTATAATGATGCCCCATAAATAATGAACCCCATATGATGCTCCCAGTATATGATGTGCCCCATGGATGATGCTCCAGTGTATAATAGGCCCTATCTAAAGATGCTTAAGTGTATGGGGGCCCCATATATAATTCTCCAGTGTATAATGCTCTCCCATATATTGCTCCAACCATTAAAAAAAATGAAATACCTCTCCTCGTTGGCACTGCTTACTCGGACTCCTCGCGTCGCCATCTTCCGCTCTCTGCACTGTGACTGGTCAGGCAGAGGCGCACAGACATGACATCATCGCGCTCTCTGACCTGAATGTCATATCAGGAAACGCGGAAGACGTCACAGCGGTGGAGCAGGGAGTGGCAAGTATTGCAAGTGGTGGGGCCCTGAGCAAGAAGGGAGGCCCACTCGTGGGCGCCGGCACTGCACAGCGCCCCGCATAGTACGCCGGTGTCTCTGACGGCGAGTGAGCCCCCCCCACTTGCTCAGGGCCCCGGCACTTGCCCGGGTGCGCCACGTGCTGACGCCCCGGCCCTGGGGGGGGATGCCAGCCCAGTTAGGGAGGTGGAAAAACTGGCATATGTTGGAGGTGTAGGCTGGACATTCAGCAGCTGCAAATGGAGGAATTGGAGAAGTCGGAGGAAGAGAAGGACAAAGCGAGCCATTTTGCTGGCAACCTATGTGTCATCAGGGGAAAGTGGTACAAAATCCTTTGAAACCCAGGCATGGTTCATTTTAATGAAGGTGAGATCACCTACATTTTGGGTCGACAGCCGGGTCCTTCTTTCTGCAGGATTGATCCCGCAGCACTGAAGACTCTTTCTGATACACACTACCAGCGGGCAAGCGAGCTCCTGTAAGGCATATTGTGCCAATTCAGGCCAGGTGTCCCCAGTTTACAGGCCCAGTAGTCAAAGGGGAATGAACTGTGAGGGAGAACATCGGATAGGGGAACCATAGTTGACAATATTGTCTCCTGTCTGTTGCAATCGATTCAGTATTACCAGTCGTGTGAGCGTTATCGAGAAAAGTCACTACAACATGGTCATGAAACCCCTGTCTCCAACGCCACTTTGGCTGTGTGCACCACGAACACCTCTTCCGTTGGCCCAGTACGGCTCGTTGTAGAACCTCACCGCTGCTGTGTGCTGGGAATGGCTCTAACAAACGGTTTACCAGAGGTTGCTTGTTTGTTCGCCAATATTAGCTCTAGTTTCTCCTGTGCATGATGTTCTGTAATTTGCCTTTATTAGCATGGATCAAGGATGCTGGCCAACCAGAGTCGTCATCCTTCATAATTTTGGCAATGCGGGGGTCCCTTTTTAGGATCCACAAGACATAATCACACATGTGGGCCATGTTCCAGGTGAAAATGATGCACTGCCAGTGGTGGGTGGAGGAGCACTTTCTGCAAATCCACATCCCTCCATTCACGCACAAACCCTGTACCTGACCTTGACAAGCCAACATTTTCTCTTGCCCCCTAAGGAGCACCATCCTCCCCAAAATAATCATCCCACTTCATCATCCTCCTCTTCTCCTCCACCTCGTCCAGGACAGTTCCCTGACCAGATAATGGCTGAATTCATCAGGCTTCCCTCCTCCTCTTCCTCCTCCACTGCAGAGGCCTGATCCTTAATGTGCGTCAAAGTTTGCATGAGCAGACGCATTAAGTGGGTGCTCATGCTTATGATGGCGTCATCTGCGCTTACCAGCCTGTGCATTCCTCAAAACACTGAAGGACTTTACAGAGGTCTTTCAGCTTTGACCACTGCACATCCAACAACTCCATGTCCGCCCTCAAACTGCCTGCCCGTGTATCCTCCCACAAATGCATTACAGCCTGCTCTGTTCGCACAGCCTCTCAACCATGTGCAAGGTGGAGTTCCACCTTGTTGCAACGTCTATGATTAGGCGGTTGCTTGGGGAGGTGGAGCGATCGCTGCAGCCTCTGAATCGACTGGAGTCTACGGGCGAGCGACGGATGTGCGAGCACAGTCTTCGCACCTTATGGAGCAGGGCTGGTAACCTGGATAATTATTTATGAACCACTGCACCACGAGGTTCAATGTGTGAGCCAGGCAAGGTATGCGTCTGAGTTTTGCCAGGGCTATGGCCGCCACAAAATTTGTCCGTTATCACTGACTACCTTGCCTGGCGCAAGATGTAGACTGCCCAGCCATGACTCAGTTTCTCGCTGCAAGTAGTCGGCCAGTACCTCCGCGGTGTGTCTGTTGTCGCCCAAAGACATCATCTTTTAAAACAGCCTGCTGACGCTTACACTAGCTGATCGATAGTGGGACACCTCGTGTGCAACACTGGCAGCTGCGGATGGAGTGCTCGTGCGACTACGCTCTGTCAACGAGCTTTTGCTCCTGGAGGAGGAGGAGGGTCGAACGCCTACAGGCAACTGTTGCCTATACCGTGGGCTAGGCAGCACTGTCCCACCGCCGCTGTTCCCTCTGGACCCTGCATCCCCACATTAACCCAGTGCCCATGATGGACACGTAACGGCCTGGCCAGGCTACTGGCCCATGCTCTGTTGTGAGGTGCACCGTTATACTCACTGATTGTTTGAGTGCATGGACAATGCGGTCTTTCACATGCAGGTGGAGGGCAGGGATGGCTTTTCTAGAAAAGAAGTGCCGACTGGGTAGGTCATAGTGTGGACAGCGTAGGCCATGAGCTCTCGGAACGCCACGCTTTCAAACCAAGCGGAAGGGCATCATCTCTATGAGATCAGTGGCAATGTAGGCGTTCAAAGCCAGTGAGGTTTTGTGTCCATCCACCTTGCAAGTGCATGGTGTTTACATGTCTAAGCATGCAACTGTATTCAAATGTCCGAGATTTTTCCCTCCGCACTTCTTACTGATAACCTTTTCCTCATCAATAGGATTTTGGTAAAAAAAAGTGCCACACGCACTTCCACTATGGATAAATTTTCAGGGCTTACACACTGTGCTAATTTGACCGTCTGGCCAAGCTGTCCTGCAACTCTTTTTCTTTTTTTTTTTTACACGTTTTTGGACTGCTACGGGCCTGCCAGATAACCGCAGCGGCGATGTCGATGCCTGCCGCGGATCCTCCTCCTCTTCTGAGCTATTGCCAGCGGCACCCTCTTCCCCCAATGGATGCCAATCCGGGTCAACAAACTGGGTCATCCATCACCTCCTCTTCAATTTCATCTGCACCTTCCTCTGTGTCACCGTGTAAGGTGGTATAGTATGCGGGAAGAGGCACCTGAGTTTCATCAGGGTAAGATTCTGGCTCAGTAGACTGCGAGGGCAATGTAGTGCTCTGGGTGAATGTACCAGCAGAATCGATAGCAGTGGTTGTGCTCAGGCACTCCATGTCATATTCATCTTGGACTGGGGAATTCAGGATTTGACTTGATAACCCAGGCATGGTAATGTGAAAAGAGCTCCATGGAGCAATCTGAAGTGTGGCCTGCCGCATCCTTCACTTTGGGGGGTGAAGGACACAAAGTAAAGGGTTGTTCCTGACTATAAGCCTGCACTGACGACTCAGTGCTTGCATTTTTTTGAAACTTTCAGAAGAGGAGGCGATAGAGCTGGAGCTGTTTCGGCAATGTAAGCCAAAACCTGTTCCTGATGCTCCGGCTTTAAAAGCGGTTTAACCTAGTCACAGAAAAGGGAGCCTTCCAGGCCTTCTGGAGCCAGACGATGACGCAGGCTCAACACCTCCTGCCTTAGGTGCTATTGGGCTTTTGGCACTACCAGCAGATGCACCACCACCATTATCCCAGCTGGCCTCCCACGCCCACGTCCGCAGCTCTTTCACCATACTTCCTCATATTTGGGAAAATGTTCTAAAATACCAGCAGATATATGGTACTGTATGAAAATTTAAATCTCCGTATATATTTCCAGAGTTACACACAGACGCTCACTCAGTATGGATTTGACCGTAATACAAAGAGCAGATATACGGTACTGTCTCATAGCGTACAGCTGTATATGGTTAGGGGAAAATTGCAATCTCCGTATATATTTCCGGAGTCACACAAGATAGTCAGCATGTATTTGTCCGTGATACCAGCCGGTACACGGTAGTGTGTGAGGAGCGTACAGCTCTATAAACGGTGTGGGAAAATAAGAACGGTCGGTAAGTGGCAGAAAAAAGAATAAAAGTATTAGTGCTGTGTAAAAAGCAGTCTGCACAGCAGTGTACACACAGCAATACAGCTAGCAGGCAGCCTAATAACCAGCGCTGCTGCACACAAAGAAAATCCTCCCTGTCACTGCACACTAACTGTACAGCACAATCGCTATCAGCACAAGCACAGAAGAACTTCTCTTCACAGCCCTAACTCTCTCCTACTGATAAACAGCGTCACAACATCTCCCTACTGTTAATATCGGCAGAAGTAAAATGGAGGTCGGCGGTCAGGGCTTTTATAGACACTATGACGCCCCCCAAAGCAAGCCAATCACTGCAATGCCCTTCTCTAAGATGGTGGTGGCCGCTGCCCATGTCATTCTCGTTTGCCCACAGTGTTACGTCCTTGCTCATTGGCTGAAAAAAGGCGCCTGCAAACATTATGGGAAAACCGACTTGGGCGCTGGGGTCAACGACCGCATGGCCAACTGCACCTATGGTTGGGTTTCGGCCAACGAAACCCACTTTGGCGAAAGTCGGCGACTTTTGAATCTGACTGACCTTTTTCGCTCAACTCACTCCTGAGCGACCTGTCAGTCGTGTTGGAGTGCGGTTACAGTCGACACTCTCAGCACTGTGAGCCGTAACAGTAATTCCTCCGGCACGCTGCATGACTGAAAGCCGGTGGCTTCTGGAAGAAATAAAGTTCATTTTCTCCCTTCTCTTTCAGTACAGCAGCCGTCGTGCATCTTCATAATGCTATTATCCTGCAGATTAACCAATATCTGCACTAATGGGTTATAAGTATGTTTTGAGCATTCCGATACCGCAAGAACGGGTATCGGCCGATATTCGCGTTATCGGAATTCCGATACTTAAATTCCGATTCTTTTTCAATATCGTATACCGGAATCGGAAGTTCCCATAATTCTTTGAGAGGCAATGTGATGTTAGTCAGCCAATGATGAATCTTATGAAGTGTGGGCAATCCTGTAATGCTGCGGTTGTGTCGACCCGCCACCACAATTGTGGGTTACCAGGCAATGGGGTACTCAGAGCCGAGCCCATGGAAGTCTATGGGGATTTTGTCACAGGTAGCTATGGCTCGGTCTGTGGCCCGGGCGGTCTGGCGTTTGTTGGGGATATATTTACAGGGGATAGATTTATATACAGTTTCGTGACGCCCCTGTAGTATTCTGGTAATTAGTACCAGCGCTGCTGTAGATCTCTGAGGGGATGGTGAGGCAGCTAGATGTCGGGTCCCCTACAGGTGGGACTCTTCCCTCAAAGTCTATGGGTTTGTGAAGTCGAGTGCAGATAAAGAACACAGTCTCACACGGTCAGCGTCTTTCCATACCTTTACTTGCAAGATGATAAGGCAGGTCCCAGGGAGGCTGATCCAAGGAGAGTGTATCTTGAGACAGCAGCTGACAAGTTAGGGCCTCCTTTAACTCCAATAAACGAGTACAACC
>JARQOD010000003.1:542834985-542886162 GCA_033576555.1 Oophaga sylvatica | reverse complement strand
CGGTCAATGCGATAGGGGATATTTACAGGGGATTTGAAATAGTTCGTGACGCCACCTGTGGTTTCTGGTAAATTGTACCAGCGCTGCTGTAAGGGTCTTCACAGGGGATGTTATGGGGCAGCTTGGTAGTAAGTCTCCCACAGGTGAGACTGGTCCCTGGAAGTCTATGGTGATGATGATGCAGGGTGCAATAAGAATTCAGTCACACACAAGGTAGCTCCTTTTCATACCTTTTACTGATGATGGTTCAAGCAGATCCCGGGAAGCTGGTCGGGGTGGAGAGTGCACATTCTGGTAACAGCTGAGCAGGTTAGAGGCCTCCTTTACTTCAATGTACATGTGAGTCCAACTTGCCTGAAGCGAAGTTAACTCCGAAACTCCAGCTTTCTCTATAGCTGTACTGCCCGGCCAACGTTGTGGTGGAGCCTTCTAGTGATGAAACTAAGTCCTTACTTTTGTCGTGCACTTGACTCAAAGTCCCTGTTCCACATGACTCCGGTTACGTATTGACACTTAGGGCTGCTCTCTGCGACCTATAGTCCAGATGCCTCTGGTTTTCTTGTCACTATGCTTGAAACAATAGCAACGCTTCGGTCCCAGTGACCGGTGATTTAGTGCAGGCAATCCAATACCTAAAGCACTTCTCTGTCTTCTCCACTGTGCCCTTCGCCCTGCTTTCCGCTCTTAACATAAACACTGGTGGCTTTTGTGGAATAATGTCAGCTTCATCCAGAGCTCGCTGCACAGCTCTCAGTTTCCTCCAAAGTCCACACAGGACCGAGACTGAATGGCTGCTCTGTCCTTGAGACAGAAGCTAACAGGCTGAACTCCACTGAACACTAAGCTCCACACAGGCTGATCTTATCTCAGACAGATAACTATCCAGGGGATGACTCACTACCACGAGCCTCCCGGAGCTAACTGACTGACTACACTGTCCGAAGACAGGAAACTGTCTAGACTCCTGCCTGCCACGTGTCACTCTCCCTTATAACTCAGATGGGTGTGTCTGAAGAGTGAGTGGCAGTGAATGCATATCAAGCTTTAGCTGTTACTTTCCTGTGCACTCTCCTGGACTTTCATGTGTGCCTGCGTAGCTGGGCTACACAAAGGACAGTAAACACACCTACAGTGCCCATTTCAATGCCAACGACATCAATTCTTATTACTTAAGCTTGTCAACCTTAATTAACTTTATAATAATAGTAACGCATTGAAAACTGGGGGTTATTTGGCTAAAGTTGTGGGGGGGCAGGGCTGGCTCCAGGTTTTCATGGGCCCCAGGCCAAAGAGTCTCAGTGGGCCCCTTTAACACATACCACAATTCATGATGCTCCAATACGGCAGAGAAATATAGGTATAGTACAATGACAAATACTTCACTTCTTACATTACATGAGTGATATCTATTGTAAATTCTACAATAGCTCAAAAAACGGACAGTATATTCCTCCATACAGTATTATGGCCACCACATAGTGCGCCATACAGAATAATGAGCCCCATATATTGCTCTATACAGAATAATGAGCCCCATATATTGCTCCATACAGAATAATGAGCCACATATATTGCTCCATACAGAATAATGAGCCCCATATATTGCTCCATACAGAATGGGCTCCATATGATGCTCCATATATAAAGGGCCCTATATGATGCCCCATAAATAATGAACCCCATATGATGCTCCAGTATATGATGTGCCCCATGGATGATGCTCCAGTGTATAATAGGCCCTATCTATGATGCTTAAGTGTATGATGGGCCCCATATATAATTCTCCAGTGTATAATGCTCCCCATATATTGCTCCAACCATTAAAAAAAATGAAATACCTCTCCTCGTTGGGCACTGCTCTACTCTGGACTCCTCGGCGTCGCCATCTTCCAGCTCTCTGCACTGTGACTGGTCAGGCAGAGGGCGCACAGACATGACATCATCGCGCTCTCTGACCTGAATGTCACTATCAGGAAACGCGGAAGACGTCACAGCGGTGGAGCAGGGAGTGGCAAGTATTGCAAGTGGTGGGGCCCTGAGCAAGAAGGGGAGGCCCACTCGTGGGCGCCGGCACTGGCACAGCGCCCCGCATAGTACGCCGGTGTCTCTGACGGCGAGTGAGCCCCCCCACTTGCTCAGGGCCCCGGCACTTGCCCGGGTGCGCCACGTGCTGACGCCGGCCCTGGGGGGGGGATGCCAGCCCAGTTAGGGAGGTGGAAAAACTGGCATATGTTGAGGTGTAGGCTGGACATTCAGCAGCTGCAAATGGAGGAATTGGAGAAGTCGGAGGAAGAGAAGGACAAAGCGAGCCATTTTGCTGGCAACCTATGTGTCATCAGGGGAAAGTGGTACAAAATCCTTTGAAACCCAGGCATGGTTCATTTTAATGAAGGTGAGATCACCTACATTTTGGGTCGACAGCCGGGTCCTTCTTTCTGTCAGGATTGATCCCGCAGCACTGAAGACTCTTTCTGATAGCACACTACCAGCAGGGCAAGCGAGCTCCTGTAAGGCATATTGTGCCAATTCAGGCCAGGTGTCCAGTTTACAGGCCCAGTAGTCAAAGGGGAATGAACTGTGAGGGAGAACATCGATAGGGGAACCATAGTTGACAACTATTGTCTCCTGTCTGTTGCAATCGATTCAGTATTACCAGTCGTGTGAGCGTTACTCGAGAAATCAGTCTACAACATGGTCATGAAACCCCTGTCTCCAACGCCACTTTGGCTGTGTGCACCACGAACACCTCTTCCGTTGGCCCAGTACGGCTCGTTGTAGAACCTGCACCGCTGCTGTGTGCTGGGAATGGCCTCAACAAACGGTTTACCAGAGTTGCTTGTTTGTTCGCCAATATTAGCTCTAGGTTCTCCTGTGGCATGATGTTCTGTAATTTGCCTTTATAGCATGGATCAAGGATGCTGGCCAACCAGTAGTCGTCATCCTTCATAATTTTGGCAATGCGGGGGTCCCTTTTTAGGATCCACAAGACATAATCACACATGTGGGCCAATGTTCCAGGTGAAAATGATGCACTGCCAGTGGTGGGTGGAGGAGCACTTTCTGCCAAATCCACATCCCTCCATTCACGCACAAACCCTGTACCTGACCTTGACAAGCCAACATTTTCTCTTGCCCCCTAAGGAGCACCATCCTCCCCAAAATAATCATCCACTTCATCATCCTCCTCTTCTTCCTCCACCTCGTCCAGGACAGTTCCCTGACCAGATAATGGCTGAATGTCATCAAGGCTTCCCTCCTCCTCTTCCTCCTCCACTGCAGAGGCCTGATCCTTAATGTGCGTCAAAGTTTGCATGAGCAGACGCATAAGTGGGATGCTCATGCTTATGATGGCGTCATCTGCGCTTACCAGCCGTGTGCATTCCTCAAAACACTGAAGGACTTTACAGAGGTCTTTCAGCTTTGACCACTGCACATCCAACAACTCCATGTCCGCCCTCAAACTGCCTGCCCGTGTATCCTCCCACAAATGCATTACAGCCTGCCTCTGTTCGCACAGCCTCTCAACCATGTGCATGGTGGAGTTCCACCTTGTTGCAACGTCTATGATTAGGCGGTGCTTGGGGAGGTGGAGCGATCGCTGCAGCCTCTGAATACGACTGGAGTCTACGGGCGAGCGACGGATGTGCGAGCACAGTCTTCGCACCTTATGGAGCAGGGCTGGTAACTCTGGATAATTATTTATGAACCACTGCACCACGAGGTTCAATGTGTGAGCCAGGCAAGGTATGCGTCTGAGTTTTGCCAGGGCTATGGCCGCCACAAAATTATGTCCGTTATCACTGACTACCTTGCCTGGCGCAAGATGTAGACTGCCCAGCCATGACTCAGTTTCTCGCTGCAAGTAGTCGGCCAGTACCTCCGCGGTGTGTCTGTTGTCGCCCAAAGACATCATCTTTAAAACAGCCTGCTGACGCTTACCACTAGCTGATCGATAGTGGGACACCTCGTGTGCAACACTGGCAGCTGCGGATGGAGTGCTCGTGCGACTACGCTCTGTCAACGAGCTTTTGCTTCTGGAGGAGGAGGAGGGTCGAACGCCTACAGGCAACTGTTGCCTATACCGTGGGCTAGGCAGCACTGTCCCACCGCCGCTGTCCCCTCTGGACCCTGCATCCACCACATTAACCCAGTGCCCAGTGATGGACACGTAACGGCCCTGGCCATGCCTACTGGCCCATGCATCTGTTGTGAGGTGCACCGTTATACTCACTGATTGTTTGAGTGCATGGACAATGCGGTCTTTCACATGCAGGTGGAGGGCAGGGATGGCTTTTCTAGAAAAGAAGTGCCGACTGGGTAGGTCATAGTGTGGGACAGCGTAGGCCATGAGCTCTCGGAACGCCACGCTTTCAACCAAGCGGAAGGGCATCATCTCTAATGAGATCAGTTTGGCAATGTAGGCGTTCAAAGCCAGTGAGGTTTTGTAGTCCATCCACGCTTGCAAGTGCATGGTGTTTACATGTCTAAGCATGCAACTGGTATTCAAATGTCCGAGATTTTTCCCTCCGCACTTCTTACTGATAACCTTTTCCTCATCAATAGGATTTTGGTAAAAAAAAGTGCCACACTGCACTTCCTACTATGGGATAAATTTTCAGGGCTTACACACTGTGCTAATTTGACCGTCTGGCCAAGCTGTCCTGCAACTCTTTTTCTTTTTTTTTTTACACGTTTTTGGACTGCTACGGGCCTGCCAGATAACCGCAGCGGCGATGTCGATGCCTGCCGCGGATCCTCCTCCTCTTCTGAGCTATTGCCAGCGGCACCCTCTTCCCCCAATGGATGCCAATCCGGGTCAACAACTGGGTCATCCATCACCTCCTCTTCAATTTCATCTGCACCTTCCTCTGTGTCACCGTGTAAGGTGGTATAGTATGCGGGAAGAGGCACCTGAGTTTCATCAGGGTAAGATTCTGGCTCAGTAGACTGCGAGGGCAATGTAGTGCTCTGGGTGAATGTACCAGCAGAATCAGATAGCAGTGGTTGTGCATCAGTGCACTCCATGTCATATTCATCTTGGACTGGGGAATTCAGGATTTGACTTGATAACCCAGGCATGGTATGTGAAAAGAGCTCCATGGAGCAATCTGAAGTGTGGCCTGCCGCATCCTTCACTTTTGGTGGGGTGAAGGACACAAGTAAAGGGGTTGTTCCTGACTATAAGCCTGCACTGACGACTCAGTGCTTGCATTTTTTGAAACTTCAGAAGAGGAGGCGATAGAGCTGGAGGCTGTTTCGGCAATGTAAGCCAAAACCTGTTCCTGATGCTCCGGCTTTAAAAGCGGTTTACCTAGTCACAGAAAAGGGAGCCTTCCAGGCCTTCTGGAGCCAGACGATGACGCAGGCTCAACACCTCCTGCCTTAGGTGCTATTGGGCTTTTGGCACTACCAGCAGATGCACCACCACCATTATTCCCAGCTGGCCTCCCACGCCCACGTCCGCAGCCTCTTTCAC
Source organism: Oophaga sylvatica (assembly GCA_033576555.1). Lineage (NCBI taxonomy): Eukaryota > Metazoa > Chordata > Amphibia > Anura > Dendrobatidae > Oophaga > Oophaga sylvatica. The sequence goes on along the minus strand of JARQOD010000003.1, from coordinate 542,880,686 downwards.
CATACTTCCTCATATTTGGGAAAATGTTCTAAAAATACCAGCAGATATATGGTACTGTATGAAAATTTAAATCTCCGTATATATTTCCAGAGTTACACACAGACGCTCACTCAGTATGGATTTGACCGTAATACAAAGAGCAGATATACGGTACTGTCTCATAAGCGTACAGCTGTATATGGTGTAGGGGAAAATTGCAATCTCCGTTATATTTCCGGAGTCACACACAGATAGTCAGCATGTATTTGTCCGTGATACCAGCCGGTACACGGTAGTGTGTGAGGAGCGTACAGCTCTATACGGTGTGGGAAAATAAGAACGGTCGGTAAGTGTGCAGAAAAAAAGAATAAAAGTATTAGTGCTGTGTAAAAAGCAGTCTGCACAGCAGTGTACACACAGCAATACAGCTAGCAGGCAGCCTAATAACCAGCGCTGCTGCACACAAGAAAATCCTCCCCTGTCACTGCACACTAACTGTACAGCACAATCGCTATCAGCACAAGCACAGAAGAACTTCTCTTCACAGCCCTAACTCTCTCCCTACTGATAAACAGCGTCAGCAACATCTCCCTACTGTTAATATCGGCAGAAGTAAAATGGAGGTCGGCGGTCAGGGCTTTTATAGACACTATGACGCCCCCCAAAGCAAGCCAATCACTGCAATGCCCTTCTCTAAGATGGTGGTGGCCGCTGCCCATGTCATCTCGTTGCCCACAGTGTACGTCCTTGCTCATTGGCTGAAAAAAGGCGCCTGCAAACATTATGGGAAAACCGACTTGGGCGCTGGGGTCAACGACCGCATGGCCAACTGCACGCTATGGTTGGGTTTCGGCCAACGAAACCCGACTTTGGCGAAAGTCGGCGACTTTTGAATCTGACTGACCTTTTTCGCTCAACTCTACTCCTGAGCGACCTGTCAGTCAGTGTTGGAGTGCGGTTACAGTCGACACTCTCAGCACTGTGAGCCGTAACAGTAATTCCTCCGGGCACGCCTGCATGACTGAAAGCCGGTGGCTTCTGGAAGAAATAAAGTTCATTTTCTCCCTTCTCTTTCAGTACAGCAGCCGTCGTGCATCTTCATAATGCTATTATCCTGCAGATTAACCAAATATCTGCAGCTAATGGAGTTATAAGTAGTGTTGAGCATTCCGATACCGCAAGTATCGGGTATCGGCCGATATTCGCGTTATCGGAATTCCGATACTTAATTCCGATACTTTTTCAATATCGTATACCGGAATCGGAAGTTCCCATAATTCTTTGAGAGGCAATGTGATGTTAGTCAGCCAATGATGAATCTTATGAAGTGTGGGCACATCCTGTAATGCTGCGGTTGTGTCGACCCGCCACCACAATTGTGGGTTACCAGGGCAATGGGGTACTCAGAGCCGAGCCCATGGAAGTCTATGGGGATTTTGTCACAGGTAGCTATGGCTCGGTCTGTGGCCCGGGCGGTCTGGCGTTTGTTGGGGATATATTTACAGGGGATAGATTTATATACAGTTCGTGACGCCACCTGTAGTATTCTGGTAATTAGTACCAGCGCTGCTGTAGATCTCTGAGGGGATGGTGAGGCAGCTAGATGTCGGGTCCCCTACAGGTGGGACTCTTCCCTCAAAGTCTATGGGATTTGTGAAGTCGAGTGCAGATAAAGAACACAGTCTCACACGGTCAGCGTCTTTCCATACCTTTACTTGCAAGATGATAAGGCAGGTCCCAGGGAGGCTGATCCAAGGAGAGTGTATCTTGAGACAGCAGCTGGACAAGTTAGGGGCCTCCTTTAACTCCAATGAAACGAGTACAACCAGCCTGAAGCGTAGTTCCCTCAAATCTCCAGCTAATCTTTAGCTGTACCTGCCCAGTCAGCTTAGTGTTAGGGGCCTTCCTGTGAAGGAGCTGAATTCTTATTTTGTCCTGCAGAACTCCAAAGTCTTCACTCCCCTGACCCCAGTTACGTACTGACTATAAGGGGCTTGTCTGCCGCGACCTAGGGTCCGGTAGATTCCTGGTTTTCTTATCACTGTGCTTGAAACAACAGTGACCCTTCGGTCCCCAGTGACCGGGTGCAATGTGCTGGACTTCTTCAATCCGTAAGCACTAATCTTATAAATCCACTTGCCTTTCGCCTTGTCCACGCTGGTAACATAAGCACTCAAACTAGCCAAGGGTCGAGCAGTCACTTCTTTCCTTTTCCTTCCTACGAAGTTAGCCACAGATGCTCAGTTATCACAGGCAGGAGCACGTCTCTGAACCTGATACCGTCCTTTAGACAGGGATGCTGAAGACTTTCTGTACTAAAACTTCTTCTTTCTTTCGGTGTATGCTGATGAGGTGATACAGCTCTGACTAGACTAAGGTGTATACCAAACACCTATACCAGACTCCACGATATGAACTAGTGATAAAGCAGGCTAGACTCCTTCCTCCCTCCAAACGTCTTCTCTCACAGAAGTCTAGACACTCACTCCACACGTCCTCACTGTCCGAAGACAGGAACTAGACTCAAAATCACTCTAACACATACCTTGACCACTCCCTCAAGAGTATCCTCCACTACCCTAGGGGTGTGTCTAGTGTGTGTTGAGTGAATGGATATTTAGCATTAAACTGCTGTCTCGCCATACACTCTCCAGGGTACTGCGTGTGCCTACCACCAGGGCTACACATTCCCCCATGGTAAACGACAGCACTCCCGGGCTGTAAAATACAAAAGACATTTTGTTTATGCAATAAACATTTAACAATAACATCTTCCCATCCGGGAGGTGAGAACACCTTGAACGTTGCAAACTTTATAGAAAAATACAAATATCAAATAGCATTCAATAAATATACAAGATACTTGTGAAGGACCCGCACCAAACCTTCAACGTAGGTCCTGGGTGGGCTGCAGGACATCCAATTGCAGACCTCACTCAGTGCCACACCACACGGGTTTTGTTTTCAGAGGTAGTTGTAGATGGTTTTTGTAAAACCAAGAGAAAGCACCGAAGCGCAACTATTTACAAGAAAGTTCTGGGTTAGCATAGTCCTTAACCTCCAAGTCCAATGTAAAACCAAGACATATTATATGATATCAAAGTGCATAAACTTTTTCTGGTTACTATTTACCATTTATCATTTACCAATTACCCAGCCGGGCATTCTACAGTATATATATTTACTATATAAATTGTACTAAACTTTACAAACATTTCAAACTTTTTACTATATTACTGATGGTAGACCCGATATGGATCTCACCAACTCTTTACTATTTATTCATTTTCATCACACTTTTCCAATACATTTTCCACCCCGGGGGCTGGAACAACGCAATGGGCCCTTGATCCCAGGACCAGCAAATCATGTGCTGCGATCAGGGTCTGGGTCGCCACAGTTCTGGTGCGAACCTCTAGGGGCGCAACGGGTACAGTCTCTCCACATGACACCGATTGCGTCTCAATTACGGTTAGCGATATGGACCGCGTTAGGGATTGCGATCGAGACTGTGTCGCATGTTGCGATGAAGAGGTGACTTTAAGTCGTGATGAACTCTGGGTCGCTAGTTGCGATGACTTTGCAGGGGGCGATGCTGGGGCACGGCCGGATGCTGCTTGAGCTGGAAACGGGGACGCTGCGGTAATGGTGACGGTACCTGCGTCTGGGACGGGGTCACTGACGATGGTGACATTCAGGGCATACCACCCCTTCATTCCCAATGCCGCGTATAGGTGACTATATCTCCGTTTGCTAAGTCCCTCCCGGGATGACCTTGCGGCAGGTGGGATTCTACGTCACGCCTGCTGACAAAGACCGCTGGGTAGAGGCCCGGTTCACGGATAAAGCCCCAGCCCTTCCGGAGCTGGAACTCAGTCACACACCCCTGCCGCCGCGGTTCCCTCAGGGTACCTTTATCTCGCCGGACAGTCTCCTTGTCGGCGATCAGCTCGGCAAATTGTCGCTGACGGTTCCTCTGAGTCTCCGCTCTTCCTCCTGCTGACGCCTCTTCTTCTCCTCACGACTCTGCCATTCTTGTTCCCACTGGACGGTGTAGGCGACGTCATCCAGGCGCGCCATTTCGTCCCAGTCCACGTCTGGTAGTGACGGACAGGACCCCTCGGTGTCCCTGCCGGGGACCGATAATCTGCTGCGGCCTCTTGGCCGGGCGGGCGTTCCGGGATTGGCTGTACCTCCTCAACCTCCTCCGCCTCCACCGCTTCACCAGTGGGATCGGGAACGGTACTTTCGGGGGCAGCCTCCGGTTGCTCCTTCGCCTTGGGCAGCAGACTCTTCAGTACTTGGAATCGTGGGGGTTCGTTGAGGGGAGAGGACGCCGTGTTCGTTAGTTGCCACTGCAGCAGGTTACATCGGCGTCTCTCAATCTCCTCCAGTCCAGGTTGGAACTTCTTCTTTAGGCGTGCGTTCTCCTCCTGAAGCTCTAGCAACGCCTGTTGCAGGTGCAGGATCGCATAAGACTCTGATGCCGATGGCAGCTTGGCGGGGGCACGGGGCCTGCCTTCCTCCGCTGCCCCGCTCGGCTGCACACGTCCTGCCTCCATCATGTCCCAGAAGATTCTCTCTTCTTCCTGCGGAGACATCCGGTCTCTTCCGTGGAGGTGGGATTTGCGTCTCCTCCTCCTCGCAGGGAAGGTGAAGAGGAGGCGGACCTCCTTTGCTGTAGGGCAGGACCGTATGTTGAAGTAGCACTTTGAGAGGGCAGGCATTTTCTTCGCGCCACTGGGGGGTAGACGCCCACGAAGGCACGCCCACCTTCTTCTCCAGCTCCTGAGGGCGCGAATATGGCGACAAAAATGGCGATTTTGGCGCCAAAAGTGCAAACAGTCCTTTTCACAAAAACAAGTCCTTAGGCACACAGGGCTCGCAATTTCGCGAGTTTCGCATCCCGTTCGTGACGCCAAGTTGTGTCGACCCGCCACCACAATTGTGGGTTACCAGGGCAATGGGGTACTCAGAGCCGAGCCCATGGAAGTCTATGGGGATTTTGTCACAGGTAGCTATGGCTCGGTCTGTGGCCCGGGCGGTCTGGCGTTTGTTGGGGATATATTTACAGGGATAGATTTATATACAGTTCGTGACGCCACCTGTAGTATTCTGGTAATTAGTACCAGCGCTGCTGTAGATCTCTGAGGGGATGGTGAGGCAGCTAGATGTCGGGTCCCCTACAGGTGGGACTCTTCCCTCAAAGTCTATGGGATTTGTGAAGTCGAGTGCAGATAAAGAACACAGTCTCACACGGTCAGCGTCTTTCCATACCTTTACTTGCAAGATGATAAGGCAGGTCCCAGGGAGGCTGATCCAAGGAGAGTGTATCTTGAGACAGCAGCTGGACAAGTTAGGGGCCTCCTTTAACTCCAATGAAACGAGTACAACCAGCCTGAAGCGTAGTTCCCTCAAATCTCCAGCTAATCTTTAGCTGTACCTGCCCAGTCAGCTTAGTGTTAGGGGCCTTCCTGTGAAGGAGCTGAATTCTTATTTTGTCCTGCAGAACTCCAAAGTCTTCACTCCCCCTGACCCCAGTTACGTACTGACTATAAGGGGCTTGTCTGCCGCGACCTAGGGTCCGGTAGATTCCTGGTTTTCTTATCACTGTGCTTGAAACAACAGTGACCCTTCGGTCCCAGTGACCGGGTGCAATGTGCTGGACTTCTTCAATCCGTAAGCACTAATCTTATAAATCCACTTGCCTTTCGCCTTGTCCACGCTGGTAACATAAGCACTCAAACTAGCCAAGGGTCGAGCAGTCACTTCTTTCCTTTTCCTTCCTACGAAGTTAGCCACAGATGCTCAGTTATCACAGGCAGGAGCACGTCTCTGAACCTGATACCGTCCTTTAGACAGGGATGCTGAAGACTTTCTGTACTAAAACTTCTTCTTTCTTTCGGTGTATGCTGATGAGGTGATACAGCTCTGACTAGACTAAGGTGTATACCAAACACCTATACCAGACTCCACGATATGAACTAGTGATAAAGCAGGCTAGACTCCTTCCTCCCTCCAAACGTCTTCTCTCACAGAAGTCTAGACACTCACTCCACACGTCCTCACTGTCCGAAGACAGGAACTAGACTCAAAATCACTCTAACACATACCTTGACCACTCCCTCAAGAGTATCCTCCACTACCCTAGGGGTGTGTCTAGTGTGTGTTGAGTGAATGGATATTTAGCATTAAACTGCTGTCTCGCCATACACTCTCCAGGGTACTGCGTGTGCCTACCACCAGGGCTACACACGGTCATCTTAACTAATGGCATGGCTGTGATTGGCTGCTGAAATGATGTCAGAATGCACTATAAAAGGCGCCGCAGCCATTTTAGCGTCACTGTGCTGTGAACTCAGTTAGGGACAGAACGCTACTCTGCTCACTCTGAGGGACAGTTAGATATTGCGATTTTGTGTACTACTGTGCTTGAGGCAGGCTAGTTTACCAACAGGTCCTGCCCACATCCTTCTTCCTAGTGAGGATTCAACATCATCAGCCGGCGTTCCTGATCTGGCCACGGAGGCCAGAGATCACCGGCTTTCATCAACGGATGTAAGTTTCGTCTGCGGGCCATAGGAGGCTGAAGTCGGACTTTCTACTGCAAGTGACCCATCGGGGTTGTCAGCAGGCCAGAGGAGGCTGAAATTGGACTTTCTATTGCAAGTGACCCATCGGGGTTGTCAGGTAAAACCTGTGCAAACAGGACTATTTTCTCCACAGTGCACCACTAATACTCATTCATCTGAGCTGTCACCGGCCGGGACAGTGTCAATTTCTTCTGACCTTTCTGCATAAAAGGTTTTTTAGGATTTCTGCAGCGTTTTTCTGCTCCATCGTTAAAAGAGGACCTCTTTTACTTTTTCAGGGTTTGTCCATATTAATACCCATATGAATAAATACCTTATGCGTATTATGACTATTTAGTCCTTTGGTTTGGGGTTTACTACATAATAGACTACAGGCTTTTCTCATCACCTTTTTCTCACGGGTCTTAGTGCAATATTTATTTATTACTGTATTATTACATCTGCATCTCAAACTGTTCTACAGAGTGCGTCTGAATTTATGTATTGTTTTCCATTTGACACATGCATATTCCTATTTTTCTACAGATCCTTTTGTGTCTTGTAGTTTTTATGTGCGCAAACTATTTTTATTTTCAATTATAGAGGGCCATGTTATTGACTTTGCATTGACGTGTAAAAGATTTATGTTGTGCCACTGGCTATATGTATTCTAAAGGTGTACCCAGTCTCAACAGATCATTAGTCTGATTGTTCTTTGATTCTCCTAAATGTGAATTTGTCTGATTTGGTGTCAAACTTGACTTTGTCCCTATTTTTGTTTTGCCATGTGACCCAATGATTATACAAATCTATATAGGGTTTGGCATCATCAAAAGTAACAGAATATTAGCATGCATGCATATTTAGGATATAAAAGAGAAGTATCTTGTTGTGCCAGAGTGTTCCTAACTCCTGAATGGATATAAAACAATATGGTCTACGGATCAGGTAAAATCGAGGGTCCGCATGTCTATATTTTATACAATTTGAGTGGGCAAGGGTGGGATTTAGAGATTAGCCCATTCATGAAAGTTTTGGGAGCTGAGAACCTTCAGGAGTTGTTAACCATGCTTTGAGGTCGATTGAATGCCATGTCACTCAGGCAGCCAATCACTGCTGTCAAGCGCAATGGAAAGCAACACACGGTTGGTCCTGTGGCCAGCAGCACAGGAGGGGTAAGGGTAAAACATGAATATATTAGATTATGTTTTACTATTTGGAGCAAGTTTGAAGTTTTCTTTAAGGATTGGAAAACCACCTTCAGTTAGGAATCGGATCAATCAAACAGGGCACAATATGGAATAATGTGCGTTGTTATACACAGTAACTTACAAACGTGGTTCTCTCTGGCATCTATGTACATGGGCAAGTATTACTCTAATTTGGGTCTAATGTGTAGTTTATTGGGTGCAATATAGGCTCATTGTAGGACTGCAAACACACAATTTGGTTCTTTGCAGGTAGAATATGGTACTTTATGCAAAGTATATGGCTGTGTGCAGGCACAGAATCGCACTGTCCTATGAAAACAAACTATGGGACTATTGTGGCATGGTATGGCGGTCTCTGGCCACTGTTTAGCATAATATAGTACTATATGGACATTGGACAACAACAACTTTTTAATGTGCTGGTATTGTTGTGGTTACAATTAAAGAAATATTCTCAATTTGTCTCTGGAGCAGGTCAGAGCTATGTTGCTCTTTACTTCTTTGTTTCTGATAGGATAGGCTGAGTTATAGTATTAGTAGAACTATAAAGTTCTGCTGTAACACATTCAGCTATTAGTGATTTCTTTTATAATGTACACTGCTATCACTGTATTTACGGTACATATAGAGATAATGGCACTTGAACAAGCACATAGCTCAGGATAGTCAGAGCTGTGATTAGGAGAACTGCACCTATGACCTATGACCCGACATGAAATGACACTTGATGTACATAGGGTTAACCATGTCTTTTCATGTCCTTTGCTATCTAATTTGCACAAACAATTAAATCAGACTATGTGTGCAAAATTTCACACCTGTAGGGGTTAATTAAAGGTGTAAATTCGTAGCAAAAAAGTCCGTTTTTTTTACAACGAATTTACACCTTTAATTAACCCCTACAGGTGTGAAATTTTGCACACATAGACTGATTTAATTGTTTGTGCAAATCAGATAGCAAACGACATGAAAAGACATGGTTAACCCTATGTACACCAAGTGTCATTTCATGCCGGGTGCTTCTGTCTTTTCACTGAAGCCGGCTTTACCGGGCAATTGAATCAGAGGATATTTTACTATGTAGAAGTGTATAAACTATACATATATGTATATATATATGTCACAATGACATGTATATATATATATATATGTATTCTATGTGTGTATATTTAGTGTTTACAAGGAAAGAATGGGGTTTTTTAGTTGCGATATTTTGTTCCCATAGACTTACATGGGACTTCCGGTATCGGTATCGGGTATCGCCGATATTTTAGTGATATCGGCGATACCATTCCGATTCCGATACTTTAGGATATCGGAAAGTATCGCTCAACTCTAGTTATAAGACCTGACAGGTTCACTATAAACTGATTTTTTTTTTGAATGGTGAGTTCAAGACATAGGTGGGGGTAGAAGTGGCTCATAAGTGGAGAAGGTAGCAGATTTCTCTAATAAAGATATATTACAAAGCTTCTTACATTTTCTCGTACTATTGAGTTTGTGACTGTTTAACATAAATTGATGAATCTTCCTTGTACAATAGTGAGAAAGAAGGAAAAAAAACCAAGAAACTGATGAAGAAGAGGATCAGGACCATGTAAGTGCAGAGAATTACTGATGTAATATAAGCAAACCTTATAGATCCCATAATGATACAGATGTTTCCTTATCTCCGATGTGTGATTCATTGCATTCAGGGACAGATGATATAAACCTGTCAGCACATGATACACTGTATATCTACTTTACAGACAGGTGACATTTACTGGGTGTCCCTCATTTATCAGATTTTAGGGTAAAAAGACGGCAAAGCATTTTTTTGGGGAAACAAACATTAGAGTAATTATTATTTGACTGACGAGAAGAAAAGAACCATGAGCCAATATCGTAATATAGCATCCGTAGAAATTTATCAGACATTATATATGTTAAACATATAGAGAAAGTCATTCCCCTGCTGGAGTGTTGAGGACCCCCAGATCGCAGTAATATCTGCCAGGAGACACAGACTTTCCAATCCAAACTTCTGTCCAACAGAGCAGATCCCATAAGACTTAACACTTATTCCATCATGGATAAAATCTGGTATAAAATACAGGAGATAATGGATTATTCCAGTAGATCGGTGACAAAACATTTTTGCATTTTGGTTTCATTACAGATTTTGCACCATTTGGCTTTTACAGGTGCTTTGTTTCTCTGCACATTCAGCTTTGATGTGGTCATAAATCAGCTGGAGGAGCTAAAAAAGACAGAAAAAAAGCTACAAACTCTCCCATTGGACCATTAGATCAAGTTCACTGATAAACTCTCAGTTAACTCATTTTGCAGCCAGCAATAGACATTGCAGCACAGAAGATATAGAAGGCAAACAGTGCAAATGGTCTAATGAAAAACAATTAGGAAAATGGTTTTTAGCCAAAAATGGATACATTCAAATAAGATAAAAAACGGTCCCCAAAGGTGGACAACCCCTCTAAGGCTGGTTTCGTTTTGACACTGCGCAGACCGCAACAAAATGCAACATGTTGTGTTCAGTGGAGCGTCAAAGCGACGCATGTGGACGGATCCGCATACATCCCCGTGGCCTGTGTACCCAATGTTAAAGATAGGTATGCAGGACACATGCAGACATAGGCGGAGCTGAATGGAAGAGGTGCGGCAGTGGGCGGGGCTTAACGGAGGAAGTACGCAGTCCTCCGCAGCCCTGCCGAACGCAATTGTGAAACCAGCCTAACCTGTTACCGGGACCTGCTGTCCTTCTGCGGTGAAGCACGACGTGTCCTGAGTAAAGAGCCCTAATGTCTCTGACAGCCGACCAACTCTGCACGTAGAGGTTTTTACAGAAAAAAATAATGGTGCATAGTAGCTTTACAGGAAGGGCATTAGTGGAGTTAACGTCACTGGGATTTTATTTTTACAAAGGTTTTTTTTTTACTTCTAATTTTATTTTCATTTTTTTCTGCTAATTTCTTCTAAATTTTTCGTTTTTCTTTCCTTTTTACATTTTTTCACTTTTTATAGTAAATTTCGTAATAAATAGTACCTTTTATACACGCTCCACACAAATAATGTGCAAAATAAAAAAATATATATATTTTTTTAACTTACTGGTCTAGTAATGGGGAGGTGATAGGGGTCTCTCTATTACTAACCCCCGGGGTTGATGCAGGCGGACATTACACAGCTGACATCAATCCATAAACCATTACTCTGATTGCCAGCACACCAAGGCAAACGGGAAGAGCCGGGCAAAGCGCCAGAGTCGGTGCATCTAATGTGATGAGCCAATTCTGGGGTGGCTGCGGGCTTGTATTTTTAGGCTGGGTAGGGGACAGTATCCAGGGACCTTCCCAGCCTGATAATATGAGCCCACCGCTGTCTGCTTTATCTCTGATATAGGAAAGATGTGTATCTTCGTACTGTGTTAGACACTAGATAGAAAAATATTTAGACTTGAGAGTCCTCAGTGGTTGATACCTTTTAATGGCTAACTGAAAAGATGGTAACAAATTGCAAGCTTTCCAGACTACTCAGGTCTCTTCATCAGGCAAAGACTAAAACAAAAACTGAAGAATCACATATTTATACACAACACAGCACAGAAATAATGCAATAGATAAGACAAGTGACATGAAGCAGAACTGTCATTATGGGAGAGGGATGAACATAAATATTGGAACAGTTCATAGATAAGGAGTGTGAAAGTTATATTGCCCTCTGATTGGGGTCTGGTATTGTGTTTTGATGCCCCCAGAAGGTCAGAGAAGCAGATTCCTTAATTGATGTAAAAGGACATAAATCCATGGGATACATTCATTCCAGCACTGAGAGTGTCAAAGGTCGTCATGAGCTTATATTCCCAAACTTTTCTATCTCTCTCAGATTTAAAGTTAGACTAATTTTTTTTCCTCCTACTTCAAAGAGCCATATTTTTTTATTTTACCATGGACATCACCATATCAGGGCTTGTGTTTTGCAGGACTGGTTGTATATTTGAAAAACACCATTTAATAATCATGTGATGTATTACAAATAAAATTCCATGTGCTCCAAAATTGCAAAAAAAAAGGAAATTCTGCAATGGTTTTTGGAGTTTTTTACTTACAATCTTAATTATTCAGTAATAATGACCTGACTATATGATTCTCCATGTCAGTATGACTACGGAGATGCCAAACATGCAGAAATACATTTTACAAATTAAAAAAAAAACAATTCTGCTTGTGTGGACAAATCCTCAAATGTCTATGTAGACCAAAATATAAAGGGATATGGCTCTTGGAAGGAGGGGAGTAAAAAATGAAGACTCCAAAATGGAAAATGTCCCAGTTGTTAAAGCATTAAATAAGGCTGGGATAGATGTGTATGAAAAAGCCCTCTAGTGATGGCTCCGAGTATACAAGATTGTATCACTTGTGTGATGGAGATGGAAAATGTTGGGAAGTATTTGGGATGGAGACCAAGGGGTAGAATGTGATCACTACTGCTCTTCACATTGCTGATATTTATACATTTACATGAGATGACGATTTATGTTCCATGTACAACAGGAAAGAAATCAAACTAACATTACAAGAGAGACTGAAAAAGGAGACGGAAGAGATTAATGTGATGGAGAAAACTTTGTAAGTGATCTTTTTTCAGGTAGAAACGATATGAAACCTGTCTGCACATACTATAATTTGTCTACGCTGATAGTTGTCGGGGTGTGAAAGTCATTTCTCAGTTTAAGACGTTTATAGGACACATTAGATTAATTCTACTTGACTGTTTAGAATGGGCACCAGGAAGAATAGACCATGAGCAGCATTTTATATGGCTCCTTTAGAAAGACACGAGTTATAATTAGGAGCAGGTATACTTTTTTTTTTTACACATACTTCCTGTCTAGGACGCCTGATTTGGTAGCTGTCTCAGGAGTTCAGCATATGTCCAATCTGTATCCTCACAGATATGGCTGAATACCATAGTGGAGCCAGGAGCCGTCAGCTTCCTGCACCACCACACGGCCTGTGTGCTCTGTGCTCTCTAAGGTCTGGTGCAGAAGACATAACGATGGCACTAGATCATGTCTGCAGCCCCCGGCCACACACAGCATAGGATAGAGCAATCTATAGAGTCACACTTATCATGGGAACAAGGCTTTGTGAGAGGTTTTAGCCATTGCACTATTCTAAGTACCTTCAGGTGGACACTGGGGAGGGCATTCTGAGGCATTGTACCAAGTGTGCATGAGCACCTTGGGGAATTTTACTGCAGGGGCATCATAGTGTGAGTGGAGTGCCTTGGGTCAACTTACTGTGTCGGGTACAACTTTTGGGGGCATTATGTGTAGGTTCATCCTAATGTCTTTGCTGGGGGTATAATCCTATGGGTGGGAATGCAACCCTGGGCTATCATACTGTATGGAGGAGCATCGTAGCATTTGCTGTTGTGAAATCTTTGTCATTACTTTTCTTTTACAACAGAAGGATCCACAAAATCACAGAAATACTGTTCAGTCCATCCAGGGAAACCATCAAGTACGTATGTTATTTCTGGAAATATGATATTATGTGACACCGTACAGTATTTGTAGTGATCCTGATATTCATTGCTCACACCCGCTGCTCCAGTGCTTTCTATTACTCCATAGTTATCCAGTGGTAGTTTTAGGCCGGCGTCACACTGAGAAGGAATACGGACGACTGAGAGGCGTGAAAACCACGCATTACATACGGACCAATATTTCTCTATGGGGCAGCTCTGATCATGCGTATTTTTCTCGGGCGTATCTTACGGTGCGAGACACCAGCAGCATGCTGCGATTGTCAGCATATTACGCTTGTTGTACGCAAATGAAAGTCTATGGGTGTGAGAACAACGGATTACACACGGACCAGACGTGTGACTTGCGAGAAATACGGAAAATGATTTCAATGAGCTTCAGGCCTAAAAACCGTTAAATGTCCATTTTGCAAAGTGAGAAAAATACACTGTACGGATGCCATACGGATGCTTACATGCGCAAAATACGCAGCCGCAACCTGACAACGGCTGAAATACAGATTGTTGTGCCGGCAACATTTTGGCGTATTACGCTCGTACAATACGGTCCGTATTTTTGTACGCTGAGTGTGACGCCGGCCTTACTACCATAAATGACCCTCCGGGCAGACTAGTGACTCCGCTTAATAATTTCGTAAGGAATGCAGAGAAAAATGCAAATGGCAAGCACAAAAACAAAAAACAGAAAATATCGTATCTGAGAGCAGGAGAAGAAGCAAGACTCAGCAAGCTTCCAAGTGATCCAGGAAACAACTTTGACAAGAACAATTGATCACGGCAACCATGATGGGAGGAAACCTCCCTTATATCCAGCAGTCTGTACTTCCTGATTTCCAATCCTCATTGAATGGTTCAGTACTGCTTGTAACTACCAGAGGAGCTTCTGCTCAGAATTCATTTCTAAACATTCATAACACCTAGCACTGTTATATCACACATAGCCCTGTATATTCACACTTAGCTCTGTTATATTCACACCTAGCCCTGTTAAATGTCACCTAGCCCTGTTATATTCACACCTAGCCCTGTTATATTCACACCTAGCACTGTATATATTCACACATAGCCCTGTTATATTGTCACCTAGCCCTGTTATATTCACACCTAGCACTGTTATATTCACATGTAGCCCTGTTATATTTACACCTAGCTCTGTTATATTCACACCTAGCCCTGTTATATTGTCACCTAGCCCTGTTATATTCACACCTAGCACTGTTATATTCACACATTATATTCACACTAGCCCTGTTATATTCACACCTAGCTCTGTTATATTCACACTAGCCCTGTTATATTGTCACCTAGCCCTGTTATATTCACACCTAGCCCTGTTATATTCACACCTAGCACTGTTATATTCACACATAGCCCTGTTATATTCACACCTAGCCCTGTTATATTGTCACCTAGCCCTGTTATATTCACACCTAGCCTGTTATATTCACACATAGCCCTGTTATATTGTCACCTAGCCCTGATATATTCACACCTAGCACTGTTATATTCACAAATACATAACCCTGTTATATTCACACCTAGCCCTGTTATATTCACACCTAGCTCTGTATATTCACACCTAGCTCTGTTATATTCACACCTAGCTCTGTTATATTCACACCTAGCTCTGTTATATTCACACCTAGCCCTGTTATATTGTCACCTAGCCCTGTTATATTCACACCTAGCAGTGTTATATTCACACCTAGCTCTGTTATATTCACACCTAGCCCTGTTATATTCACACCTAGCCCTGTTATATTCACACCTAGTGCTGTTTATATTCACACCTAGCCCTGTTATATTCCACACCTAGCTCTGTTATATTCACACCTAGCCCTGTTATATTCACACCTAGCCCTGTTATATTCACACCTAGCCCTGTTATATTCACACCTAGCTCTGTTATATTCACACCTAGCTCTGTTATATTCACACCTAGCTCTGTTATATTCACACCTAGCTCTGTTATATTCACACCTAGCTGTTGTGAATGGGTTTGAGATGAGTTCTGAGCAGAGGCTCCCTCTGGTGGTTACAAGCGGTACTAGTGAAGATTGTGAGGACTGGGAATCAGGTGTTACTGACTGGTCTTATATAAGGGAGTCATTTTCCCATCAGGGTTGCCGGTGATCAATTGTTCTGGTCTGAATCCTTCATTCCAGTTTCCCTTGTAGCCTGCTGTGTCGTGTCTGCATCTCCTGCTTCCAGATAAGACTTTTTCTTCTTTTGTGTTTGTGCTATATTTTTGCATTTTGTCCTGCACTTCTTTGGGGGCCTTCTGGGTCCCCTCCGGGGGCTTCTGCCTTCTCAGTTTAGTTCAGCCACTGAGTTTTGTTCTTTTGCTTTTTCCAGTTTTTTCAGTGGCTGCTGTTTTGATTTTGTTACACCAGAGAGCTAATTTAGGTGGTAGAGGTCGTGTGATCTCAGGTGATTTTGAAATTAGTAGAGTTGGTGTTTTTCAGGGTTTTCTGGGATTGCAGTAAGTACCCTTCCTATCCTTTTCTATTTAGATAGTTTGGGCCCCAGCGTTTGCTCATACTATTTTCTTTCTGTGTCAGTATTTCCTCTTGTCTAACCGCCATTACATGTTTGGGGGCTTTCTATTATCTTTGGGGTTCTGCTCCGGGGCAGATAGCTTTCCTATTTCTGTCTTTAGGTGTAGTTAGTTTCTCAGGCTGTGACGAGGCGTCTAGGACCAACGTAGGAACGCTCCACGGCTGCCTCTAGTTGTGGTGGTTAGTCAGGGTACTGCAATCCCATAGATTCCAACTGCTCTGGTGTATTGCCTTTTTTACCTGCACTCCTCAGCTACCGAAACATAACAGTATCACCGGCCCAAAAAATTGAAAATTGTATGGTACTCACAGAAGGGAAAAAATATTGTGATAGAAAAAAGGTTGTCAGAGTTGTCAGAGATATTTTTCTGTTTGTTGCATTTTTTTTTTCCCTCTGTATCTCTGGGTGCTGGGGAGGATCTTTTTTCCCAATGGAGTTTGCACAGTTGTCTGGCCGTGTGGATCAGCTTGCCACTGAGGTTCGGAGTATTGCTATCTATCTTGCTGGGTTGCCTGTTGTGGAACCTAGGATCCCCATGCCAGATTTGTTTTTAGGGGATCGAGCTAAGTTTCAGAATTTCAAAAATAATTGTAAATTGTTTTTTGCCTTAAAATCTAAGTCCTCAGGAAACGCAGCGCAGCAGGTTCAAATTGTCATCTCTCTCCTGCGCGGCGATCCTCAGGATTGGGCTTTTTCCCTGATACCTGGGGATCCTATTTTGAGTGATGTTGATGCATTTTTTCAGGCTTTGGGGTTATTGTACGATGAGCCTGTCTCGACCCGCCACCACAATTGTGGATTACCAGGGCAATGGGGTACTCAGAGCCGAGCCCATGGAAGTCTATGGGATTTGTCACAGGTAGCGGTGGCTCGGTCTGTGGCCCTGGCGGTCTGGCGTATGTTAGGGATATATTTACAGGGGATAGATTTATATACAGTTCGTGACGCCACCTGTAGTCTTCAGGTAATTTGTACCAGCGCTGCTGTAGATCTCTGAGGGGATGGTGAGGCAGCTAGATGTCGGGTCCCCTACAGGTGGGACTGGTCCCTCAAAGTCTATGAAGTTAGTGAAGTCGGGTGCAGATAAATAACACAGTCTCACACGGTCAGCGTCTTTCCATACCTTTACTTGTAAGATGTTCAGGCAGGTCCCAGGGAGGCTGATCCAAGGAGAGTGTATCTTGAGACAGCAGCTGGACAAGTTAGGGGCCTCCTTTACTTTCAACACGATGAGTACAACCAGCCTGAAGCGTAGTTCCCTCAATAACTCCAGCTAATCCATAGCTGTACTGCCCAGTCAGTTTTGTGGTAGGAGCCTTCCTGCGAGAGAGCTGAATTCCTGTCTTGTCGTGTACGGACTCAAAGTCTTCACTCCCCCTGACCCCAGTTACGTACTGACTATAAGGGGCTGTTTGCCGCGACCTAAGGTCCGGTAAATCCCTGGTTTTCTTACCACTATGCTTGTAGCTAATAGTGATCCTTCGGTCCCCAGTGACCGGTTGCAATGTGCAGGACTTCTTCAATCCAAAAGCACCTTTCCAATAATCTTTCCACTGTGCCTTTCGCCTTGTCCTCGCTGGTAGCATAAACACTCACACTTGCATAAAGTCGGGTAGTCACTTCCTTCATTCACTTCCTTCAAAGTTAGTTACAGATTCTCAGTTATCACTAGGCAGGAGCACGTCTCTGAACCTTTCACTGTCCTTGAGACAGGTGACTGAAGTCTTTCTGCACTAAGCTTCTTCTTTCTTTCAATGTATTCAGGTGAGGAACAGCTCTGACTAGGCTGAGGTGAACTAGACCACCTGTACTAGCCTCCACGTTCTGAACTGATGATGAGCAGGCTGGACGGCTTCCTCCTTCCAGCTAAACTCCAGACGTCTGCTCTGTCCGAAGACAGGAAACACACTAACTAAATCACTCAACAAACATACACCCTGACCACTCCCTCACAAGTAACTACACTACCCTAAGGGTGTGTCTAGTGTATGTTGAGTGAATGGGTATTTAGCATTAAACTGCTGTCTCGCCACACACTCTCCAGGGTACTGCGTGTGCCTAACACCAGGGCTACACATTCCCCCATGGTAAAAGACAGCACTCCCGGGCTGTAAAATACAAAAGAGACATTTTGTTTATGCATGAAAACATCAACATTAACATTAATTCGTCCCATCCGGGAGGTGAGGATATCTTGAACGTTGCAAACATTATAGAAAAATACAAATATTAAATAGCATTCAATAAATATACAGTATTCTTGTGAAGGACCCGCACCAAACCTTCAACGTGGGTCCTGGGTGGGCTGCAGGACATCCGAATGCAGACCTCACTCAGTGCCACACCACACGGGTTTTCGTATTCAGAGGTAGTTGTGCTGGTTTTATGTAAAACCAAGATAAAGCACCGAAGCGCAACTATATACAAATAAGTTCTGGGCTGGCACAGTCCTCAACCTCAAAGTCCATTGTAAAACAAAGACACAGATATAATATCACATTATAATAATACTAAAGTGCAAACTTTTTCTGGTTACCCAGCCGGGCATTCTACGGTTAGCAAAATATATATGCATTATATACGTTATACTCTTCAACTTATGCAAAATTTTGTAAAACATTCTTAAACTTTCTACAATATTACTTATGGTAGACCCTATAGGGATCTCACCGATTCTTCTTTACTATTTATTCATTTACTTCTAATACACTTTCCACCCCGGGGCTGGAACAATGCAATGGGCCCTAGATCCCAGGACTAACAAATCATGCGCTGCGATTAGGGTCTGGGTCGCCACAGTTCTCGTGCGAACCACTAGGGGCGCAACGGGTACATTCTCCTCACGAGACACCGATTGCGTTTCAATCACAGTTAACGATATGGACCGTGTCATGGATTGCGATTGAGACTGGGTCGCTTGTTGCGATGTGGATATGGCTCTCATTTGCGATGAACCTGCAGGGGGCGATGCTGGGGCACGGCCGGATACTGCTTGAGCTGGAGACGGGGACGCTGCGGTAGTGGTGACGTTACCTGCGTCGGGGACGGGGTCACGGACGATGGTGACGTTAAGGGCATACCATCCCTTCATTCCCCAATGCCGTGTGTACGTGACAATGTCTCCATTTACTAAGTCCCTCCCGGGATGGCCTTGCGGTAGGTGGGATTCTACATCACGCCTGCTGACAAAGACCCCTGGGTAGAGGCCCGGTTCACGGATGAAGCCCCAGCCCTTCCGGAGCTGGAACTCAGTCACACACCCCTGCCGCCGCGGTTCCCTCAGGGTACCTTTCTCTCTCCGGACACTCTCCTTGTCCGCGATCAGCTCTGCATGTTGTCGCTGACGATTCCGCTGAGCTTCCCGCTCTTCCTCCTGCTGGCGTTTCTGCTTCTCCTCACGACGCTGCCACTCATATTCCCACTGGGCGGTATAGGCGACGTCATCCAGGCGCGCCATCTCGTCCCAGTCGACGTCTGGTAACGACGGACAGGACCCCTCCGGTGTCCCTGTCGGGGACCGATCATCTGCTGCGGCCTCCTGGCCGGGCGGGCGTTCCGGGACTGGCTGTACCTCCTCAACCTCCTTCGCCTCCACCGCTTCACCGGGGGGATCAGGATCGGTACTTTCGGGGGCAGCCTCCGGTTGCTCCTTCGCCTTGGGCAGCAGAATCTTCGGTAACTCGAATCGTGGGGGGTCTTTGAGGGGAGAGATCACCGTGTCCCACAGCCTCCGCTGCTCCAGGGTACGCCGGCGTCTCTCGATCTCTTCAAATCCAGGTTGGTACTGGACCATCTTCTTCAGGCGTGCATTTTCTTCCTGAATCTCTAGCAACGCCTGCTGCAGGTGCAGGACCACGGATAACTCCGGTGCTGGTGGCAGCTTGGCTGGGGCACGGGGCCTGCCTTCCTCCGCTTCCCTGCTCGGCTGCACACGTCCTGCTTCCATGATGTTCCAGAAGATTCTTTCTTCTTCCTCCAGAGACATCCGGTCTCTTCCGTGGAGGCGGGTTTGCGTCTCCTCCTCCTCGCAGGGAAGGTGAAGAGGAGGCGGACCTCCTTTGCTGTAGGGCAGGATCGCATATTGTAATAGCACTTTGAGAGGGCAGGCATTTTCTTCGCGCCACAGGGGGGTAGACGCCCACGAAGGTACGCCCACCTTCTTCTCCAGCGCCTGAGGGCGCGAATATGGCGACAAAAATGGCGATTTTGGCGCCAAAAGTGCAAACAGTCCTTTTTCACAAAAACAATTCCTTAGGCACACAGGGCTCGCAATTCTGCGAGTTTCGCATCCTGTTCGTGACGCCAAAGTTTTGTGTCGACCCGCCACCACAATTGTGGATTACCAGGGCAATGGGGTACTCAGAGCCGAGCCCATGGAAGTCTATGGGATTTGTCACAGGTAGCGGTGGCTCGGTCTGTGGCCCTGGCGGTCTGGCGTATGTTAGGGATATATTTACAGGGGATAGATTTATATACAGTTCGTGACGCCACCTGTAGTCTTCTGGTAATTTGTACCAGCGCTGCTGTAGATCTCTGAGGGGATGGTGAGGCAGCTAGATGTCGGGTCCCCTACAGGTGGGACTGGTCCCTCAAAGTCTATGAAGTTAGTGAAGTCGGGTGCAGATAAATAACACAGTCTCACACGGTCAGCGTCTTTCCATACCTTTACTTGTAAGATGTTCAGGCAGGTCCCAGGGAGGCTGATCCAAGGAGAGTGTATCTTGAGACAGCAGCTGGACAAGTTAGGGGCTCCTTTACTTTCAACACGATGAGTACAACCAGCCTGAAGCGTAGTTCCCTCAATAACTCCAGCTAATCCATAGCTGTACTGCCCAGTCAGTTTTGTGGTAGGAGCCTTCCTGCGAGAGAGCTGAATTCCTGTCTTGTCGTGCACGGACTCAAAGTCTTCACTCCCCCTGACCCCAGTTACGTACTGACTATAAGGGGCTGTTTGCCGCGACCTAAGGTCCGGTAAATCCCTGGTTTTCTTACCACTATGCTTGTAGCTAATAGTGATCCTTCGGTCCCCAGTGACCGGTTGCAATGTGCAGGACTTCTTCAATCCAAAAGCACCTTTCCAATAATCTTTCCACTGTGCCTTTCGCCTTGTCCTCGCTGGTAGCATAAACACTCACACTTGCATAAAGTCGGGTAGTCACTTCCTTCATTCACTTCCTTCAAAGTTAGTTACAGATTCTCAGTTATCACTAGGCAGGAGCACGTCTCTGAACCTTTCACTGTCCTTGAGACAGGTGACTGAAGTCTTTCTGCACTAAGCTTCTTCTTTCTTTCAATGTATTCAGGTGAGGAACAGCTCTGACTAGGCTGAGGTGAACTAGACCACCTGTACTAGCCTCCACGTTCTGAACTGATGATGAGCAGGCTGGACGGCTTCCTCCTTCCAGCTAAACTCCAGACGTCTGCTCTGTCCGAAGACAGGAAACACACTAACTAAATCACTCAACAAACATACACCCTGACCACTCCCTCACAAGTAACTACACTACCCTAAGGGTGTGTCTAGTGTATGTTGAGTGAATGGGTATTTAGCATTAAACTGCTGTCTCGCCACACACTCTCCAGGGTACTGCGTGTGCCTAACACCAGGGCTACACAAGCCTAATGTCACTGATCAAGCTGAAAAAGCCTTGTTGGCATTAAATCAGGGGCTTGATGACGCTGAGTTATACTGTCAGAGATTCCGTAGGTGGGCAGTCCTGACCAAATGGAATGACGACGCTTTGGCGGCCCTTTTCCGGAAGGGTCTGTCAGATAATGTAAAGGATGTTATGGTGGGATTCCCTGTCCCCTCTGGTCTCAATGATTCTATGTCATTAGCGATTCAAATTGACAGACGTTTGCGTGAGCGGAGAAGTATGCGTGGTATGGTGTTGCCTTGTGAACCAGCTCCTGAAACCATGCAGTGTGATAGAGTGGTGTCTGGGGCACAGCGTCATGAGTTTCGAAAGCGCAATGGGTTATGTTTCTACTGTGGTGATGCCTCTCATGCTATTTCAGTCTGCCCTAAGCGGGGAAGACGTTTTGCACGCTCAGTTGTCTTGGGTAGTGTTCAGACTAAGTTTTTATTAACTGTCACTCTGATATGCTCTCTGTCCTCATTTTCTGCTCAGGCTTTCGTTGATTCTGGAGCAGCTATTAACCTGATGGATTATGATTTTGCTAAACGTTGTGGGTTTCCCTTGATACCCCTACAGAAGTCTATTCCCCTACTGGGGATCGATTCTACCCCTTTGGCTGAGAATAAACCCCAGTTTTCTACTCAGGTGATAATGAGGGTTGAACCTGATCACCAGGAGTGCTGCAAATTTTTGGTTCTATATAATCTGCATGACATTATCGTGCTGGGTTTCCCTTGGTTGCAGTCTCATAATCCTGTTTTGGATTGGAAGTCTGTGTCTGTGGCCAGTTGGGGCTGCCAATGTGTTAATACCAACACTCCTGTTTTTTCTGCCTCCCCCAGGCTCAGGATGTTCCTGACTTTTTGTTTGATTTTTCTGATGTGTTTAGCGAAAGTAAATCTGCATCCTTGCCTCCCCATAGGAGCTATGACTGCGCTATTGAATTAGTGCCGGGTAGTAAATTCCCTAAAGGTCGCCTTTTTAACTTGTCTGTACCTGAACATGACGCTATGCGGTCTTATATCAAGGAATCATTGGAGAAGGGTCATATCAGACCATCCTCTTCACCCTTAGGTGCCGGTTTTTTCTTTGTGGCCAAAAAAGATGGTTCATTAAGGCCGTGTATTGATTATCGTCTCTTGAACAATATTACTGTGAAATATCAATACCCGTTACCCTTGATTTCTGACCTGTTTTCCAGGGTGAAAAATGCTACTTGGTTTACCAAGCTTGACCTCAGGGGGGCGTATAACCTTATTCGCATTAAGCACGGGGATGAATGGAAGACGGCATTCAATACCCCTGAAGGGCATTTTGAGTACCTAGTGATGCCCTTTGGGCTCACTAATGCTCCTTCCGTCTTCCAGTCCTTCATGAATGACATTTTCAGGGATTTTGTGGACAAATTTCTGATTGTTTATTTGGATGATATCTTGATTTTTTCTAATGACTGGGACTCTCATGTGAAACATGTTCGAACTGTGTTCCAGATTTTGAGAGAGAATGCTCTGTATGTGAAGGGATCAAAGTGTCTTTTTGGCGTACAGAGGATCTCATTTCTGGGATTCATTTTGTCCCCATCTGTTATTGAAATGGACCCGGTCAAGGTTCAGGCCATCTGTGATTGGGTCCAACCTACTTCATTAAAGGCTCTTCAGAGATTTTTGGGTTTTGCCAATTTTTATCGTAAATTTATTGGTAATTTCTCGGTTATTGTTAAACCATTAACTGATTTGACCAGAAAGGGTTCTGATGTGGTGAATTGGCCTCCTGAGGCAGTCTCTGCATTTCAGGAACTTAAGCAGAGATTCACTTCTGCTCCTGTTCTACGGCAGCCTGATGTTTCTCTGCCATTTCAGGTGGAGGTTGATGCCTCTGAAATTGGGGCAGGTGCCGTTTTGTCCCAAAAAGATCCAGAGACCTCTAAAAGTAACCCTTGTGCCTTTTTCTCTCGAAAATTTTCTCCTACTGAACGTAATTATGACGTGGGTAATCGGGAGTTATTGGCCATGAAGTGGGCTTTTGAAGAGTGGAGACATTGGCTGGAGGGAGCCAAACATCAGGTGGTGGTCCTTACGGACCATAAGAATCTGGTCTATCTGGAATCTGCCAAGCGACTCAATCCTAGACAGGCCAGGTGGGCCTTGTTTTTCACACGTTTTAATTTTGTGGTTTCCTTTCTTCCTGGCACTAAGAATGTTAAGGCGGATGCCCTCTCGAGGAGTTTCCTTGCGGACTCTCCTGAGTTATCTGATCCTTCTGTTATTTTGAAAGAGGGTGTAGTTCTTTCCGCCATCTCGCCCAATTTGAGACTTGCTCTGGAGGGGTGTCAGGAGGATAGGCCCGAGCGCTGCCCTGTTGGAAAATTGTTTGTCCCGGACCAATGGAAAAAGAGTGTGATGTCTGAGATTCATTGTTCCGCATTGGCTGGGCATCCCGGAATTTTTGGTACCAGAGACTTGGTTAGTCGGTCCTTTTGGTGGCCTACCTTGTCTCGTGATGTCAGGGAATTTGTGCAGTCCTGCGGGACTTGCTCTCGCTCCAAGCCTTGCTCTCGCTCTAGTGGTTTATTGATGCCATTGCCTGTGCCCAAGAGACCATGGACCCATATCTCTATGGATTTCATTTCCGATCTTCCTGTTTCTCAGAGAATGACCACCATCTGGGTAATTTGTGATAGGTTTTCCAAAATGATACATCTTGTGCCATTACCTAAGTTGCCTTCCTCCTCTGAATTGGTGCCGTTGTTCCTTCAGCACGTGGTTCGTTTACACGGCATTCCTGAGAACATTGTGTCTGACAGAGGAGTCCAGTTTGTTTCCAGATTTTGGAGGACTTTTTGTTCTAAACTGGGTGTTCAATTGTCTTTCTCCTCGGCATTTCATCCTCAGACCAATGGTCAAACTGAGAGAACAAACCAGACATTGGAGACTTATCTTAGATGCTTTGTGTCTGCTGATCAGGATGACTGGGTCTCTTTTTTGCCTTTGGCTGAGTTTGCTCTTAATAATAGGGCTAGCTCTGCCACTTTGATGTCTCCGTTTTTCTGTAATTCTGGGTTTCACCCTCGATTTTCTTCAGGACAGACGGAGGCTTCTGTCTGTCCAGGGGTTGACTCTGTTGTGGAGCGTATGCAACAGATTTGGGACCAGGTAGTGGAGAGGTTGTCCCTCTCTCAGGAGAAGGCCCAGCGGTTTGCTAACCGGCATAGGACTGATGGTCCTCGGTTTAAAGTGGGGGACTTGGTCTGGTTGTCCTCAAAGAATATTCCTATGAGAGTAGCATCTCCTAAATTTAAGCCTAGGTTTATTGGACCTTATAAGATCATGGAGATTATTAATCCTGTTTCTTTTCGTTTGCTTCTTCCAGGGACATTTAAGATCCATAACATGTTCCACAAGTCCTTGTTGAAGAGGTTTGTTGAGCCAGTGGTTCCTGCTGCTGTGCCTCCTGACCCTGTTTTGGTTGAGGGCAATCTGGAGTATGTGGTTGAGAAAATATTGGATTCTCGTTTTTCTAGACGGAAACTCCAGTATTTGGTTAAATGGAGAGGTTATGGTCAGGAAGACAATTCTTGGGTGTTTGCTTCGGACATCCATGCTAGGAGACTTATCCGTGCTTATCATAGAACTCATCCTGACCGACCTGGTTGCTCAAATGAGGGTTCGGTGACCCCTCCTCAAGGGGGGGTACTGTTGTGAATGGGTTTGAGATGAGTTCTGAGCAGAGGCTCCCTCTGGTGGTTACAAGCGGTACTAGTGAAGATTGTGAGGACTGGGAATCAGGTGTTACTGACTGGTCTTATATAAGGGAGTCATTTTCCCATCAGGGTTGCCGGTGATCAATTGTTCTGGTCTGAATCCTTCATTCCAGTTTCCCTTGTAGCCTGCTGTGTCGTGTCTGTATCTCCTGCTTCCAGATAAGACTTTTTCTTCTTTTGTGTTTGTGCTATATTTTTGCATTTTGTCCTGCACTTCTTTGGGGGCCTTCTGGGTCCCCTCCGGGGGCTTCTGCCTTCCCAGTTTAGTTCAGCCACTGAGTTTTGTTCTTTTGCTTTTTCCAGTTTTTTCAGTGGCTGCTGTTTTGATTTTGTTACACCAGAGAGCTAATTTAGGTGGTAGAGGTCGTGTGATCTCAGGTGATTTTGAAATTAGTAGAGTTGGTGTTTTTCAGGGTTTTCTGGGATTGCAGTAAGTACCCTTCCTATCCTTTTCTATTTAGATAGTTTGGGCCCCAGCGTTTGCTCATACTATTTTCTTTCTGTGTCAGTATTTCCTCTTGTCTAACCGCCATTACATGTTTGGGGGCTTTCTATTATCTTTGGGGTTCTGCTCCGGGGCAGATAGCTTTCCTATTTCTGTCTTTAGGTGTAGTTAGTTTCTCAGGCTGTGACGAGGCGTCTAGGACCAACGTAGGAACGCTCCACGGCTGCCTCTAGTTGTGGTGGTTAGTCAGGGTACTGCAATCCCATAGATTCCAACTGCTCTGGTGTATTGCCTTTTTTACCTGCACTCCTCAGCTACCGAAACATAACACCTAGCCCTGTTATATTCACACCTAGCCCTGTTATAGTCACACCTAGTGCTGTTATATTCACACATAGCCCTGTTATATTCACACCTAGCTCTGTTACATTCACACCTAGCTCTGTTATATTCACACCTAGCCCTGTTATATTCACACATAGCCCTGTTATATTCACACCTAGCACTGTTATATTCACACATAGCCTTGTTATATTCACACCTAGCTCTGTTATATTCACACCTAGCCCTGTTATATCCACACCTAGCTCTGTTATATTCACACCTAGCCCTGTTATATTCACACCTAGCCCTGTTATATTCACACCTAGCCCTGTTATATTCACACCTAGCCCTGTTATATTCACACCTAGCGCTGTTATATTCACACCTATCTCTGTTATATTCACACCTAGCCCTGTTATATTCACCTAGCCCTGTTATATTAACACCTAGCACTGTTATATTCACACCTAGCTCTGTTATATTCACACCTAGCACTGTTATATTGTCGCCTAGCTCTGTTATATTCACACCTAGCACTGTTATATTGTTGCCTAGCTCTGTTATATTCACACCTAGCACTGTAATATTGTCACCTAGCTCTGTTATATTCACACCTAACAGAAAAGCGTTGAGTGACCTGGTTACAATATGTTTAGCGCTGATTGGGGGGATGTCGTTTAGGCTACATTAAATGCCGTATATGAGAACTTGCTCTATAGTATTTGGATTTCCACAAAACAATCTAGTTTTCCTTTATATTTGCTGATGATGACGATATGATGCCATGTTAGTTTGCAACTATCGGCATATATGTTGGCTTGTGTGGGTGATATACCTGTGTCCTAATATGACCCTTCTGTAATTTGACTGAACTGTGACCTGTTCCCTTATGGAAAAGATTGTTTGGGCCCATTTGTGATTATTGGGGCCAGTCTTTGGGGAGGGGCGCCATTTGCATTTTCTAGGGTGCCAACCTCCGCGGTTAGGTGGGATATGTAATAGGGTCAGATGGGACCCCACATTGTCAGATGTTTCACTAGTAGTTTTCCATTAGGGCTCACTACTGGGCCCTTGGAGCATTTTTTTGGGTTGAGTTGTGTGTTGGTGTTCAGTTTTGCTCTTTTTAATGCATATCTAATAAAGTATGATTTTATTGGTATATTTTCACTGTGATTATTGATTCTAATCCACACTGTTGCTTGCACATTTACATAAGATGATCTATGTTTCATGTATTGTAGACAAGAGACCACCGAAAATAGAGAGAAGACCACCACCCTGATCATGTAAGGGCAGACAGAGGCCATTTCTTGTTACCGGTCACACATCTTATACACCTGATCATTAAGAGGTTTTGGAAGAGGTTTTTTTTCCTGAAGCTTCTGTGCTGCCTTCTGATTGGACGGTGCCATGTTTGGATAATTTTCCTTTTGGATCCTATTGAAAGAAATCACACACAACTTATTTCTTTCCACGAGGAGTATTAGGCTGGAGTCACACACAACGTCTAAAAAATCGGTCCGTTTTAGTCGGTCAATAATCGGATAAAAATTTCATGAACATTGATGCGACTGGCATCCGATTTTTTGTAGTTGATGCGATTTTGTAGCATGTACGCTTACGTTTCACATCCGATTACCCACCGACTACCGATTTTTAGTGGCATCATAGCAAAATGGACATTTAACGTTGTGCGATTTAATCGCAACTCACACGTGCGGTCCGTTTGTAATCCCACTTTTCATCGCTCCCATAGACTTGCATTGGCGATAGTCGACCCACAATCGGTGACAATCGCAGCATGCTGCGATTGCACTCGCACGTTTAAATCGGACCACAAAAAATCGGATGGTGGGAGCTGCTCCATTGATTAATATTGGTTCGACTGCAATGCGATATTTCATCGCATTCTAGTGGTACGATTTAGTCGCCAGTGTGACTTCAGCCTTAACCTCTTCAGTGAAAAAAAGTAAAAAAAATCTGCCTCATAAATAAAGTGGATTTTCCATAGAAATGAACTGGATTTTCTTTCTGAGAGTATCTGAAATAATTTGTGAGGTGAATTTTGGAGGAGATTTGTTAAAAAAACGAAAAATGTTTTAATGTGCACATACTCTTCATGATGTAACCAATTTTTAGCTTTAGGGTGTTTTCACATTGAGTTTTTTTTTACTGGGGGCTGTTGTGTCATGTCACAAGATATTGATTACCTATGCTTGGTATAGATCATCAATATCAGATTAGTGAGGGTCCAACACCCTGCCCCCCTGAACAGCTATTATAAGCTCTGGCTGATATAAACACATTGAATAGAGTTCCAATATTCAGTGAATAGCGGTCATCATCAGACAATGCAGATCAGGTCCTAGAACAAGTTATTACAGCTGATTTTTGGGGATAGCTCCTAAGGATAGCTCATCAATATCTTGTGATTGGAATGTGCTCTAACATTATTATTTGTTATATCTCCACCTTATATAGCAAAGAAACTTCCGTCTAGCAACAAAAACTAACGCCAAATTCTACCTGGCACAATGACAACCAGCCGATTCCACCTGGCACAGCAACAGCAGCCCAAATCCATCTGAAACAACGAAAACCAGCCGATTCCATCTGGCACAACAACATCTACACAATTCCACCTGGAACAACAACAACCAGCCGATTCCACCTGGCACAACATCCGCCCAATTCCACCTGGAGCAACAACAACAACAGCCCTATTCCACCTGGCACAAAGACAACTGCCCATTTCCACCTGGCACAAGGACAATCAATTCTACCTAGCACAACAACCACCCATTTCCACCTTGCACAAGGACAACTGCCCAATTCCACCTGGCATAACAACAACTGCCCCATTCCAGCTGGCACAATGACAACCACCCGTTTCCCCCTGGCACAAGGACAATCAATCAATTCCACCTGGCCCAACGACAGCCACCCATTTCCACCTGGCACCAGGACAATCAATTCCACCTGGCACAACGACAGCCACCCATTTCCACCTGGCACAAGGACAATCAGTTCCACCTGGCACAAGGACAACTGCCCAATTCCACCTGCCATAACATCCCTATAAATTTTATTTTGTTCCTAACTTGCGTTCCTCCTGAATTTCATTTCATTGCCTGCACCCAGTTTGCTTACAAGCTGCTCTCCAGACTAGGCAACTCCCTGTTCTTTTTTTTCTAAGCTCACAGCCAGAGCTAGTACTGCCTGTTCTAAGAGTCCAGCACTGCCCTCTGCCCACCTTATACACAATCATTGGTTGTTAGTGGTCAGTGCTGGCGCAGATACTATCACTCATTCCAGAATTAGAACTGACAGCAGTGATCCTGTGCTATTATCTATGGCAGTGCAGCACCGGTCACTATCCCTCACACCACATCCACAATAGTGATAGAGCAGTCACATCAAGGGGCACAACGCACTCTCTGCAACCGTAACTGTGTTGGAAGGGGGTCCGCTGACACGTTTGAGGATGTGCAATTAGCTGAAGTGTGTTGCAGCGCAGAGACTCACTGGCTTTTTGCACTGCAATACACTTTGCTGGCCAACCAGAGGCCAGCATCTGACGACGGTGTGCCATGCTTTGGCGTAGCATGGCAGTGACGTCATGCATGCATCGCCATATCTAGCACGCCAATGTCAGCAGCCGGCCTTTGCACCTGAACAGATGAGCACACCGCACCTCAAGGGATTGGAGGAAGATGAGTAGAATTTTTTTTCTATGCAGAGGCAGAATGGAGGACACAAGGATGTTGGAACATGTGAACCAGGATGGATGACATTAGTACATAAGGAAGGGGGGCGAAGACATATGTCTTGATAGGATTTAGAATGCTCCAGTGGCCCATAAATCTGACCAGCTTGCAGGGGGTGCGGGACCCATCAGACTCTGCATGATGCTAGTGAGTAGGGTCTCATTGCGACCCCTGCGTTGATGTGACAAGTTACGATTTTTTTCAATTACTTGTCGCGGTACCTAGGGGACGTAATGTGACCCTATTCACTTTATTTCTACTGCTGTGTAATGTACCAGCAGCTTACAATGATTTTGAGGCACACAACCTGTCTCATGGCTAAAATCACTGTAAAAAAAAAAAAACCAAAAGGATAAATGTAAAATTAACTTTTATTAAGCAGATTAAAAAGACTAATAAAACCAACAAACACACCACAAAGACAAAAAAGGTGCACACTAGGCAACCCTATAGATATAATGCCTATCCAGTTGCCTGCCTATCAGCTGAGGTTGGCACCCTACAATTATAAACGTAATTGGCGCACCTGCTCCTCGACGGCTGTCCCTCACTGCCCTATAAAACCCTAGATGTGTGATGACGTCAATCAAACACAATCATTAGTTGGTGCCAAACTGGCTGACCACTATGTAAACTAGGCTTGCAAAAATTGCACTAGTGGCAGCAAATGCAAATTGCATTAAAAAAATGGCATGTCCACATGGATAGGTAAAAGATAGTGTACCTAGATACATCATAGTGATATAAATAGAACAAGTTGATATATAAAAATATATAAAAAACCCCAATGTGACCTTCAACTGTCTCCAGATAACTGAACACCAGCCTAGACAGTGGAGGTTGGCACCCTACTTATCAGCGGATATGGCGCCCCGCTCCTCGGCGGCTGTCCTTTGGAAACCCTGTAGATCTATTGGTTCTAGCAAAATGAAAACAATCTTTCAAATCAGCTGAACTGCAGAAAAGATCTGCATACCTGCAAATAGATGACACCTAGCCCCAAGGGTGTACTAATACGGCACAGAATTTGATAACAACAAATAGGATATTTAAAAAAGGAACATAATAGACAATAGTGTGTTATGATCTCAGTACACCTGTAATAAGAAGCAAGGTGATGTTATGACCCTATTCCTCTAACCATAAGGAGCAAGGCTAGACGATAGATCTAAACAGCAATAGATGTACTGCCTTAGCAGTGCACGGAGACAGTTTAGGAAACATAAAAGGGGTACTTGGCCAGGTAGAACCATCATAACTCAACGCGTTTCACCACAAGAGATCATCAGGAGGTGCGATAAATTGATGCTGCATGCAAATGGCTTCTCTCTCTTATATATGGTATATCAGAGGTTATTCCTCCCCCAACATTTAGACATAAAGTTTACAGAGGAAGGGGGCTGATGAACCTTTAGAGAAGCTATGTCTGCAAATATTGGCGTCTAAACATGATGTATCCGATACCTGTCAATTATGACTTTGTATGCCACCATGTGTTGATCACTGGAGTGCCAAAATAACTCCGGATGAAACCGGAGGTACGTTACCGGAAGCACATCACTGCGAGCCGGCACTATTGTACTCATATCCGGAAGTGCGCTTCAGTCCGGAACACAAGCCTAATGGTAAGAGGCTGTACGTTCCACCATGGAATTATTATACACATGTCCGGAAGTGTACTACAGTCCAGAACGCAAGCCTAGTGGTAAGAGACTGTAGGTTCCACCCCGAAACTATTATTCGCATGTCCAGAAGTGTGTTTCAGTCCAGAATGCAAGCCTAGTGGTAAGAGGCTGTATGTTCCACCCCAAAACTATTAGTCGCATGTCCGGAAGTGTACTACAGTCCAGAACGCAAGCCTAATGGTAAGAGGCTGTACGTTCCACCATGGAATTATTATACACATGTCTGGAAGTGTACTACAGTCCAGAACGCAAGCCTAGTGGTAAGTGGCTGTACGTTCCACCCCGAAACTATTATTCGCATGTCCAGAAGTGTGCTTCAGTCCAGAACGCAAGCCTAGTGGTAAGAGGCTGTATGTTCCACTCCAAAACTATTATTCGCATGTCCGGAAGTGCGCTTCAGTCTGGAACGCAAGCCTAATGGTAAGAGGCTGTGCATTCCACCCTGGAACTATTATACGCATGTCCGATAGTGCGCTACAGTCCAGAACGCAAGCCTAGTGGTAACAGGCTGTACGTACCACCTTGGAACTATTATATGCATGTCCAGAAGTGCGTTTCAGTCCGGAACGCAAGCCTAGTGGTAAGAGGCTGTGCGTTCCAAACTGGAACGCATGCCAGTCTGCAAGCAGGTGCGCGTGCACTCACGTCACCACGTGCGATGGCTGGAATTTATGTGCTCCAGCCTGGAATGCAGAAAAGATAGAGCGCTACAGTCAGGTGTGCAAGTGGCAACACAGGGCACGTCATAACCCCCCCCCCCCCCCGTCCTACCAATGCGTCCATCAGAAATCACAGAATGCTAATACTTGGGGAAGACCAACCAGATAGATGCCACTGTCAGAGAAATGATGTAATGTAGTCAGATACTGATTAAAGTGAAGTCCTGTTTGTATAAAGTCATCATTAATACATAGCAAAGGTAACAAAAAAAGAAGAAGGCACAAATAATGGGGAGGGAAGGGAGGGGAAAGGGTTATAAATATAGTTATATTTCTAAGATGGTAAGTTATTAATCAATTTAAATAGATAATTAATTAAACAAAAACAAAAGATACAACCTCAATTTACACATAAATATGTGTTGTGCCAGAAAGACTAGGAAAATCAAAGTAATGACGGGGCAATAATTAATCACGATATTAAATTGGTCCCTCTGTGAGGTTGGTTTTAGAGAAAACAGGCGTAAGATGGTTGCTCATTCAGTTCCCTAGGGGCTAATGAGTCCAAAAATCCACTCGTATTCATTTTGGAGAAAATTTTTCTCAAAATGGACCCCATAGGGTTAGGTCTGACTACCTATATGGCACAAAATGTGATATCCTTCAAGTTACCCTGATGGAATTCATTAACATGCCTAGACAGTGGAGTATCATGTTTGTGCCTTACATCCCCTATGTGCTTGCCTACCCTCCTCCTGAGCTCTCTTACAGTTTTATCTATGTAGTCCATAGGGCATGTGCAGGTAGCCATGTACACCAGACCCGTGGTTTTGCAGTTGGAGAAATCCCTATGATAGAAATTCCTTCCAATATCAATGGCCCCGTACCAGCCTGAGAATACCAGCCCCCAGCTGTCCGCTTTAGCTTGGCTGGTTGTCAAAAATGGGAGGGACCCCACGCTGTTTTTTAAAATTATTTACAGTTAGGTCCATAAATATTTGGACAGAGACAACATTTATCTAATTTTGGTTCTAGACATTACCACAATGAATTTGAAACAAAACAAATCAGATGCAGTTGAAGTTCAGACTTTCAGCTTTAATTTGAGGGTATCCACATTAAAATTGGATGAAGGGTTTAGGAGTTTCAGCTCCTTAACATGTGCCACCCTGTTTTTAAAGGGACCAAAAGTAATTGGACAATTGACTCCAAGGCTATTTCATGGACAGGTGTGGGCAATCCCTTCATTATATCATTCTCAATTAAGCAGATAAAAGGGCTGGTGTTGATTTGAGGTGTGGTGTTTGCATTTGGAAGGTTTAGCTGTGAAGGAAACATGCGGTCAAAGGAGCTCTCCATGCAGGTGAAACAAGCTATCCTTAAGCTGCAAAAAACAGAAAAAACCCATCCGAGAAATTGCTACAACTTTAGGAGTGGCAAAATCTACAGTTTGGTACATTCTGAGAAAGAAAGAAAGCACTGGTGAACTCATCAATGCAAAAAGACCTGGGCGCCCACGGAAGACAACAGTGGTGGATGATTGCAGAATACTCTCCATGGTGAAGAGAAACCCCTTCACAACAGCCAACCAAGTGAACAACACTCTCCAGGAGGTAGGCGTATCAATATCCAAATCTACCATAAAGAGAAGACTGCATGAAATTAAATACAGAGGGTTCACTGCACGGTGCAAGCCACTCATAAGAATCAAGAATAAAAAGGCTAGGCTGGACTTTGCTAAAAAACATCTAAAAAAGCCAGCACAGTTCTGGAAGAACATTCTTTGGACAGATGAAACCAAGATCAACCTCTACTAGAATGATGGAAAGAGAAAAGTATGGCGAAGGCGTGGTACAGCTCATGATCCAAAGCATACCACATCATCTGTAAAACATGGCGGAAGCAGTGTGATGGCTTGGGCATGCATGGCTGCCAGTGGCACTGGGTCACTAGTGTTTATTGATGATGTGACACAGGACAGAAACAGCCGAATGAATTCTGAGGTATTCAGAGCCATACTGTGTGCTCAGATCCAGCCAAATGCAGCCAAACTGATTGGTCGTCGTTTCATACTACAGATGGACAATGACCCAAAACATAAAGCCAAAGCAACCCAGGAGTTTATTAAAGCAAAGAAGTGGAATATTCTTGAATGGCCAAGTCAGTCACCTGATCTCAACCCAATTGAACATGCATTTCACTTGTTAAAGACTAAACTTCAGACAGAAAGGCCCACAAACAAACAACAACTGAAAACCACCGCGGTGAAGGCCTGGCAGAGCATCAAAAAGAAGGAAACACAGTGTCTGGTGATGTCCATGAGTTCAAGACTTCAGGCAGTCATTGCTAACAAAGGGTTTTCAACCAAGTACTAGAAATGAACATTTTATTTACAATTATTTAATCTGTCCAATTACTTTTGGTCCCTTTAAAAACAGGGTGGCACATGTTAAGGAGCTGAAACTCCTAAACCCTTCATCCAATTTTAATGTGGATACCCTCAAATGAAAGCTGAAAGTCTGAACTTCAACTGCATCTGATTTGTTTTGTTTCAAATTCATTGTGGTAATGTCTAGAACCAAAATTAGATAAATGTTGTCTCTGTCCAAATATTTATGGACCTAACTGTACTTAAGTAAATCAAAAATATGGCGTGGGGACCCCTCTGTTCTTGATAGCATTGCTGAAGCTAACCAACATTGCTGAAGCTGACAGTTTTGCCTGGCTGGTTATCAAAAATACAGGGAAGACCATGTCATTTTTTTAGTTCTCCCATCAGCCACCGCCTGCTCTTGCTATTTATAGTTGAATACAACTCTGAACATTGTGAGCGCAAGGGCCAACATTGTGAGTGGCCATCTCAGTCTCCTGACCTCAATATCATTGAGCCACTCTGGGGAGATCTCAAGCGTGCAGTTCATGCTAAACAGCTCAGGAATTTACAGGAACTGGAGGTTTTTTGCCAAGAAGAGTGGGCAGCTTTACCATCTCAGAAAATAAAGAACCTCATTCACAACTACCACAAAAGACTTCAAGCTGTCATTGATGTTAGAGGGGGTAATACACGGTATTAAGAAATGGGATATGTGAACTTTTGATCAGGGTAATTTGGATGTTTTGGGTCGTCATTATGATTTAAAAAGAGAGAAGACAGTAGTTTGACAATAAATGGCTTCACCCAACCACTAACCATGAGTGGAGAGAAAGTTTTGGTGTTATCATTCATATTCTGTGAAAAAAGGCCAAGAAAGCAAAAATTCTGCCGGGGTATGTAAACTTTTGAGCACAACTGTACATATGTTTTTTAATAGTAATTTATTATAGTCACATTTGGTGGATCTATGTGATTTTTTGTGCGGCAACTGGGTATATGGTTAGGAGCGTCCGGTGATTTTTAATAATAATAATGTGATGTAACAGATATTACATCGATAGATGCTACTGCTTATGCGTCACCATCAGTGCTGTTTTGTTGTACGGTAGTTCTTTTTTTAAGACCACAATATGAGCTTTGTGTGAGCAGTATTTAAACTAGGGGGCAGGTCACTGAGGGATCAGTGACCTGTCAGAAGCCATACACATGAATACATAAGCAGAGTACCGCATAAAGCCACCCCACAGGCCGCCCTGGAGCACGAGCATTAACTGAAAACTGAAAATACAGATTAAATGACAAGATGGATTTCATCACCCCAGGTATCATTTTAATCAGTATAAAGGAGCCGACCTGACAATGCCTGTAGTTTACTTAGCAAATTCCTGAAGGCAGGTTCCCTGTAAGGTGCAATTTACCTTTGAAATTTGTGGCATGGTCATCTTCTCTGCCCCTGATTTAGGTATAGAATAGGAAATTGCATTCTTTTCTAAAGTGAAGGAAATTCTTGCTATGACTATATGGACATGTCATACAAGTGCCTACAGGAATGCTTTAACAGCTATAGGGTAGAGACAATAATGTGATTGTCTGTCAGATTATAGTACGGGCAGTGGACCACATGGGCTGAATATTCCACTGAACAAGTCTGTGCATGGAAAATCTTTTTGTACAGGTCAATGATTCGAATTGACAAACTGTTCCGCTGCTGTTACCATGAAATGACTGAGCTGACACAGAAGGGTTATCGGTGCATGACATCTCTGTGCAAGATCCCAGCAGCAATAATAAAGGCCAAAGTCATGTAACGCCATACCTTCCACAGCACTTTCCATTGAAAACATACTGTATACCGTACTGTTTGTCTCTAATATTACCATTCATCCATTAATTGGCCTGCTTTCCTTCATTGTCTATGCGCAGCTTACAGCATACAACCTAGGTAATTGCTCAAAGAACCATTTCTGGAGGGATAGGGATGTAGACTGTAGATAGCCAGCAGAGCCCACATTCATTAAATCTGGTTGTAACAAGAAATATAAATGTATGGCCATGGTTGAGGTAGAGAGTGACCTATAATGTCTCCTCACAACCCAATACTCAGACAGCAACATCACAGAGCCGTTACTGTAGGAATGCAGGAGGAGAAGGGCAAAGATTTGAAACGCGTTGATTTTTGTTATCAGCAATAAATCATTTGAGATTAATTTATTTAGTCTCCAAGAGCATTCATTAACCCCTTTACTCCCGAGGGTGGTTTGCATATTAATGAACGGGCTAATTTTTACAATTCTGACCACTGTCCCTTTATGAGGTTATAACTCTGGAACGCTTCAAAGGATCTTGGCGATTCTGACATTGTTTTCTCGAGACATATTGTATTTCATGTTAGTGGTAAAATTTCTTCAATATAACTTGTGTTTCTTTATGAAAAAAACGGAAATATGGTGAAAATTTTGAAAATTGTTCAATTTTCAAACTTTGAATTTTTATGCCCTTAAATCAGAGAGTTATATTGCACAAAATAGTTACTAAATAACATTTCCTACATGTCTACTTTACATCAGCACAATTTTGGAACGAAATTTTTTTTTTTGTTAGGAAGTTATAAGGGTTAAAAGTTGACCAGCGATTTCTCATGTTTACAACACCATTTTTTTTTAGGGACCACATCACATTTGAAGTCACTTTGAGGAGTCTATATGATAAAAAATACCCAAAAGTGACATCATTCTAAAAACTGCACCCCTCAAGGGGCTCAAAACCACATTAAAGAAGTTTATTAACCCTTCAGGTGCTTCACAGGAATTTTTGGAATGTTTAAAAAAAAATGAAAATTTAACTTTTTTTCACAAAATATTTACTTCAGATCCAATTTTTTTTTTATTTTCCCAAGGGTAACAGGAGAAATTGGACCCCAAAAGTTGTTGTGAAATTTGTCCTGAGTACACTGATACCCCATATGTGGGTGGGACCACTGTTTGGGCGCACAGCAGAGCTCTGAAGAGAAGGAGCGCCGTTTGACTTTTTCAACGCAGAATTGGCTGGAATTGAGTTCAGATGCCATGTCGCGTTTGGAGAGCCCCTGATGTGCCTAAACAGTGGAAAGCCCCCACAAGCAACGCCATTTTTGAAAGTAGACCCTCTAAGGAACTTATCTAGATGTGTGGTGAGCACTTTGAACCCTCAAGAGCTTCACATAAGTTTGCAACGTAGAGCCTTAAAAATAAAAAATCATAATTTTTCCACAAAAATGATCTTTCAGCCCCCAATTTTTATTTTCCCAAGGGTAACAGGAGAAATTGGACCCTAAAAGTTGTTGTGCAATTTGTCCTGAGTACGCTGATAACCCCATTTGTGGGTGTAAACCACTGTTTGGGCGCATGGCAGACGCTTTTTATTGTAAAAAACGTTTTTGCATCACCATATTTTGAGAGCTATAATTTTTGTATATTTAGGCCCACAGAGTCATGTGAGGTCTTGTTTTTTGCGGGACGATTTGACATTTTATTGGTACCATTTTTGGGCACATGACATTTTTTGATCGCTTTTATTCTGATTTTTGGGAGGCAAAATGAACAAAAACCAGCAATTCATGAATTTCTTTTGGGGGGGGCATATACACCGTTCTGCGTGTGGTAAAATTGATAAGGCAATTTTATTCGTCGAGTCAGTGCGATTACAGCGATTTATATCATTTTTATGTTTTGGCGCTTTTATACAATAAAAACTGTTTTATATAAAAAATTATTATTTTTGCATCGCTTTATTCTGAGAGCTATAACTTTTTTACTTTTTCACTGATGATGCCGAACAGGGGCTTGTTTTTTGCAGAACAAGATGACATTTTCAGCGGTACCATGTTTATTTATATCCATCTTTTTGATCGCGTGTTATCCCACTTTTTGTTCGGCAGTATGATGATAAAGCATTGTTTTTTTGCCATGTTTTTTTTATGGTGTTCACTAAAGGGGTTAACTAGTGGGACATTTTTATAGATCGGGCGTTACGGACACGGGGATACTAAATATGTGTACTTTTATTATTCAGATTTTTTTCACTAAAATATTTATTTATTGATATAATAAATATTGATTTTTTAATTATTTTTTTTATTATTTTTTAAATATTTTTACAATTATTAAATTTTTTTTAATTTAATTCTTACTTTTACACTGTGTCCCACTATGGGACACTCATTTTCTGCAGGCTGATCGCTTCTAAAGCATGCAGATGAAGCAGCATCTGCATGTTATAGAAGCTTGCAGCGCTGCAGCTTCTCCGTACACTAACCTGAGTTTTCCTGACATGCACTGTGCATGTCAGGAAGTCTCTTTGCTCTGGAGACCCGGATGTCGTTGTGACATCGGGTCTCCATGGGAACGATCAGAACCCTGCGGCATGCTGCGGGGACTCCAATCCAAAAGCTGAGGGGCCGCCAGAACGCTGCTGGTCCGTGACCGCTCCTGGCACTTAATGCCGGGTGTCAGCTGTGAGAATCAGCTGACACCCATCCGCGATCGGCCGCGCTCACCCCGTGTGAGCGTCCGATCGCGTCTAATAACATTTGACATACAATCCTGTCCCTGGAAATTAAGGCCTAGGTGACATGGATAGGATAGTACATCAAATGGTAGAAAGGGGTAAAAATGGAGTGGCAGGTGGGATATCTGACCGCAGCTCCATTCATTCTCTTTGGAGCTTCTAGAAAAAAACAAGTGCAGCCACTGAGGGAATGAATGGATCAGTAGTCATGTCGGACATACCACTCCAGTCTAATGGGGATAAAAGTTTCACATTTTGCTTAATGGGTCCAAGTAGTCAGACCCCCACCAAGCAATATGTTATCACTTATCCTGTGGAAAGGTGATTACTTTTTTCCACAGGAAAACCCCTGTAAGTGCATCTCTGCCGCTGTGTACAAAGTATTTAATCTCTAATGGAAATAAAGACTCTTCTCCTAATTAATATCAGAGAGAACAAATGACCGCCATACACAACACAATCCCCTATACCAACACAAATACCACCACATACAGTGAAGAAATACCAGCACAACATGACCAGATCACATAGTGACCAAATAATACCACATAAAGGGACAAATACCGCCACATCTTGACAAGACCACATATTACTACCACATAGTGACCGATTAATATGACACATTACCAGCATATAGGGACCAAATGATACCACATACAAGGAGAAATACTGCCACACCATGACCAGACCACAAATTACCACCACATAGTGACTGAATACTACAGTACTGATCATGAATACAAACCACAATACTATCAACACTGTTATTACCACTAATGACATTATACTCAGTACCTCTGTCAGTGTTCAGGTAATACAGTGATCACCAGTGACATATGCAGGTTCTCTGTATATAGTGTCAGTGTACAGGTAATACAGTGATCACAGGTGACATTATACATGAGCTCTGTATATATTGTCAGTGTACAGGTAATACAGTGATCACCAGCGACGTTATACACAGGAGCTCTGTATATAGAGTCAGTGTACAGATAATACAGGGATCACCAGTGATATTACACACAGGAGCTCTGTATATAGTGTCAGTGTACAGGTAATACAGTTACCACCAGTGATATTACACATAGGAGCTCTGTATATAGTGTCAGTGTACAGGTAATACAGTGATCACTGGTGACATTATACACAGGAGCTCTGTATATAGTGTCAGTGTACAGATAATACATTCATCACTAGTGACATTATACAAAAGAGCTCTGTATATAGTGTCAGTGTATAGGTAATACAGTGATCACCACTAACATTGTACACAGGCGCTCTGTATATAGTGTCAGTGTACAGGCAATACAGTGATCACCGATGACATTATACACAGGACCTCTGTATATAGCTATAGTGAACAGGTAATACAGTGATCAACAGTGACATTATACACAAGAACTTTGTGCACAGTATATAGTGTATAGTGTGCATGTACATGTAATACACTAATATACTGACTCACCAGTGACGTCTGTAGTTGAAGTCCTTCATCTTCGTTTTTCTTCTTCAACTAGTACAGACATCCGTCACTTCTTCAGCCAGGACTCGTCTCTGCAAAAAATAACACACAGTCATCAATAGCTGATCGCTTCCAGAGCACTTTCCCCACTTTTTCCCTGACTTCTACACTACGTCAGATGAAGAAGAAAAGCAACGTAGTGCCGCTCTGCACAGAAACAGGACCGTCCTATTGTTCACTCCATGGAAAACCATTTCCTAAAAAGTAAATTATATTACAGTAGTAATAATGTCCCTAATTGGACCCTAAAGAAATTATGTTCCCCACTTGTCACCATAAACTAATATAGCATGTTCCTCATTCTGGCCCTCAAACATTAATTAAGTCCCTCATATCTGGCCCCTTTATTTAGTAATCTTGCCCAGCCTGGCCCCCTATATTTTATAATATGCCTCAGCCTGGCCCCTTTATTTTATAATATGCCCCAGCCTGACCCCTATGTCCCTTGTCCAGCCTGGCCCAGAGATATCCATCCTGTCCCCAGCTATACACTTGCCCTCATATGTCCCTTGTCTTGCCCCATCATATATTTCTCCTGGACCTCATATATCTTTCCTGGTCCCTTGCCCTGGCTCCCCCATATATCCATCCTGCCCCACCCATATATATGCATCTGGCCCCCTTGCTCATATACAGTATATGCTTTCTTGTCTCTTGTCCTGCCCTCCATATATCTATCCTGGCCCCCCAGCTATACACTTGCCCTCATATGTCCCTTGTCTTGCCCCACCATATATCTCTCCTGGACCCCCATATATCTTTCCTGGTCCCTTGTCCTGGCTCCCCAATATATCCATCCTGGCCCCTCCCCATACATTCATCCTGCCCCCCATATATATGCATCCTGGTCCTTTATCCTGCCTCCTTCCCCCATAAATCCATCTTGGCCCCTCATATACTGTATATGCATCCTGGCTGTACCATATATATATGCATCCTGACTTCCCATATATCCATCCTGGTCCATTGTCCATATTGTCCCTCCCCCATATACCCATCCTGGCCCCCCATATATGCATTCTAGCCCCTGATATATATCCATCCTGCCCACACTCTATATATCCATCCTACCCACCCCCATATATCCATCTTGGTACCCCATATATCCATCCTGCTCCCCCATATATCCATTTTGCCCCAATATATCCATCCTAGCCACCCCACATATGCACCCTGGCCCACCATATATATGCATCCTGGCCCTCATATATATGAATCCTGGTCCTTTGTCCTACCCCCCATAAATCTATCCTGGCCCCCATATATCCATCTTGGTACCCCATATATCCATCCTGTTCCTTGTCCTGCCACCCCAATATATCCATCCTGACTCCCCATATGTATCCATCTGGCCTTGTCCTGCCCCCCATATCTCCATCCTTGCCCCCATATGTATCCATCCTGGTCCTTGTCCTGCCCCTCTGCCCGTGTATGTGTATCCATCCTGGCCCCCATGTGTATCCATCCTGGCCCCTAGTCCTGCCCTTGGCTCCCATATGTGTATCCATCCTGGCCTCTTGTCCTGCCCTGGACCTCCATATGTATCCATCTGGGCCTCTTGTCCTGCCTCTGGTCCCCTTATATGTGTATCCATCCTGGCCCCCGTATGTGTATCCATCCTGCCCCGGTATGTGTATCCATGCTGGCCCCTTGTCCTGCCCTGGCTCCCCATATGTGTATTCATTCTGGCCCCTTGTCCTGCCCTGGACCCCATGTGTATCCATCTGGGCCTCTTGTCCTGCTCCTGGCCCCTCATATGTGTATCCATCCTGGCCCCCGTATGTGTATGCATCCTGGCCCCTCGTATGTGTATCTATACTGCCCTCCCCATATGGGTATCCATTCTGGTCTCTGGTCTGATGAGATGAAGCTAGACCTTTTTGGTGATAATGCTAAGTGTGTGTGTGGAGAAAACCAGGCACTGCTCATCACCTGCCCAACACAATCCCAACAGTGAAACATGGTGGTGGCAGCATCATGCTATGTGGGTGGTTTTCAGCTGCAGGGACAGGACAACTGGTTGCCACTGAAGGAAACATGAATGCGGCCAAGTACAGAGATATCTTGGATGAAAACCTCTTCCCGAGTGCTCTGGACCTCAGACTTGGCCGAAGGTTCACCTTCCAACAATACAATGACCCTAAGCACACAGCTAAAATAACAAAGGAGTGGCTTCAGAACAGATCTGTTACCATTCTTGAGTTGGCCCAGCCAAAGCCCTGACCTAAACCCAACTGAACATCTCTGGAGAGAGGATCCTAAAATCCAGGTGTGAAAAACTTGTTGCATCATTCCCAAGAAGACTCATGGCTGTACTAACTCAAAAGGGTGCTTCTACTCAATACTGAGCAAAGGGTCTGAATACTTATGACCATGTGATATTTGTTTTTGTTTTTAATAAATTTGCAAAAATTTCTACATTTTTGTTTGTTTTTTCAGCCAAGATGGGGTGCAGAGTGTACATTAATGAGAAAAAAAATGAACTTCTTTGAATTTAACAAATGGCTGCAATGAAACAAAGAGTGAAAAATTTAAAGGGGTCTGAATACTTTCCATACCCACTATAAATTTGTATACAGGTGCTTCTCACAAAATTAGAATATCATCAAAAAGTTAAGTTATTTCAGTTCTTCTATACAAAAAGTGAAACTCATATTATATAGAGTCATTACAAACAGAGTGATGTATTTCAATTTTTTATTTCTGTTAATGTTAATGATTATGGCTTACAGCCAATGAAAACCCAAAAGTCATTAT
Source organism: Oophaga sylvatica (assembly GCA_033576555.1). NCBI lineage: Eukaryota > Metazoa > Chordata > Amphibia > Anura > Dendrobatidae > Oophaga > Oophaga sylvatica. The sequence continues at coordinate 542,837,338 of JARQOD010000003.1, read as the reverse complement.
CTCAGTAAATTAGAATACTTTATAACACCAGTTTTAAAAATGATCTTAAAATCCCAAATGTTGGCCTACTGAAATGTATGTTCAGTAAATGCACTCAATACTTGGTCGTGGCTCCTTTGGCATCACTTACTGCATCAATTCGGCGTGGCATTGGGGGCGATCAGCCTGTGGCACTGCTGAGGGGTTATGGAAGCCCAGGTTGCTTTGATAGCAGTCTTCAGCTCGTCTGCATTGTTGGGTCTGGTGTCTCTCATCTTCCTCTTGACAAGACCCCATAGATTCTCTATGGGGTTAAGGTCAGGTGAGTTTGCTGCCAATCAAGCACAGTGATTCTGTTGTTTGTAAACCAGGTATTGGTACTTTTGGCAGTGTGCACAGGTGTCAAGTCCTGATGGAGAATGAAATTTCCATCTCCAAAAGCTTGTCAGCAGAGGGAAGCATGAAGTGCTCTAAAATTTCCTGGTAGACGGCTGCGCTGAATTTGGTCTTGATAAAGCACAGTGGACCTACACCAGCAGATGACATGGCTCCCGAAACCATCACTGATTGTGGAAACTTCACAGTAGACCTCAAGCAGCTTGGATTGTGGCCTCTCCACTCTTTCTCCAGACTCTGGGACCTTGATTGCCAAATGAAATGCAAAATTTAATTTAATCTGAAAACAACACCTTGGATCACTGAGCAACAGTCCAGTTCTTTTTCTCCTTGGCTCAGGTAAGACGCTTCTGGTGTTGTCTATTGGTCATGAGTGGCTTGACACAAGGAATGCGACATTTGTAGCCCATGTCCTGGATACGTCTGTGTGTGGTGGCTCTTGAAGCAATGACTCAAGCAGCAGTCCGCTCCTTGTGAATCTCCCCAAATTTTTGAATGGGTTTTTCTTAACAATCCTGTGCACCTTTTTCTACCACACTTTTTACTTCCACTCAACTTTCCATTAATATGCTTGGTTACAGCACTCTGTGAACAGCCAGCTTCTTTAGCAATGACCTTTGTGGCTTACCGTCCTTGTGGAGTGTGACAATGACTTCCTTCTGGACATCTGTCAAGTCAGCAGTCTTCCCCATGATTGTGGCGCCTACTGAAACAGACTAAGGGACGTTTTTAAACGCTTAGGAAGCCTTTGCAGGTGTTTTTTTGTTAATTATTCTAATTTATTTGAGATAATAACTTGTGTTTTCATTGGCTGTAAGCCATAATCATCAACATGATGTGTTGAAGAACTGAAATAAGTACATTTTTGATGATATTCTAATTTTGTGAGACGCACCTGTATATCCCCCATCCTGGTATATACAGTATGTTGATTATCTTGGGCCCCATTCTGGTATATATGTCCCTTATCCTGACTGGGCCCCATCCTGGTATATCTGTCCCTTATCCTGGTATAATATATGTCCCTTATCCTGATATATATCCCCATCCTGGTATGTATGTTATATATGTCCCCAGTTCTGGTATATATATATATCTTCTATGCTGGTATATGTCCCATGTTCTGCTGCTGTTCTTTAATGCATAGAAAAAACAAACCTTTGTATTCACCTTCCCTTCGCTCACTCACTACATGACGTTCTCTTCTGAAGCCAGCAGGTGACTTTAGCATGCCGACGACGGGAGCACATGACATCACTGCCATGCACCCCCAATCACGTGCACACCGACTTCAGCTGCTGCCCTCTGATTGGCTGATACAGTGTATTGCAGCGCATGGACCCAACTGGTTTCTGCCCGCAATACACTTCAGCTGAAAGTGCATCCAAGAACGCACATCCAGATGAAGTTTGTACTGGTTTTGGTGGGCCCCACCCGCACAGGACCTGTCGCGACCGTGGGGTCGTTACACCCCTGATGACACATCTATCGGGCTACTGACTTCAAAAGACAAAAAGGCCTTAGTTTCTACATTAATGTGGGATTATGGTGATGAACATACATATTATTTTCAGGCAAAAAGTGGTTAATCAGGAGCTAGAGGCTGATTTCCAAGCTACTTCATTCTGAGAAAAAAAAAGCTGTCCAGCTGAGAACTCCTTACCTACATAGTAAACAATAAGAAATTGAGTTTGCCACCAGGAGACCTGATGCACATAGACTTGTAATGCCACAAGGAGGTAAAATGTAAAAATCTAGCATCAGAGTCTTCTTATAAAAACATGTCATTATATTAGAATTCATAAAAAGTCACAACTTCTATCACCAAGAGTAATAGAAAACACGTTTCAGACTGAGATGCAATGACTAAAGACTTTGCTGAAATGCATTTGTTTATTACCTTGGTGATAGAAGTTGTGACCTTTTACTGCCTCTAACTAATAAAGACATATTTTTATAAGAAAATTCCTCCTTACCA
>JARQOD010000003.1:542752494-542834885 GCA_033576555.1 Oophaga sylvatica | reverse complement strand
TTTTCCCGTTGCGCTTTTATCTGCGGGCAAAACCGATAAACCGCACCACAACCGAAAGCTGCCCAAAACCAAGCATTTTTCCCATTATAGGGGGGATAGCTTTCCCAGGGGCCCCCCGCCCCTTTTTACTGGTGCAACTGATCACGCACCTTGATGCCTTCTGTACTTTTTTTTGGGGGCAAATTTGGTTCTTTTCTGACTACACTTTTTTAAAAACCCTGCAAGGGGCCCCGTAAACCGAAACGTTTTTTGGGCCTACTAAAAATTAAACAAATTTTCTTATATTCCAAGATATGCTTGTCTTTTTTTAATTTCCCCTAGTTTTTTTTTGGGGTCGGGGGGAAAAAGCAGAGGAAAAAAAAATTAAACCCCCAAAATTTTAAACAAAAAGCCCCCCAAAAATTTTGGAAACAAACGGACTTCTCTGTCGACACAATGTTCTCAGGATCCCCTTAACCGAACCACTGAAAAAGGGGAAAAAAGGCACAATTCAGAGAGGAAGGCAACGGGTGGGGCAAAATATTTTTTTGGGAAAACCTTTCCAAATCCCCCCAGAAAAGGGGTCATTCTCTGAAAAAAGGGGAGGTGGGAAATGAAATCCAAAAGATAGGGTCCATGGTTTTTTTGGGGCGGGGGCAATATAAAACAAACCACTGGGGGAAAAAAAGGGGTTTTGGACGAGAGCAAGTCCCCAGGACCCCACAAATTCCCGCCCCCCCGAGAAAAAGTGGGCCCCACCAAAAGGATAGACTAACCATTCGGTCCCCAAAAATTTCCCGGGGTGCCCAAAACCGGACAATGAATCTCAACATCACCCCTTTTTTCCCCACCTCGGGACAAAAAAATTTCCCAAAAGTCAGCCCGGGTTTTTTCCCCGAAAAAACCACCCAGCCCCTCTAAAAATTTGGGGGGGAAAAAAAAGGGGGAGAAAGAACTACCCCTTTTTTCAAAAAAACAGCAGGAAAAAAACTCAGGAAGTCCCCAGGAAATCCTCGGGGGGCATCCCCCTTTTAAAATTCTTATCCCCCAAAAAAGGGGAAACCCCCAAAAATTTTTAAAAGGTGAAAAACAAGGCCCCCCCGGGCCCTTTTCAATTTAAATCGCGGGTGTTTCCCCAATAAACCAGATTCTTATGGGGGGGACCCACCTGATTTTTGGGGGTCCCCCACCATTCCCACTCTTCAAAAGCCCCTTCATGGCCAATAACCCGTTTTCCCAAACGTCAAAATTTTCGTTCATTTGGGGGAAAATTTTTCCCGAAAAAAAGGCAAAAGGGGGTTCTTTTGATCTCGGGGCCCTTTTTGGGGGCAAAACGCCCCTTTCCCCAATTTCAAGCTCAACCTCCACCGGGGAGAAAACATCAGCTGCCGTAGAACAGAGCAAAAGTAAAAATCCCCTTAATTTCCCCCAAAAAGAAAGAGACTGCCCCAGGACCAATTCAACCACATCAAACCCCTTTTTTTGGTCAAACATCAGGGGTTTAACAATAAAGAGAAATTCCCAAAAAAATTTACAAAAAATTGGAAAAAACCCCAAAAATTTTTTTTAAGGGCCCTTTTAAAAAAATAGGTTGACCCAACACAGAGGGCCTGAACCCTTCCGGTCCTTTTTAATAACAGTGGGACAAAATGAATCCCAAAATAGATCCTCTGTACCCAAAAAGACATTTTTGGACCCTTCAATACAGATTTTTCCCTCTCAAAACGGGGAACACAGTCCGAATTTTTTTCACATGCCCCCCCCATAAAGGAAAAAAAAAAAAAATATAAACCAAATAAACAATAAAAAATTTATCCACAAAACCCCTAAAAATGTCATTCATAAAGGGGGGAGACAGGGCATTAGTGCCCCCAAAGGGCATCATTTGTACTAAAAAAGCCCCGGGGGGAAATTAAAATTTCCCGTTTCCATTCACCCCCCGTGCTTAATGCAAAATTTAAAATTTTCCCCCCCCGAGGTCAAGTTGGAAAACCCCTTTTTGATTTTTCCCCCCGGAAAAAATCAAAATAAAGGGGGAACGGATATTGAATTTCACAGTGATTTTTTTTTAAGAACATAATCAATCCCCGGGCCCCCTTTAAAGAACCCCCTTTTTTTTGGCCCAAAAAAAAAAAACCGGGGCCCCCCAAGGGGAAGAGGAGGGGCTGAATGCCCCTTTTTCCCCAAAAAGATCCCTTGATTAAGACGCATAGCGTCATGTTTTTTTACAGGGGGGTTTTAAAAAAGGGGACCTTTAGGGGAAAATTTTTTTTCAAAGCACAATTCAATAGCGCAGTCATACTCCAAAGGGGGGGGGGGTCAGATTTACTTTCCTAAACCAAAAGAAAAATCAGTCAAAAAATCAGGGGAAAAACCGAATGGGGGGGGGGAAAAAAACGGAGTGTTTGGGGGTTAACACTTGGGGGGCCCCCCAATGGTTACAGACACAGATTTCCCAAACCCAAAAAAGATTTGAACAACCAAGGAAAAAAAATACAAAATGTCAGCAGATTATACGCACCCAAAAAAATTTTTTAAAAAACCCCGATGCAGGTTCAAACCCCATTATTTACCTAAGGGGAAAATGAGGTTTTTTTTCCCCCAAAGGGGGAAACGATCCCCTAGGGGGAAAAGACTTCCGTGGGGGGATAAAAGGAAAACCCCCCAACGGGTTTGCAAAATCAAAAACCAAACGGGGTTTAAAACTGCTCCCGAATCAAAAAACCCCAAAGAAAATGGGGGACGGGGGGCAAATCGGGGGGAAAAAAACAAATATTTATTTGAACACTACCAAAAAACAACTTAAAAAATTTTCCCCCTTAGGCAACTGAAATAGCTGGGGGGCATCCCCCCACATAAAACAAAACCCCCTTGTTTTTTCGAAACTCATGACCGTGCCCCCAAAAACCCCTCTTTCACACTGCATGGGGTTCCCAAAAACTGGTTTTACAAGGAAAAACGTTTCCACGCATACCCCCTCACGCAAACGTCTTAAAATTTTATTCGGGAATGACAAAAATTTTTTTGAACCCCGGGGGAAGGGGGAATTTCCCCCCAAACATCCCCTTTTCTTCTCTGAAAAGCCCCCTTTCCCAAAAAGGGTCCAAAAACTCGCATTTTCCCTTTGGGCAGGACTGCCCCCCCTTGGGGAACCCCCGCAGTATAATCGGGGTCCTAAAGCCCCCCGTTTTAAAAACCAACAAGGTTTTTTTTAGTTTTACTGACTTTAAAAAATCGGGCAAAAACCCCCCAAACCAAAAAAAAAAAATAAAAATTTTCTCAAAAAGGATCCCAGGTGTCGGGGGAAAAACCCAACCCCGAGGATCCCCCGGCAGGAAGAGATGAAAATTTTTAAACCCCCTGTGCTCTTTCCCCCCGAGGGCCCCTTTAAAATTTTTAAGGCAAAAAACAATTTTCAGGTTTTTTTTTAAATTCAGAAATTTAGCTCGACCCCCAAAAACAAATCGGGGAGGGGGAACCTGGGTTTCCCCAAAAAAAGGAAAAAACCCGCAAATAAAACAAAACTCCCCCAACTTCAGGGGGAAGCACCACACGCCAACAACGGGGAAACCCTTTTGGGGAAAAAAAAAAATCCTCCTCGATTCGAGAAAGAGGGGAAAAAAAAAAAAAAAAAAAAAAACCTGAAAACTCTTTACAATCTTCTTTTTTTAAAAACTTTTTTTCCTTTCTGTAGTACCAAAACAAATACTTTTTTTTTGGGCCCCGGGGAACTTTTTTTGTTTTGGGGAGCTGGGAACAAAGGAAAAAAAGGGGAAAACAAGAGAGGGGGGAAACTATGGATTGCAGTACCCGACTAACCCCACAACAAAAGGGGAAACCGGGGAAAGTACCTATTTGGGGTTTTAGACGCCCCGTCCGCTGAGAAAAACTACCCAAAAAGGCAGAAAGAAAAACTATTCCCCAGAGCAGCCCCCCAAAAAACAAGAAAGCCCCAAAACATAAAAGGGGTTTTAGAAAAGGGGAAAAACAAACACAGACAAAAATAGTATAAAAAATTTGGGGGGCCCAAAAATTCCTAATAAAAAGGATGGGGAAGGGGCACTTCTGCAACCCCAAAAAAACCCCAAAAAGTACCAATCTATAATTAAAAAAAAACCGAATCACACCTTTTTCCCCTAAATTAGTTCTTGGGTAACAAAACTAAAAACAGCCACGAAAAAAAGAAAAGGCAAATGAACAAATAACATGGCGAATAAAGAAGGGCACAAACCCCGGGGGGACCCCGACCCCCCCAGAAGTGCAGGCAAAATGCAAAAAAAAAGCAAAAAAAAATAAAAGAAAAAATGTTTTTCTGAGCAGAAGAGCAGGCACGAAAAGCAAGCTACAAAAAAAAACAGGGAACAAAGATAACCAGAAAATTATCCCCGGGGAACCCATGGGAGGGAACCCCCTTTTAAGACCAGTCATAACACCTGTCGCCAATCTTCACAACTTCTTGGATTTTTTGTACTGTTTGTAACCCAGAGGGCTTTGCCAAAATTCATTTAACAAATTCACAACAACTCCCATTCTGTGTGTGCCTTTCCCCCGTCTTCTCCTCGTGCTACTACTCTCCACACCTCCCAAGCATTTCCAACCCCAGAAGTGCAGCCCCTTCGGTAAAATTTAAAATTCTGTGCGCCTTGGCCCTATTATTCCTTCCGGGGAATGGTGCGGGGGGTTGGGACAATGCCCCCATAAAGTGATCACCCCGCGCTTGCTTGCGGGCCTGAATGTTTCCCACTGTCTAGGGGTCGACCCCCTTTGGCCTGGTCCTTCCGATCCCAAAAGGGGGCCCGGAGGGGAATTTACTGGGGGGGGCCCCCAAGGGACCCCTTCACTACTCTCCAAAGCTCCTCAACTCTTTCTCACGTTAGGGGGCCACTCCATCAGCTGGGGCCCCCCCAACTCTCACTTCACCCCGAAGTGTGCTGCTTGTTAACTTCTTCCTCCGTGCTACGATAATCCACCCCCCATACACCCCTTTTTAACCAGGGATGGACCATCTCCCATGGGGGTGCCATTCCCCGATAAGGTGTTTTTTGGGGCAGGGTTGGAGTCCTAGGTGTCACCCTTACCTGGGTGGGGTGTCATCCTTGGGGGAGGAACACCCCTGTGGCGCTGAACCCCAGGGGGGCCCCACAGGCAACAGCAAAAGAGCTTTTTTTGGGCCAAAAAAACAAAGAAATGGGGAATTTAAACCGGGGGAAACTTGCTTTGGTTTTTGATCCAATTGAGATCTTTGGTTCCAACCCCTGTCTTTGTGCACGCAGAAAAGGGGAACGGATGAGTTACATCTGGGGTTTCCCACCTGAAGATGGAGGGGGGGTGGAGGGTGGGGGTCTTTGCTGGTGCCATTGGGATTTATTTTAAAAAAAAGGCATCTGAAACACATGGGGACCCCCGCATCTTTTAGCGCATCTAATTCCATCCCTTTTGGTTTATTTTTGGCCATCATTTATTTTTTTAACAGGACAATGACCCAAACCACCTCCAGGCGTGAAGGGCAATCTGACCAAAAGGAAGTGATGGGGTCTACGCCCCATACCTGGCCCCACATCCGTTGTCATAGCAACAGATAGGGACTTCTAATTATAATAAAAGGAGGGGTTTACTGACCTACATAGATGGCGATTTGTTAATTTTCCTTCGTTTAATGTATAGTATAAAATTAGCTCTTCTGTGTTTGTTTCACTTTGTTTTGTTCATGTTACTATAAAAACGGGAAGACGGGAAAAATTCTTCCCCCTCATTTCAGCAAAAACTTTGTTTCCCACAACTTTCTCTCTAAGTTTCCTCTGAAAAATGGGTTTTTTTAACTGTGCAACTTTGGGCCCCACCCAGACACCCGCCCACCCCAAAACAGCATACCCAGATACAGAGAATCCAAAAACACAGATCCCAGGCACCAGAGAAACAATCCAGGACCTGGAACACTCAGCAAGACTCGGTGAATCAAAAAATTCTTCAGTGCAATTCATTGGCTTGCCACAAGACGCGGGGTTCCCTTTTTTGACTTCCAAGCTATGCTTTTCTTTGTTTTTGGCAGCGGGGATTAATTCTGTCGTGCCGGTTTTGCTGGGACGGCTTTTTCTCCCGGGCTGAATTTTTTATTTTTTGTTGGGTTTCCTTTAATTCCTGGTTTCTGTTGGGGGATTGCCAGTAAACCCCTTCAGCAGCCCGATGGAAGAATCTGTATAGACTTTATTGTACTCCTTATTGTTAAGCCAACTTGGTTAAGTTTATTTCCGACCATTTATTTCCTTTGGTTTTGAGGTGTATCAAGCGGTTTTCCCCCGGTCTATATGCTAATTTTTTTTTTACTGAACCCCCATACCCTTTGTTACAACCCCTTCTTGACTGATTAGGGGGTTGGGGGCTGATAGGAAGGGGTTGGGGTTGGGGAGATTTGACCTCGAAACCATTTTCTACTCCAAGGGGGATTATTGGGACCCCGGGGTATTTAATCCCGTCCCCTCTTTCCTTTCAGCCATCAAGTCCTCAAGATTAACCCGGTTTTTCAGCAGATATGTTGGGGTAAACTTTCTATACTTCTTCTGATGTTTATCAGTTGTTGTATAGATGTTTTTCCTTTTTAATAGTTTACTGACATTGTATGAATTTTTAACACTGACACAAGTTCTCCAAAAAATAAGAAAAAAAAAAATAATGCACAGGCAAAAACGTGCTAAACTGAATAAAAAACTATCACTGGGGAAGTTCAAAGTAAGATTTATTGTCAAAAGGGTTTTTTGGGAAAATCCTACAGATAATCTGATGAAATAATCAACAGGGGGTAAAAAATAAAAAAACAGAGCCCCCCATCACCTTATTAGTGGATATGCTAAATTAATCATAAAAGAAATGAAGAAACACAAAAGGGAAATGGGGAAAATTTTTAAAAAGCATTTAAGGGAAAGCAAAAACAAGTTTTCTACTAAAAAGTTTTTCAAAGAGATAAATGGACGTGACATGAAAGCATATATTTTCAAGATAAGTGATATTACAGCTAAGACTATTTTGAAAATAAGGGGAAAGCCATATAAAATTTATTGTGCTTTTCCAATTTAACAGCTTTAAAAAAACACAAGAAAACCCAAAAAAAAAATGACATTACTTTAAATTTTTTGGGAAGACCAACTATGAAAAATATCAGAGAGGAAAGGCAAACAAATGATTCTTCACGAAAAAAAAAAGGAAACGCTCTTAAAGCTACAAATTAAAAAACCCAAAAATAAAGCCAAGAGAATGCTTCAATGTAAAAAAAAGGTTTTAAAAAAACGTAATATGAAAGCAAACAGAAATTACACATAAAGATAAAAAAAAAGGTAAAAACAAATTTCTTTCATTGAAAAAATTGGAATGGCCCTTTAAAGTAATATTGAAATCACTTTTGGGGGTTTATTGATTGGGGAGCAACAGTCTATCAATGCAAAATTTTTTTACTGATTTGATTAAATAAGAAAGTACCATTTATCTTCAATGGAACAAAAAAACCCCCAAAGGTATCGGACGGGGTTCTAAATTGTTCAACAAGTTCGGACAAGATTTAAAGTACTTGTAAAATTGTTTTTTCAAATAAAGTGGAAAAAATTTTTTGGAAACAATTTTTAAACCAAAGTAAGGCAGATGAACAACTATATCATTTTGACAACCAAGAAAAATGAAGGAGTACACATGATCACAAAAACTTATTCACATGTGGCTAGAGTCTAGGGCAAAACCCCCCACAGAAAAGGAAAACAAGAAAAGAATTGACAAAAGATTTAAAGAACAGATTGCTCAATTACGTAAGATTAATGTTTTAAAAAAAACCCAAAACCACAAGGATATCTATTCCAAAAGAAAGGGGAAAGAAAAGCGAAAGACCACGTTTGGTGCAAAATGACGAGGGAACCCTGAAAGTGATACTCAGGGGGCAAAATACATGTTGACTTTTAAGAAGACTATCAAATACACAGTCACATACTTAATTGAAACAAAATGAATTTTTGATAAATTTTTAACTAGAAACAACAAGTAAAAATTTTCAAAGGGAACCAATTGTCATAAAAATTGATAAGGGGGGGAATTACGGGGGACAAAATAAAGACTATTTTAAACAAAAGGGGAAAAGAACAAGAAAAAATTTTCCCTACCACCTGAACAAAATGGAGTCAAAAGGAAAAACAAACCTAACAGAAATGATGGTTATGCGACAGTTTAAAAACCAGAAAAAATTTTGGGGGGGGGCAGAAAAAACAGCTAATTCTAAGAACCGATTTTTTTTCCAAAACTGAAGAAAATCCAATAACTGGGGAAGGGGATAAACCAAAATGAATCTTTTTAAAAATTTTTGGGTGTAAATTTTTTTTCTTTTTTAGCAAAAAACGTTTCCCAAACTTAAAAAAAGACCAGGAAGGAATATTTTTGGATATAGTGAAAATGCAAAGGAAAGAACCAGACCCCCAAAAAACGAGTTACAGTGAGTAACGTGGACTTCATTAAATTTAAATGAAAATTAATTTCTTAAAAACCCCCAAAAAAAGAGAAAAACAATGGAAAAAGAAGAAATATCTTTTAAAAAAAATAGAAAAAGAAAACAAATACGAAGTGAAATCAAAAAACTACAAAAAACACAGAACCAAGACTTTAAAAGGGGGAAAAAGGGGAAAACACCAAAACCCCTCCATCCAGCAAGTACAATAAAATTATAAAAATACCTTTTGGAAGCATAACTCGATTCCAGAAAAGAAATTGATGAAACATTTGCTCCAGTTCAAAACCTACAATAAAAACTTTACTTACAGTTGCAGCAATGGAAAAGATGGAACAAGACACTGGATGTAAAGACAGCTTTTTGAATGGAATTTAACAGAAAAATTTACAGGGGCAACCTCCATTTCAAGGATGAAAAAATCCAAGCAAAGTTTGCAAACTCAGAAAAACATATATGTTTAAAACAAGCAGCAAAAGGGTGGATGACAAAATCCGGAATACTAACAAATAAAAATTTAAAAGAACAAGCGACCCAGCTTGTACACAAAAAGGCTGAGTAATAGATGGTTTATGTACCAATATGTAGACACATTTCGATTTGTTTTAAACAAAAAGGATAAAAAAACATTCTAAAAATCCTAAACAAAATTTTGAAATCAAAGACTTGGGATGTGGAAGTACCTAGGATACAATAGACAAAAGTACTGTGTTTGAGACGATTGTTGACAAATTGGGACAATCACCTTGAACCAACAAAACTCAAAAGGACCAAGGATCTTAACGTTGGAGATTGCCCTACTGAAAAATGACAGCGGACATTTTCCGAAGGCTTGAATGTTATAAACTCAGGAAAAATAAAAAATTGGTTTGATTGAAAAATCCTTACTGTTAGAAAGGGTGTTTCATATCAAACAATTGGGACTCCTATTATAAGTAAAGGAGACTTTATGCGACCGACATATGGCGATTTGTTAATTTTTTCCTTCTTTTAATGATATATAAAATTTTAGTCTCTTCTGTGTTAGTTTCATTTTCTTTTTGTTCATGTTAGCTGATGCAATGCTGTAACCTGTGCATTAATCCTCACCTCATGTTCAGAGAAAAAAACGTTTTACCCCATCAACTTGCTCTGGAAGTTTCCTCTCAAAGGTGTATTTAACTGTGCAACCAGCCCAACCTGAACCCAATCGAGATGGTTGGGGGAGCTGGACCGCAGAGGAAGGCAAAAGGGCCAACAAGTGCTAAGCATCTCTGGGAACCTTAAGATTGTTAGAAGACCATTTCCGGTGACTACCCTTAAGTCATCAAGAAATCCAAGATGTGCAAAGCATCTCAAAGCAAAAGGTGCTACTTTAAAACCCTAAATATAAGACATAATTTCAGTTTAACACTTTTTGTTAATTTATATAATTCCACATGTTTAATCATAGTTTTGATGCCTTCAGGTGAATTTAAAATTTTTTTCATAGTCATGATAAACAGAAAAATCTTTAACTGAGAAGGTGTCCAAACTTTTGGTCTGATTGTATGTCCCCATTCATGGCAAAATATCGAAAAAAAAAACCCACCAATCCCACTACCTGTACACCGTGGCGGCCATCTTCTCTTCTTCTGTGCACGGGGAAATGCGGAGGCGCAATGACGTCACCGTATGACCCCACCGACAACCCCTGAATCCAGTGTCCCAGCAGAACGCAGGTCAGAATGGCCTCATCCTGAAAAGATCCCGCAGACAAGAGCTGGTACAGCTTTCTCTGCTCCTATGCTGGGGTTTGCTGACAGACACAAATACAATTGATGCAGGGGCGCCGGCCGGGGTGCAGGCAAGAATGGTGAGCGTGTCAGTGGCTGACCTGCTCCCTGTGTGCCCGTGCCCCGGCCTCATGTACTAAAGTCTGCCCGGGCCGAAGAAAACTGGGTGGCCGCAGGCATTCAGCCATGTAACTTTTTTTTACACCTAAATGGGCCCCCCCCCGGGGAGGCAGGATCATGCCCCAGGGGGTGCCCACCCCCCAAACCCTTCCCCCCCGTATACATTCCCCCACCCTGTTAAAAACAGAGTAGGCAAAAGAAAGGAGTACCTATTTAAAAGGGTGAATCTACCTACATTTGGTTCATTAAAAAAAATTGGCATTGTTTTGCTTTTACAGATCTGCTTTCAACTTGATGGAAACTGTGGGCATAAATCCTGAAAGACCTCAGAAAACAACAGAAAAAGAATTACCCACTCTCTTGTACCCCCAGAACGAGGTCACTGTACATTCTGAGTTAAATCATTCGCAGCCGGCAATAACATACAACACAAGGCATAGAAGGGAATGAGCAAATTTTTTAATAAACCAAATTGCAAAATTGTTTGCAACTGCAATTATACCTTTACATAAAAAAAAATCCTGAAAAGGTACATCCTTTAATTAATCTCCTCCATATTTCTTCTTTTTAGATGTAAGAGGTGACCCACATTTTTTTTAATTGCCACATTCTTCAACATCAAATAATCTGCCAGTTTTCTAATAAAACCACACTGCACCATCTCTTAAAGCGGATTTTAAGTGAAAAGTGTAAAATTCTAAAAGTGAGGGGAACGAAAACCCAACAAGAGTTCCCTGGCCGATGTCGTGTCACTTTGTCAAGAAGCACCTGGGAAAAAGACTATTGTTCTGCGTCTGATCAAAACCCCGTCTCGTACTTGCAATAGCAACAAGTTTTGCCAAAATTCCCCAACACAACAAACACGCATTTATAAACTTTATTTACTTTTTGGGCATATTTAGAAGGCAATTTTCATTTAGATTTAAGGTATAGAAAAAGTTATGGAAGTTTCTAAAAATCCACCCCGACATTCTATTCACACCATGGGATCAGGGTATCAATTTCAGATTTAAGTAGTAAATTCTGTATTCTTTCTTGCACTGTAGTTTCCTTTTGTGTTGTGGGTAAACAGCAGTTTCTGTTTAGTGTGATTTTTCTTTACAAAGAATAAAATTGCCATATGTCACTGCATGTAGGGGGAAAATCAATATAGAGTACTAGTGGCTACATTCCATTATTTACAGCAAATTATCAAAGTTTTGCCATACACATTGATAAAAGTCCCAAGCTCACCAATTTCGGCATTAACATCTAATATTATGGGGCCTCCAAACTCCCCATGGTACTGATCGTTTCTGCTGTCTTTGAGGTGGATCCTCCAAGGACCTCCTGCAGTAATCTTGAGACCCTGCAGGACATGGTAGCAAGTCTGGAAGCCGCAAGCGACAAACCGGGAACAGGTATCAAGGACGGAAGTTGCAGGCAACATGAACCGGAAGCGATATCAGAGTACTGGAAAATCACAGCAAAAGACTCAGGAACACTAAAATCTAAATACAGAGACAAGGGGTATGTCTTGGTAGGCTTTATATAGACCAAGAAGATCCACGGGAGCACCCCAGGCCATCTGCAAAGCCCACAAAGGAACAATAAGTTATAACCAGGTGGGGGAGCAAACCCAGACCAGGACAGGTTGTAAAATTATGTCAGGGAAGCAAAAACCCTGCTAAATTTCCATGGCCAATTTTTCAGCAAAATAAGCCGCTGACAGATGTCCCGTCCAAGATTCCTGTGTTTGGGGAGTTGGCTAAATAATGTCTAGGCACTTATTGGGGCTTTATATGGCACAATCCATTCTTGAAGACGCCAATTGGTTATATGCGAGCAATTGGTAGACATTGTAAGATCACTGTAATGTAATAGAGGGGATATGTTTCATTACACCAAATGGCGTCATGATTAAAATACATTTTATTCCCCAGCACAGAAGGTTCAAGGGCTGATTAAGTTATTGGCTGGAGTTTAGGGGGACATTCATGAGTCGGTGGGAGAATGCCCCCATACTCCACCACGAGTTCGGCCCCCCAAAATGTGTGCTGACAGGACCTTGGTGATTCACAGTCAATGATCAGTCACGTGTTTGGGGAGTCACATTGTCTGGGTTAAATGCTAAAAGAAAGAGCTCTCAGTGCTCATGTGGCCTAGAAAAACACTCAGGAAAGGGGTTGCTGGGACATGTAACATAACAGTGGTTTCTGCCAGGACATAAGGACTATTTTGTTCTGAAACCATTTTGTTTTGTTTTCCTTTTTGCCCGAAACTGTATTTTTTACTACACCTTGGTTTATGTTGCCTACAATAAACCAAAGGGAATTTTCTTAAAGCTTCAGCGTACCCTGTCACCCCGTTCAGCCGAGTGATCAGCTCTACCCAGGTTGGACAGATTTGTGCACTCCCTTCCTAGGCAGGTGTAGGCCCTGGGTTGCCCAGGGGGATCCCTGAAATGCGATGAACTGGGGCCTAGGGGAACGGTTTCAGGTGGCGAGAGTTTTTAGGAAACCAGGGGGTCATCCCATACTGGGGTACCCAACGGAACCTGAAGCAAAAAGGGGTGGTAGAGCCACCACTGGGGGAAGTCCTAATCCCAAAGGACACTGATTTTGTCAAAGGCATGGGAAGTTTTTCCTTGCGGGAGATTCACGTCCGGACAATAGCTGCCCATTGTTCCTTGTCCCCCGGAGAATGAACTGCAGCCTAGGGAGGCGCTGCTCCTACTATGCATATCCTGCCTGCAGTGTGGACTATCAGCCTGGAGGGGCCGCAGTCATGTCCTGTGTGTTATGTTCTGCTACAAGCACTAAGGAAAGAAAGGGAAATCTGTCCCTACAATAGAACAAGCTCAATCCCTAGATGTAACGGGGAACCTGATCCTGCGATCAGACCCGCTAAAGTCCTCAGCTAGTCTGAACGAAGACCTATAGAATTGCGAGGAAGGATCCCTACAAGCACTAGGGACTGGGAAAAGATGGACACCTCCTAACAGAAGTTGTAGCAGTAAAAAAAAACAAAACAACATAGACACAGAGGTCTGAAGACCAAGCAAAACTATTTGAGTAAGGTAACAAAGCACCAGGCAGACTTAAGAGGAAAGTTACAATGAAGTCCAGCAAAGCCAGAAGGGCGGAGCAGGATTAAGTAGGCAAAAAAAGGTCATGTGACCAGCAAGATAGAAAAAAACCTAACAGGAGAGTTTGACACTGTGATCATAAAAGATTGCTGGTGTCAGGACTGTAAGACTCAGGGAGCTTGGTGACCTGAAAAGGCACACTCCCTCACCTTGGTCCCAGGAAAAACGTGGGTGTCCGCTGTATCCACGGGATGCCAAGGACTATCCCGTTGCCAGAGTGACTATAAAAACTAACTGTGGTTGAGTTGCATGAGTCGGGCTGGTTAAGGAGTTGCTACACCCGGTAGTGTGATAATGTGGACTTTAGCCTACTCTGGGACTTGTGGGGAAGACAGGGTTACAATGTCCCAGACAGAAGCCAGTCCAACCCTGAGGAACTCCATCACATTGGAAGTGGATGAATTTCCCTTGTTTGTTGTGGCTGGTGACAAGTACGAGATGGTGTCCATAAGGCCGAAATTCCTGAACTGGTGGTGTCTGGTGGAAATTTTGGACTGCTCAAATGTGGGATATTACCCTAAAGGGGCACTGGAAAATTTAACTGTGATAAATGGGTTGCCCAAAACCCCATGGGCTGACACCATGTTTCCACATTTTGCATTAAATGGAGAGCTGCTGTATCAGGTCACTAAGCTGAGAATGAAGTGTAGAGCAGTTGTTAGTAACGGTCCCTATAGGTGTAGGGTCTTAGACCTGGCCCTTCCCATATCTTGGTGGACATCTGGGAGTAGACAAAACACAAGAGCGAGTCCTTTGGAGGTTCTACTGGTCTGAGTGTCACAGGGAGACTGTTAACTATTGCAGTCCTGCCCTACTTGTCACTTTACAGCTCCCATGTCCCCATTTCCAGAGTCCGCCAGTGCCATTGCCCCATTATCGAGGTCCTATTTGACAGATTGCCATGGACCTTGTGGGCTCCGGTAAGTCTGACAGAGGGAACCAATACATTCTAGTGGTGAGGAACTATGCAACACTGTACCCGAGGCGGGTACCCTTAGAAATTCCTCTGCCAGGAGCATAGCCCGAGGTAAGTCCATATTTTTTCTCGGACGAGCCTGCCGAAAGAGATCCTGATGGACCCAAGGCACACCATTTATGTCCAAGTGATGAGGGAGTTGTATAAGGATCTCCAGGTTACACAACTCTGCACGTCGGTGTATCATCTGTAGGCGACAGCCTGGTGGAGAGATTCAACAAGACGTGGAAATCCATGCTTAAGAAGGTCATGGAGAGGGATGGCCGAGACTAGGATTGCCTACTGCGTTCCTGTTGTTCTCTCCAGGGGAGTTCCTCAGTCCTCTACGAGATTCTCACTGTTCAAGCTGTTACCCTGTGGACTTCTAGATGTTGTAAAGGAGACATGGGACGCAGAATGTTTGCACCCCACCGAGAGCGTTATTTGAGCATGTGGCCCATATGCACGACCGGATCGAAAGGGTGATGCTAATTGTGAAGGAGAGCCTCCTTCAAGCACAAAAGCCCAGGTGAGAGTCTACAACTAAGCCGTGAGGCTGAGACAGTTTAGCCCTGGAGACCGGGTGTTGGGTGTTGATGTAACAGGTTGCCAGATGCAGTGACGGGCAGTAGGCAAGCAAGGGTTAACAGTATTAATAAACAGGAATACTCCACGCAGGGAGGCAATGAGTTAAACAAGGGGTTAAACAATATAAATGGCAAAAGGATATGGTGAGTTGAAGAACAACGGTACAGATCACGGCAGTTCCGATGAAAGTCACTGGTTCCTAGTCCATGAAGTAAATAGCACCCGACAACGACAACTGAACCACATGTGAGTGTGAAATCATAAGCCTATTGGACTCCCGAAGCCCGCCGCGAGGCGATCTCCAAGGAGGTGAGGAGAATGTTGAGCCTGGCGTTATGAGGAGTCAAAGAGCGGTTTGTCCAGGCTTGTTGTCCTTGTCCGAAGCCTGAAGGAGCGTGGCGCTTCTGTAATGATTACAGGAAGCTAAATGAGGTGTCTAAGTTTACGCGTATCCAATGCCCTGGATTGATGAGCTCATTGAGATGCTAGGGTCGCCCAGTACATCACCACCCTGTACCTAACAAAGGGGTACTGGCAGATTCCCCTGTCCTGGTGGGTGCTTCCAGTATACCAGAATCCTTCCAGGGGGCTATGGACGGATCCAGCCCCTCACAAGAAGTATTTCGCCGCTTATTTGGACGACATCGTGATTTTAAGCCCAGGTGGGGAAGTCACCTGTAGAAGGTCCAGGCGGGTACTGGATGCACTGAGGAAGGCAGGTTAACCATAAATCCAAAGAGGTACGCCCCTCGGGAAAGAAGAGGCGAAATACTTAGGCTACATTGTCGGAAGGGGGAAATAAAGCCAAATATAGACAAAGTGGAGGCAATCCAAACGTTCCCGCAGCCGTCTCCAAAAAGCAGGTCAGAGCATTCCTGGCATTGTGGGATATTACCACCAGTTTATCCCGAACTTTGCCATGGTCACCACCTCTCTGATGGACCTTCTTAAAGGGACAAAGTCGACAATGGTCAAAGGGTCCTTTTAAAGCTGAGATGGCATTCCAGGAGTTGAAACTCATCCTGTGCAGACAGCCAGTCTTGGTCACACCAGATTTCACTAAGGAGTTTGTGCTCCAGATGGATGCATCTGAGGTCGGGTTAGGAGCTGTCCTACCTGTCTAGGAAATAGATGTGGACGAACACCCAGTCCTGTACCTGAGTAGGAAACTCTCCTCCTGTGAGAAGAACTATGCCATCATTGAAAAGAGTGCTTGGTCATCCAATGGGCGATTGACAGTGTGAGGTACTACCTGCTAGGCCATAAGTTCAGGCTAGTATCGGATCATGCGCCCCTAAGATGGATGAGGGAAAGGAAGGGGAAGAATGCAGGGTGACTAGATGGTTTTTAGCACTGCAGGATTTTAATTTTCATGTCGAGCAAAGGCCAGGGAACCTGCATGGGAACATAGATGCCCTGTCCAGACTCCCCTGCTTAGCAAGTGAAGGTGCCAAATCCCCCGACTTTGGGCAGAGTGGGGGAATATGTGACAGAGTCACTGGTAATGTAATAGAGGGAAGATATGTTTCATACGCCTAAAGCATCAGTGATATACGCTCGTAAAATCCAGAGTTTTATTTCCTCCAGCATAGAAAGTGTTGCGAGGTTTAAATTAACTTATGTTATAGGCAGGTTTTTAGGGGACATTCATAGAGTGGTGGGAGAATTCCCCTCATATCTCCACTTACAAAGCCGGCACCACTGTGTGCTGACAGGACCTTGGTGATGTCACAGTCATGTGATCAGTCACGTGATTGAGGAGTCATTTGGTCTGGGCTTAAATGGCTAAAGGAAAGAATTTTCAGTGTTCAGTGTGTGCCTGGAGAAGAGCACTCCAGGAAAGTGGTGCTGGCATTTGTGAACCTGAACAGTGTGTGTTCTGCCAGCCGTGAAAGGGAGAAACCTCGCTCACACAGAAGAACTGTGTTTTTCTGCCACCATTTGTTTTGCTTTCCTGTTTTGCCCAGAGGGCTGTATTTTCTTTACTACACCTTGTTTATGCTGCCTACAATAAACCAAAGAAAGTTCTTAAAGCCACAGTGTACCCGTGTCTACCTCCATATGCAGCCGAGTGAGCCGCTTATCTCAACATTTACTGCCCAGTTTGGAAAGACATTCATAGAATGATCGTCAATAAACGTTTTTTGCACAATTGGTGTGATGCCAAAAAACTGCCATAAAATGCATGGTAAATTCCCTTCTGTTATGTATAATATTTAGATAGTGTATACTCAGACCAGACAATTTTACAATGCACCAAGTTTATCATGGTTCATGCTGCATAATAAGTTTTGGCACGCCTTTCACCATCTTTATCTAAGCTAAGACTAGAGATGAGCGAACCTTCTGATGTTCGGTTCGGTTCTGCAAACATTTAAATGTTCGCTGACTTTTTCGAACGTAACTGAACTTCAAAAGTTATCACGCCTCCCCTCCTGCACCTTTTCAGGCATGTGACAGCTGATCTGAGCCACGGGTGGAATTGTGATAATTGCGTTAATATGTTAAATGCCGCTCTCGAGTTCCGTCCATCGGTGCCCCTGTCACATGACCTCGGGGGGCTGATGGGTTGGCATGAAAACCTGGGGTCTGACGGAGGCAGATGACAACGTGAGCTCGTAACTGTGACCATAAGTGAATAGTATACCTCTGGTCACAGGCGTTGGCTGAGGTGACTACTGCTTCCATCAACGTATGCCTGCTGCTGATAACAGCTGGAGCAGGCTGATTCATCAGCCAGCGCCTGCGCTATAAATAAATGAAAAAAAATGACGTGGGTTCCCCAGTATTTTTAGTAACCAGCAGGGCAACACTGACAGCTGCAGGGTGCAATTCTCAGCTGTCAGCTTCAGCAAGGCTGGTTATCAAGAATAGAGGGGTCCTGCGCCATTTTTTAATTATCTAAATAAATAATTTAAAAAAGCGGAGTGGGGTCCCCCCCATTTTTCACAACCAGCCAAGCTAAAGCAGACAGCTGGGGGCTGGTGTTCTCAGGCTGGTAAGGGGCCATGGATATTGGCCCATTCAGCCTAAAAATAGCAGTCCGCAGCCGCCCCTGAAAAGTCACATCTATTAGATGCCCCAATTCTGGTGCTTTGCCTGTCCCTTTCCACTTGCTCTGTTACTTTTGTCTTCATGTCACCTTTGTATTGTCTGGTGACATTAAGTCCACGGCTTAGTAATGGGGAGGTGCCTACAAGACACCTCTCCATTACTAATCCTATAGTTATATGGTAAATAAACACACAGCCACAATAAAGTCCTTTATTTTAAATAAAAACAAAACACGCTTTTTCTTTTTTATTGAAATATAACAAACACAGCTATACTCACCTAACACCCATTCCATTGAAAGTTCTCACGCTCGCGGTGCCGTCAGTTCAACTCGCTGACATCAGCGCAAGCGCCGTTACAATGTTCTCCACGTCACTCGCGCTGACATCAGTCATTAGATGTGCCCTTTCTGGAGTGGCTGTGAGCTGCTATTTTTAGGCTGGGGGGGACAATATCCATGACCCCTTACCAGCCTGAGAATACCAGCCCCTAGCTGGCAGTTTTGCCTGGATGGTTTTAAAAAATACAGGGGAATCCATGTCAATTTTGTTTTAAATTATTTATTGATGGCACAATTTATGGGTCAATTGATGCCAGTTTTCCTGGAGTCTGCCCCTAAGTTTAGCTGTTTTGACCGCTTTTTGGACACTGCTAAATGTGTCTATGCATTTGGTTTTGCCTCTCATTGAAGTCAATGGGGTTCGGGTATGTTCGGCGAACCATTTAGTGAACATCAGGACGTTCACCGATCTGAACCGAACTGAACCTTGAAAGGTTCGCTCATCTCTAATTATGAAGAGGATTTGGCGAGTTTCTGCTCCAATAAATCCGTTTAAGTTAATGTGTGTTCACACTGGGTTTTCTAAGCAGAAATTCTCCAAATCCTTCTCAAATACTCAAAACATGGCTCTGGGGGTATTAATGTACTAACGTTGTTCTGGTGATGTACTTATGCAATTACCCCTTTAAAAATGTTTGAGGCCCTTGAGATCGGTTCAGTATGGCAATATGGCCCTTAGACCAAAAAATGTTGTGCATTACTCTACTAAAGC
Source organism: Oophaga sylvatica (assembly GCA_033576555.1). Classification (NCBI taxonomy): domain Eukaryota; kingdom Metazoa; phylum Chordata; class Amphibia; order Anura; family Dendrobatidae; genus Oophaga; species Oophaga sylvatica. Next base: position 542,815,780 of record JARQOD010000003.1, on the reverse strand, counting down.
CAAATGGGGATAAAGACCATTCACTAACAGACCGGTTTCAATTTCAACTCAAGATTTCCCAATGTTCTGTGGTGATCTTGAAGGTCGAGGAATTATGGCTGCAATATGGGCAATGAAATATGTCTGCCATATGCAGTAACCAATCTAATGGAGAGTGAACGTGCATATATAACCTCCTCTTCACTAGAAGAAGGGAACTGATGACAGTTGCTCTTAAAGCGAACCTGTCACCAGGTTTGACCAATATGAGATACGGCCTTCTAATTCTCTAAGGCTGGAGTCACACTAGCGACAAAATCGGACGACTGCAATGCGATGAAATATCGCATTGCAGTCGGACCAATGTTAATCTATGGAGCAGCTCACACCATCAGATTTTTTGTGGTCCGTTTTAAACGTCCGAGTGCAATCGCAGCATGCTGTGATTGTCACCGATTGTGGGTCGACTATCGCCAATGCAAGTCTATGGGAGCGATGAAAAATCGATTACAAACGGACCGCACGTGTGACTTGCGATTAAATCGCACCGGTGTCCTTTAGAAAAGCCGGCAATTCATCCCCAGCTATACTGTAAAATCACACTGACAGCTTTATTAAAGAATAGAGTCAATACATATACACACATAGAATACATATATATATATATATATAGTATATATATATATATATGTCATTGTGACATATATATATGCCGTACATATATTTATAGTTCTTAGACTTCTACATACTGTAATAGCCGCTAATTCAATTGCCGGCTTTTGTGAAATCACAGAAGCCGACATGAAATGATACATTGTTTAGACACAGTTAACCATGTCATTTCCTGTATTTTGATATATGGTTTGAACTTACAATTACATAAGTGTATGTGTACAAAATTTCAGACATGTAGGAGTTAATTAAAGGTGTAAATTCGTTGTAAAAAAATGCGTGGGCTCCCGCTGTATTTTCTCCACCAGACAGACAAAGCAAGCTAGTGGGGGCAGATAATAATAGCCTAGGGAGGGTAATTTTTTTGTGCCCCCCCTGGCTACTGACATCTGCCCCCAGACACCCCAGAAAGGGCAAATCTAATTAGAGATTTGACACATTTTTTTTACAACGAATTTACACCTTTAATTAACCCCTACATGTCTGAAATTTTGTACACATACACTTATGTAATTGTAAGTTCAAACCATATATCAAAATACAGGAAATGACATGGTTAACTGTGTGTAAACAATGTATCATTTCCTGTCGGCTTCTGTGATTTCACAAAAGCCGGCAATTGAATTAGCGGCTATTACAGTATGTAGAAGTCTAGGAACTATAAATATATATATATATATACATGTCACAATGACATATATATATATATATATATATATATGTTTTATGTGTATATATCTATTCTTTCTATTGTGATTTAAATACTATTCTTTTGGATCCATTATATGTCAGTTTTGCAAGCCTGCGAGAAATTCTCGCAAGTCGGATGTAAATCAGATGTTACAACTATGGTCAGATGCGACTAAATCGCATCTTTCCAGGAAAATCGGATTGCCAGACGGATGACTGTTCATGACATTTTGCTGTGATAATCGACCGACTAAAACCGTCAGATTTTTTACTCGGTGTGTGTGACTCCAGCCTAATGCTGTATATCTGCCCCCAACCCAAACTGCAAGACAAGAAAAAGACCTTTCACAATACTCACTTGCGAAGTGGTCCAGTACAAGTGGTGTAGATCTTATTCGTCCAGCGTCTCACTTCTTCTTGCGATGCCATCCTCCTTCTTGCTTCATGTGGATGACACGTCCTTACGTCATCCACACTGGGTCCCCGGCATCGCGCTCCTGCCTAGGGCAAAGTAAAGTACTGCAGTGCGCATGCACCTGGACTCTTTCACCTTCGGCGCAGAATAATTCACAGGTGGTTTACGTATGTTTTTTTTTTCAGCAATCTCTTTCTGCCGTGCAAGTAAGAAACTTTTCCAATAGAATTACACCTAAACACGTGGCGCAGAAGACCACTACTTCTACAGCTGTTGTTTCCCCTCCAGTAAAGAAATCCCCTGAGGAAGGTGTAATTCCTTTGCTAATTAAAGATGCTGTAGAATATCTCTCCAGCTACGGTACGTGAGGCAATTGGAAGGGCTATTTTAATTTTTTCTAAGTATTGTACAAACCAGCAAAGAGAAATTTCTAGAGAATATTCAAATTAAGGCTCCCAGTTAAACTTATCCTGCACATCTAGCGTAATGGACTTTTTGATATCATCGAAAGGCAATAGACCAGATTCACCAAGACAAGCAATTTACTCTTCTCTCTTGATGAGGGGTCATAGTGGATTCAGACGCTTCTGATTCATGAACAGGCGTGCGCCTCTGTGTATCATGCCAGGAATCTTTCATCAGCCCCTGACTAGTGTAAGATTTCTGCCGTAAGTAACGCCACAGCTCGTCATGAATTAGACGAGCCTTGGCATCACTCCCCGTCACACCCCAGATCCACCCATTTTGGCATAGCTGGGAAAAACAAAGGTGTGAAAAAGGCAAAAGTCACAAAATTTGGGAGAAATATGAGTTGCAGTGAAATTTTGCGTCTTTTCATAGCAATTCATGCCACAATCGGTGCCTTGAAACTTTATTTAGTCCTTACACTAGGATGGTACCAAGTCAACGCTGCTTTTGCTTAGAACGTAAAGTGATGGTCCGAAACTAACATTTATTTTTAATACTAACGCTCTATTTAATGTCATAATCTAATCTTTTTTCAAATATACTACTGGTCCCTCAATACTTTAACTGCTAACTTCAATCGTTCCCTCAATGCTCTGTCTAACTGCTTTACTAATTTTTTTTTACTACTTCCTATGAGAATCCCCCAATACATGCCTCTGCCCCACCCAGAAATTAAGAATTGCCAACAACACATAAAACCACATATTCAGGGATCTGTAGCACCAATAATCTACGTCCCTGTGGTAACTCAATCAAAAGGGACACATCAATTCATACACAAAAAACAATTCCAAAAAGGAAAAAAGATGTACTAGTCCAATTGTTCAAAAATTACAAAAATCTTTATTTAACACATATAATATGATTAACACACGCATTTAGAATATTTTTTACAACCATAAAAAATGCCGTCGTGAAAGGCACAGCAATCCTCTATAAACCACCACCGCTGTATTAGATCATAATAAACATGCAGCTACTTAACAACATACATATGATCCAATTGAACAGATAGAGGTTTGGGATTAAAATAAATGTTAGTTTCAGATCACCCCTTTAACTTAAAGGGGTTCATGGAAACCTAACTGATTTTAATATTAATCTCTAATGATTTAATTTAAAAAAACGATGTGCATTTCCAATTTTTTTTTCAATTCAAATTTCCCTGCGTTTACCCCCCTTAACTCTATCTTATTATATGTGTCTTTTTTTCTTACTTCCGATGACACTTTGTTTGAGTCTCCCAGCATGCACTGGGGATTCTCAAGCACGACATTATCCGGGGGTGGTGCTGCGGTCCCTACTGCAGCTGCTGTCCCCATCCTGAAACAGATTATCATAAGGACCAAGAAGTGATGAGAGCTCAACAGAACGCTATCTTGCCGGCTCATCACTGACAGTGAGCTTCCTCACTGGCTAGAAAGAGAAGTGATGGGCTTGCTGGCTCATCGCTTATCTTTAGTGCTGGTGAGTGAGTGCACTGTCAGGGCACGGCAGCGGCGAGCAGGGACTGCATACCGAGTATGGGTTGGAATTGATAACTGGCGCATGCTCAGTATATCAGAGAATAGTCCAGTCCCTGAAAGAGTAATCCTGATGAAGATACATTTCAGGTTGAAGACAGCAGCTGTGGAAGTAACCGCAGCACCAGCCCCATCATGATGACATCTTGCTTCAGAATACCCAGTGCATGCTGGGAGGCTCACACAAAATGTGATCAGATGTATGAAAAAGAAGCCACCAAGAACCATTTTCTTGGCCCAATTTTGATATATTTTGCTTTGATAAGACATCATCTTTCTTCCAGGTTTGGAGCACGTGGGTCTGTTTAGAGTCAGTGGTTCTAAGAAGAAAGTAACAGCTCTCAAAGCAAAGTACAATGGTGGGGAATCGGTGGATCTAGTACAAGAAGGTGATATAGATTCTGTGGCAAGTCTTCTAAAATGTTGCTTACAGGAACTCCCTGAAGGTGTCATCCCTGATTCCGCCCAATCTTCCTTCATTATTGATTTCAAAGGTAATACCATCGTTAATGAAGAGGCACTAATAGGTTAAGAAGAACATAGACGATCGTCATTGCTGCACCAGATCTGACAACAGGTGGCCAAGATTCCATCTACATTTTCTAGTCTAGACAATCTTTATTTGGCTTTTATTTTTACATGGATATTAATGGAAGATTGCATGCAAAGATATTTACTAGTATTTTACTCAATAGTTATATTGGAGTATGAAAGTATTTATTTCATTTGGCAATTTACCTTTCATGTGGTTCAATTAATATTTTATTTCATTTATCTTCCTTTCGCAGCCCCCACACTGTGTATACATGCCTTTATGTTTGTATACAGGTCCTTCTCAAAAAATTAGCATATAGTGCTAAATTTCATTATTTTCCATAATGTAATGATTACAAATAAACTTTCATATATTTTAGATTCATTACACACCAACTGAAATTTGTCAGGTCTTTTATTGTTTTAATACTGATGATTTTGGCATACAACTCCTGATAACCCAAAAAACCTGTCTCAAAAAATTAGAATATCAAGAAAAGGTTCTCTAAACGACCTATTACCCTAATCTTCTGAATCAACTAATTAACTCTAAACACATGCAAAAGATTCCTGAGGCTTTTAAAAACTCCCTGCCTGGTTCATTACTCAAAACCCCCATCATGGGTAAGACTAGCGACCTTACTGATGTCAAGAAGGCCATCATTGACACCCTCAAGCAAGAGGGTAAGACCCAGAAAGAAATTTCTCAACAAATAGGCTGTTCCCAGAGTGCTGTATCAAGGCACCTCAATGGGAAGTCTGTTGGAAGGAAACAATGTGGCAGAAAACGCTGTACAACGAGAAGAGGTGACCGGACCCTGAGGAAGATTGTGGAGAAGGACCGATTCCATACCTTGGGGGACCTGAGGAAGCAGTGGACTGAGTCTGGTGTAGAAACATCCAGAGCCACCGTGCACAGGCGTGTGCAGGAAATGGGCTACAGGTGCCGCATTCCCCAGGTAAAGCCACTTTTGAACCATAAACAGCGGCAGAAGCACCTGACCTGGGCTACAGAGAAGCAGCACTGGATTGTTGCTAAGTGGTCCCAAGTACTTTTTTCTTATGAAAGCAAATTTTGCATGTCATTCGGAAATCAAGGTGCCAGAGTCTGGAGGAAGACTGGGGAGAAGGAAATGCCAAAATGCCTGAAGTCCAGTGTCAAGTACCCACAGTCAGTGATGGTGTGGGGTGCCATGTCAGCTGCTGGTGTTGGTCCACTGTGTTTCATCAAGGGCAGGGTCAATGCAGCTAGCTATCAGGAGATTTTGGAGCACTTCATGCTTCCATCGGCTGAAATGCTTTATGGAGATGAAGATTTCATTTTTCAGCACGACCTGGCACCTGCTCACAGTGCAAAACCACTGGTAAATGGTTTACTGACCATGGTATTACTGTGCTCAATTGGCCTGCCAACTGTCCTGACCTGAACCCCATAAAGAACCTGTGGGATATTGTGAAGAGAAAGTTGAGAGACGCAACACCCAACACTCTGGATGAGCTTAAGGCCGCTATCGAAGCATCCTGGGCCTCCATAACACCTCAGCAGTGTCACAGGCTGATTGCCTCCATGCCACGCTGCATTGAAGCAGTCATTTCTGCAAAAGGATTCCCGACCAAGTATTGAGTGCATAACTGAACTTTATTATTTGATGGGTTTTTTTTTGTTTTTAAAAAACACTTTTATTTTATTGGACGGTTGAAATATGTTAATTTTTTGAGACAGGTTTTTTGGGTTATCAGGAGTTGTATGCCAAAATCATCAGTATTAAAACAATAAAAGACCTGACAAATTTCAGTTGGTGTGTAATGAATCTAAAATATATGAAAGTTTAATTGTAATCATTACATTATGGAAAATAATGAAATTTAGCACTATATGCTAATTTTTTGAGAAGGACCTGTATACTGTAGATTACCTGTGATGTCCGTGTCCAGCTTAATTTTAGGGTATATGCAATAAATAACATTCGTGGGAGACAAACCAGCAGTACCAGCCACTGCACTCCAGAATAAGCCAAGATGCCCCCTATAACAGAGCTAGCTAGTACCCCTATAAGAGCATATGTGCTGAAGATTAGTAGCCAATTACATACATTCCTGTAGATAAAATGCTTAGAAGGGAGTGCCTGTAGAATCGATATGTGACAGGACAGAATGTGGACATATGCTGTAGGGTATCTCCCTCATTTCTGCAAATTGTACTAATTAATACATACATTCTTAAGTATTCAAATTAAAACATAATGGGAGACATTTACCAATGTGCTTGCACCAACATTTTTGCAAAGATTGCAAACTTTCATAGTTGTTGCCAATGTCTACACCAAATTTATCAATGATATACACCATTTCTTTCACCATAATTTTTACCAACTAAGATAAAACTTAATAATTATGAGAAATTATGAAGCAGAGCATATTCATGATTGCAATTTTACTTATAAGTCGCAAAAAACGTGCATAGTCTAAACAGATCAAGATTAAATGTGTGGATTACAGAAATTTACGTTGCAACCAATTTTAACATGCATAATAAGGTACATTATGCAAAAAAATGCAACATTTGACACGTTGGTCTCAAGCCATTGAGGTGTCTTATCATGCTTAAAGGAAATCTGTGACAATGTTTTTACCACCTAATCTGACAGTAGCATAATGTAGGGAATCTGATTCCAGACATGTGTCACTTACTTACTGTTCTGGTTGCAATAGTTTTGATAAAATCACTGTTTTATCAGCAGGATATTATCACTAGAGGACTATTAAACTTGCTGCCGTATAGACCTTCATATTCATGGGCTTTGTATAACCCTGACCACACCAGTGATTGGCAGATTTCTGCCTATGCACAGTGTACACAAAAAAGCTGCTAATCAATGGTGTGGGTGGAGTTATACAGAGCTCAGCATTCCTAGAACTAGTAGATCTGCAGCAGATAAAAAGTGATTTTATCAAAACTGCAGCAAGCAGCCCAGTAAGTGACATGTTGCCATAATCAGAAACCCAACATAGCATTAAAGGTATATTTTCAAGTTGTCTCTTGAGCAGCTCAGAGCTGTGCAGTCTCCTCACTTTCTTGTTTCTGGCAGGGCGGGCACTCCTCTTTGAGTGGCAGCTCTGGGGAATAGTAGATCTGTAGTCTTAGAAGAACTATAAAGCTTAGTACACATTCTACTGTACAAATTCAGCTATCAGTGGTTTGTTCCGAGTCTACACAGTTATCTCTGCATTTTTATACAAAAATGACAGGTAATCTGAACAAGCACACGACCTATGACAGTGAGAGTCATGATGCTGGGTGCTACGGATTCTTCGAGATTAATAAGAGCAAGATTTAGAACAGCAGCTCAGTCAGTACCTGAGAGGGAGGGAGTAAGAGGGAGGTGAGCAGATAGCTGTTATATAGAAATCAGTGGGCTGGTAAGAGCTGATCGGTATTTTAAGAGTTAACTCTACTCCTGGAATGTAATTGCTGTGCATATTCGGCCAAGGTCTGAACAGATACTAGTGGTCATACTCCATGGACACAAGCTGTATACAGTGAAAGATAAGAGCTCTCATTGCAGGAGAATGACATCAGATAAAAATGCTAGTCAATATAGTAAACTTAATATGCTGTATAACTAATTAAAGCAATTTAATAACTTAAGAATACCCCTTTAATGTGTGACATTCGATAAGTATGGAGTGGTGGATTTGAAAGTGAGTATGTTAAAGAATGGGTGCAAAGTTTTTGATAAATGTGAGCCAATATGTTGCGACATTTCTATTTTGTCTTTAAAGATTACAGATCAGATGAGGATGAATGCAACAAACGACTGAAACATCTGATTGATGATCTCAGCCAGACTCATTTTATTGTGCTCCACTATCTCTGCACTTTCTTCATTAGGGTGGCTTCTTATAGTGAAATAAACAAAATGACCTTAGAAAATCTCGCTATTGTCCTTGGTCGAGCTTCTTCAGGTATTGTACTGTTTATATAGAATGACTTAAATAGGACTCATTAATGTGAATGCTCCTGTTGTCCTAGTCAACATAATATTTTATAGGAAATTGTAGTAGAGAGCTAGAAATAACAAACATAATCCGCCATTACAGAGGCTTCTTTTCTTTCCATTTTCTCTTTGGAATTGTTTTTGGTGCTGTTTAGGGGTACAGATAAATTACTGACCTATAAATATGAGGGCTATGTACCTGCCGCCATCTCTTGTGAGTGCTGGATTTATTACACATGTGAAACTATTCTCTGATAACCAGCATTAGAGATAACTTCAATGCTGGAGGATTCACTCTTTAGATGCCAAGATCAATGCTAACCAATGCACCTAAGCGTTTAGACAGAGAAAAAGAAGTAGAATGGATTCTATGGCAGCCGGGGAACCCAGCAATTTAACAATTTCCCTTTTGTCATGTAATATATGGAAGCTGAGAAGGGCATTATAGACTGTACGTTTTACAATCATTAGTAACCAAGTGAACATTCACATTCCCTACTGTGACTTAAAAAAAAGTGAACAAAATTAGAAAATAGACTTACAAAAAATAAGTTTCGGGTTAGTAGAAATTGGTACCGATTAGTAGTAGATTGGTACCAGTTAGTAGTAGATTGGTATCGGTTAGTAGTAGATTGTTACCAGTTAGGAGTAGATTGGTATCGGTTAGTAGTAGATTGTTACCAGTTAGGAGTAGATTGGTATCGGTTAGTAGTAGATTGGTACCAGTTAGTAGTAGATTGGTATCGGTTAGTAGTAGTAGATTGGTACCAGTTAGGAGTAGATATTGGTATCGGTTAGTAGTAGATTGTTACCAGTTTAGTAGTGCATTGGTATCGGTTAGTAGTAGATTGTTACCAGTTAGAGTGATTGGTATCGGTTAGTAGTTTGATTGTTTACCAGTTTAGGAGTAGATTGGTATCGGTTTAGTAGTAGATTGTTACCAGTTAGGAGTAGATTGGTATCGGTTAGTAGTAGATTGGTACCAGTTAGGAGTAGATTGGTATCGGTTAGTAGTAGATTGTTACCAGTTAGTAGTAGATTGGTATCGGTTAGTAGTAGATTGGTACCAGTTAGGAGTAGATTGGTATCGGTTAGTAGTAGATTGTTACCAGTTAGTAGTAGATTGGTATCGGTTAGTAGTAGATTGTACCAGTTAGGAGTAGATTGGTATCGGTTAGTAGTAGATTGTTACCGTTAGTAGTGCATTGGTATCGGTTAGTAGTAGATTGTTACCAGTTAGTAGTGCATTGGTATCGGTTAGTAGTAGATTGTTTACAGTTTAGTAGTAGATTGTATTGGTATAGTAGTAGATTGGTACCGGTTATTTATTTATTTTACTCATTTATATAATGCCATTAATTCCACAGCGCTTTACAGACATTATTGTCACTGTCCCCGATGTGGCTCATAATCTAATTTCTTTATCAGTATGTCTTTGGAATGTGGGAGGAAACCGGAGAACCTGGATAAAACCCACACAAACACGGGGAGAACATACAAACTCCATGCAGATGTTGTCCTTGGTGGGATTTGAACCCAGGACCACAGTGCTGCAGTGCTAACCACTGAGCCACCGTGCTGCCCAGTTAGTAGTAGATTGGTACTGATTAGTAGGACATTGGTACCGGCTAGTTGTAGATTGGTACAGGTTAGTAGTAGATTGGTACTGGTTAGCAGTAGATTGGTACTGGTTGCTAAAAGAAATTAAAAATCCTAAACCCCAGTTTTGCACTTACCTGTATTTACGGCATTTTTTCTGCCTGCCTGGTGAGGTGATGTACCGCGTGTAATTTGAATGGGTCTTTATATTCCCAGTGGCTTTATGATGTTTAGTACTTTATAAGTTTTATCTCTTTATTGAGTTGAGGCTCAGGACCAGGAATTTATGAGGGCCTTGTAGGCCAGCCATTGTTGAGCAGGGGCGCCATTATGTGTACAAGCTAGGGTGCCAACCTCCACGGCAAGGCAGGGACGTTGTGCAGGACAAAACTAGGGTGAGACAGGCGCTGACTCCATTTGTTTTGAGTGTAAAGCTCACTTTCTCCTTTTGAGCGATATGTGTATGATCTAGTATAGAGAACTGTCATTGTTCTCTTGTGTGTGGCATTTTTCTCTGAGCCATTTTGGATATGTTGAGCTTGGTTGGGCACTAAACATTGTATTGTCTATTTTGAGTATTTTTAATAATTAAAATAAAGGTTACATGTCAACGGATATTTTTTTGATAAGTCAAAATTAGAAATTATTATTACAAATAAAATCATGCATCACAAAAAAAATATATACATGATTGGTATCTCTTCATTAATAGTAACTCATGCATTACAATAAACATATTATTTAACTGGTACAATGAAACACCCAACCACCAAAAAAAAAAAAATACAAAATTTGCTAAAAAAAAAAATTGTACTCAATGGTACCAACGAGAATTACAAGTTGTCCAACAAAAAAAGCCATCATACAGCTTCATTGACATAAAGATATAGATCTTTGGATGTTGCAGCACATTTTTATTTTTTATTTTTTGTTTTTACTGTGCAAAAATAGAAAAGGATAAAAAAACAATGCAAATCCCGGAAGCGTGCTAATCGTTACAACCTGCAAGATAAAGAATTCACGTAATTAATGGCCCATTGTAAATGCCCTAATTAACAGAATGAATTAGATGGGAAAAAAAATCACCACATCATTAACCTTAGGCTATGTCCTTAGTGTGATAAGATTATGAAAACCATAACAATTCTTATGGGCTATTTTAATTTTCTACTAAAAAAAAGGCAGCTTGATGAGGATGAGGTTAGGAATGTAGTTCAGTGTTACATTAACAGTCTGATTTGGAAGTAATGACTTCATATCTTATTTTCAGCGTCCCATTCAGCCCTAAAGTCCAGGAGGAGCAGAATCTGTGCAACGATTTACTACTATATATCTTGAAGAATTTTCATACATTAACTGCAGATCGAGCGCAACAGGAAAAGATCCAGCAGGTACCGGTTTATTTCTCTTACTTGGTATAATTGAAGACCTAAAATATAATCTCTAAGGCTCTGTTCCCTGGATGAGTTTTTGATGGTGCAGAATTTCTGCAACTATTTTGTAATTTAGGCTACTTGCGTTTTTCATTGCTTTTTTCTGCATTTTTTTAACTCGCTTTTATCACATTTTTAACGCAATTTTTTTTACTCTTTTTGGTGTAATGCTTTAAATAAAGGCGCCTTGTTTTTGAGTTTATGATGCTTCCAGGTATTTGGCTTTGACAAAACTTTATTGATATACTTAGGTGCGGATTACATTAGCTACTTATGCATTTCTCTGAAACGCACTAAAGATGTATGAGCTTTTTTCCTGCTGATTTTCTGCATCTAATGCAAGTCTATGGGGAAAATCCACTGAAAACTCAGAGTACCCAGAAAATAAATTGACATACTGAGGATCTGAAACACACACCGCAGGTCAGTTTATGCTGAGTACAAAAAAAAGCACAGTGGGTGTGAGAGTTCTATAAATCCCATCCACTTTTCTGGAACCCTAGCACGCTGCGTTTTGGATGCAGCAATAATATATTACCTTAAAAACTCACAGAAAGCTCATTGTGGGAGCGTAGCCTAAACAACTCTACATTTAGATTCTGAAAATGCAATAAAGAATACTGTAGGTTGCTGAATTATTGCATTGCATTGAATATCCTCATGATAATTCATAATAATTCACATTCCTCTGTACTGTGCAAAAGTTTTGGACAAGTATAAAAAAATGCTGGAAAGTAAGAATGCTTTCAAAAATAGAAGTGATAGCTTTTTTCCTCATTTAGCAAAATGGAAAGTGAATAAACAAAAGAGGGATCTAAATCAAATCAATATTTGGTGTGAGTGTGACCGCCATTTGCATTCAAAACAGCATCAATTATTCTAGGTACATTTGCACACAGCATTTGAAGGAATTCTGCAATAAGATTGTTCCAAACATCTTGGAAAACTAACCACAGATCTTCTGTGGATGTAGGTTTGGGCAGATCCTTCTGTCTCTTCATGTAATCCAGAGACAGAATCGATGAAGTTGAGATTAGGACTCTCTGGAGGCCATATCATCACTTCTAGGATTCTTTGTTCTTCTTTACGTCGAAGATAGATCTTAATGACATTGGCTGGATGGCTGGTGTTGTTCTCCAGCTGCAGAATAAATTTGGAGCCAATCAGACGCCTCCTTGACGCTATTAGATGATGGATAAGTACAGTCATGGCCAAAAGTTTTGAGAATGACACAAATATTAATTTTTACAAAGTCTACTGCTTCACTTTTTCTAATGGCAATTTGCATATACTCCAGAATGTTATAAAGAGTGATTAGCTTAACAGCAATTACTTGCAAAGTCAATATTTGGCTAGAAAATGAACTTTATCCCCCAAAACACATTTCAACATCATTGCAGCCCTGCCTTAAAAGGACCAGCTAACCTCTTTTCAGTGATTGCTCCATTAACACAGGTGTGGGTGTTGATGAGGACATGGCTGGAGATCAATCTGTCATGATTAAGTAAGAATGACACCACTGGACACTTTAAAAGGAGGCTGGAGCTTGGCATCATTGTTTCTCTTCTGTTAACCATGGTTATCTCTAAAGAAACACGTGCAGTCATCATTGCAATGCACAAAAATGGCCTAACAGGGAAGAGTATCGCAGCTAGAAAGATTGCACCTCAGTCAACAATCTATCGCATCATCAAGAACTTCAAGGAGAGAGGTTCCATTGTTGCCAAAAAGGCTCCAGGGCGCCCAAGAAAGACCAGCAAGCGCCAGGACCGTCTCTTAAAAGTGTTTCAGCTGCGGGATCGGGCTACCAGCAGTGCAGAGCTTTCTCAGGAATGGCAGCAGGCAGGTGTGAGTGCATCTGCACGCACTGTGAGGCGGAGACTCTTGGAGCAAGGCCTGGTCTCAAGGAGGGCAGCAAAGAAGCCACTTCTCTCCAGAAAAAACATCATGGACAGACTGATATTCTGCAAAAGGTACAGGCAGTGGACTGCTGAGGACTGGGGTAAAGTTATTTTCTCTGATGAATCCCCTTTTCGATTGTTTGGGACATCAGGAAAACGCCTCATTCGGAGAAGGCAAGGTGAGCGCTACCACCAGTCTTGTCTCATGCCAACTGTTAAGCATCCTGAAACCATTCATGTGTGGGGTTGCTTCTCAGCCAAGGGAATCGGCTCTCTCACAGTCTTGCCTAAAAACACAGCCATGAATAAAGAATGGTACCAGAATGTCCTCCAAGAGCAACTTCTCCCAATCCTCCAAGAGCAGTTTGGCGATCAACAATGCCTTTTCCAGCATGATGGAGCACCTTGCCAAAAGCAAAGGTGATAACTAAATGGCTAAGGGAACAAAACATAGAGATTTTGGGTCCATGGCCTGGAAACTCCCCAGATCTTAATCCCATTGAGAACTTGTGGTCAATCATCAAGAGACGGGTGGACAAACAAAAACCTAAAAATTCTGACAAAATGAAAGCATTGATTGTGCAAGAATGGACTGCTATCAGTCAGGATTTGGTCTAGAAGTTGATTGAGAGCATGCCAGGGAGAATTACAGAGGTCCTGAAGAAGAAGGGTCAACACTGCAAATATTGACTTGCTGCATTAACTCATTCTAACTGTCAATATAAGCTTTTGTTACTCATATGTTTGCAATTATTATATTTCTGTCTGTGATAAAAAAAATCTGTCAAACACACATAAAAACCAGAGGGCAGCAGATCATGTGAAAATATAATATTTGTGTCATTCTCAAAACTTTTGGCCATGACTGTAGATGCTTGTATTTCTCAGCATTGAGGACACCATTAATCCCCAACTCTATTTGCTGAAATGCAGCCCCAAACTTGCAAGGACACTCTACGATGCTTCACTGCTGCCTGCAGACACTAATTATTGTTTCCAGCCTCAGCCCTTTGACAATCAAATTGTCTTCTTTTTCAGCCAAATAGTTCACATTTTGACTCATCGGTCCAGAGCACCTGTTGCCATTTGTCTGCACAGCAGTTTCTATATTTTTGTGCATAGTTTAGCTATTGGCCTTGTTTCCATGCAGAAGGTGTGGCTTTTTGGCCACAATTCTTCCTTTTACTATCACTCCAGACTTCTACGAACAATAGATGGTGTACACTGGTTGCTGCCAGTTCTGAGCTGCTGGCACTGCTGGACATCTTCAGATTTTGAAGGCAAGTAAGCTTGATGTGTTCTTCATCTGCTGCACTAAGTTTCCTTGGTCAATCACTGCCCTGACGGTCCTCAATGTTGGCTATTTCTTGGTGCTTTTTCAAAAGAGCTTGAACAGCACATAATGAAACCCCAATCTGCTTTGAAATCTTTGCTAAGGGAGACCTTGCTGATGCTGTATAACTACCTTGTGTCTTGTTGCGGTGCTCAATCTTACCCTTGGTGCATGACCTATGACATTACATAGTTATTAAGGTTGAAGGAAGACTTTAAGTCCATCTAGTTCAACCCATATCCTATCCTAACCTGCCCTAACATGTTGATCCAGAGGAAGGCAAAAAAACCCCAAGTGGCAAACAGTAAGCTTCACATTGGGGAAAAAAATTCCTTCCCGACTCCACATACGGCAATCAGACTAGCTCCTGGATCAACGCTGTATCTAGGAAACTAGTGAATATAGCCTGTAATATTATACTTTTCAAGAAAGGCATCCAGTCCCCTCTTAAATTTTAGTAAGGAATCACTCATTACAACATTAGACGGCAGAGAGTTCCATAGTCTCACTGCTCTTACAGTAAAGAATCTGCATCTGTGATTATGGCTAAACCTTCTTTCCTCCAGACGTAGAGGATGCCCCCTCGTCCCCGTCACAGGTCTAAGAGTAAAAAGATCATTAGAAAGGTCTTTGTACTGTCCCCTCACACATTTATACATTGTAATAAGATCACCCCTAAGCCTTCGTTTTTCCAAACTAAATAACCCCAAGTGTAATAACCTGTCTTGGTATTGCAGACCCCCCAGTTCTCTAATAACCTTGGTCGCTCTTCTCTGCACCCGCTCCAGTTCAGCTATGTCTTTCTTATACACCGGAGACCAGAACTGCACACAGTATTCTAAGTGTGGTCGCACCAGTGACATGAAACTGTCTTCCACAACCTTTGCAGTAGAACTTGGCTGTTTCTCAAACACCATTAAGGATCCTGCACAGCTGTTTCTGTTTCTGTAAATGATGTTTTTTCAATTTACATGTGGAAATGATGATCGTTATCATCTGTTTGGTATAATTAGGTACTCATACAAAAGTAGCCAAATATAACTTTACAAATAACAAGTCATCTTAATAACTTTTCTCAGAAACTTATGTCACTTAAGTGGATTAAAATAATTTATCATTATAAAAGACATTGACTGATCTAATTGACTTTTTTGCACTGTAATATCCTAATGCTGTGTTAACTGTGTTCTTTTAACCATGGCTACATCTGTACAGAATCCTACAAAATCCATGACTGTAAAAGAGACTACCTAGAGGAACTGATAGTGTTATGAAGGCAAAGTGCGGTGTGAGGGGTTAACTCACTCAGCTGCTTTACCAGAAAGACACAGGAACCATACTGGTGGTAGTTCACCTGCTGGTTTATCATGGATATCATAAACTTTGGCAGGGTTCAGCAAAATAAACAGAGCCTTGCTGGCATAATGGTAAAATAAATAAAACACAGTCCATAAGAGTCCCTTCTCTGCAGGGTTCACTGGCAGTTAACCTGCACAGTCCTTAGCTCCTCCGGGAGCTATGCGGGAGTTCCTGATCTCCCAAGACATGACACCCACTGACTCTCATGTCCATGTATTTAACACCCCATGTGATGATCACATGACCTTGACATCACACAGGTCCTGTAAGGACTCTACAGGTTGAGATACGGTGGACCCCCTCCTACTTGTGCGCCACCCGCTAGGGCCGTGGGATACTCTGGCCGGGTCGGATGACTCTTAAATGGATGGTCACGACTGCAGTGACCCGGTCTATGGCCCTTGGGCGTGCAACTAAAAGGAATGAGGGAATGTTTGAAGTGGATTGTTCGTGACGCCACCTGTGGTATTTGGCTATAGATGGCCGACGCTGCTTAGAGGGACCTCTGGGGCCGATGGTGATGCCGCCGAGATGGTTCTGCTCCCCACAGGTGGAGCGGGCCCCAGGGCTTCTGGAACAGTCTATGAGGGGTTGTGAACGTTGGGGTGCAGAAATGATTGGAGGACACAAGGGCAGTAGTTTCTTTACCTTTAATTGTAGGTACAGTCCAGAGCGCTGGTACAGGTGGTATTGGAGAACCGGGCAGCGTGGAAGCAGTTCAGAATCCGCCTAGCCAGGTAGGATCGGAATCCTCCCTACTGCGCTGTTCTTTAGGTTATTGATGCCTTAGCTCTCGTCAAGTACCTCTCTCTTAGTCTGTCCTTTATGTGGAACATTATCCGTATGGCAGGCTGCTCGAACCTTTCTCCTGATGTCACTCCCTCGTGGTTAACGCTAGGCTCTAGTTTGATGCTGTGCCTTCGGGCGTCAGATTTGACCAGGAGACCTGCAATCTCCTGTCCTCCGGATTCAGTTGCTGGGCATGCAGTTCCCACATAACCACGGACTCCAGTGTCAGGTCTGTTGCGCTCAGTCCTGAGGTAAGCTCAGTCACAGCTACGGTCCCCAGATTCTCCTCACTTGCTTCCACAGCACGCCGATACAGTTGCATTCTGCGGCAGAGCAGGGAGAATCGCTCTCCCTGCTCTGCCGCCCGGCCGCTATGGGGCCTGAACAGGCGGTGGGGGGGCCCGGTGCCAGCAGTGGGCCCCCCACCCATCATCGGAGGGTCAGCTGTATCGGCATCCAGCCGATACAGCTGACCGCATAGAGAGAGAAGGAGCGAGCGCTCTTTCTCTCCCATAATCCCCCTCTCAGCATCTGACAGCGGGCGCGATGACGTCACCTGCCGGCGCCCGCTGTCAGACGCTGAGAGGGAGAACAGTGAGCAGCACAGGAGCCGGGAGGTGAGTATTTTTTTTTTTTTTAATGGGGGTGCATTATACTACAGAGGCTCTATATGGGGCTGCATTATACTACAGAGGCTCTATATGGGGCTGCATTATACTACAGAGGCTCTATATGGGGCTGCATTATACTACAGAGGCTGTATATGGGGGTGCATTATACTACAGAGGCTGTATATGGGGCTGCATTATACTACAGAGGCTCTATATGGGGGTGCATTATACTACAGAGGCTGTATATGGGGCTGCATTATACTACAGAGGCTGTATATGGGGCTGCATTATACTACAGAGGCTGTATATGGGGCTGCATTATACTACAGAGGCTGTATATGGGGCTGCATTATACTACAGAGGCTGTATATGGGGGTGCATTATACTACAGAGGCTGTATATGGGGCTGCATTATACTACAGAGGCTGTATATGGGGCTGCATTATAGTACAGAGGCTGTATATGGGGCTGCATTATACTACAGAGGCTGTATATGGGGCTGCATTATACTACAGAGGCTGTATATGGGGGGTGCATTATACTACAGAGGCTCTATATGGGGCTGCATTATACTACAGAGGCTGTATATGGGGGGTGCATTATACTACAGAGGCTCTATATGGGGCTGCATTATACTACAGAGGCTGTATATGGGGCTGCATTATACTACAGAGGCTGTATATGGGGGTGCATTATACTACAGAGGCTGTATATGGGGCTGCATTATACTACAGAGGCTCCATATGGGGGTGCATTATACTACAGAGACTCCCTATGGGGAGTGCATTATACTACAGAGACTCCCTATGGGGATGCATTATACTACAGAGGCTGCCTATGGGGGTGCATTATAATATAGCGGCTGCCTATAGTGGTGCATTATATTATAGACTCTGCCTATGGTGCATTATACTATATTGAGGACTAGCTGGTGTATTATGCTGTATGGATGCTATCTAGGGGCCATCATACAGTGTTGGACCCATTAAATAGTTTGGGGACATTAAGGGGTCAGTATATATCCAGTGAGGGGCATTATTCTGTGTATAGGGGAGATGTACAGGGGGAGACTTGGAACATTATTAAATGTAAAGTGGACACTTATTGTTATAGGGGAACTCGGGTTACTGTGACTGTCAAAGGGGCACACAGGGCATTATTACAGTCTAGGGGACAAAATGTGGGCACTGTTTTCTAGGGCACTTGCACCCGGCATTACTATATTCTAGAGGGGTGCTTTAGAATTTAGAGGTCACACAGAACCACACAGCAGGTGCAGTAATAGGTACACATACGGCAGCAGCAGCTCAGTATTGGGGTATCAGGTGCAGTAATAGGGACACATACGGCAGCAGCAGCTCAGTATTGGGGTATCAGGTGCAGAAATAGGGACACATATGGCAGCAGCGGCTCAGTATTGGGGTATCAGCAGGATGAGGAGTTTGTGCAGGTTGAGAATAGTCCAATTGGTGACCGTGACAGTGCTAAAAATATGAGAAGTGAAATGTGTCTTTGTTGTAATCTCTGCAGTCGAGTCCTGGCTGGAGAAGTCGTCATGTCGGTCTGGGCTAGATGGAAAAGACATGAAAAGTGAACAATTCCATTAGAAAGAACATCAGCGGTAAGTCATTATCTATACCTGTGCTGTAATCTATTATATGTACTGTAGGACTGGTATTATTTACCACAGACCATATGGCGGTGATATCAATATTGGTCTTTTTATATATAGATTATTTTTGGCAACAGCGCGGTCATTTGCTGAGGTTCTCTGGTTAGGGGCCCACTCAGAAGTTTCGCCCCCACTAAACCAAAACCCTAGCTACGCCTCTGGCTCTCTCTCTAGTCTTTCTTTCTCTCTCTAGTCTCTCGCTCTCTGTTCTTTCTTTCTCTCTTTGTTCTCTCTTTCTCTGTTCTTTCTTTCTCGCTCTCTGTTCTTTTTTCTCTCTGTTCTTTCTTTCTCTCTCTCTTTTCTTTCTTTCCTCTCTTTCTTTCTCTGTTTGTTCTTTCTCTCTCTCTCCTTTCTTTCTCTCTCGCTGCTCTTTCTTTCTTTTCCTCAGTACCAACCACTGTGCCCATAATGCCAGCCACTGTGCCCTCATTACCTGTCAGTGTGATCAGCAGTGCTAAATGGGTACGGTTGGTGCTAGGATATGGGTGTGATTAGTTGTGAAATGGGTGTGGTCGGGTCGTGGCCTAAAATTTGCGGCGGCGAGCTATGCGCACCGCAGCCTTTAACCCTTTTTCCTGTCTTCAAAAGTTGGGAGGTATGCTGTATGACCTCCCTACAACTTCTGGGCATGCTCCTGATGAGCGCGACGGATGGTCTCCTGAGGGATCTCCTCCCACACCTGGACTAAAGCATCCAACAACTCCTGGACAGTCTGTGGTGCAACGTGGCATGGCCTAAAATTTGCTGCAGCAGGCACAGCGTGCCACAGCTTTTGTCCCTCTTTCCCTTCTTCAAAGGTTGGGAGGTATGATGGTGGGCCCCAAGAATAATTTTTCTCTGGTGGGCCCAAGGTACTCCAGTCTGACGCTGCTTCCACAGAATTAAAAAAAAAATAAACTCATGAAATAGGCCTGGACAGAAATGATGGTATCCTTATCTTAATATTTTGTTGCACAACCTTTTGAGGCAATCACTGCAAACGATTTCTGTAACTGTCAATGAGACTTCTGCACCTCTCACCAGGTATTTTGGCCCACTCCTCAAGAGCAAATTGCTCCAGTTGTCTCATATTTGAACATTGCCTTTTCCAGACGGCATATTTCAGCTCTTTCCAAAGATGCTCAATAGGATTTAGGTCAGGGCTTATAGAAGCCACTACAGAATAGTCCAATGTTTTCCTCTTAGCCATTCTTGGGTGTATTTAGCTGTGTGTCTTTGGTCATTATCCTGTTGCAAGGCCCATAACCTGTGCCTGTGACTGAGACCAAGCTTTCTGACACTGGGCAGCATATTTCTATCTAGAATCTTTTGATAGTCTTGAGATTTCATTTTACCCTGCACAGATTCTAGACACCCTGTGTCAGATGCAGCAAAGCAGCCCTGAACATAACAGAGCCTCCTCCATTTTTCACAGTAGGGACAGTGTTCTTTTCTTGATATGCTTTATTTTTCTGTCTGTGAACATAGAGCTGATGTGCCTTGCCAAAAAGTTCCATTTTTGTCTCATCTGTCCATAGGACATTCTCCCAGAAGTTTTGTGGCTTGTCAATATGTAGTTTGGCAAATTCCAGTCTGACTTTTTTATGATTGTTTTTCAACAATGATGTCCTCCTTGGTCGTCTCCCACGAAGTCCACTTTGGCTCATACAACGACGGATGGTGCGATCTGACACTGATGTTCCTTGAGCTTGAAGTTCACCTTTAACAGGTTTAGAAGTTTTTCTGGGCTCTTTAGTTACCACTTGTATTATCCATCTCTTTGATTTTTCATCAATTTTCCTCCTGCCGGCACATCCAGGGAGGTTGGCTACAGTCTCATGGAGCTTAAATTTCTGAATAATATGTGAAACTGTAGTCACAGGAACATCAAGCTGCTTGGAGATGGTCTCATCACTTTAACATGTTTGTCTGTAATTTTCTTTCTAATCTCCTGAGACAACTCTTTCCTTCGCTTCCTCTGGTCCATGTTGAGTGTGACACACACCATGTCACCAAACAGCACAGTGAGTATCTGTAGCCCTCTATACAGGCCCACTCACTGATTCCAAGATTGTAGACACCTGTGATGCTAATTAGTGGACACACCTTGATCTAACATGTCCCTTTTGTCACATTTTTTTCATGGGTACCATCATTTCTGTCCAGGCCTATTTCATGAGTTTTATTTTTTTTTAATTCTGTGAAAGCATGGTTGAAAAGCAGTGTCTGACTTTCATTTGTTCTTTTTCATAGATTTTTGATTTATTATTACTTTCCTCAGATTCAAGTTATTTCTGTGACCATTGTGAGCTTTTCTGTTATTAATCGAGGGGTACCAACAATTTTGACCACATGTGTAATATGACTTAACCCTCTCAACACACAGCGTGCTGGAGGAAAAGTTTTCTGGTTTTACATCACTGACGCTAATATACGCAGTGACACATATCTCTCTTCATACACTGTGCCAGTGACCCTGTCATAGATGTCACACCAAATATTGATTGGATTTAGATTTATTTTTTGTTCATTTACTTCTTCAATTGTACAAATTACCAAAATACAATTAAAGAAGTTATCTGGGGCTCCCCATCATGGGGTTAAGCACTTATCAGCAGGTAACTACTAACTACCGGCCTCTTTATGACTTGCAAAGATCTCTAACAGCTCAGAGAAGTCAAGCACCACTCCGACTGGAGATTTAACAGCTTCCTGTGACATTACTTCAACAGAGCAGTTCATTCTCTTCCGCTCTGCTCTGTTGACAGGGTGCCATTGCTGACGTCATGTTCAAAGACAGAAGGCTCCCTGCAGTTATCATAGTGTTGGCAGTAACAGCCCATTGACAGAGCAGAGCGGAAGAGAAGTAACTGCTCTGTTGGTGTGACATCACAGAATGCAGGAGAAATGTTGGCCAAAGCCGTCCTTGACCGATCTTAAGGTACTGCCACACTACACAATCCCGCTAGCGATCTCGTTAGCGTCTCATACTAATGAGATCGCTAGCGGGATTGTTTCTATATTGCTAGTAGCTACCTAATTTAGCGATATCGTTAAGGACGCTATCGGGGTTAGCGATTCCTTAACGACTTTAGCGGTACAAAAGTACCGCTAAATCGCTAAAAAAGGTGCCACACTCAGCGATTAGATACTTACCAGCGGGACGCCAGCGATGAAAATAGGGTCCGGAACGATCAGGACGACGGACAAGATCACAGCAGGGGCCACGTCGCTGGTAGATGCCGCACACAACAACATCGCTAACGGGATCGCTAAATAGTGACGTTTTTTAGCGATCCCGTTAGCGATGTTGTTTAGTGTGGCATACCCTTTAGCCATGAGAGATTGTTGTAAAGCAGAACAGACAGTTTGTTAGCAACTATCTGACAATAAGCGCTTGACCCCATAGGGAAAAAGTCACATACATACACTTTGTCCAGCGTTATTAGGCAAGTCATCTATTTTTCACCATATCATCATTTCTATGCAGATTCTCCAATTCTAATCTGTATAAACTTGAATGTTTTTGACCTGCTTCATCCAAAAAGCATTCAGGTTTATACAGCTTGGAGTTGGAAATTCTGCATGAAAATGATAATATGGTCAAAATATTGACTTGCCTAATAATTGTGCACACAGTGTGTATAAATTCAGAACCAGACGACTGCTATATAGACTATACTTGTAGAACGGAGGTTTATAGATCACAAAATGATTAATTCATGAGCTAAGTAGCCCAGTCCTACAAGTACTGTATATATAGTCTGTATAGCAGGAATGCAATTCATGTATTCATTGTGTTTTCTTATACCTTAATGCACTTAATGTGCTGTTGCATTTTTGTGGTTGGATACATAGATACTTGGTAGATAGATGTGAGTTAGATAAATACAAAATAGATGAATATACTATAGATATGAGATAAAATCGTGATATATAAATATTTATTATTAGATAGCTATGCAATATATACATTTGCAATAGACGGACTCAGGATAGAGATGTGATAATGCATCATATATGGCAAGTTACAATATAATTCTCTGCTCTAAGCTTCTCTACCTGCACATCATCACTTACTGCATTTAGATATAGGAAAGATGTGTATCTTCGTACCGTGTTAGCCAGTAGATAGATCATTCCTCTGCCATAATGACAGTTCTGCTTCACGTCACTTGTCTTACCTATTGCACTATTCCTGTGTCCTCTTGTGTATATATATATATATATATATGTGATTCTTCAGTTTTTGTTTTAGTCTTTGCCTGATGAAGAGACCGGAGTAGTCTCGAAAGCTTGCAATTTGTTACCATCTTTTCAGTTAGCCATTAAAGGTATCAACCACTGAGGACTCTCAATTCTAAATATTTTACTGCATTTATAAACTCATCCCACCAGAGGACACTATTGCCTTTCGTACATTGTGTAATGTCAGAGCTCATCGAAAGCAACTTCCATTTTGTGGTCTTGTATGGCAAATTCTAACAAAACTGTATAATACAGTATATACTGTATTTATATAAATAATATAAACATATATAATATATGTGTTAAAAAGAAAATCAGAAAATCACATGCTGCTGGCAATGTTATATTGAAATCTTCACAGCCTATCAATCCTGTTATTAGATAGGACCCCAATCTTTATATTGTACATAGATATAACCCTTCCATTGAGATACAGCATCGATACATCACCACTTCCTATAAATTATCTGTATGCAATGATGTGTGGAAAATGATGGAGGAAAAGTTGGGCTTCTTAGACCTCAATGGGTGTAATACTGTATGTTTCTTTGTTTAAGAAAGGATGCAGCTTCCAGGGTATATAAAAACATCACATTTCATATAATCCATTAAAAAAGTGAAATGATATACACACTTAGCAAAAAATTAAAGTTAATACCCTCCAGAAAAACCAAATGCGTTTAGAATTCTGTAGGGTTCTTAGTCCTGGTACATGGTGAGAGAACCAAGTTTAGGGGTTTTATACCTCCACTTGTTCACAGTACTGGTGGAACATGCATAATTAAAGGGGTTGTCCACCTCTAGGTCAATCCCTTCTTGATCTAAATGTTTGGCCCTGATAAAATAAAAAAGCCCATACTCACCTCCCGCGTCGGCGCTGTTCCGTTGTGTCGGCACTCACTCTCCCCGGGGCTTCTGTGCTGTTGTTGTGACACGTGACCCTGGCGCTCAATCAGCGCTGGCAACTATGTCTCCATCTTCTGTCAAATTGAACATGCAGAGGAAGTCCGGGCTGTAGCTGATCTCTGACTTCCTCTTCATGTTCAATTACACAGAAGGAGGAGACATAGATGCCAGCGCTGATTGGGCGCCGGGGTCATGTGTCACAACAACACCATGAGACCCCAAGGAGAGTGAGTGCCCACACTGCGAGAACTGCACCAGCACGGGAGGTGAGTATAGGCTTTTTTATTTTATCGGGGCCAAGCGTGTGATATGATAAGGAGTTGTCCTGTAGTGGACAACTTCTTTAAGTATACTGCCAACCACTTAGTATAGATAGCATATTAACTATGTGTGACAGTGTCACTGGTTTTATATGTGAAGGGAGGTATGTGTCACACAGGATGCTCTCCTGTGTGAACTAAGACCTACTTTATTTATCTGCTTACACTCTCTACATGCATAAGTCCTGACAGGACCTGTGTGATGTCAGAGTCATGTGATCCATCACATGATTCAGGAGTCACAAGGTCTGGGCTTAAATGCCTGAAGGCCCTAGCTTTCAGTGTTCAGTGTGGTCTGGAGAGGAAGGTCTCCAGACAGTATAGTGGAAGCTACAGAGCTTTCCACAAGGATTTTGACTGTGCCGTTTATGCTACTGAGAGCGGGCGGAACCCTCTCATCTATGGACTGAGTTATTGTTTTTTTTTTTTTTTATGCTTTTCCCATTTAACCCAGAAGGGTCATGTTTACTTTTCCTGCGAAAATCTGCATGAGTTTATGGCTGATAATAAACCAGCAGAAAGAAAAGCCAGAGAACGTGTGTCCTGAGTCTACCTTCAGGAGAGCCGAGCGAGTCGTCTTGCCACATATGTTACTTTTTTAGAATAACAAACATAGCATAAAAAAGCAAAAATATATATACATTATATATGTACACATATATGGAAAGTACTGACCAACAAGGCAATATAGAATTAATAATACAAAAAATTACCTTCCTTAGATTTAACCCCCTTAGGGACTCGTATATTTAACTATGTGATAGATCTGCTTACTCGGCTGCACACAGAGGTAGACACAAGTTCACTGTCTCTTTAAATCTTCTGTTGGTATATTATACAGGTGGCATAAACTAACACAAAGTGAAATTAAACACAGCCCTTTGGGCAAAACAAGACAACAAACCAAAATGATATACAGCTTCTGCATCTGCGGGGATCCGCCCGCTCAGGATAATAACCACTCACTGGTTCAGTTTTTCTTTCTCAGGACACAAAGCACTGGAGTTCCTCTCTCCAGCTCTACTGAACACTGAATGCCTCAGAAGGCCGACTATTTAAACCCCAGATCACACCTTTGGGTGGAGATAAGGTGGACAACCTCCCACCTGCTCTATGGTTGCAAACAAAAACCCAGCCCTTAAAATTGCCAATTAACCCCTTTCAACACATAGTGTGCTGGAGAAAACTTCAAATCACTGAAGCTCATTGCCTTAGTGAAACCCCTCTAGCACTTCTCCAGTGACTTTGTCACGAGTAGTAGATCTAAAAAAAACTTCCTTATCGCCCCAATCATCTTCTCTAACATGTGGGATAATGTATTTAGTAGGGTAAATAATCAAATTTGGTATGTTTTTATTATAGACTGAAATAACATGTTTATGTGCAAATGATACACAATGTTATGGAGATGTACTCTCATTCGGTTTAAGATTTTCAACTTGTAGCTCCTATACACTTTAAGTTGAGGTGTTTACATTCACATAATATATTATATAATCAGAAGTGCAAGTCAGAAAACCTTTGATTTAAAAAATAAACAAAAAATAACTTTGCCAATATCATGGGTTGGAAAAGGATTACATTTTCATAGTGTGTAAACAGGTCTTACACTTGTGATGACCACATCTGTAGAATACCTTCATTAATAGCCAAGTATTTGATTGATAATGTTGTATGACTTGTAAAAACTGTGTGAAAAAGAAGAGAGGCAAAAAAATTTAATTTATTCACATGTGATGTTTTATTGTTTAAAATCACACTTAGATTTCTTTTTAACAATGTTGAATGCCCACTGTAGGAACCAATGAGGGTGACCTCTGTTCTTTATAGAAAATACTAACATACAGTGCAATAAAGTGTCAATAATTATATAAAATTTCCTTCCTTAAAGGGAATCTGTCACCTCATTTTTTGCATATAAGCTGCGGCCACCGGCATTAGGGGCTTATCTACAGCATTCTGGAATGCTGTAGATAAGCCCCCGATGTCACCTGAAAGATAAGAAAAACAAGCTAAAATTATACTCACCAGGGGGCGGTGCGCAGGCGCCGGGAAAGGTCAGAGAGGCCCGGCTCCTGCTCACCGCAGTACTTTACTCTGCCCTCAACTGGGCAGAGCAGTATGCCTGTGCAGGAGCCGCAACAGAAGCAAGGAAGAGGACGTCATCGCATGAACATGGGAGGCACCGGACCCGGACCTGCAACACCCATCGCACCGGACCGCCCCGGGTGAGTATAATCTAACTTGTCTTTCTTATCTTTCAGGTTACATCAAGGGCTTATCTACAGCATTCCAGAATGCTGTAGATAAGCCCCTAATGCCGGTGGCCGCAGCTTATATCCCAAAAATGAGGTGACAGATTCCCGTTAAGTTTAGCTCCAAGAGGACTCGTGTATTTAACTAGTAGATTCAAAAAGCTTCCCTATCACAGAAGGATTGTTCCCAATCACCTCCTAGAATATGTCAGGTAATGTGTTCAATAATATAAATCATAAAATTACTGTATATACTCGAGTATAAGCCGACCCGAGTATAAGCTGAGGCACCTACTTTTGCTAGGAAAAACTGGGTAAGCTTATTGACTCAAGTATAAGCCGGGTATGCATTGTCCCCTCATCCCTATCCTGGTATGCATGGCTCCCCAGTCCCTGTCACCCTGTCATTGTATGCATGGCTCCCCCATCCCTGTCATTGTATGCATGGTTCCCATCGGGGATTTAACTAGAGTATAGCTTGGAGAGGTTCCCTATGTATAAAACATAACCTTTATTACTAAAATTAAAATGAACAAAACAAAGTGACACATAGAACCAACATATATAAAGTGCTCGTGCAAACCAGTGCTCTATTAAAAATTGGTTTGATCTCACCAATGTAAGCAGACATATGTTCCTCAGTAGATTCAATCTGAACCAGTTCTCCAAAAGGACAGATGAGAGGAGGGGGGGAGATATAAGATATTTTGACACTAGCTCCCTGGCGTGCCCCTGCAGTACTCCTGTCCTAACAAGGACAGGCCCCAAGAGTATCCTGTTATGGCCAATCCACCATCCACAAAAGAAAAAAAGGAGGAAAGTATGTATCCCCCAATTTGAAGGTGAAGGATCTCCCTACGAGTTTCCTCCCCAGTCTTGGGGATTCATCAGGTTAGTTTCAAATAAGGCCAATAGGACAAAAACAAAAGGCCATCAAATGTCCGCCTGTATCATGGAAACCTGCAGTGGCTAGGTTCCACAAAAAGAGATATAGGTGTGCCTATATGTGTCATTGCCTGTAGTGAGTGATCAGCTCCACGCCACCAACCCCAGATTTAAATAAAATTAATGGGGTATTACCACGCCTACGGCGTGTGACGTCAGAGTTACCTACACCTGTCCATAAGTTACTGTCCAATAGGGGGCTATAATAGCGGCTCTACCCCTATTGATATGACCAATACATACTGTCAACCCTAGTGTTGTTATCTACAGGTCGCCAGATTGAATGTAATGAATCATGATAGTCCTGGCAGCAAAAATTAAATCCCCATCGGGATATTTTCCAGACCAGTATGTTGCCGAGGGT
This sequence comes from Oophaga sylvatica, assembly GCA_033576555.1. Lineage (NCBI taxonomy): Eukaryota > Metazoa > Chordata > Amphibia > Anura > Dendrobatidae > Oophaga > Oophaga sylvatica. Next base: position 542,787,787 of record JARQOD010000003.1, on the reverse strand, counting down.
GCGTTCCACGCCCGGAATGCAAAAACCGGAAGCGGCAGCGCCATCTTGATCATGCCACTTCCGGCTCTCTATGTTATGCGCTCCACGCACTGGAACGCGCGAGCTGGAAGCGACTGCACCATCTTGATTACGCCTCTTCCGGTTCTCTGTGTTATGCGTTCCAGGAGCTGGAGCTCAAGGTCCCGTGACCGGGACATTCCCCAAGATGGCATTGTGCTATTAGTGCATTCCACACACTGCGGCGCATATGCCTGAAATGATAGCGCCATCTAATAATGTCACTATCGGTGTGTGTCTCATGAGTCCTTGTTATGCGTTCCAAATGTTGGAACGCAAAAGAGAATCCCACTGGGTAAATAACTGTCTCCACAAGGTAGTACTATACATGGCACATTGTAAGTGCTACTCATTTGTATTTTAATTGATATAAACAGGCATATCTGCCAATATATAGTCAGTCATATCAAAGGAAAGGGAGAGGACAGGGAGACGTGTGTAACTCATATATAACACTACATGCTCATTACTAACGGCAGACATTAAAATCCTGGCAAAAGTTTTGGCTAATCGGTTGACTGGGGTCATTTCTTCCTTGATACATCCGGATCAGTCGGGTTTTATGCCTAACAGATCCACAGCGGTCAATGTAAGAAGGTTACCTTAATCTCCAATTGCAGGCTGATAACTCAGTCATAGAGTAATCGCCTCACTGAACGCCCAAAAGGCGTTTGATAGCGTACAATGGGAATATTTGTGGAGGATTATGCAAAATTTGGTTTTGGACCATGGTTTATTGAGTGGGTGCAACTGTTGTATTCTCAACCTACTGCTAAAATTAGAGTCAATGGAGCGATTTCATCCTCGTTCCCTTTGGCAGAGGAACCAGACAGGGATGCCCACTGTCGCCGCTCCTCTTTACCGTAGCAATTGAACCATTAGCTGCAGCTATCAGGGAAAATCGGGAAATTCAAGGGTTCAAATATGGGAGAACGGAAGAAAAAATTGCTTTGTATGCAGATGATCTTTCACTGTTTCTGGGAGACCCGTCTGAGTCATTGAGCCGGGCCATGCAGACAATCGAGAGGTTCGGGGAGGTATCGGGACTGAAGATTAACTGGTCTAAATCAGTTCTGTTTAAAGTGGATCGGGAGGTGGAGTGGACAGATAGAGAAAAAGAAGTCAATAAACTGCAGTGTAAAGAAGTGTTTAAATATTTAGGGATACAGGTATCCTTGCCAGTATCAGACTACCTCAATATCAATTTAGCACCATTAATCCAAAAATTGAAAGCTAAAATAGAGATCTGGAATACGTTGCATTTAACAGTGGTGGGAGGATAAATCTTTTTAAAATGGTCCTGATGCCCAAGTTGCTGTATATTCTGCATAATGCGCCTGTGTGGATATCTAAAAAGAAGCTTAAGTCTTTGTATGTGATGATTAGAGCTCTGGTATGGGGGAAGAAACACGCAAGAATAAGATTGGAAATTCTTCAGAGACCCAAAAATGAGGGTGGAATGGTGCTGCCGAACCCAGAAATGTATTTTCTGGCGGCTCAGAGTCAACACTTTAGAGGGTGGTCGGGGCCCCGGGTCTGGCGGAACTGTTAAAAGAATGTTGGAACACTCCATGGAGGATAGACCGCTACTGGAGGGATTGGAGGGAGGTGATGTAAAAATGTTGGGAGGGAAAATGCCTACTTTAGAACTTATACAGAAAATCTGGAACACACTAAAGAAGGTGAGAGGGGTAAAGGGACTAACCAAATTTACACCCATATGGAATAACAGTAATCTCCCGGAGATACAAAAAATAGGTACTATAATGGAGTAGATAGGAAGGGGAATAACTTATATGTTTCAAACAATGGAAGGGGAAGAACTTAAGCCTTTCTCGCAGTTGCAGAATGGATTTCTACTACCAGATACAGAATGGTATCATTACGGGCAGGTTAAACATGCAATTAGATCCCAGAGAGCCAAACAAAGACTAGCAGTGAGACAGATTTGGTCCCGGAATATATTTGTCAGGAGGGAGCCACTAGGGGGGTAATTTCAGGTACGTACAGAGATTTGCTGCATACATTCCTCCTGAGAGCTAAGAGTAAATGGGAAGAGGAAGTGGGAAACATAAGAAATGATATTTGGGAAAATATCCTGGAGTATATACCCAAGCTCTCTATGAGCGAACCTGCAAGACTGTCACACATTTATGTAATTCATAGAGTTTATAGGTCACCGCTAATAATGCATAAAATGGGGCTGCGGGTTAATTCGGAGTGTCCAAGATGTAAAATGGATAAGGCAGGAATATTCCACATGATGTGGGAGTGCCCTAGGCTATCGATGTTCTGGTCTGGGGTAATCGCTATGATTGAAGAAGCGTATGGTTGCGATATCTCGGGAGATCCTATTACGTGTTTGTTGGGCTATGTGGAGGAAATCTTAACTGATAACAATTCTAAAATAACCATTGCTAGGTTACTATATTGCGCTAGGAAATTAATTGCAAGAAATTGGACTGGGGCTGACCCCCCATCGGGGGAGGAATACTCTAAACGGGTAGCGCACATTATACAAATGGAAAGAGGTATTTATGAAAAAAGAGGGAAACAGAATATATATGAAAAAATGTGGACGCCATGGATACAATATAAAGGAATGTAAGAGGAATGATCCCAAACCTGTAACATATTTTATACACCACCTCTTGTATGGTGTCGGAAGGGAATGCTGTCGGGGTGGGTGGGGGTAGGGGGCAGTGGGATTGAGGGTTTGTTTGGATATGTCATACTGTTCAATGTAATCGGAAACCTTGAATAATACTGTTTGATCAGAGTAACTTCAATAAAAATTTATTTGATTTAAAAAAAAAACATATAACACTACATGGGTACATAAAAAGTCCAATAATGATAGTATCCCAATAGGGAATAGGTGTTTACTTCTTTAGATAGGAGTATATATTAAAGTTATACTCGCGCTTTTATTGGAATATAACAACACAGCTGAAGAACCCTTACCTTCAGAAATGTAGTGGAGATGGTGTAGGGAATGCAGAATCGTCCAGGTGTGAATGCGCCTTTTTTAGATTTTCTCTAGACAATGTCAGCAGACTAAAAGAAAATTTAACATTTAAAAGAATATATCCAAAAAGTGTGTAGTAAAAACACAGTGAGAAGTTCAGTATAAAGGCCTGGTTACTCTTTATGCTAATTTACAGTGAATGATATATACCTTGCAATTGTGCTGTAAAAATATAGCTTTCAACGCTAGAAGAGAACTAATATGTGTGGAAATTGATACAATAATAATAGGCAGATATAGGATACATATACTTATATAGTATGCTTAGGGGTCCCTAATATTTTTATAACAAGTGTGGCAAGCAAATATGTGGGGGTGAACAGCCAGAATGGATCATATAAATACGTGAACTAAAATGCTTTTTCGAGCATAGTATAGTGATAGTCTAGTGTTAAATGAGCGGAGGCATATAAAATATCCGTGTAACAGTCAAGCGGTATAGTGGTGCCTTGGGAATAAATGTTCCAGTAACTGAACGGTACTTATCTGAGGAAAAAATGATGATGAAAATCACGGTGATGGAATCCAGGGGGTCTTCGCAGTACAGCGTGGGTTTCCGGAGAGCGTCCCCGGCCGGTGGCACGCTTCTAGTGTACCCAGAAGGCTGAATGCTGCAAGTGACGATGCAGTGAAACACGCCGTAATGGCGTCGGTGGAGCTCGGCAATTCGGGTCACGTGTCCCAGACGGTCACGTGGTGCCCAGGAAGCAAAGTACGGTGTCCTGCCCAGATCTCAGAATGTTCTGAGATCTGGGCAGGACACCGTACTTTGCTTCCTGGGCACCACGTGACCGTCTGGGACACGTGACCCGAATTGCCGAGCTCCACCGACGCCATTACGGCGTGTTTCACTGCATCGTCACTTGCAGCATTCAGCCTTCTGGGTACACTAGAAGCGTGCCACCGGCCGGGGACGCTCTCCGGAAACCCACGCTGTACTGCGAAGACCCCCTGGATTCCATCACCGTGATTTTCATCATCATTTTTTCCTCAGATAAGTACCGTTCAGTTACTGGAACATTTATTCCCAAGGCACCACTATACCGCTTGACTGTTACACGGATATTTTATATGCCTCCGCTCATTTAACACTAGACTATCACTATACTATGCTCGAAAAAGCATTTTAGTTCACGTATTATATGATCCATTCTGGCTGTTCACCCCCACATATTTGCTTGCCACACTTGTTATAAAAATATTAGGGACCCCTAAGCATACTATATAAGTATATGTATCCTATATCCGCCTATTATTATTGTATCAATTTCCACACATATTAGTTCTCTTCTAGCGTTGAAAGCTATATTTTTACAGCACAATTGCAAGGTATATATCATTCACTGTAAATTAGCATAAAGAGTAACCAGGCCTTTATACTGAACTTCTCACTGTGTTTTTACTACACACTTTTTGGATATATTCTTTTAAATGTTAAATTTTCTTTTAGTCTGCTGACATTGTCTAGAGAAAATCTAAAAAAGGCGCATTCACACCTGGACGATTCTGCATTCCCTACACCATCTCCACTACATTTCTGAAGGTAAGGGTTCTTCAGCTGTGTCGTTATATTCCAATAAAAGCGCGAGTATACCTTTAATATATACTCCTTTGATCTATATGCCTTTTCTGTGGTAGAAGGCTTATTTTATACTTGCTGCTTATTGGTGATATATATGCACTAGCGCCGCTATATACATCTATTTTACTTCTTTAGATAGGAATCCCATTCATTGGTCTATGTAGTATGGAATACTATGCTAAGGAACGAACAGTGGTACAATTCCTGATGATATTTCTTCATCATATTAGACAAATAATAGGTCTGTTTTCATTGGCAGTTCTCAACATACAGCCCCAAATACTGGAACTATTTCAAGAGTAAATAGATTTGAAAGGGTAAAGGAGGGAAGGGATTTAATTTTTGCTGCCCAGACTATCCATGATTCAGTACATTCAATCTGGCGACCTGTAGATAACAACACTAGGGTTGACAGTATGTATCAGTCATATCATTAGGGTGGAGCCGCTATTATAGCCTCCTATTGGACAGTAACTTATGGACAGGTGGTGTAGGTAACACGCCATAGGCATGGTAATACCCCATTACGCTTATTTAAACCTGGGGTTGGTGGCATGGAGGTGATCACTCACTACAGGAAGTGACACAGATAGGCACACCTATATCTCTTTTTGTGGAACCTAGCCACTGCAGGTTTCCATGATACAGGCGGACATTTGATGGCCTTTTGTTTTTGTCCTATTGGCCTTATTTGAAACTCCCCTGATGAATCCCAAAGACTGGGTTGGAAACGCGTAGGGAGATTACCTCCAAATTGGGGGATACATACTTTCCTCCTTTTTTTTATTTTTGTGGATGGTGGATTGGCCATAGCAGGATACACTTGGGGCCTGTCCTTGTAAGGACAGGAGTACTGCAGGGGCTCGACAGGGAGCTAGTGTCAAAATACCTTATATCTCCCCCCCTCCTCTCGTCTGTCCTTTTGGAGAACTGGTTCGGATTGAATCTACTTTGGAACATATGTCTGCTTACATTGGTGAGATCAAACCATTTTTAATAGAGCACTGGTTTGCACAAGGACTTTATATATGTTGGTTCTATGTGTCATTTTGTTTTGTCAATTTTAATTTTAGAAAAACTCAGCTTATACACGAGTATATATTAATAGAGTATATATAAATAGATGTATTTCTATTATGTACTGAAATAAAATGTTTCGATGCATTTGATGTATTACGATTTGATGTCATAGAGATGTTCTCTCGCTCTGGTTTTGGGTTTTCAGCTTGTGGATTCTACATATTTTAAGTTGTATTCTTTATATTCAATAATATATATTATATGATCAGAAGATCATTCAAAAAATGTTTGATAGAAAAAACTTTACTTTTATCATGGTAGGAAAATGTCATGAGGGTGTCACGTCCCACTGAAATACCTGGAGTTAGACGGTCACGTCAGCTAATGAGTCACAGGTCATCTTTAGAAATGGTGTGATTTGTGTCCCATATTTCATGAATTTTGTTTCTTCTAGGGCTTTAGAGGTTAACAACCCTTTCTTTGCTGGTCAGGAGCATGCAGCTCCATTTCAGCTGCTTCTGATCTGGTCTTTACCTCTTCCTATAAAAACTGGTCAAACCTTCTTGTCACTGCCGGCGAAAGATTTGTCTTCTTGTGCTCAGTGCTAACGCTAAGTGGTTGGAGTAGAGTTGTTGTAGTAGTGTTCTGTGGTTTGCCGTAGTAGGTGTGTTCATCTCCTGGTCTCTGTTCCCATTTAGTTTATTCCTCCCTGTTATATCCTTCTCCCTATTGTTGGTTAGTGCTTTTGTATGATAGAGGTTTTCTGTTATCCCCGTTTTGTCTTTGTGTCTTGTTTACCTTACATTTCTTTCCCAGGCCTCATGGGCTGGGGAAGGGGACAGGTCAGGGTTTAACAGGAGCATAGTAAGTTTGGAGACTCAGAGTTCCCCTGGGACAGAGATAATTAAGGTCCCAGTTCCATGGACAGTTTGAGGTCCCCCTTCCTTACAGAAGACCGTCACAGCGTGACAGAAAAGGATTGTGTTTTCTTAGTGCATCATGAACAGGTCTTACATGGGTGATGGCCGCACCCGTAGAAGACCTTCACTAATAGCCAGCTATTTGATCGTTTAATTTTGTTATAAGGCTTGTAAAGACTGATCTATAAAAAATGTCCCAAGGTCAGTGCCTTTTTGGTTAACCATCCTGACACGATCTTTCAGAATTGTGTCCATCTTGTCATAATCTCTCAATCTATGGAGATTTCGGTTTACAATGAATTGTAAGGCAAAATTAAAGTGGGTTTATACGGCTCATTGTTTTTGTCTTTTAATTTATTAGCATTTTGTATTTTGTTAATTAAATCACATCTGGTTTTATTTTTATCAATATTAGATGCTCGCTGTAAGGACCATTGAGGGTAACCTCTATTTTTTAATCTATGGTATATTAGAATGGATTCCTGTTGGAAGAGGGAGTTCATTGCTACAATTTTGCGTTGCTCTTGTTAGCTCACCTACAGGAATAGCTTTAATGGTGTGTGGAAGGGGATGAAAGATATGTGCATGCAGGGTAGTATTTATTGATGTTGACTTTCTAAAAGTGTTACTAGTAATGGGTGAATCATGAGAGCCTTTAAGTTCCACATCTAGAAATGTACTGGTGTGCTGATGACATTATTATTCAGATATGATTAAAAAAGAAGGTGGTATGGCAGATATATGTCCACTCCAGATGAAGAGCAGGTGACCTGGAGCGGACATGTCATCAGAGGTTGTATGAGCTGTCATAAAAGATGAGAACATAAGCTCCATGTCTAAATCGTTACTTATTTACAGTATGTTTTGTTGTGTTTTTTTTTTGCTTTTTAATTAATCTTCAGTATATTGATCAATAAACTATCATATGATATCAGTGCAGATGTTAATCGGTGAGCTATTTGATGAAAAAATGGTGACGACAGATGATCATGTAAAAATAAATGTAAAGTTCTTGAAGGATGAAATTTGATTGTCCTGATTCGTCTCTATATTTAACAGGAAAAATATAATGGAAAATAAAATAATTCTTGCTCTTATGACAACCATTATGATAAGAAGAAAATCTGCTGGGTTGGAAAGAAGCAGGTAGCGACATTACATACCGCTGATGTTGTGCTCTACCCAACGTGTCATCCTGCTATTCCTGGGCGCGCTGAGTCAGTGGAGCCTCATACAGGCCCGGATAAACTGAAACCTGAGCAGTTGTTTGTTACACTGAAATAACTTTTCCTTAGGGGTAATAAACTTATTCAGGGAATAAATCCTGATTTCTCCTTCCCAGCTCCATCAGTACGACAATTATAGAGAATTATTAACCCCTTTATTTTAGGCATTAAATATTTCAGTCATTTTAATTCAGCTGTGCCGTGTATAAAGGCTATTTGGGCAAAACTATTGGGACAACTACACATTAAAACAAACTTATTAGACCTCCAATTCTAAATCTATAGACATTAATATGGAGTTGATCACCCTTTACATCCATAACAGCTAAGTCACTTCTGGGAAGACTTTCTATAAGATTTTGGAAGTGTCTGTGAATTTTTGCCCATTCCACCAGAAGAGCATTTGTGAAGTCAGACACTGCTGTTGGATGAGGTGGCTGGGCTCACAATCTCCATTATAACTGATATGTGTTGGATGGGGTTGAGTTCAGGGCTCAGTGTGACCAGTCAAGTTCTTCCACCGCAATTTCATCCAAATATGTCTTTATGGACCTTGCTCTGAGGCAAAGTCCTACTGGAACAGAAAAAGGCCTATCCCAAACCATTTTCACAAAGTAGGAAGCTACAAATGGCCAAAAATGTCTTGGAATGCTAAATCAATAAGCTTTTCCTTGACTGGAAATAAAGATCCTAGGCCACTTTTTTTTTTTAAAACAACTCCATAGCAAATTGCTAAACCCAGACTCGTCCACCAAACTGCCTTATAATGAAGCGTCATTTGTACCTCCACATAACACGTTTCCACTTCTCCAGAGTCCAGTAGCGGCTGCTTTACTTGCTCCATCTGACACTTTACATTGTGCTTAGTGAGGTAAGGTTTGCATGTGCCTGTTTGGCCATGGAAATTCATGCCATGAAGCTCCCACCGAGGGCACAGTTTTGTGCTCATGTAATACCAGAGGAGGTTTAGACTTTGCAGTTATGGAGTCAGCAGAGCGCTGATGACTTTTCTGCCCTCTGCTTGGACTTTACAGTTATGGAGTCAGCACATGATGACCCCTCTCTATAACTTTACACAGTCCCCGCTTTGTGGCTGAGTTGCTGCGGTTCGGCTTCTCGGCAATATCACTCACAAGTAATTGTGAAATATTTAAGAAGGAATAATTGCTACGAACTGACTTGTTGCACCATTAGCTCATATTACAGGACCGCGCTGGTATCGGTGAGCCCTTTAGAGCGAGCCATTCTTTCACATTATTCTATGCAGACTACATGGCAAGGGCTGGATGCTATACACCAGTGGTAATGGCACTGACGGATAAACTTAAAGGGGTATTTCTATCTCCAAAATCGAATCCAATATGTACTAGGTGTAATAACAATAATAATATAAGCAAATACCTCCTATTAGAAATGTAGTATAGTTTTTCTGACTCGCTTTTGTCTCTTTCCTCATGTGCAGGCATTGCAGGACCACTGATATGACATTTAGTAAACTAGTTGCTAGTGGGCGTAACCATGGATACCTAAGGTCCTGCAATGCCTGCACATGAGGAAAGAGACAAAGCGAGTCAGAAAAACTATACTACATTTCTAATTGGAGGTATTTGCTTATATCATTACTATTACGTCTACTACATAGATCTTGATGACTGCAGAATTTGAGTAGATATGGGGACCTAACCTCCTGCCTCTTGGAAAGTCATTTATTTAATTTCATCCTTGCATTATTATTCTATTTTCGCAGTAAATAGTTGTATTATTTTGACAATATATAGCATTTTTGTATGTGAAATGTCTGGTTGGGTACGATTCTGTTAGTTTTCAGCTATAATAAATTATCGCTTACCCACCAGATGTCTAATAGCCACTACATTTTTGGTGGTTCAATTCTGATAATGAACAGGGGACACCAGTCCTAGTCATTGGATCCCCACTAAAGTTGGCAGAAATCAATTCTCATGACCTGGTCCATCAGCCACATCAGTATTCTGTGGCCGCTAGATGGGAGCAGTGAAAACCGCCTCTTACCTTTTTGATTAGCCAGCCTGGTGAGATGTCACATGTGTAACGCCTCAATGATGATGTTGTGCCAGGCCAGCTAATCAAAAGACAAGGCATGGATGCTAACACATAAGAGGTGGTGATAAGAGGTGATTCTCCTGGAACTTGTCCAGCTGTCACAGATTACTGTCGTGGCTGATGGATGTGTGAATTGATTCACAGCAACTTTAATCCCCACTGATCTAGTTATTTGGTTTGCACATCTTAATGGGGTTTTCCACTACAATGATATTGGTAAACTAGTCTAAAAATGTCATCACTATCAGATGGGTGGTGGTCCAACACCCGGCTCCCCCACCGATCAACTGATACCAGCTTCATCAGCAGCTGGATATAGACAGTACACATCGGAGCAACAACGATCAGCCATGCTGTTGAGTGGCTGCAGATCAGCTCCTATTTGAATGAATATTTATGTATTTACAGTAGAGAGAGCGGAGAAAACCAAAGCCAGAAGCCTTTGACAGCAGCTTTTTGCAAAGAAAATGAAAGGATCATTCGTCCGAGTTTCAGGAGGCCTAATTAGATATCCGCAAGTTCACCTCCTTTAATGTGTATGGGGTTCTTTAGTGTGGAAGAGCAGATCTCTGGGACACCTGTGCTGTGCTTATGTCAGTAAGTTTACATCCACAATGAGTGTGTATCATAGTCAAACACAGGCTCTATAGTGGAGCCTGAAAGAGTCCCTTATTCATATTCTACTCTTTTTGCCAAAGTTCTGTATGTACTAACATATTACATATACATATTTTTGGTTAAAATAATATTCCTGGTAGTATTATAGTCTAGAGTGCGCAGGGATTCACTCTCAGGTAGGCATTAGGTAGTGTTCACACATGCACTGGATTATGGTATCAAAATAATGTGATGTTTATTTTTCACTGGTTGCACAGTACCAAAAATCCCAAGCCTTGTTCAGATGCTAACTAAACAACACAGACCATGGCTACTTCAGACACCACTGAGCTAACCCCAGTTTGGTCAAACAAAACTGCTATCGTCCATAGCAAGCACTGATACTTGCAGATTCTGACCTGTCGCTCTCTTCAGCTCCAACACAAATCCAATATGCTCAGCCTCTCCAGCTTGGTTTTATGCAGAGTTTAGCCTGGTGTACCTAATCTTACTCTGTAGAGCTAGGATTTAACCCTAGCCTACCTGACATTAGTACAAGTGGTGTAGAAGATAAAAACTATTTCTCCAGGGTGGGAATCAGCTGAATGGTAATATGGTTAGTAGGTTTAGTGGTATTATCTTTGTTGGCCTGTGGTAGTAAAACAGTTACTGTTAATATACAGTATGTAAGTGATTATGAGGTTAATGTACTAGTGACCCAGATTGATAAAAGAGTTAATTCGTACAACACATGCCTGGTTGACTCAGTTGTGTCCTTTTATTGAATTTACTCCAAATATGTAGAAAATGTACTCAATAATTTCGTAACATGCTTACAGAGATCAGAACATTGACCATTGCTTCCTATCCCTCAGCCATAAGAAGATTACTGTACAGTAATACAGTGATAGTGACACATTTATACAGCGATTATTAAAGAGAACCTTTCTTGATATTTATGCTGCCTGAACCATGAGAAGCAGGAAATGCCACCAAAGCGCCTCATCCATAAGGGCTATAGTTTTGAAGATGAGTCCTGGGGCAGGAAGAAGAGTCCTCTGGGAGGTGTACCTATGGCTTTTAACTGCGTGTAAGGTTCTTTGTCTCTGTTGACATGTTCCTTGAAACTCAGTTTTCCGTCAGCCATTTTGCTTTCTGTCTTTCTGCAGCTCTTGCCCTCAGTTAATATGGAGTTTCCAGTTTTCATGTTCCCGCCCTGATTCTTCCCTCTTGCTTCTTAAGCAGCCTCAGCTGAACAATCAGTGCTCCTGAATCAAGCCTCAGTCAGTCTGTGACCTGACTCCTGGAAGCCTTGGACTTGTACTCCAGCTATTCCCTACTGAGGAACCTTGGAACACTTTTGGACTCTGGAAACCTGCTGTTTGGTGAATCCATGTTTGCAGAGGAATTACGGTACAGAGAAGAGATCCTGAACCTGCTTTGGAGATTTACTGTAGTGCTTGAAGTTACTCTGGCCTGCTGTGTCTCCTGTCGCTGTTCCTGCAAACTGTGTGAACTTTTCAGCATGCTTGTATGAAGTAATACAAGTCATTTCATTTCAACCTATGTCTCCTGTGTTTTCCTCGCACCCAAGCACAAGACGCTATAGGAACTGTACACTATACATGACAAGATTCAGGAGCCAATGTTTAGTGTCTGCTGGGTCTGGGAAAGCCGTGTCTGCTGTGACTGTGGATATCAGATGTCCGTTTAATACCTTATGTGATGACAGTGGTTGTGACTTCTCACAACCATTCCAGGTGAGCGCATTCCCTTAAAATTTTACTCTGGAGTGTTACCACAGGTAAACACTATTGTTTTTTTTTTTTTTTTTTCCTCTTCTCCTTCCAGCACCTCTGCCTTAAAAGATCTGGAAGATGGAGGCCCGCATAAAGGAACTTTGCGGAGTGACTGATACAATCCTTTCAGATGTACAGACTTTAAAAACCCGTTTTGCAAGCCTACAGGACCTCACTAATCATAATTTGCAAGTGTTTGGACAGACTACCCAGGAATTGCGAGCCAGGATTGAGGCTCTAGAGCAGGGGTGGGCAATTAATTTTGCCAGGGGGCCGCATGAGAAATTGGGATGGTTTTAGAGGGCCGGACTAATATAATTAACTCCGTTCTACCCAATACTGTAACTGTATATATACATATATATATATATATATATATAATAATATATATATATATACTGTATACTGTATATATACATACCTGCCCATTATCATCATCTTCTCCCCATCATCATCAATACCTGCCCATTATCATCATCTTCTCCCCATCATCATCAATGCCTCCCCATTATCAGCAATGCCTGCCCATCATCATCTTCTCCCCATCATCAATGCCTGCCCATTATCATCAATGCCTGCCCATTATCATCATCTTCTCCCCATCATCATCAATGCCTCCCCATTATCAGCAATGCCTGCCCATCATCATCTTCTCCCCATCATCAATGCCTGCCCATTATCATCAATACCTGCCCATCATCACACACAGACAGCACATAAGCACTCTCTCACATACATACACACACACACACACACACACACACAAAGCACCGCACTACATAGACACAGACACACACAGAGACACGTCTTACCTGTCCAGCGTCCCCGCTCTCTGACACAGCCGGCCACTGAATGATGACGTCATTCAGCGGCCGGCTGTGAGAGGAAGCGCCGGTGGAGCCCGGAGCTGCAGCAGCGGAGGCACGGGAGAGGTAAGTATTGTGCCAGCTGATGCCGGGGCCCTGAGACTGCCGGAACGCCTCCGTGGGCCGGTCACTGACAGCCGGCGGGCCGGATGCGGCCCGCGGGCCGCCCCTTGCCCGGGTCTGCTCTAGAGGAACGAGCCCAGGCTCCTGCCATAACCCCAAGTTCTGGGATCCCCAAATTACCTCCTTTTCGTTTTGGCGGTGAACGTGAGAAATTCAGGGGATTTATTAATCAATGCAATTTATTTTTCTCTGCACATGCTTCACAATTTCCCACTGAACGATCCAAAGTGCTTACTATAATCATGTTGCTTACCAATAAGGCTTTGATGTGGGCAAACCCTCTGATTGAGACTGAGGATGATTGTTTGAATCACCTTGATGCTTTTATTTCAGCCATGGGGCAGGTGTTTGATGACCCCAATCGAGGTGCAACAGCTGAAGCAGCCATGTTAACTTTGCGCCAAGGTAAGCGTTCAGTAGCCGAATATGCCCTGGATTTCAGGAGATGGGCTCTTGATACCACTTGGGACACTTCCGCTAAAAAATCTATTTTTCGGAAAGGGTTGTCTCCACTGATTAAGGATGAACTTGCTCGTGCCGACCCTCCCACTGCGTTAGGTGACTTTATCAACTATTGTATCCGTATTGATGCTCGTCTGACTGAACGCAGACAAGAGAGATGGTTCGAAAATAATCGCACTAACCTTTTACTACCTCCCTCCTCAGCTAAGGAACCTTTGAGTAGGATCACAAGGGAACCAGAACCTGAACCCATGCAGGTGGACTCTTTGCAAAGACGGGTTAGTGATGCACGCAAAGAACATCGTATAAAGGAAAATCTATGTTTCTACTGTGGTAAGTCAGGGTACTTCATTATAAACTGCCCCAGCCGTTCTCGTAAGACTACTGCAGCAGTCATTCACTGTGAGTGTTGCGAGAGGAGCTCTGTCATGTCCGAGCCTCAGGCTCCAGAGAGATCTGCTGCAAGAGATCTTGATTTCTCGGACTTAAACTCTTGTTAGTTCTGGGGACGATGACGGTATAAACGCTGCAATTTTTCAAGTTTCCTCAGCGGTGTCCCAGCTGAGTTGTAAAAGAAACAATTCTCATTGCTTCCTTTCCATCAAACTCTGGGTTGACTCAGTCTGGGTGTCTAGCTCTGCTATGATCGACTCAGGAGCAAGTGGAAATTTTATGGATATCTCCACAGGGGATACGTTCAGTGAAGAAGGCTACTCCAGTACAGATGGAGACTGTGGATGGCTCTCTACTGACTTCTGGACCAGTGGATCAAGAAACAGAGCCTTTGAGGGTCCTTATGGGTAAAGATCATCAGGAGAAAATGTATTTTTTGCTTATCTCTTCTCCCCACTTTCCCATCATTCTAGGGCTACCATGGCTGCAGGCGCAGAATCCTACGATTAACTGGGAGACCAAGGAATTACACTTTCCGGAGAAACAGATGAGTCAAGGAGTTTCAGCTTGCTCTGTTCCTAAAGGAACCATGTCAGTCCCTGAACTACCAGCTGTATACCAGGACTATGTGGATTTATGTGACAAGAAGAACGCTGATCAGCTTCCTCCTCACCGTCCATATGATTGTCCAATTGAATTATTGCCCGGAACCGAGATACCTTTTGGTAAGATCTACCCCTAGCGGGGCCCGAGCTAAAAGCTTTGAAGGATTATATAGACGAAAATTTAGCCAAGGGCTTCATATGCCCCTCTTCATCTCCCGCAGGTGCACCCATCTTCTTTGTGAAGAAGAAAGATGGATCTCTGAGACCCTGCATAGACTATAGGGAACTCAATAAGGTTACTATTAGAAACTGTTATCCATTGCCTTTAATCCCTGAGTTGTTGGAGAGAGTGCGGCATGCCAAAATTTTCTCTAAACTGGATCTCCGTGGGGCCTATAACTTGGTCCGTATTAGACCTGGGGATGAATGGAAGACTGCTTTCAGGTCACGCTATGGACACTTTGAATATCTAGTTATGCCTTTTGGTCTGAGTACTGCCCCAGCCACTTTCCAACACTTCGTGAATGATATCTTCAGGGATCTCCTAGATACATTTGTGGTGATTTATCTGGATGATATTCTAATTTTTTCTAACTCCACAGAGGAACATCATGGACATGTGAGAATGGTCTTAGAACGCCTAAGACAAAACCATCTCTACATCAAACTTGAAAAATGTGAATTCCATAGGACCGAAATTCAATTTCTGGGGTATGTACTATCTACGCAAGGGATTAGTATGGATGGAAGCAAGACCCAAGCCATCAAGGATTGGCCAATTCCTAGAAATGTGAAGGAGGTGCAGCGTTTCATCGGGTTTGTCAACTTCTATAGACGTTTCATTAAGAATTTTTCTGAGGTAGTGTCACCTATCACCCAACTTACCCGGAAAGAGTCTAGGTTCTCCTAGAGAGTTGTTGGCCATTATTGCCGCCTTCAAAGAATGGAGACACCTTCTTCAGGGAGCTGCACAGCAAATAGTCGTCCTGACAGACCATCGTAACCTTGAATTTATCAGGTCGGCTAAGTGCCTGACTCCTCGCCAGGCTCGCTGGAATCTTTTCCTAAACCAATTTAATTTTGTCATTTCTTATAGACCAGGATCGCGCAATGGAAAGGCTGATGCACTCTCTAGGATTCATTCAGCAGAGACACGTCCACTTACTCCTCCTAAGACTATTCTTCCTGACTCTAGATTCCTGGGAGTGATTCATAATCAAGACCTACTTAAGGACATCAAGGAAGCATGCCATGCGGATTCTTTGTTGGCTCAACCCCCAAGGGACGTAAGTCTTGTCTTTAAGAATGGTGTGTGGATTCAGGGACAACGTCTGTATATACCTGAAACAGTCAGATTGAGAGTATTGCAACTCATCCACGATTCCAAGATAGCCGGGCATAGGGGAATTCTAAAGACACAAGAATTTCTTTCTCGTTTCTTTTGGTGGCCCACTTACAGGAAAGATGTCTTAAACTATGTCACTTCATGTGAAGTCTGTGCAAGATGCAAAACACCTCGCTCCTCACCAACTGGTCTGTTGCAACCTCTTCCCACCCCGTCCCGCCCGTGGGGATCCATTTCTATGGACTTCATTGTGGAGTTACCAACCTCTCAAGGGAAGAACACCATTCTAGTGGTGGTTGACCGTCTAACAAAGGCAGCTCATTTTATCCCTTGTGTCGGCTTACCCACTGCAAAACAGACATCAGACTTGATGATTAAGAATGTGTTTCGCTTACATGGAGTACCGGATGAGGTCATTTCGGATCGAGGGGTGCAATTCACTTCAAGGTTTTGGCAAAATTTCTGTGCAGCATTGGACATTAAAGTAAACCTTTCTTCTGCTTTTCATCCCCAGACTAATGGACAGACAGAACGAACCAATCAGACCCTGGAGCAGTATCTCCGCTGTTTTATCTGCCACCTACAGGATGATTGGGTGGATCTACTTCCACTGGCTGAGTTCTCTTATAACAACTCTCAGAGCGCCTCCACTAAGCAGTCTCCTTTTTACTCCAATCTAGGTTATCATCCTAACATTCTTCCTCGATTTTCCATAGATACGCCCTTGCCGGCAGTGGCTGAAAGAATCACTTCTTTACAAAAGAATATGGATCTTCTAAAGGAAAATCTAGAATTGGCTCAGGAAAGGTACAAGAAAGCAGCAGATAAATTTCGTAAACCTGCACCAGCTTTCAAGGTAGGAGATTTGGTCTGGCTGTCAACCAGAAATCTTAAATTAAAGATTCCATCATCTAAATTGGGACATAAGTACATTGGACCTTATAAGATCAATAAGATTATAAGTGCTGTTGCTTGTCGTCTTCAACTGCCCAGAACTATGAGAATCCACCCTGTCTTTCATGTATCCCTACTAAAGGCTGCAACACCCAATACGTTTCCTGGACGTTCTTCTCCTTGCCCTGACCCAGTGCTGGTCGATGGTCAGGAAGAATTTATGGTGGAAAGGATTCTAGATTCCAGGTTGTACAGAAATCAGTTGCAATATTTGATTAAATGGCAGGGCTACCCAGTGGAGGACAACTCATGGGAACCAGTCAATAATGTAAATGCTCCTCGCCTGCTCCGCCAGTTTCATCAGAGGTACCCTGACAAGCCTGGTCTGAGGTCATCCGGAGGTTGTCCCTAAGGGGGGAGTAATGTAAGGTTCTTTGTCTCTGTTGACATGTTCCTTGAAACTCAGTTTTCCGTCGGCCATTTTGCTTTCTGTCTTTCTGCAGCTCTTGCCCTCAGTTAATATGGAGTTTCCAGTTTTCATGATCCCGCCCTGATTCTTCCCTCTTGCTTCTTAAGCAGCCTCAGCTGAACAATCAGTGCTCCTGAATCAAGCCTCAGTCAGTCTGTGACCTGACTCCTGGAAGCCTTGGACTTGTACTCCAGCTATTCCCTACTGAGGAACCTTGGAACACTTTTGGACTCTGGAAACCTGCTGTTTGGTGAATCCATGTTTGCAGAGGAATTACGGTACAGAGAAGAGATCCTGAACCTGCTTTGGAGATTTACTGTAGTGCTTGAAGTTACTCTGGCCTGCTGTGTCTCCTGTCGCTGTTCCTGCAAACTGTGTGAACTTTTCAGCATGCTTGTATGAAGTAATACAAGTCATTTCATTTCAACCTGTGTCTCCTGTGTTTTCCTCGCACCCAAGCACAAGACGCTATAGGAACGGTACACTATACATGACACTGCGCTTGTCAGGTTGGTAGAAAGTTTATTACTAGAGATGAGCAAATCTTAAATTCAATTCAGAAAGATTCGCTGAGATTCAGCAGGCAGATTCTATTCAGCCTGAATAAATGCTGGTAGCCTGGCAGGAAGGGATTAAAAGAAAAAAACAGAACAGGTGAAGAAAGGTGAATTTAAAATTCTGTCGCCTCTCCTGTTGTGGCTGCAGTCCTCTGTACCTATCTTCTATGCTGTTCTACTTTTTTCTATTGCTCCATTTTGATACTGAGGCCAATTTGAGACCTATGATTGACCTCACATGCTATAATGGGGGACCTCTGTCTTCCCCTACATGACAAATCAAACCACAGGTCTCAGATTGACCCCAGTGCAAAAATGAAGCAACGGAAGAAAAGAACATCGGCGCGGAGGACCAGAGCTACAGCATTTGCAAAGACAGTATAGCTTTTTTAATTTTATCCCTTTCCCAGCCCTTAAAAAATCCAGCAAAGTGGTGACAGGCTACACTTACCTCAACTCATGACCTATTTCCAGAGGAGAGACACTTCTTGTGCTTGGCTCACTTCTAAAACAACGTCTTTTCTGAAAATCTACAGTGTGGTTCCAGCAGCACGGAACTGATGACAAGTTCACTTTAGTTTCACAGTACGCTGTATGGATCTTCTCCTTAGTTTTAGGCAGCCATAATGCTAAGCTTTCAATCTGTGATATTTGGAATCAGTAAAACTCTTTGTATTTCAGTATAAAGAACCAGTAAAGCTCCATCTTGAATACATGTAGTGATGGTGTTACATCAAAAATGATAAGTGGACAAATAGAGTATCACTTCACAAAGAATGATAAATAATATAGTCGGTTTTACCTAATATTACTTTAGTATTTAGTATTTGACCTTGACCTAATTTCATAATTTCACACGAGCAATGTAATACAATGGACGACATTAGTGATGAGCGAGTATGCTCGTTGCTCGGGTTTTCCTGAGCATGCTCGGGTGTTCTCTGAGTATTTGGGCGTGCTCGAAAATTCAGTTTCTGTTGCCGCAGCTGCATGATTTGTGGCTGCTGGACAGCCTGAATACATGTAGGAATTGCCTGTTTGTTAGGGAATCCCCACATGTATTCGAGCTGTCTAGCAGCCGCAAATCATGCAGCTGCGGCGACACAAACTAGATGTCCGAGCACACCCAAATACTTGGAGAACACCCGAGCGTGCTCGGGAAAACCCGAGCAACGAGCATACTCGCTCATCACTAGACACCATACAAAATTTGGAGTAATGCGGCAGAGTAAGGTGGCCATTTACATTCATGTCTGTATGTGATAGGACCTGGTCAATGAGATTCCACTTTCTGTTGCACTATTGAGTAATAATTCATCTTAATCCTACAGATTAGCTGCATTTAATAAAAAATAAATATTAATATTATGCAGTGTAAGTGCTTTCACTCTAATGTATTCCTACCTTTCACATGTTGATGATTTCCTACCGTAGAACTGATGACACAATGTTTACTACATTAGGCAATAATATCAAATCCATCATGACGAACAATTATCATAAAATAAATGGCATCTTCTCCGACATAAATGTCCTCCGTAGCTTTTCATAACATTTATCTGAATTCCCTGGAGTCAACACTCATTTAAACATGCAACCAGCTCACTAATGAGATGACAAAAGAGTTATAATGTGGTGTATGTAGGTCATGGACATCCCTTTTTTTACCAGAATGTGTTTTTAAAATATGTAAAGAGAGAATTACAATATATAGGCATCGTGCTTAAAATAAAACTCTTCCAAATATACAACTCCTCTATCAATATGACTGATTCACCTTAGTGGATACTTTCAGGGGCTCATATTGAGCGCTAATTGAGATAGGCTCTTGTCTAAAGATAATGCAAAGGGTTAGTAGTATAGGAACTGTATTACTCATCAAACTCAAATCTGACAGGTCGACACGCCCCCTATCATTTTATCCGTCTCCCTGTCAGATTGATCCAGGTCGTCACGCCCTCTGGCTGAACTTTGCTCAGGCTGGGAAATCTGTGGCTGAACTTTGCTCAGGCTGTGAAATCTGGTCTGCTGGATTTTTATTCAGTGCCTTTGATTAGTCTGTGGAGTTTTTAGTGTATTAAAGGTTAGTTTTAACTCCATCCGTAGATGTAAAGCTATTTTCTAGCAGAGAATGCCCTGACATGAAATGTAAAGGATTTGTATTAGAAGCACCCAGTAAATGTCTGTATTAGAATCCATCAGTAAATGTAAAGTTATTTTCTAGCAGAGGAGAGAAACTTTTAAGGACCCAGTAATTGTATAAGGAGTTCTAGTTAAATACAGACTTCTGTATATAACTAGTATATAAGGATTTTTAGTGAAATAAAGAGTGAATCTTGATTTTATACTGTTGTTAGAAGTCTAAATATTTTTCTATCTACTGGCTAACATGGTACAAAGATATACATCTTTACAGCACCATAGAGGTAATTTATCTATGTGTGTGTTTCACACAGGACAAGTTCTGCGATCCGTCTTTTGTGTGGGAAAAGTCAACAATTTTTATTAAGGTCTAAAATACATTATCATGGATAAAAATCCAAAAGAGTGGGATATACAGCATGCAGAAAAAATAGCCAAATGCAGACAGGTGTGAATTACATTCAAATCAATATATAATAGTGCACATCGACATATCTTATATGTTATAGCGATAATAGACTAATCTGGGGCTATACAATAATTAACCTCCATATATTTGTCCGTATATATGCAATCTATGTAACTCACAATATCCCCCAATAGGCAGACATATATGCACTATATATAGGATTATAAGTATCTCAATGAAGCTGGTATATCAATAAAGTAACTTCCCCATCACAGTTGCTAATATAATGATGTTAGCATGCGAGTGCAGAGCTCACAATACATACTGGCGTGCATATGAAGTCAATTAGCACATCCATATGAGGAACTATATTAAAAAAGCATCGCCATAGATGTGAGATCATACCTGAATGCTGCTTGGCAACCCTTGTGTATAGCCCTCATTTCTAACAGTGTTTTTCACAGATAGATCACTTCAAGAAAACTGTCCCGACAGTTCATCCCTATAGTGTAGTTTAATGTATCAAGGTGTGTGTACAAGGTTTGGAATTGTCAGAATGAGTGAAGGTCGATGCTACGGTAATTCAGGCAAACAGTAAATAGTATTGCATTGTGTATAGTCAGTGGGATCTTTTAAAACCAACACATTTATGTGTATTCTGATAGCAGTGCCCATAGAATGAGTGAAGGTCGATGCTATTGTGACATGTTAGAAACCACATATACTAAATAGCCCATTCAGGCAAACAGTAAATAGTATTGCATTGTGTATAGTCAGTGGGATCTTTTAAAACCAACACATTTATGTGTATTCTGATAGCAGTGCCCATAAAACCGAAGGTTTCTAGCAAATATAATATGTACTAATGTGATTTTAAAACAATGGGTTTCTGAAGGGTCTACCCACACTACCACTCTGTGGGAAGCTGTGTCTAAATGACAGGCATAAGAGATCATTCATATTAAAAACGTTTATTGCCAGAAATAATCATGATTTTACTGTAATAAATAAATACATCTCAAAGACATTTCAAGCATTGAATTAATTGTGACACCAAATACAAATTTTATTAAGGTCTAAAATACATTATCATGGATAAAAATCCAAAAGAGTAGGATATACAGCATGCAGAAAAAATAACCAAAGTGTTGACATGAAGTTACAGCTCAAAGACATATACATTATCATGAATAAAAATCCAAAAGAGTGGGATATACAGCATGCAGAAAAATAGCCAAATGCAGACAGGTATGAACTACATTCAAATCAATATATAATAGTGCACATCTCCATATCTTATATGTTTATAACGATAATAGCAGTCTATGTAACTCACAATATCCCCCAATAGGCAGACATATATGCACTATATATAGGATTATAAGTATCTCAATGAAGCATGTATATCAATAAAGTAACTTCCCCATCACAGATGCTAATATAATGATGTTAGCATGCAAGTGCAGGGCTCACAATACATACTGTGCGTGCATATGAAGTCAATTAGCACATCCATATGAGGGGCTATATTAAAAAGCAGTTGTGTATAGTTGGCCAATCAAATATTAGTTATGCGTTAGCTATCAGTGTCAACCATAGCAGCTCTCAGAGTTTTACTGTATTAAAGGGTAGTTTTAACTCCATCCGTAGATGTAAAGCTATTTTCTAGCAGAGAGTGCCCTATTTGTGCACTGACATGAACTGTAAAGGGTTTGTATTAGAAGCACCCAGTAAATGTCTGTATTAGAATCCATCAGTAAATGTATGTAAAGCTCATTTCTAGCAGGCTTGTATAAATGTCCCCCAGTAAATGTGTAAAAGTTTGGAACTGATATGGCTGAATGTAAAGGTGATTTCTAACACTCTCTGTTAGAGATGTCTGGAACTACATTCAAATCAATATATAATAGTGCACATCTCCATATCTTATATGTTATAACGATAATAGCAGTCTATGTAACTCACAATACCCCCCAATAGGCAGACATATATGCACTATATATAGGATTATAAGTATCTCAATGAAGCATGTATATCAATAAAGTAACTTCCCCATCACAGATGCTAATATAATGATGTTAGCATGCAAGTGCAGGGCTCACAATACATACTGTGCGGGCATATGAAGTCAATTAGCACATCCATATGAGGAGCTATATTAAAAAGCAGATGTGTATAGTTGGCCAATCAAATATTAGTTATGCGTTCACTACCACTGTCAACCATAGCAGCTCTCATGATGCTAGCTATTCTGATCAGCTTATCATATCAACCATGAAGCCTCTTTTAACCCCTTCACAATAATGTACAGAGGGGTTTTTATGTTTTAATACTGATAGACATATTGTGAACGGACATATAGGGTCCATGTGAGATACCATATTTTTCAAATATTAGTTAAGCGTATATTTCAACATTTTGCTCCTTCACAGATTTATTTTACATTATTTTTTTTTATTTTGCTTAAGGATCGTGTACAGAGGAGTTTTTATGTTTTAATACTGATAGACATATTGTGAACGGACATATAGGGTCCATGTGAGACATGTCTGGACAAGTCCGGGCATGTCTGGGCATGCCTGGACAAGTCCTGGTCACGGGACAGCCGTGGAAAAAACAATACTGAAATTCAAAAACTATGTGCTGGCCGTTACCAGAAAGACCTATTTGGCACAGGCCTACACCTATGCAGCGGTTTTGACCACTACTCAACAAAAATGGCTACAAACTTTTTAACATATCTGTGTTTCGGACTATCATGTCATAGCAGAAGCACCCTATGCCATGTACTCTAGACCATAATATTCGTTTTTGATCACCATTCAACAAAAAATTGCGGCATGTTGAGACGTGTCCCGGCCTATTTTGGCACATGACAAATGTTTCTGACTCTCATGTCATACCAGAAGAACCCTGTGCCATGTACTCTAGACCATAATATTCCACATCGGGTATGGGAACTACATAGCTTTGTTTTCTCAGGTATTTAAAAAAGTGTGGAAAACTGAAAATCCCGCGACCTGTGGTAATTTAGTGAGAACCATATAGACAAATCGGGTATCGTCACACACGAGACAACGACACCTCGGGCTATCACATTTACCATTAGTTTTCAAAAATCAGCTCCTTAACAATAAAGTAAGAATCGTAGTGTCCTGCATTGTGGTCTATAAATGTATAGTTTGAAAATTCACCGTTGCTAAAGAACAGTAAAAAGTCGTGCGTACAACTATCAACCCCAAAACTCTCACCACTATCACAAACATCTATAAATGTATAGTTTGAAAATTTACAGTTGCTAAAGAACAGTAAAAAGTCGTGCGTGCAACTATCAACCCCCAAAACTCTCACCACTATCACAAACACTATTGCCTAGATGCGCCCAGCGAGAATTTCCGTATGTGTGTATCAAGATGCTCCCTGCTATGACCGAATGTTTGCTCGTGGATGCTGGCATTTCCAGTGACATCATAGTTGTGTAAATGCGCAGGGGCACGTGTATCGATCCCCTAGGGTGTAATGCGTGATCATTTTAATTATTTTTCAATTCATAACCACACGTTCTCAGGCAGACAGGTTTATTTCACAGAAGTTGACTGTACAGTTGCATAATCTTTGTTTAAAATCATACATTTGCATAATTTTGTTTAAAATCGCACAGCTCTGCAATAATGTCGGGTGTTGGACATGCACTTATCAGTCTTTCATACGTGTCGCAGAAAGATTTTAGTCTGTTCTGCGAGAGTTTATTATGCACGTACTGTGCAGACATGTCAAGAAACATTTTGGTGTGTTCACCAGTCCATACGGGTGTTGGTGTGTAAGGCGATCGACCATCATCCTTCTGCTTCTTACTTACACGACGGCGCGATACGCGCGTTTCTTTGGTGCTAATGCATCGGCTGAATTGGCAGCTGCGCTTCCGCGTTGCTATTTGCAGATTCTGTAGCTTGACACAGACGCATATTCTTAAGCCGACTACTCTCAGCATTCCCGGGGTGCTCGGTTGGCGCGTCGTTTTCTTCACGATCTGCGACACACCCGTGTGAAAGAGGCTCCGTTCTCACCTCCGTTCTGTTCTCAAATCCATAATTGCGCTGCTGCAAAACTCGCGAATGACGATCCTCCGTAACTAAAGAAAAGATACGTGGTGTAGTTAACCGCTAAGTGGGGGAGATATAGGAAGAGCTACATGAGCCACTTTACTCTGATTCAACGCGATATTTGTAAAGCTACTAGCACCGATTATCTGTGAAACCGATGCATGATTGTTTGTATAAGTACACTATAGAGCGGCCTAGACATATATACTTACAAGTATGCCCCGGGTGCGGTTCTACAGAGAATGCTGAATTAACAGACATCTCGCTGCTGGGGCGCCGCCGTATGGGGCTGTTTTCTCCCTCAAACTGCAACCTCACGGGCGATACTTTAGCAACTGTAAATAAAATATAGCATACATGAATGCGCACAACACATTCACAAAGCTAACTTGACACACGTAAATAAAATATATCTACTAGTTACCGCAGAAATTTTTATCTGCGTGTATAAGTACACTATAGAGATGCGTAGACATATATGCTTACAAGTATGAGACGTGTAGTGTAGTTCAGAGATTGGTGAATTAAACGGTGTGGAGGTGCTCGGGCGTTTTCGTATGGTTGTGTTTTCTTTTTCAAGCTGCAGCCTCCTGCTCGTTAGTTTAACATCTGTAAATAAAATATAACTATTACTCGCCACAGAAATGATATCTACGCGGGCCACACGCACAAAGCTAATACAGGGTAATGATGTTTGGGGGTTCTGTCGTGAAATATTACTTCTACAATATTGCATCAACGCGGTTAGCCGCCATGATCCCTCTGTAAAACATGAATGGGATGTTTTTTTCTGCCCTTAGCATGGGGGGGGGGGCAGTGACAGAGGGCGTGTTCTCTCTGCTAGCCCTAATAAATACGGGTAGCTCACAAGCAATACAGTTCGCACTTGTTCACAACTCACAGACCACAACTCCGATCTGAACAGGACTATAGTGAGTATTTTTACGGATTTCGTTTCAATTATATTTAAGTCTGTGTAGTAATTGCATGAATAGGTTACCCTTGTTTTCATAGTTGGTCTTTAGAGCTAAAGTGCGTATTTTTATGTCTTTTGTTTCAGCTATATTTAAGTTTGTGTAGTGTTTGCATGAATAGGTTAAGCGTGTTTTCATAGTTGATCTTTAGAGCTAAAGTGCGTATTTTTATGTCTCGTGAATATCCACGTTTGTTTCAATTATATTTAAGTTTGTGTAGTATTTGCATGAACAGCTTAGTCGTGTTTTCATACTTGATCTTTATTTGCTTTAATTTAATAGAGGACCCTTTTTATTCAAGATGGAGTCCAGATATTCTCGCGTTCAATATTCTGCTTTGCTTTCACCAGAACAATCGGGTAAATTTTACACCGTATATAGTGTACGTCGTATTGTGTCGGGCTGTCTGAGTCTGCGCTTTGTATATATAAACGATATATTTCATTCTTATTTAAGAAGAGGGAGTCCATTCAGACTACTCCTACGAGAACCGGTTCATTACGCAGAACCTGTTAGAGGAAGGCAACTCTGCTAGCGGGCGACGAGCTTCAAGCTCTCACCAGTCTGTCACAGGCAAGAAACCTATAGCTATATCATATGTTTTAAACCTATGTATCTAGACGTGTAAACGTGGTAGCTGTAAATTTATAACGCCTACTATTAATATTAATAATTAATATAGACTGCCGCTAAAATCCATACAGTTAATTTTATTTTAGCTGACTGGGTCGTTAGCTAGACATGTTTTAATAATATAAACATTTTCTCATACAGATACAGCTGTAGCGGACTGGGCGGTTGGAAACACCGTGGCGGCTGAGCCGCTCGAGCATCGCGATTCCGATGTTGAGATCGTGGAGGATCCCCAGGATTCAGATGTCGAGTTCGTCGAACCGGACTATAATCCTCCCAACGCTCCTAAAAGATGGGGTGATTCGCTAAGCACACGGCTCTGGAATAGAAAAGGTAGCGGGTCCTTGAAACCCGGGTGATATGTGTGTTTGTATCCTCTGTACCCTGTGACCCCACCGATAACTAGTGGGTATATTTTATTTACGCGCGTTACGATAGCTTTGCGAATTTAGCTTTGTGCGTGTGGCCCGCGTAGATATCATTTCTGTGGCGAGTAATAGTTATATTTTATTTACAGATGTTAAACTAACGAGCAGGAGGCTGCAGCTTGAAAAAGAAAAACACCCATACGAAAACGCCCGAGCACCTCCACACCGTTTAATTCACCAATCTCTGAACTACACTACACGTCTCATACTTGTAAGCATATATGTCTACGCATCTCTATAGTGTACTTATACACGCAGATAAAAATTTCTGCGGTAACTAGTAGATATATTTTATTTACGTGTGTCAAGTTAGCTTTGTGAATGTGTTGTGCGCATTCATGTATGCTATATTTTATTTACAGCTGCTAAAGTATCGCCCGTGAGGTTGCAGTTTGAGGGAGAAAACAGCCCCATACGGCGGCGCCCCAGCAGCGAGATGTCTGTTAATTCAGCATTCTCTGTAGAACCGCACCCGGGGCATACTTGTAAGTATATATGTCTAGGCCGCTCTATAGTGTACTTATACAAACAATCATGCATCGGTTTCACAGATAATCGGTGCTAGTAGCTTTACAAATATCGCGTTGAATCAGAGTAAAGTGGCTCATGTAGCTCTTCCTATATCTCCCCCACTTAGCGGTTAACTACACCACGTATCTTTTCTTTAGTTACGGAGGATCGTCATTCGCGAGTTTTGCAGCAGCGCAATTATGGATTTGAGAACAGAACGGAGGTGAGAACGGAGCCTCTTTCACACGGGTGTGTCGCAGATCGTGAAGAAAACGACGCGCCAACCGAGCACCCCGGGAATGCTGAGAGTAGTCGGCTTAAGAATATGCGTCTGTGTCAAGCTACAGAATCTGCAAATAGCAACGCGGAAGCAGCAGCTGCCAATTCAGCCGATGCATTAGCACCAAAGAAACGCGCGGTATCGCGCCGTCGTGTAAGTAAGAAGCAGAAGGATGATGGTCGATCGCCTTACACACCAACACCCGTATGGACTGGTGAACACACCAAAATGTTTCTTGACATGTCTGCACAGTACGTGCATAATAAACTCTCGCAGAACAGACTAAAATCTTTCTGCGACACGTATGAAAGACTGATAAGTGCATGTCCAACACCCGACATTATTGCAGAGCTGTGCGATTTTAAACAAAATTATGCAAATGTATGATTTTAAACAAAGATTATGCAACTGTACAGTCAACTTCTGTGAAATAAACCTGTCTGCCTGAGAACGTGTGGTTATGAATTGAAAAATAATTAAAATGATCACGCATTACACCCTAGGGGATCGATACACGTGCCCCTGCGCATTTACACAACTATGATGTCACTGGAAATGCCAGCATCCACGAGCAAACATTCGGTCATAGCAGGGAGCATCTTGATACACACATACGGAAATTCTCGCTGGGCGCATCTAGGCAATAGTGTTTGTGATAGTGGTGAGAGTTTTGGGGGTTGATAGTTGCACGCACGACTTTTTACTGTTCTTTAGCAACTGTAAATTTTCAAACTATACATTTATAGATGTTTGTGATAGTGGTGAGAGTTTTGGGGTTGATAGTTGTACGCACGCCTTTTTACTGTTCTTTAGCAACGGTGAATTTTCAAACTATACATTTATAGACCACAATGCAGGACACTACGATTCTTACTTTATTGTTAAGGAGCTGATTTTTGAAAACTAATGGTAAATGTGATAGCCCGAGGTGTCGTTGTCTCGTGTGTGACGATACCCGATTTGTCTATATGGTTCTCACTAAATTACCACAGGTCGCGGGATTTTCAGTTTTCCACACTTTTTTAAATACCTGAGAAAACAAAGCTATGTAGTTCCCATACCCGATGTGGAATATTATGGTCTAGAGTACATGGCACAGGGTTCTTCTGGTATGACATGAGAGTCAGAAACATTTGTCATGTGCCAAAATAGGCCGGGACACGTCTCAACATGCCGCAATTTTTTGTTGAATGGTGATCAAAAACGAATATTATGGTCTAGAGTACATGGCATAGGGTGCTTCTGCTATGACATGATAGTCCGAAACACAGATATGTTAAAAAGTTTGTAGCCATTTTTGTTGAGTAGTGGTCAAAACCGCTGCATAGGTGTAGGCCTGTGCCAAATAGGTCTTTCTGGTAACGGCCAGCACATAGTTTTTGAATTTCAGTATTGTTTTTTCCACGGCTGTCCCGTGACCAGGACTTGTCCAGGCATGCCCAGACATGCCCGGACTTGTCCAGACATGTCTCACATGGACCCTATATGTCCGTTCACAATATGTCTATCAGTATTAAAACATAAAAACTCCTCTGTACACGATCCTTAAGCAAAATAAAAAAAAATAATGTAAAATAAATCTGTGAAGGAGCAAAATGTTGAAATATACGCTTAACTAATATTTGAAAAATATGGTATCTCACATGGACCCTATATGTCCGTTCACAATATGTCTATCAGTATTAAAACATAAAAACCCCTCTGTACATTATTGTGAAGGGGTTAAAAGAGGCTTCATGGTTGATATGATAAGCTGATCAGAATAGCTAGCATCATGAGAGCTGCTATGGTTGACAGTGGTAGTGAACGCATAACTAATATTTGATTGGCCAACTATACACATCTGCTTTTTAATATAGCTCCTCATATGGATGTGCTAATTGACTTCATATGCCCGCACAGTATGTATTGTGAGCCCTGCACTTGCATGCTAACATCATTATATTAGCATCTGTGATGGGGAAGTTACTTTATTGATATACATGCTTCATTGAGATACTTATAATCCTATATATAGTGCATATATGTCTGCCTATTGGGGGGTATTGTGAGTTACATAGACTGCTATTATCGTTATAACATATAAGATATGGAGATGTGCACTATTATATATTGATTTGAATGTAGTTCCAGACATCTCTAACAGAGAGTGTTAGAAATCACCTTTACATTCAGCCATATCAGTTCCAAACTTTTACACATTTACTGGGGGACATTTATACAAGCCTGCTAGAAATGAGCTTTACATACATTTACTGATGGATTCTAATACAGACATTTACTGGGTGCTTCTAATACAAACCCTTTACAGTTCATGTCAGTGCACAAATAGGGCACTCTCTGCTAGAAAATAGCTTTACATCTACGGATGGAGTTAAAACTACCCTTTAATACAGTAAAACTCTGAGAGCTGCTATGGTTGACACTGATAGCTAACGCATAACTAATATTTGATTGGCCAACTATACACAACTGCTTTTTAATATAGCTCCTCATATGGATGTGCTAATTGACTTCATATGCACGCACAGTATGTATTGTGAGCCCTGCACTTGCATGCTAACATCATTATATTAGCATCTGTGATGGGGAAGTTACTTTATTGATATACATGCTTCATTGAGATACTTATAATCCTATATATAGTGCATATATGTCTGCCTATTGGGGGATATTGTGAGTTACATAGACTGCTATTATCGTTATAACATATAAGATATGGAGATGTGCACTATTATATATTGATTTGAATGTAGTTCATACCTGTCTGCATTTGGCTATTTTTCTGCATGCTGTATATCCCACTCTTTTGGATTTTTATTCATGATAATGTATATGTCTTTGAGCTGTAACTTCATGTCAACACTTTGGTTATTTTTTCTGCATGCTGTATATCCTACTCTTTTGGATTTTTATCCATGATAATGTATTTTAGACCTTAATAAAATTTGTATTTGGTGTCACAATTAATTCAATGCTTGAAATGTCTTTGAGATGTATTTATTTATTACAGTAAAATCATGATTATTTCTGGCAATAAACGTTTTTAATATGAATGATCTCTTATGCCTGTCATTTCACACAGCTTCCCACAGAGTGGTAGTGTGGGTAGACCCTTCAGAAACCCATTGTTTTAAAATCACATTAGTACATATTATATTTGCTAGAAACCTTCGGTTTTATGGGCACTGCTATCAGAATACACATAAATGTGTTGGTTTTAAAAGATCCCACTGACTATACACAATGCAATACTATTTACTGTTTGCCTGAATGGGCTATTTAGTATATGTGGTTTCTAACATGTCACAATAGCATCGACCTTCACTCATTCTATGGGCACTGCTATCAGAATACACATAAATGTGTTGGTTTTAAAAGATCCCACTGACTATACACAATGCAATACTATTTACTGTTTGCCTGAATTACCGTAGCATCGACCTTCACTCATTCTGACAATTCCAAACCTTGTACACACACCTTGATACATTAAACTACACTATAGGGATGAACTGTCGGGACAGTTTTCTTGAAGTGATCTATCTGTGAAAAACACTGTTAGAAATGAGGGCTATACACAAGGGTTGCCAAGCAGCATTCAGGTATGATCTCACATCTATGGCGATGCTTTTTTAATATAGCTCCTCATATGGATGTGCTAATTGACTTCATATGCACGCACAGTATGTATTGTGAGCTCTGCACTCGCATGCTAACATCATTATATTAGCAACTGTGATGGAGAAGTTACTTTATTGATATACCTGATTCATTGAGATACTTATAATCCTATATATAGTGCATATATGTCTGCCTATTGGGGGATATTGTGAGTTACATAGATTGCATATATACGGACAAATATATGGAGTTTATTATTGTATAGCCCCGGATTAGTCTATTATCGCTATAACATATAAGATATGTCGATGTGCACTATTATATATTGATTTGAATGTAATTCACACCTGTCTGCATTTGGCTATTTTTTCTGCATGCTGTATATCCCACTCTTTTGGATTTTTATCCATGATAATGTATTTTAGACCTTAATAAAAATTGTTGACTTTTCCCACACAAAAGACGGATCACAGAACTTGTCCTGTGTGAAACACACACATAGATAAATTACCTCTATGGTGCTGTAAAGATGTATATCTTTGTACCATGTTAGCCAGTAGATAGAAAAATATTTAGACTTCTAACAACAGTATAAAATCAAGATTCACTCTTTATTTCACTAAAAATCCTTATATACTAGTTATATACAGAAGTCTGTATTTAACTAGAACTCCTTATACAATTACTGGGTCCTTAAAAGTTTCTCTCCTCTGCTAGAAAATAACTTTACATTTACTGATGGATTCTAATACAGACATTTACTGGGTGCTTCTAATACAAATCCTTTACATTTCATGTCAGGGCATTCTCTGCTAGAAAATAGCTTTACATCTACGGATGGAGTTAAAACTAACCTTTAATACACTAAAAACTCCACAGACTAATCAAAGGCACTGAATAAAAATCCAGCAGACCAGATTTCACAGCCTGAGCAAAGTTCAGCCACAGATTTCCCAGCCTGAGCAAAGTTCAGCCAGAGGGCGTGACGACCTGGATCAATCTGACAGGGAGACGGATAAAATGATAGGGGGCGTGTCGACCTGTCAGATTTGAGTTTGATGAGTAATACAGTTCCTATACTACTAGGGTTGTCCCTAAAAGGCACCAACTCCATTAGCCAAAGCAGAGGTTGGCTACAAAGACCTCACTTTGGAGGACACAACACAATCATTTACATTGAATACATCATTGCCCATTTTAAGGGAGTAGATATTTTCCGACAGTGAATGAGATGACTCTTTAAAGGGAACATGTCAGCAGGATTGTGCTCAGTAACCTACAGTGTCAGGTCGGCGCCGTTATACTGATTAAAATGATACCTTGGTTGATGAAATCCATCTTGTGGTTGTTTTATCCTTATTTTTAGTTTTTAGTTAATGATATGCTTGTGCTCCGGGGCGGCCTGTGGGGGGGTCTTCATGCGTTGCTCTGCTTAGGTATTCACCAGTATGGCTTCTGACAGGACACTGATCCCTCACTGACCTGGCCCCTAGTTTACATAATTAATATTATATACAGTACAGACCAAAAGTTTGGACACACCTTCTCATTCAAAGATTTTTCTGTATTTTCATGGCTATGAAAATTGTAGGATCACACTGAAGGCATCAAAACTATGAATTAACACATGTGGAATTATACATTACACTTTACAAAAAAGTGTGAAACAACTGAAAATATGTCTTATATTCTAGGTTCTTCAAAGTAGCCACCTTTTGCTTTGATTACTGCTTTGCACGCAGAAAAGGTGAACGGATGGATTCTACATGCCTGGTTCCCACCGTAAAGCATGGAAGAGGTGGTGTGATGGTGTGTGGGTGCTTTGCTGGTGACACGGTTGGGGATTTATCTTGCACAGCTTCTGAATCCACACCTTTGCAGAGGAAACTTCACAGAGCAAGTTGCATGAGATAACAAGCGTTTACTTCTCTGAACATGAGGTGAAGGAATAATGCACAGTCATTACAGCATTGCATCAGCAAACACAGGAACAAAACGATAGTGAAATTAAACCGAAGAGAGACTAATTCTTATTCAATACATTAAAGAAGGAAACATTATACAACATCGCCATCTACTGTCAGGACAGCATAAAGTCCTCCTTTTACTTATAATAAGTTCTGCTCTGTTGCATATGACAACACCCTTTCTCAACAGTAAGGACTTATTCAATCAAACCCAACTTTTTTATTAGTCTCTGATGTTTATCAGCATTCAACGCCTTCGTGAAAATGTCCGTTGTCATTTCTTCAGTAGGACAATACTCCAATTTCAATA
Organism: Oophaga sylvatica; assembly: GCA_033576555.1. Classification (NCBI taxonomy): domain Eukaryota; kingdom Metazoa; phylum Chordata; class Amphibia; order Anura; family Dendrobatidae; genus Oophaga; species Oophaga sylvatica. The sequence continues at coordinate 542,754,382 of JARQOD010000003.1, read as the reverse complement.
CTCCTTGGTCTTGATGATCTCTCAAGAAATGATATTTCACATCAATATGCTTGGTTCTTGGATTGACTCTTTCCATCTGAGCAAGAACAAGACATCCTTGATTGTCCTCTTTTAGTTTTGTTGGTTCCAACTGTGGTTGTCCTAGGTCTGTTAACAATTGTCTTAACCACAGTACTTCTTGACTCACATGTGCTGCTGCAACATATTCTGCTTATGTTGAAGATAGTGTCACAATTGACTGTTTCTTACTTGTCCAACTTATTGGTCCACCTGAGAGAAAAAAAATATGTCCACTGGTAGATCTTCTGTCAGTTGGATCTCCAACCCAATCTGCATCAACATATCCTGTTAAAATGCAATTATCACCTGTGGGTAATTTCAGCTTAACATTGCTAGTTCCTTTCAAATAATGTATTACTGTCTTCACGGCATTCCAATCAGCTTTATTTGGTTTTGATACCTTTCTACTCAGGATTCCTACTGCTGCTGCGATGTCTGGTCTTGTAATGGTCGCTAGATACAGCAGTTTTCTGATTGCTGTTCTGTATTCTTCATTGTTTGGTAGCATATTTTCTTCACTGTTCATCTCTTTGAGATAATTAGTTTCCATTGGAGACTTTACTGTTTTTGTATCCTTTAGTCCAAATTTTTCTGCTATGTCTTGAATCATGTGATTTTGATTCAGTAGGAAACTTCCGTCTTCTTCTCTTTCTATCTGTATTCCTAGGTACTGTTTTACATTTTCCATGTCTTTGATTTCAAAATTTTGTTTCAGGATTTTTAGAATGTTTTCTTTATCCCTTTCTTGTTTAAAACAAATCAAAATGTCGTCTACATATATAGTACATAAATCCATCTATTACTCAGCCTTTTTGTGTACAGCAGGGATCAGCTTTGCTTCTTTGAAATTTTTTCATTTGTTATACTTCCTGATTTTGTCATTCCACCGCTTTAGCTGCTTGTTTTAAACCATATATGCTTTTCTGTAGTTTGCAAACTTTTTTTTGGATTTCTTTCATCTTTGAATCCTGGAGGTTGTTCCATGTAAATGTCTTTTGTTAAATCTCCATTCAAAAAAGCTGTCTTTACATCCAGATGTCTTAGTTCCATCTGTTCCACTGCCCGCAACTGTAAGTAAAGTTTTTATTTTAGTGTGTTTGACAACTGGAGCAAATGTTTCATCATAGTCTTCTCCATATTTTTGAGAATACCCTTTAGCTACAAGTCTTGCTCGATATCTTTCAGGGGTGCCATCTGTTTGGTATTTTACTTTAAAAAATCCATTTACAAACCTATGGCTTTTCTTTCCCTTTTGGCAAATCTATTAGTGTCCATGTATTTGAATCATGCATGGATTTAATTTCTGTTTCTGTTGCTTCTATCAATTTATTAGCTTCCCTTCAGGAAGTTTAGATTTTGTCTTTCCAAGAGGTAGGTTCATAGATTTTTCTTAAAACTTGTCTTGTATGAGAGACATTTTGGTGGTTTTCCTTTGTTCTCTCTTATTTAACGCTTGGGTTTTGTGTCTGTTTGTAGTGTGATTCTTTACTTTCAGTATTTTGTTCTTTCCATTCATTTCTACTTCTTTCTCATCAGATATTTCTTCAAGTTATGTCACTATTGTTTTTTCTCATTTTTTGTTTCAACTGAAATCATAATGTCTTCATTTAAATCTTCAATGAATGTCACACTGTTACTCACTGTAACTCCGTCTGTTTTGGGATCTAGGATTCTATATCCTTTGCAAATTTTCACTATATCCAACGAATATTCCTTCCTGGATCTGTTTGAAGTTTGGAACGTTTTCTGTTTGGAAAAATAAAAAACTTACTTTCCCAAAAAATTTTAAATGATTGACACTTGGTTTCAAACCTTGCCCAGTTCAAAA
>JARQOD010000003.1:542723906-542752394 GCA_033576555.1 Oophaga sylvatica | reverse complement strand
AAACTTTCAAAGGCTGTCCAGCCGTGGAAGGCTAACAGTAGTTCCATAAGCCTTCCACTTACGGATGATGCTCCCAACAGTGGAGACAGGTAGGCCCAACTCCTTGGAAAGGTTTTTGTACCCATTGCCAGCCTTGTGACCCTCCACGATCTTGTCTCTGATGGCCTTGGAATGCTCCTTTGTCTTTCCATGTTAACCATGTATGAGTGCTGTTCACAAGTTTGGGGAGGGTCTTAAATAGTCAGAAAAGGCTGGCAAAAGAGATCATTAATCCACACATGTGAAGCTCATTATTCTTGGTGCCTGAACTACTTCTTAATACTTTAGGGGGACCAAACAGAATTCTTGTGGTTTGAGGGGTTGAATAATAAATGACACTCTGAATTAACTTTTAACGTTTTAAAAAAAAAAAAAAAAAAATTATAAAATTTTTTTTGCTGCAGTGCATTTCCCACTTCCAGGCTGATCTACAGTACAAATGTCACAATGCCAAGTTAATTCCGCATGTGTCAACCAGCTAAATCTGCAGGGGGTTGAATACTACTTGTAGGCACTGTATATTGCTGGCGCTTCTCTTAGATATTCTGGCTTTTCTTAGTAGGTGCCCGTTGTGTCCATCAATACTATTGAATTTTGGTGGATCACTATGTATCTAAATCCATGCATACGATTGATTATTATACAATTGATATTTTTGTACAATTATTATGTGTAATTATAAATAAATGTAATATTTTGAGATACATTTTTGACTATTTGTTCTCCGGTAATTTCTGGGCTCTTCAGCTAGTAGCATATAAACTGAAAAAAGAGCGCATGTCCGACCACTGAGCTCACTGTACTTTTGCTAGTGTGATTTATTGAGGTGAGTTTAATAGTCCTCAGTTATAGAAGATACCATCACTACTTAAATGAAAGGAACAGTCATGAAAGAGTAACACCACAGTTATGGTGGTGTTACTTCTGGTAACCCCTACCAGCGCCAGCCAGAGCAGCAAAACATCTATAATATTTTTTTAACATATTTGAGTGCCCTTTTAACTGCAACCATATTGGTGGACGTCTGGGTCTTCAGATCCTCACCAAGTGCTCAAAAAAACTTTAAGAGACATGTAGCTCAGACGAAAAAAAATGCACGTCTACTGCCGGAGTGTGCAAACAGAATGGGGTACGGATTCAATAGATCGCATAGGGTACAAATCCTATACTTTCTACTGAATCCTTACTCCCATGCTTATGTTTTCTAGACAGTCATATAAAAAGAGAAAACTATTTTTTCTTTTTGTTTCCTTTATCATCAAACTCAGTTCCACAAATGTCTCAATGTCATCTAGCTGGTTTCACACATCCGGCGGCGCCTTGCGGCGCCCCGGCATTTCCCGCAGCGCCGCATCTGAAAATCTGATGCCGCATGCGGCTTTTTTCGCATTGACATGCATTAGCGCGCATGGCCGCATGTCAATGCGTTGCATGCGGTTTGTCGGATGCGGCGCAAATGTACATTGCGGCGGCCGACAAAACGCTGCATGTAACGTTTTTTTTTTTGCCGGATGTTCTATCTCTCCAAGCATCAGAAACCATCCGCAAAAACCATTTGGGCGCGGAAGTGTGAAAGCTTTTCACTGCGGCGCTGCGGTAAATGCGGGGCGCCGTTTAGGCCCCGCCGATTGTGAAGAGGCTTAAGTGACTGTTCATACATTGATATTTTGATAGCAATCGAATCACAATTTATTTTCTTCCTGTACTACTATCAATCCTTGTAAAAACATAGTTTAAAAAAAAAACTGTAATTAATCCATGTCACGACTGCTACTAATGAAATATATGGATGTCATGGTATACTACTCTGCAAAACTGCAATGTGTGCAACCACCCCTAGATATCAACGAGATACTGCCGGGAATACGCGCATTGTTCTCTGATGTCTTGAAATAATGGAGAAAATCGTATTGTACTTTTACTTTAAAATTACTGTATAAATTGGGTTTAGTTAATTACAAAAATAATCTTCTTGTATCAATGTCTGTGGGTCTAGTACTTTCTTTTTTTTTAATTTAAACAAATGGCACTAGTTTATTTCAAAGTCCCTTTGTAGCTTGTGCATCTGGTAATGTACTGCTGTGTGGAGGAATACAAAGGCATGCATTGTGAATAAATAATGTGTTGTAAGTCTGAACATTTCAGACTTTCAAGAGTAAATCTAATAACAGTCATTATAAAAGAAGGCACTGAGGCTTTTTTGATGTTCAGTGATGTTTTCTGATTTCAACTGACCTATAGGGCCTGATTCATTATTGAATTTCCTCCTGCTTTTTGTTCCTTTTTTAGTGTTTTGATCTTTTTTTTGGTTGCGCCATATTCATTTTTCCATTTGCGCCTTTTTAACGTTTGTGTGTGACATTGTGGGCAGAGTTTAGGCCTTCCAGATTTCATCACCTGATTCAACATTTGAGATACTTCCAAAAGTGGCAAATTTGTTGGAAATGTATTCCCCTGGAGTGATTTTATGTTTATGTTTCTGTCATTTCGGGAAACAAGTGACTTTATGAGCTAAAAAGTTTCAGACAAAGTTAAAGGTCGTCTTGGAGGGAATATACAATATATCGCTGCCCTTTGTGACGTAAACCACCTTCCTGTTCAGATAACATTATACGTCACGCCCCGTTATCTCGCCAACACTGATGCACCAGCCAGGTCTAGAGGCTCTGTATTCAGCAGTAGGGTCTACATTTGGTTACTAGGCCTGCCTGGAGGTGTCATGTTGATTCTGTGACTTTGCCAGTGTGGAGCCCAGCTGCGCTTGGTGCCACAAATCCTAGAAGGGTGCACTAAAGGATTCATCCACAAGAGGCCCTCAGAGCATTCACACACCTTCTCCCTTCCTCAGACCACCAGAGGGAGCCTGCATAGGTAGATAAAAAGGAGGGAGAAGGCAGGAAGTCAGTTACTCTAGGGAGGACACTCTAGGAACATAACAGTTGACTCTAGCAGAGAACACTCTGAGACACAGAAACAGGTCAGTCTGCAGTGTGATACTCACTCAGCTCAAGTCAGCGAGCTAGGAGTGTGCCGACGCTCTAGAGAGGGCAGAAGAGGCAGCCCACTAACTGCCAGTGTGTATAGCCTAGTGAGGGCTCAAGTAGGCCAAAGGCTAAAGGAGAGAGTAGCAAGAGGGCAGAGGAGCCTTACCAGCTCACTCCAGAAAGCACATACGGACACCGGGTCCGAGCTTACAGGGATCTCTACGACCCAGTAGTAGACAACCGGAATTCCTGGAGGACTACAGGTCCCAGGAGCACCCAAGAGCTGATACGTAACAGAGCCAGGAGACACGGAGGGCCTACAAGCAGGGAGTGTGTACTCCAGGAGAAGGCCCTACCACAAAGTCAGCCGGTGCAGGACAGAGACAAAGTTAGGCCTAGCTACAGGCAGGTCAGAAACTGACTACAGAGAGGCAAGTAACAGGAGGCCCTACACCTGCTCACTGGGGAGAATCCGGATGTGCACCCTTCACCCTACAGTGCTCCGGGATGTTCCTGCACTAACTCCAGTAAAGGTACAGAAGTGACTTGTGTGTGTGCTCCCATTCTTGTTCTTACCCGGCTGGATTCCCTCCGTCCTGCATCCCTACACTTACACTGCCCTGAAGGCCTGCTCCACCTGTGGGGAGTGATACCATCGAAGCTGCCACAACACCGGCCTCAGTGGACTGCTGCAGCGCTGGTGATCCTCACCAGACACCACAGGTGACATCACGATTCACTGACATTATCCCCTGTAAATATTCCCTTTTTAAGGGTGAGCGCCCAGTGCCACGGACCGAGCCGTGGCCACCGTGACATCCCCCATAGAAATCAACGGGCTCGGGTCCGAGTACCCCACAGCCCTGGTGGGCGGCTCACCAGTATCAGGATCCTCCCATATCACCCCTGAACAACCAACACTGACAGGAGTGGACATTTGGAGGCATACCCGACCCATTACACAGAGGATGATGGTGAAATGATGAAATCTGTTGTCCTGATGTAAAGCCAGACGATGGAGCATTATTCTGCTGCCAACCATATGGGGAGGGTCCTTTTGAATATCTTAATTTACAAATAGATTACTAACTGTGGATGACAGTAGGCCTGTGAGCACCTTGGACTTTTGGACTCCATTACAACCGCTGTAACCCCTTCATTTATGCCATCTCAGAGCTCTATTAGCCAAAGTGCAAAATAAGGTGAGTAGAAGAACAGTTAATGGGCAAAAAACATGACATGCCAGTTATCTGTAACTTCTAAGTACAGACTTCTAAGAATTATGTCTGATTAACACCACACAAAAAGTCAATAGCTTACAGCTTTTATGATCTTGTCTTTTTTCCAGCAATGATATGGTAAAATTTTAGAAATTCTGTATCTTGGAGAGGGTGTCATTCTGGTTAGCATATACTGTAGTTATTCCTAATCACTAGTAATAGATGAGAATGATGAAATGATAAGTATTAAGGAAACTTTGTCTATTCTGAGTAATACAAAAAGTCATAATACTACTGTAGATGAGGTAAAATATAGTTAAACTATGATATAGGAAAGATGTATATCTTCGTACCGTGTTAGCCAGTAGATAGAAAAATATTTAGACTTGAGAGTCCTCATGTGATACCTTTAATGGCTAACTGAAAGATGGTAACAAATTGCAAGCTTTCGAGAATACTCCGGTCTCTTCATCAGCAAACTATAAAGTCACCAAAGTTTCAACAAACTTTACATAAACAAAGATAAGTTTTAATATGTCTGATTACAGAAATGCCTAGACTTTTTTTTGATCGCTGGTCTCCCACTGGCCAGCACGCATCGCTGCGTGTGGCAGGCAGGAGACCAGCGATCAACTGGTAACCAAGGTACACATCAGGTTTCCAGGCGCGGGGCGGTGCCTGGAAACCCGATGTGTACGTTGGATACCAGCGTGCTGCTGCAGGGGAGCTGGTAACCAAGGTACACATCGGGTTTCCAGGCACCGTGCAGCGCCTGGAAACCCGATGTGTACCTTGGTTACCAGCTCCCTGCATCAGCAGGCTGGTATCCAACGTACACTGCGGGTTACTAAGCGACGTTACCCGCAGTGTCGCTGTCCTGATCGCTGCCTGAGCTGCCTGTTTGGCAGCTCAGCAGCGATCATGTAGCGACACACCAGCGATCCTGACAAGTTCATATCGTTGTCGGGATTGCTGGTGCGTCGCTATGTGAGACAGGGCCCTAAGTGTTCTACTATCTTAGCTTAGTGCTGAATTTGCAACCTGCAGAAGAGGACACAGCAAGTAGAGCGACAGAGCCTAAGAAGTTTGCAGACCAATGTGTGAAGCAGTTTGTAATGTGTTTCTGCGCAAGAGTCGGAACACACTGGAAAGTGCTGCCGATCACCAAGTGGAAACCAAAGCAGACTTGATGAAGGGTCACAAAGTTTTCTAGTTTTAAGGTTGAAAGATACACCTGACCATTTGCTAGAGCCCCTGACGGTGGGGTTCAACTTGACTCCAGATGGACGCCAGGTGCTACTGTAGGACTGACCTGCTGAGCAGTGACAGCTGACCTCCAAGGGGGACAGGGAATCAGGTCCGGCCAGGAACTGGTTAGCAGGAGGGTACGGCTGGTAGACAGGTGTGAAATCAGGCACAAGCAGGACTGGTATAGTAACACAGGATGGCCACAGGTACAAGATTACGGGTGCAGTTCACAAGTGCAGAATCAGGCAGATCAGGAGCAGGACTAGGCACGGTCAGGATGAATACGGCTATGGGTTCAGCGGAACGTACTGAAACAGGTGCAGACAGGGCGGACAGAGTCAAGTAAGCGGAGTGGACAGGATCAGAGAGCACAGGTACAGGGATCTAACAACTAGCTAGCAGAATATTCACTGATTAATTAAAGCTGCTAAGGCACCTTCCAATAGGGGAAGATGCCTTATATACCAAACGCCTCCCAGCTATTGACTGGGGACATTTTTACCAATGCGTGCTGGCCCTTTTAGAGGAAGGGAGCGTGCAGGTACCCTAAGCACGTTCCCAGGTCCCCTGCGGAAGGGACACATGAAGGGGAGCCGTACCGCTGTAACAATCCCATGATTTTATTTGCCTTGGCAACAGCTGCCTAACATTAGTCACTAAAGTTAAGTTTGGTGTCCACCCATACCCATAGGGTTTTTTTCAGTGAAAGTTTGACCTAGTGTTCTTTTTATTTAGTACATAATTATACATTTTGTTTCCTAAGCCCAAGTGTATGACTTTACATTTCTGCAAATGTTGAAATTCTACACTGTATTCCTTCTTTAAGGTCATTAATAAGTATGTGAAAAAGAAAAGGGGCCAATACTGACCCACTGTGGTACCCTGCTGTTAACTAAGATAGAATCAGAGGCTGTTCCATTAATAACCACCCTCTGTTTCCTGTCAATCAACCAGTTGTTAACTCAATCACATATATTTTCTTAGTCCCATTGATCTCATTGTATGTATCAACCTTTTATGCGGCACCATATTGAATGCCTTTGAAAAGTCCAGATAGACAACATTCACATGCTTACCCTGGTCCAATCTGGGACTTACCATCCCTCCTAATAGAAGCTTATCAGATTAGTTTGACAGGACTGAACCCATGTTGATGCTGGATTATGATGAGGATATTTTTATAGAGAAAAAGCATCTCTTAGAAATCCCTCAAAGATTTGGCCCAGAGTAAAGGTTAAACTTTACAGTCCTATAGTTTCTAGCTCATTTTTTTTTTTACCCCTTTTTGAATATTGGACCACATTTGCTTTTCTCCGGACCTGTGGTACAGGAATCCTTGAATATTAACAATATTAGAATTATCAGGGAAAGCGTGGAGAAGGACTCTTGATCCCCACTCATTGTACAAGAGTTAATAGGCATGGATTATTTCCAGCAGCATCACTGAGTTGGCTTGGTTTCTATGATTCTAGCAAAGAGCAGATACTTTGCTGGTCATGTGTAGACTATCACACAGGCACTGTACGTGGTCACCTGGCAGCTCAAAAATGGCTACCATGAACAGATTTAGAGTAAGCTACTCCATTTTCCAGAACTCAGGGGTTGTCTTGGCCTTCACCCTTTAACCCCTTGTAACATTTCCAGGGGGTTTAGCTCTAGGATCGCTGTCTGGGTAGACAGAATGGCATGAAAACAGTTCATTCAGACAGCAGTTCTGGTGCAAAACTGGCCGCAACCAGCTTTATAAAGTCCACAGCAAACAGATTAAAACAAAGCATAAACAGAAAACTTGGGCTTGTCTAGCCTCTAATTACACTTAGATAGATGGCCCTCTCTATCCGGGACCCAGACTCTACCAGTCTGTGCCCAAAACAACACATATCACATATGTTACCAGTATGGAGCTTCACAGATACTCCTCCTTGTGTCTGAAGGCACCTTCCATGTCCAGACTTGAGAGAGATCCACTCCTATTCAGCCGCTCTTCACACGGATTCGCACTGAGACTACTCCTATGTCCGGGGTCCTTCCTGCACCCAGACTGAGATAGCTCAAACACTCTTGGAGACTGCTTCCTTGTGCCAGGACACCTCTCTGTGTCCAGGCTAAAGACAGCTCTAACACTCTTGGAGACTGCTTCCTTGTGCCAGGACACCTCTCTGTGTCCAGGCTAAAGACAGCTCTAACACTCTTGGAGACTGTTTCTTGTGCCAGGACACCTTCCTGTGTCCAGGCTAAACTAGCTCTAACACTCTTGGAGACTGTTTCTTGTGCCGAGACACCTTCCTGTGTCCAGGCTAAACTAGCTCTCAGATTGTGTTTGCAGACACCTACTTCTGGTCTCCTAATTAAGACCTGAGTAGTTTCAGGCTTGTGCTGCAAGTGTGTGCTGAATGTGAGGTGTAGTGACCTTTCTCTACCACTAGGTTTACAAAGCCACACATTTCCCTTATACCTAGGTGAAATGTACACCCCATTCATCACATATTCACTCACTGTCTCACATATCCCCTCCCTCTTCTCCAGACCGGAGGGCTGGTCATCCAGACCGGAGGGCTGGTCAACAATCCAACAGAGACAGTGAACTCTGGACCAGTCATGGCCCTCATCAGCTTCATCTTCACTGTCATTTGTATCGTCACCTGAGTCATAGCCAACATCAACTTTCTCTTCATCTGAAGCATCCGCACTACCCTGTACCCTCCCAGGCCTATGCTCTCTGCGGGCCTCGGGTATCCTGCACGGTTTCATCTTGACCTTAGGGCCGGGCTCAGTTTCGATATAGTGCCTGGCCAGAGAAGTACGACCCGGCACATCAGAACACTTCTGCTGACTCTTCCTCAGAAACTCACGTACCTCCTGTCTCTGGTGCACTGACCATTTGTCACCAACTATCACAGAAGGTATAGGGGGTTTTTCACTTTTCTCCAATTCCCCATTTATTCCAGCTTTCCAGTTCTCCCTGATAGCGGCATCTGTATACTCAGAACCCGCCGGATTCTTCTCTTCCACCACGTTCTGCATCCCATCTGGGCTCCCGTGTGTCTGTAGCGGCAACGGAGTGACACATCGCTTTTCCCATTTGTTGGGACGTGGCTCCGATGTAGCCTCCCTGAAAGTGCGCTTGAGCTCACCAATGCCAGCTACTGATCCGGACCGTAACCCGTCCACGCCGCTGTCTTCGGCAGAAACAGATTCCTGGACAGAGTCAGTCCCCATATCTTCAGTCTTGTTCCTCACAGTTTCACTTGAAACCTCAGCTTCTGATGAGGCATCTGGCTTGGTGACCACCACTTCCATGGCTTTTCCACCTCTGCAGCATCACCTTCAGAGTCCTTGGCATGATGCAGATCCACACCACACACCGACAACTTCTCATCTTCAACAGCATCCACTTGTGCTGTGTTCAGTTTCAGAGTCCTGCCTTTAAAGCTCAGCTCTCCTCCTTTCACCTTAGTCTTCGCCAGGGAACCGGCTAACTGTAAAACATCTTCAGATGCCATCTTCTGTCTGGCTGTAAGGTCAGCATCAGCTTTCTTCTCAGGACTCTCAACCTCCTCTGCTACCATGCCTTCCTCATTTGCACTGGTTGCTTTATGGTCATCAGATGATTCACTATCACTATCTGACCCCTTTTTCTCAGCCACATCTGGCTCACTGTCAGAGTTATACAATTCATTTTCATTCATGTCCTGCTCACTGTCAGGTTATACAATTCATTTTCATTCACATCCTGATCTGGAACCTTAGTTAACATGTCATCCACAACATTAACTTCACCATCTGGTCCCTCAAGTATGTGACTATGTGACAACCCCAGCACTATACTTCTATATAGCTCAGGAACTAGGAGCTGACTCACGACCTCTCCCTGGACTTCAGTGTCCCTATACAATAGGCTATTGTCCATGGCAGCATGAGGAAACCTCTCCTCAGAGCCAGGCTCCTGGGAAACCTCATTTAGAACACTCATATTTTCCTGTGCCGTCCTAAGAGAGGGGTCTCGCCACTGCTCACTCTCAAAATTGTCACAGGACACAGGTAAGTAAGGGACACTCGGTTCCCGAGAACCATCATCCTCGTCTCCCAACATCACCTGCAAAGGAATTTCATCTTTATCATGATCATCATCAGTATCATCACTATTATGATTAGCATCATCATCATTATCAATATCAGCATCATGGTCATCATCATTATCATGATCATCATTATCATTATCAATATCAGCATCATTATCATGGTCATCATCATTATCATGATCATCATCATTATCACATAATTTTAATGGCCCACTAGCATTGTGTTCCGCCCCTCGGGACTGCGCACCCTCAATAGAGCTTCATCACACTGTTCATCAAAATCACCCTTCCCCCAGAGATCCTTAGACCGGGGAAAGTCATTACCCAATATGACGGGTTGCACCAGGTTCTTCACTACCCCCACTTCATATGAAACCTCCCGAGTTTGGGGACCAAGTCCACGGCAGTCTCGGGGTAGACTTTGGTGTCTCCACGGATGCACACCATACTCAGGCGCTTATCAGGGATAAAGTCCCTATCAATCAGGCTGTCACATACGGAAGTCACTGGACTCTCTGAGTCCAAGAGGGCCTGTGCTGGGCAGTCACTTACAACCACCGGGGACCCCTGTGGTCCAGTCTCTTCGGCTGAGGTGGACACACACACAGGCTCTGCGCAGGGAGAGAGGGATCTGCCAACATCACAACACATAGGCTCCCCCTCTATTGGACAGTCGGCTGCAATTTCACGCCAGCTCCAACACTGTCCATCACACTCTCCCACCCACATGTCCCCTCGGGCCTGAACCCGCTTATCAGCATACCCCATGTCCCCAACAGCTGGAACGCTCTTACCGCGAGAGTTCAGCGTCCGGGAACTCCGAAGTGACGACCTCTCAGACGGCTGTACCTCAGGAGGACGTGCTTGGGTGTAGCGGTCCACTATCACCTTTTCAACTCCATAATCAAGCCTGCTGACTGCAGACTTCCAACTGTATCTCCAGTCATGTACTCCCCTGGCACGGGCTGTCACCGTAACACCCAGCCGGGTAAGAATCTCCTCTTTCAGCTTGCCATAGTCTTGGCTGTCCTGCTCGCTCAGGTCAGCATAGGCCCTTTGGGGCTCTCCAATCAGATAGGGTGCGACCATCATGGCCCATTCAGATAGGGGCAGATTCTCCTTCTCTGCCAATCTCTCAAACCTAGTGAGATATACCTCCACATCATCACGAGGTGTCATCTTTTTCAGGGACCGTCTTACCGCCTTCTTTACAGCGGACAACGCAGGTACCTTCACAACATTACTCTGGGACGAGGTGTTGAGAGCTGCAATCTGCTCAAAAAACAACCGGTCATTCTCCTGCTGCTGCTGCAGGAATTGCTGCTGGGCCTGCTGCATGCGCTGCTGGTGCTGCAGGCGCTGCTGCTCCATGCTCTGCTGCAGGCTCCGCTGGGCCTGGGCCAGGTACTCAATGAGCTCCTCCATACTGCCGGACTTATCTGTCTCAACCCCGGCAGTTTTATGTTGCACATTAACTTGTGCCATTTGTTCAAACAGCGCCTCCATGCTGTCATCCATGCTGTCAGACTTCTCTGTCTTAACAACGGCAGTCTTCACTCAAGACATACACACTCTACAGTCTTTTCCATAGAAAAATTCAGCTCTGCTGTGCAGACACTTTTTTTTTTTTCAAAGTCTATTAGGGCTACTGTCTCTTTAAGACTGCTCCACAGACTTTTCTCCTTTGCTGCTGCACACTCCACAGTCTTTTCCACAACAAGTTCAGTTTTGCTGTGCAGACACACCTTTTTTTTTTCTCTTTGCAAACTCTATTAGGGCTACTGTCTCTTTAAGACTTGCTCCAATCAGACATTTCTCTTGACACACTTTTTTTTTTTCTCTGCTGCTATTTCAACAGACCTCACCCTTCTTGCTGTCTTTAAGCCTCTGTGCTGCATGCACCCTCCAGCACTAACTGTATCAGCCACTGCGCTGCCCCAGCATTCTCCGCCAATTGTAACATTTCCAGGGGGTTTAGCTCTAGGATCGCTGTCTGGGTAGACAGAATGGCATGAAAACAGTTCATTCAGACAGCAGTTCTGGTGCAAAACTGGCCGCAACCAGCTTTATTAAAGTCCACAGCAAACAGATTAAAACAAAGCATAAACAGAAAACCTGGGCTTGTCTAGCCTCTAATTACACTTAGATAGATGGCCCTCTCTATCCGGGACCCAGACTCTACCAGTCTGTCCCAAAACAACACATATCACATATGTTACCAGTATGGAGCTTCACAGATACTCCTCCTTGTGTCTGAAGGCACCTTCCATGTCCAGACTTGAGAGAGATCCACTCCTATTCAGCCGCTCTTCACACGGATTCCACTGAGACTACTCCTATGTCCGGGGTCCTTCCTGCACCCAGACTGAGATAGCTCAAACACTCTTGGAGACTGTTTCCTTGTGCCAGGACACCTCTCTGTGTCCAGGCTAAAGACAGCTCTAACACTCTTGGAGACTGCTTCCTTGTGCCAGGACACCTCTCTGTGTCCAGGCTAAAGACAGCTCTAACACTCTTGGAGACTGTTTCTTGTGCCAGGACACCTTCCTGTGTCCAGGCTAAACTAGCTCTAACACTCTTGGAGACTGTTTCTTGTGCCGAGACACCTTCCTGTGTCCAGGCTAAACTAGCTCTCAGATTGTGTTTGCAGACACCTACTTCTGGTCTCCTAATTAAGACCTGAGTAGTTTCAGGCTTGTGCTGCAAGTGTGTGCTGAATGTGAGGTGTAGTGACCTTTCTCTACCACTAGGTTTACAAAGCCACACATTTCCCTTATACCTAGGTGAAATGTACACCCCATTCATCACATATTCACTCACTGTCTCACACCCTGTACAGGGATTTGGACTTAAACAGGGGTCCCTGAGCTAGGAACACAAGAGTCAGCTGCTGTTCTGTGGCGAGCGCTGGCAAGAAGGATAGTCAGGTAACTAGGTCAGAATTCAGGAGGAACAGGAGGTATAAAATCATCAAGCAGTAGAAACGTCAATAAACTAGCTGAGGTCAGGGAATAAAATAAATCAAGATGAAACACCAGATGCACAGAACACAATTGAAGCCAGGCACACATGTAGTTAAAATTGCTGGTGCCCCTCGTTTAATGACAGAAAAACATACAATGGTCTCAGAAATAACTTGAATCTGACAAAAGTAATAATAAATCAAATATCTATGAAAATGAACAAATAAAAGTCAGACATTGCTTTTCGACCATGCTTCCACGGAATTTAAAAAAAAATAAAACTCATGAAATAGGCCTGGACAGAAATGATGGTACCCCTGAAAATAATGTGACAAACGGGACACTAATTAGCATCACAGGTGTCTACAATCTTGGAATCAGTGAGTGGGCCTGTATAGAATGTTACAGATCTCACTGTACTGTTTGGTGACATGGTGTGTATCACACTCATCATGGACCCGAGGAAGCAAAGGAAAGAATTGTCTCAGGAGGTTAGAAAGAAAATTATAGACAAACATGTTATAGGTAAAAGTTATAAGACCATCTCCAAGCAGCTTGATGCTCTTGTGACTACAGTTGCACATATTATTCACAAATTTAAGCTCCATGGGACGTAGCCAACCTCTCTGGATGTGGCCACAGGAAGAAAAGTGATGACAAATCAAAGAGATGGATAATACGAATGGTAACAAAAGAGCCCAGAAAAACTTCTAAACAGATTAAAGGTGAACTTCAAGCTCAAGGAACATCAGAGTCAGATTGCACCATCCGTTGTTGTAAGAGCCAAAGTGGAGGACACCATTGTTGAAAAAAAATCATAAAAAAGCCAGACTGGAATTTGACAAACTACATGTTGACAAGCCACAAAGCTTCCGGGAGAATGTCCTATGGACAGATGAGACAAAAATTGACCTTTTTGGCAAGGCACATCAGCTCTATATTCACAGATGGAAAATGAAGCTTATCAAGAAAAGAACACTGTCCCTACTGTGAAACATGGAGGAGGCTCTGTTATGTTCTTGGGCTGCTTTGCTGCATCTAGCACAGGATGTCTAGAATCTGTGCTGGGTAAAATGAAATCTCAAGACTATCAAGGGATTCTAGAGAGAAATGTGCTGCCCAGTGTCAGAAAGCTTGATCTCAGTCGCAGGTCATGGGTCTTGCAACAGGATAATGACCCAAAACACACAGCTAAAAACACCCAAGAATGGCTAAGAGGAAAACCCTGGACTATTCTGAAGTGGCCTTCTATGAGCCCTGACCTAAATCCTATTGAGTATCTTTGGAACAAGCTGAAACATGCCGTCTGAAAAAGGAAACCTTCAAACACGAGACAACTGGAGCAGTTTGCTCTTGAGGAGTGGGCCAAAATACCTGTTGAGAGGTGCAGAAGTCTCATTGACAGTTACAGGAATCGTTTGATTGCAGTGATTGCCTCAAAAGGTTGTGCAACAAAACATTAAGTTAAGGGTACCATCATTTCAGTCCAGGCCTATTTCATGATTTTTTTTTTTTTTTTAAATTCTGTGGAAGCATGGTTGTAAAGCAATGTCTGACTTTCATTTGTTCATTTTCACAGATTTTTGATTTATTATTTTTGTCAGACTCAAGTTATTTCTGCGACTATTGTGGGTTTTTCTGTCATTAAACGAGGGGTACCAACAATTTTGACCACGTGTGTAGCACAAACATTGGCTGGCAGTGGGAACTGCCTCTCAGGGGTTTATGTATTGTACATCCCCACCCAGTGCTGACAACAGGGAAAAACCCAAACAGGATTAACCCCAAAGTTTCTGGGCAGGCAGAGCCAAAGTCTCAGGAATAAAACAGGACTGATGCTGTCCAACATGACCAGCAACAAATGTACGGCACTGCCTAGTGGCCGACCCAGAAACATAGATGCCTAGTACATCGGCAGCTGGATTAAGCATAAATCATAAACCAAGATCTGTGTTTTTCTGGACGTAATCAAGTCTTTTACAGAAACTGCTAACAATTGTTTCAGTGTATTATTCCAAAACCACCAATGGCACTGATTACATCTAATAAAAAGTGTTGCTTTAAATTGTTCCTTGTTTGCTAATTGTTCATATGTATAAAGTCAGTAAAGAAGAATTCTGTGCAAAGTCTGGTGTATATCACAAGTTCCCATGGTACAAATTCACAGTTTTTACTGCTAATTACTGCTGTATTATCTCCTCCATGCTGCTAATAGTATGAGGAAAGACAGGGAGCAGGATCTCCTCTTCTGTATAGCAGCTGGTCTCTCCCCACTACAGAGGCAAGTTCAGAGAAAACTGATAATTAAAAGTAAAGCTTGAAGATGGCAAAACAGATAATGAATAGTCATAAATAGTATGATGAGTATAGATTCCTTATCTTGAAAAGGTAAAAGATTTAAAGGGAGCCTGTCAGCAAGATTGTGCACAGTAACCTACAGACAGTGTCAGAGTTGGCGCCATTATACTGATTAAAATGATACCTGGGTGAAGCAATCCATCTTGTGGTTGTTGTTTAATCTTTATTTTCAGTTTTGAGTTAATGATATGCTCGTGCTCTGGGGCGGCGCCTTTGGGGGGTCTTCATATGGTGCTCTGATTAGGTATTCCTAATGAAGACTGCTGACAGGTCACTGATTCCTCACTGACCTGCCCCTTAGTTTACATAATAAATATTATATATATCTTGGGGAAATCGCTGATAGCTGCTACTGCGCAGGTGCCGCTGGCGCCAACTTGGAGGAGGAATTATTTTTTTCTCTAGAAAGTTGGTGCTGCCGGCGCCTGCGCAGTAGCAGCTATCAGATCACCTATAGCTGCTACAGTGCAGGCACGGCCAGTGTCATTTTCAAACAGATTTTTTTTTAGGAATATCAGTAGAACAGCAATGAAATCGATCAGAAACACATTACATATGCGATCAGGCCACCGCCAGCGCCTGCCTGCAGAAGGGTTTTATTTTGTTTTTCCCCAAGATATACAGTACAGACCAAACGTTTGGACACACCTTCTCATTCAAAGATTTTTCTGTATTTTCATGACTATGAAAACTGTAAATTCACACTGAAGGCATCAAAACTATGAATTAACCCCTTCATGACCCAGCCTATTTTGACCTTAAAGACCTTGCCATATTTTGCAATTCTGACCAGTGTCCCTTTATGAGGTAATAACTCAGGAACGCTTCAATGGATCCTAGCGATTCTGAGATTGTTTTTTCGTGACATATTGGGCTTCATGTTAGTGGTAAATTAAGGTCGATAATTTTTGCGTTTATTTGTGAAAAAAATTGAAATTTGGCGAAAATTCTGAAAATTTTGTAATTTTCAAATTTTTAATTTTTATTCTGTTAAACCAGAGAGTTATGTGGCACAAAATAGTTAATAAATAACATTTCCCACATGTCTACTTTACATCAGCACAATTTTGGGAACAACATTTTTTTTTGTTAGGAAGTTATAAGGGTTAAAAGTTGACCAGCGATTTTTCCTTTTTACATCAAAATTTACAAAACCATTTTTTTAGGGACCACCTCACATTTGAAGTCACTTTGAGGGGTCTATATGGCAGAAAATACCCAAAAGTGACACCTTTATAAAAACTGCACCCCTCAAGCTACTCAAAACTACATTCAAGAAGATTATTAACCCTTCAGGTGCTTCACAGGAACTAAAGCAACGTGGAAGGAAAAAATGGACATTTTAATTTTTCCAACAAAAATTTTCTTTTAGCATCAATTTTTTCATTTTTACATGGGCATCAGGATAAAATGGATCCTAAAATTTGTTGGGCAATTTCTCCTGAGTACACAGATACCTCATATGTGGTCATAAACCACTGTATGGGCGCACGGCAGGGCTCAGAAGGGAAGGAGCGCCATTTGACTTTTTGAATAGAAAATATGCTGGAATATTTAGCGGTTGCCATGTCACATTTGGAGAGTCCCTGTGTGCCTAAACATTGGAGCTCCCCCACAAGTGACCCCATTTTGGAAACTAGACCTCCTAAGGAACTTATCTAGATGCATAGTGATCACTTTGAACCCCAAGGTGCTTCACAAATTGATCTGTAAAAAAAGAAAGTACTTTTTTTTCACAAAAATTTTCTTTTAGCCTCAGTTTTTTTCATTTTCACATGGGCAACAGTATAAATTGGATCCTAAAATTTGTTGGGCAATTTCTCCTGAGTACACCGATACCTCATATGTGGTCATAAACCACTGTTTGGGCGCACGGCAGGGCTCAGAAGGGAAGGAGCGCCATTTGACTTTTTGAATGGAAAATATGCTGGAATATTTAGCGGTTGCCATGTCGCATTTGGAGAGTCCCTGTGTGCCTAAACATTGGAGCTCCCCCACAAGTGACCCCATTTTGGAAACTAGACCCCCTAAGGAACTTATCTAGATGCATAGTGAGCACTTTGAACCCCCAGGTGCTTCACAAATTGATCCGTAAAAAAAAGAAAGTACTTTTTTTTCACAAAAATTTTCTTTTAGCCTCAGTTTTTTTCATTTTCACATGGGCAACAGTATAAATTGGATCCTAAAATTTGTTGGGCAATTTCTCCTGAGTACACAGATACCTCATATGTGGTCATAAACCACTGTTTGGGCGCACGGCAGGGCTCAGAAGGGAAGGAGCACCATTTAACTTTTTGAATTGAAAATATGCTGGAATATTTAGCGGTTGCCATGTCGCATTTGGAGAGTCCCTGTGTGCCTAAACATTGGAGCTCCCCCACAAGTGACCCCATTTCGGAAACTAGACCCCCTAAGGAACTTATCCAGATGCATAGTGAGCACTTTGAACCCCCAGGTGCTTCACAAATTGATCCGTAAAAAAAAGAAAGTACTTTTTTTTCACAAAAATTTTCTTTTAGCCTCAGTTTTTTTCATTTTCACATGGGCAACAGTATAAATTGGATCCTAAAATTTGTTGGGCAATTTCTCCTGAGTACACAGATACCTCATATGTGGTCATAAACCACTGTTTGGGCGCACGGCAGGGCTCAGAAGGGAATGAGCGCCATTTGACTTTTTGAATGGAAAATATGCTGGAATATTTAGCGGTTGCCATGTCGCATTTGGAGAGTCCCTGTGTGCCTAAACATTGGAGCTCCCCCACAAGTGACCCCATTTTGGAAACTAGACCCCCTAAGGAACTTATCTAGATGCATAGTGAGCACTTTGAACCTCCAGGTGCTTCACAGAAGTTTATAACGCAGAGCCGTGAAAATAAAAAATCATTTTTTTTCTCAAAAAAAGATTTTTTAGCCCACTATTTTTTATTTTCACAATGGTTACAGGAGAAATTGGACCCCAAAAGTTTTTGTCCAGTTTGTCCTGAGTACGCTAGTACCCCATATGTGGGGGGGAACCACTGTTTGGGCACACGTCAGGGCTCGGAAGGGATGTGGTGACGCTTTGAAATGCCGACTTGATGGAATGGTCTGTGGGCATCTTGTTACGTTTGCAGAGCCCCTGATGTGCCTAAACAGTAGAAACTCCCCACAAGTGACCCCATTTAGGAAACTAGAACCCGCAAAGAACTTATCTAGATGTGTGGTGAGCACTTTGAACCCCCAAGGGCTACACAGAAGTTTATAACCCCCGGGCATGAAAATAAAAAAATCATATTTTTTCCACAATCAGGATCTTTTAGTCCACAATTTTTTTATTTTCCCAAGGGTAACATGAGAAATTAGACCCCAAAAGTTGTTGTCCAATTTGTCCTGAGTATGCTGATATCCCATATTTGGGAGAAAACTACTGTATGGGCACACGTCGGGGCTCGGATGGGAAGTAGTGACGTTTTGAAATGCCCACTTGATGGAATGGTCTTCGGGCGTCATCTTACGTTTGCAGAGTCCCTGATGTGCCTAAACAGTAGAAACTCCCCACAAGTGACCCCATTTTGGAAACTAGATCCCCCAAGGAACTCCTATAGATATGTGATAAGCACTTTGAATCTCCAAGTCCTTCACAGAAGTTTATAACGCAGAGCCGTGAAAATATAAAATCATTTTTTTTCCACAAAAATAATTTTTAGTCCCCAATTTTTTTTCCCAATGTTAACAGGAGAAATTGGAACACCCAAAGTTGTTGTGCAATTTTTCCCGAGTACGCTGATACCTCATATGTGGGATAAACCACTGTTTGGGCATACGTCGCGGCTTGGAATAAAGGGAGCACTGTTTGACTTTTTAACGCAAAATTTGCAGGAATCAATGGTGGCGCCATGTCGCGTATGGAGACCCCCTGATGTGCCTAAATAGTGGAAACCCCTCAATTCTAACTCCAACACTAACCCCAACACACCCCTAACCCCAACCCTAACCCCTACACACACCTAACCCTAATACAAACCCTAATCATAACCCTAACCCCAACACACCCCTAACCCTAATCCCAACTCTAACCATAAACCTAACTACAAGCCTAACCCTAATTACAACCCTAACCCTAATTCCAACCCTAACTCAAATTCCAACCCCAACCGTAATTCTAACCTTAACCCTAATGCTAACCCTAACCCTAGTTCTAACCCTAAGGCTGGGTTCATATTGCGTTTTACCAGCCCGTTCAACACGTAGCGTTGACCGGCTGGTAACGGTATAGCATAACGCGATCGCGTTATGCTATACCCGCTAGCGCAGATGAATCAGCAGATAATCAGCCGCGGATCCGCAGCAAAATCAGTCGCGGATCAGCAACAAAATCCGCCGCGGATCAGCAGCAAAATCCGCCGCAGATCAGCAGCAAAATCCGCCGCGGATCAGCAGCGAAATCAGCCGCGGATCAGCAGCGAAATCCGCCGCGGATCAGCAGCGAAATCCTCCGCGGATCAGCAGCGAAATCCGCCGCGAATCAGCAGCAAAATCAGCGCAGATCAGCAGCAAAATCCGCAGCGGATCCGCAGCTAAATCCGCCGCGGATCCGCAGCGAAATCAGTAGCGGATCCGCAGCGAAATCCGCCGCGGATCAGCAGCGAAATCTGCCGTGGATCAGCAGCGAAATCCGCCGCGGATCAGCGGCGAAATCCGCCGCGGATCAGCAGCGAATCCGCAGTGGATCAGCAGCGAAATCCGCCGCGGATCAGCAGCGAAATCAGCCGCGGATCAGCAGCGAAATCCGCCGCGGATCAGCAGCGAAATCTGCCGCGGATCAGCAGCGAAATCGCCGCGAATCAGCAGCGAAATCCGCCGCGAATCAGCAGCGAAATCCGCCGCGAATCCGCAGCGAAATCCGCCGCGGATCCGCAGCGAATCAGCAGCAAAATCAGTCGCGGATCAGCAGCGAAATCCGCCGCGGATCCGCAGCGAAATCCGCCGCGGATCCACAGCGAAATCAGTCACGGATCCGCAGCGAAATCAGTAGCGGATCCGCAGCGAAATCAGTAGCGGATCCGCAGCGAAATCCGCCGCGGATCAGCAGCGAAATCCGCCGCGAATCAGCAGCAAAATCAGTTGCGGATCAGCAGCGAAATCCGCCGCGGATCCACAGCGAAATCCGCCGCGGATCAGCAGCGAAATCAGCCGCGGATCAGCAGCGAAATCAGCCGCGGATCCGCTGCGAAATCCGCCGCGGATCAGCAGCGAAAACTGCCGTGGATCAGCAGCGAAATCCGCCGCGGATCAGCGGCGAAATCCACCGCGGATCAGCAGCGAATCCGCAGTGGATCAGCAGCGAAATCCGCCGCGGATCAGCAGCGAAATCAGCCGCGGATCAGCAGCGAAATCCGCCGCGGATCAGCAGCGAAATCTGCCGCGGATCAGCAGCGAAATCCGCCGCGAATCAGCAGCGAAATCCGCCGCGAATCAGCAGCGAAATCCGCCGCGAATCCGCAGCGAAATCCGCCGCGGATCCGCAGCGAATCAGCAGCAAAATCAGTCGCGGATCAGCAGCAAAATCCGCCGCGGATCCGCAGCGAATCAGCAGCAAAATCAGTCGCGGATCAGCAGCGAAATCCGCCGCGGATCCGCAGCGAAATCCGCCGCGGATCCACAGCGAAATCAGTCACGGATCCGCAGCGAAATCAGTAGCGGATCCGCAGCGAAATCACTAGCGGATCCGCAGCGAAATCCGCCGCGGATCAGCAGCGAAATCCGCCGCGGATCAGCAGCGAAATCAGCCGCGGATCCGCAGCGAAATCCGCCGCGGATCCGCAGCGAAATCCGCCGCGGATCCACAGCGAAATCAGTCACGGATCCGCAGCGAAATCAGTAGCGGATCCGCAGCGAAATCACTAGCGGATCCGCAGCGAAATCCGCCGCGGATCAGCAGCGAAATCAGCCGCGGATCAGCAGCGAAATCAGCCGCGGATCCGCAGCGAAATCCGCCGCGGATCCGCAGCGAAATCCGCCGCGGATCAGCAGCGAAATCAGCCGCGGATCCGCAGCGGATCAGCAGCGAATCCGCCGCGGATCAGCAGCGAAATCCGCCGCGGATCAGCAGCGAAATCCGCCGCGGATCAGCAGCGAAATCAGCCGCGGATCAGCAGCGATATCTGCCGCGGATCCTCAGCGAAATCCGCCGCGGATCCGCAGCGAAATCCGCCGCGGATCAGCAGCGAAATCAGCCGCGGATCCGCCGCGAAATCCGCCACGGATCCGCAGCGAAATCCGCCGCGGATCAGCAGCGAAATCAGCCGCGGATCCGCCGCGAAATCCGCCGCGGATCCGCAGCGAAATCCGTCGCGGATCAGCCGCGATATCCGCCGCGGATCCGCAGCAAAATCCGCTAGGAAAAAAAAGAAAAAAAAATTTTTTTATTATTTGTCCCTACCTATGACGGGGGGGTTCATTTACTTTTTTTATTTTGATCACTGTGACAGTTTATCATAGTGATCAAAATAAATTTCTTTACAATGGAGGGCGCACTGCGCATGCGCCGGCCGGCGGGCGCACTGCGCATGCGCCCGCCATTTTCCAAGATGGCGGCGCCCATGAAGAATCCCGGGCAGCCGCCGGGACGGATCCAGGGACATCGGTGGACCGGGAGAGGTGAGTAGGGGACGTCGGAAGGTGAGGGGGGGGGATTGGAAGGTGAGGGGGGGTGATCGCAGGAGCAGGGGAGCAGACAGCAACGGCGGTGACCGATCGCTGCCATCTTTCGATGGCGGCGGCCGATCACCGCCGTGACATGGTGTGGGGGGGTCAGGTCTCGGTGTCCAGCCATGGCAGATGCTATTGCAGCATCGGCCATGGCTAGATTGTAATATTTCACCAGTTTCATTGGTGAAATATTACAAATCGCTCTGATTGGCAGTTTCACTTTTAACAGCCAATCAGAGCGATCGTGGCCACGTGGGGGTTAAGCCAACCCCCCTGTGGTGATGCAGTAAGGGTCCTGTTACTGCGGGTCAGGTGACCTTTCAGTGACCCCGGACCCCCCGACCCGCAGTAACATGATTTATAGCATGACGCCTACGTCGGCGTCATGGGTCGGGATGGCACAGGTTTTCATGACGCCGACGTAGGCGTCATGGGTCGGGAAGGGGTTAACACATGTAGAATTATACATTACACTTTACAAAAAAGTGTGAAACAACTGAAAATATTGACTTATATTCTAGGTTCTTCAAAGTAGCCACCTTTTGCTTAGATTACTGCTTTGCACGCAGAAAAGGTGAACGGATGGACTCTACATGCCTGGTTCCCACCATGAAGCATGGAGGAGGTGGTGTGATGGTGTGGGGGTGCTTTGCTGGTGACACTGTTGGGGATTTATTCAAAATTGAAGCGGTGAGCGGTCCAGCTCACCCCAAACCATCTCGATTGGGTTCAGGTCTGGTGACTGTGGAGGCCAGGTCATCTGGCATAGCACCCCATCACTCTCCTTCTTGGTCACATAGCCCTTACACAGCCTGGAGGTGTGTTTAGAGTCATTGTCCTGTTGAAAAATAAATAATGGTTCAACTAAACGCAAACCGGATGGAATAGCATGCTGCTGCAAGATCCTGTGGTAGCCATGCTGGTTCAGTAAGCCTTCAATTTTGAATAAATTGTTGTCATATGCAACAGAGCAGAACTTATTATAAGTAAAAGGAGGACTTTATGCTGACCTGATAGTAGATGGCGATGTTGTGTAATGTTTCCTTCTTTAATGTATTGAATAAGAATTAGTCTCTCTTCGGTTTAGTTTCACTTTCGTTTTGTTCCTGTGTTTGCTGATGCAATGCTGTAATGACTGTGCATTATTCCTTCACCTCATGTTCAGAGAAGTAAACGCTTGTTATCCCATGCAACTTGCTCTGTGAAGTTTCCTCTGCAAAGGTGTGGATTCAGAAGCTGTGCAACAGGTTATGGGCCCAGACACCCAGACCCAGGACACCCAGATACAGCGTACCCAGATACAGAGAATCCAGACACCACAGATACCCAGGACACTGGAACACTCAGCAAGACCCTGGTGAATGCAGAAGAATTCTTCAGTGCAAGTCTCTCCAAACAAGTAAGATAAGTTAAAAATGATGAATAGCACAGAGCTAAAACTCACAGTAGCTAAACTGAATGATGAGAACTATCAGCTATGGAAGTTCAAAGTATGTTATTGTCTAAAGATGATTTATGGGAAGTAATCACTACAGATAAACCTGATGAAGATAATCAGACATGGGATAAGAAAAATAGACAAGCGAGAGCCACCATCAGCTTATTAGTGGATGATGCTCAATTAATACATATAAGAAATAAAGAAACAGCGAAAGGAATGTGGGAAAAATTAAGAAAGCTATATGACAGACCCAGCTTAAATCACAAGTTATTTCTACTAAGAAAGCTGTACAGTATGAGACTAAATGCAGACAGTGACATGCAGAAGCATATATTCTCAATGATGGAAGTGATATCACAGCTAAGATCTATTGGTGAAGATATTAAGGAAAGCCATATAGCAGCAATGTTATTGTGCAGTTTACCAGATTCATATACAGCTATAATAAATGCACTAGAGACAAGACCAGAAACTGACGTTACATTAGAATTTGTGAAGACCAGACTCATAGATGAATATCAGAGAAGGAAAGAGCAAACAAATGATTCTTCTACTGAAAAAGATAATGGAAATGCTCTTAAAGCTACAGAACTTAAAAAACCCTATAATAAAGAGACAAAGAAATGCTTCAGATGTAAGAAAAAGGGACATTTAAAGAAAGACTGTACTATATGGAAAGCTGAACAACAGAAATTACACCATAAAGATAATATACAGAAGGTGAAAAACACAATTTCTGATTCATGTGAAAATAATTGGAATGGCACATTTAAAGTAACTGATATGAAATCATCACTTGGTTGGTTTATTGATTCAGGAGCAACGAGTCATATGACAAGTGACAAGAATTTCTTTACTGATCTTGATTTAAATAAAAAGTAGCCATTTATCTTGCAGATGGAAGCAGAATAACCATAGAAGGTATCGGACAAGGTATGCTAAATTGTTCAAACAAGTTCGGACAAGATTCAAAGATACTTGTACAGGATGTGTTGTATGTTCCAAAATTGGAAGGCGGATTATTATCTGTGAAACGTTTAACAGCAAAAGGACTTACAGTAAAATTCAAAGATAATGAGTGTGCAATTATTGCAGGAAACAAGATGATAACCAAAGTCAAGGCAGATGAACAATTATATCATTTTGACAAACCAAAGATGAAGGTATGTACACATGATCACAAAAACTGTATTCACATGTGGCATAGACGTCTAGGACATAGACACCCCGACAGTATAAGGGAACTACAGAGAAAAGAATTGACAAAAGATTAAGGCTAAGTGCACACGATCAGGAATAATTGCGTTTTTTTCGCGTTTTTTCCGCGATTTTCCGCGGTTAAACCGCGAAAAAAACGCAAGCATTAAGCATTCTATACTTGTTAATTGATTGCGCATGTTTTGTACACATGTTGCGGTATTTTCTGCGAAAAAAACGCTTTGCGGAAAATCTAGCAACATGTTCATTAATTTAGCGTAACCGCGGTGATTCCGCCGCCATAGGAATGCATTGAAACGCTTACTTTCCGCATGTGGCTATGCCCACTATGCGCAATGTAAGCGGTTCATGTGCGGATGGTACCCAGGGTCTGGAGCAGAGGAGACTCTCCTCCAGGCCCTGGGTACCATATCCCTGGTAAAACAATAATTAAAATAAAAAATAATGATATTCTCACCTTCCGGCGTCCCACGCAGCTTTCCCGCCTTCAGCGACGCTCCCGCCAACTTCCGTTCCCAGTGATGCTTTGCGAGATCACCCAGATGGCGTAGCGGTCTCGCGAGATGCTACGTCATCGGGGTGATTTGTCGCAAAGGACTTCTGGGACCGGAAGTTGCCGGGAGCATCGCTGAAGGCGGGAAAGCTGCGTGGGACGCCGGAAGGTGAGAATATCATTATTTATTATTTTTTTTATTATTTTTGCATTAGATCTTTTTACTATTGATGCGGCACAGGCGGCATCAATAGTAAAAAGTTGGTCACATGTGTCAAACACTATGTGTGACTCGTGTGACCAACCTGTCAATCAGTTTTCCAAGCGATGCTACAGATCGCTAGGAAAACGCTAGCATTCTGCAAGCTAATTACGCTTGCAAAACGCTATTATTCTGGCGGGAATCAGCATACAAAAAACGTGCGTTTTCCTGCGGGAGAAGTGCGGGATTGCCGCGGAAATTTCCGCGGCAATTCCGCAACGTGTGAACTTAGCCTTAAAGATATCAGATTGCTCAATTACCATAAGATGTGAATGTTGTATAAAATCCAAAGCCACAAGGATATCTATTCCAAAACAAAGTGAGATGAAAAGCGAAAGACCACTTGATTTGGTGCATACTGACGTATGTGGACCCATGAAAGTTACTACATCAGGAGGCAATAGATACATGTTGACTTTTATAGATGACTACTCAAGATACACAGTCACATACTTAATTAAGAACAAAAGTGAAGTTTTTGATAAACTTGTAGACTATGTAACAAGATCAAGTAACAAATTTCAAAGGAAGCCAATTGTCATCAGAATAGAAAACTACTTAAGACAAAATGGAATAGAACATCAGAAAACTGTTCCATACACACCTGAACAAAATGGAGTAGCAGAAAGGAAAAATAGAACTCTAACAGAAATGATGAGATGTATGCTGACAGATTCTAAACTACCAGAGAAATATTGGGGTGAGGCAGCAATGGCAGCTACATATCTACAGAACCGACTTTTTTCCAGAAAACTGAAGAAAACTCCATATGAACTGTGGCAAGGTATGAAACCAAGTGTCAATCATTTAAAAGTTTTTGGAAGTAAAGTTTTTATATTCATTCCAACAGAAAAACGTTCCAAACTTCAAAACAGATCCATGGAAGGAATATTCGTTGGATATAGTGAAAACTGCAAAGGATATAGAATCCTAGATCCCAAAACAGACAGAGTTACAGTGAGTAACAGTGTGACATTCATTGAAGATTTAAATGAAGACATTATGATTTCAGTTGAAACAAAAAATGAGAAAAACAATAGTGACATAACTGAAGAAATATCTGATGAGAAAGAAGTAGAAATGAATGAAGAACAAAATACTGAAAGTGAAGAATCACAACTACAAACAGACACAGAACCAAGACGTTCAATAAGAGAGAACAAAGGAAAACCACCAAAATGTCTCTCATACAAGACAAGTATAAGAAAAATCTATGACCTACCTCTTGGAAAGACATATCTAAACTTCCTGAAGAAGCTAATAAATTGATAGAAGCAACAGAAACAGAAATTAAATCCATGCATGATTCAAATACATGGACACTAATAGATTTGCCAGAAGGAAGAAAAGCCATAGGATGTAAATGGATTTTTAAAGTAAAATACCAAACAGATGGCACACCTGAAAGATATCGAGCAAGACTTGTAGCTAAAGGGTATTCTCAAAAATATGGAGAAGACTATGATGAAACATTTGCTCCAGTTGTCAAACACACTACAATAAAAACTTTACTTACAGTTGCAGCAGTGGAACAGATGGAACTAAGACATCTGGATGTAAAGACAGCTTTTTTGAATGGAGATTTAACAAAAGACATTTACATGGAACAACCTCCAGGATTCAAAGATGAAAGAAATCCAAACAAAGTTTGCAAACTACAGAAAAGCATATATGGTTTAAAACAAGCAGCTAAAGCGTGGAATGACAAAATCACGGAAGTACTAACAAATGAAAAATTTCAAAGAAGCAAAGCTGATCCATGCTTGTACACAAAAAGGCTGAGTAATAGATGGATTTATGTACTCATATATGTAGACGACATTTTGATTTGTTTTAAACAAGAAAGGGATAAAGAAAACATTCTAAAAATCCTGAAACAAAATTTTGAAATCAAAGACATGGAAAATGTAAAACAGTACCTAGGAATACAGATAGAAAGAGAAGAAGACGGAAGTTTCCTACTGAATCAAAATCACATGATTCAAGACATAGCAGAAAAATTTGGACTAAAGGATACAAAAACAGTAAAGTCTCCAATGGAAACTAATTATCTCAAAGAGATGAACAGTGAAGAAAATATGCTACCAAACAATGAAGAATACAGAACAGCAATCAGAAAACTGCTGTATCTAGCGACCATTACAAGACCAGACATCGCAGCAGCAGTAGGAATCCTGAGTAGAAAGGTATCAAAACCAAATAAAGCTGATTGGAATGCCGTGAAGACAGTAATACATTATTTGAAAGGAACTAGCAATGTTAAGCTGAAATTACCCACAGGTGATAATTGCATTTTAACAGGATATGTTGATGCAGATTGGGTTGGAGATCCAACTGACAGAAGATCTACCAGTGGACATATTTTTTTTCTCTCAGGTGGACCAATAAGTTGGACAAGTAAGAAACAGTCAATTGTGACACTATCTTCAACATAAGCAGAATATGTTGCAGCAGCACATGTGAGTCAAGAAGTACTGTGGTTAAGACAATTGTTAACAGACCTAGGACAACCACAGTTGGAACCAACAAAACTAAAAGAGGACAATCAAGGATGTCTTGTTCTTGCTCAGATGGAAAGAGTCAATCCAAGAACCAAGCATATTGATGTGAAATATCATTTCTGAGAGATCATCAAGACCAAGGAGTATTGAAATTGGAGTATTGTCCTACTGAAGAAATGACAACGGACATTTTCACGAAGGCGTTGAATGCTGATAAACATCAGAGACTAATAAAAAAGTTGGGTTTGATTGAATAAGTCCTTACTGTTGAGAAAGGGTGTTGTCATATGCAACAGAGCAGAACTTATTATAAGTAAAAGGAGGACTTTATGCTGTCCTGACAGTAGATGGCGATGTTGTATAATGTTTCCTTCTTTAATGTATTGAATAAGAATTAGTCTCTCTTCGGTTTAATTTCACTATCGTTTTGTTCCTGTGTTTGCTGATGCAATGCTGTAATGACTGTGCATTATTCCTTCACCTCATGTTCAGAGAAGTAAACGCTTGTTATCTCATGCAACTTGCTCTGTGAAGTTTCCTCTGCAAAGGTGTGGATTCAGAAGCTGTGCAAGATAAATCCCCAACCGTGTCACCAGCAAAGCACCCACACACCATCACACCACCTCTTCCATGCTTTACGGTGGGAACCAGGCATGTAGAATCCATCCGTTCACCTTTTCTGCGTGCAAAGCAGTAATCAAAGCAAAAGGTGGCTACTTTGAAGAACCTAGAATATAAGACATATTTTCAGTTGTTTCACACTTTTTTGTAAAGTGTAATGTATAATTCCACATGTGTTAATTCATAGTTTTGATGCCTTCAGTGTGATCCTACAATTTTCATAGCCATGAAAATACAGAAAAATCTTTGAATGAGAAGGTGTGTCCAAACTTTTGGTCTGTACTGTATATAATATTAATTATGTAAACTAGGGGCCAGGTCAGTGAGGGATCAGTGTCCTGTCAGAAGCCATACTGGTGAATACCT
>JARQOD010000003.1:542708513-542723806 GCA_033576555.1 Oophaga sylvatica | reverse complement strand
AATTTAGAAAACCCCTTTGGCCCAACAATTTGATTGAAGAGATCAGGAATAAGAGGGAGTGGAACGGATCCGAACAGTAATCCGATTAAGTTCGCGGAAATCCAAGCAAGGGCGTAGGCCCCATCTTTTCTTTCACAAAGAAGAACCCCGCGGCTACGGGGGAAGATGAAGTCTAATAAGCCCTTGGCCAACTTTTCAGAAATATAACTTTCATAGCCTGCCTTCAGGCCAGAAAGATTATACAACCTGCTTTAGGCAACTTACATCAGGAAGGAGTTAATAGAGCGTCATACCGCGAGAGGAGGCAACTCCTGACACCCCTCCTCGAGAAAACATCCCCAAAATCCTCCAAAAAAGGAGGCAAGTACTAGGCACACCGCATGAGACTTGTTCAGCATTGCTTTTGCAAAATCACCCCATTGGCTTATTTCTCTGGACGCAATTAATCACAGGGTTATGTTTAACCAACCAAGGAAGTCCCAACACAATGGGAGTAGTAGAACCCTCCAACACAAGCAAGAAAATTGTTCCCTATGTATTGCCCCTACCCGAAGGTCATGTTATGAACCTCATGAACAAAGCCCTTGGCCGAGAGGCCTGGCCAATGGAAAATTATAGGGATCGGTTTTGACCAATCACCAGAGCATACCTTGGCCTGAGCAAATGGCGCAACCAGATTACCCCCCGAACCACTATCAAGAAGAACAGCAACTCTCCACCTCTACCAACACCACCTCCACTGGTACAAGGAACTGAAAGAACTGGCGGATGAAAACATACTCCGGTTGTCCGTCCACCCCCCAAAACCTGGATTAACAGTTTTTTCCGGCGACTTTTTGGCTAAAACAAGGCCGGGTGGACTTTCTCCAAAAAATGCCCTCTTTCCCGCAGAAAAACATCTTCTAGTCCTCGGCGACCCCAATCCCCTTACAAAAGATGTCCCTCCCAACGCTTAGGCTCATCCAACAGACAAGGGGAACCTCAACATAAGGGCTTTAGTGGTTTGGTGGAGAAACAACAGGGAGTGGGGTTCCTCACCCCTCTCCCGAAGGTCTATCAATACGAATATAAGGCCCTAGCAGCCTCCAAGAAGAGGAGACTCATACTGAGCCAAAACGTCTTTTAATTTATCAGAAAGCCCTGACAAAACGGCTCCTAAGAGCTGGGTCTTCCCTGGTATCTGTGGCCCATTAGAAACTCAGAAGCAAATTCCTCTCCCCGCATCTCCCTGCTTATTTACGTAATTTTGTTAGCAAAGAGACCCGATCTGGCATCATATACCAATCCCAGGGCAGAAAAAATTGTCTAAGACAGTAGACCGGATCCCGGAGGAAGGGAAATGCCCGGATTGAGGGTCCCCTTGCAGAATGAGATAACAATTCCCACTCTTCCCTCCTCAAAACCCTGATATCGAGGCCGAAGCCAAAATCAATTTACATGCCTCCCGGAAGGTGAAGAATTTTCTCGCCCACCAGTGAACCTGCCGGGAAGCTATTTAGGTTTAATCGTTTGCCCAGGGAGACAAAACTTGGACTTAAAATTCCGTCAGCTCCATGGATAATCCCTGCAACTGGGCCGAGCCAGCGGGCTACGGATCCATGGTAAGGAGATAATTTTTATGCCATGAAAAGGGTTTTACGCTTCTAATGATTGTAACAATGTCAGTAAACAAAAATCAGGAACAACACTCTAACAACAACAGTATAGCAACACACATGTAAGATTAATTTACCTGACACGTACGCTGAACCGGGTTAATTTGAGGACTGATGAGCTAAACAGGAAAGAGGGACCGGGATCTAAACCTGACCCTAAACTGGGGTCCTAATAATCCCCCCTTGGGGTACTGATAATGTTCAGAGGCCAAGTCCCATACCTAACCCTGTCCTAAAACCCTGAAAAACCCCGTAACACCTAAAAGACCGACTACCACCAAAGGATATGGGCTGACCACAAATACACAGATTAGACATATAAGGGACAGGATAAAACCGCTTGCATACACACCAAAACACCAAAGGAACATAAATGGTCTGGGAAATAAAAATCTAACCAAGTTGAGTTAGAACCACTAAGGACTCACAACTAAGTCAAACGATTCATTCCTACTGTGGTCTGATGAATTTCACGGCAACTCCCCAACAGACAACCAGAATTTTAAAGGAACCAATCACAAATAATCAATTGCACCGGGAGAAACGCACCTTCCCAGAACCGAGCACGCGAATTAACTCCCAGCTGCCAAACCAAAGAAACAGCCTCAGCTGGAAAAGTCAAAAGTGCAACCGCACATCTTCGGGCAATGCACCTGCAATAGGGAGTGGAGTTTCTGTCTTCAGACAGTTCCTTCTTCCAGGAGTCAGCTTGTCTGTCTAGACTTGGAGGAGTTCGGAGTAGATACTTTCAGCCGCCTTCTTCAGAACAGGAAGTCCAGTCACAGAGGCCTGGCGGGAGAAACTGAAGCTACTCATGAGCTCCAACAAGGATTTGGAGATTCGCTTCTATGCAGCAGTGCTTATTTAAGAGCCGGGAAACAGGGCGAAGGGCGCAGTGAAGATACAGAGGTGCCTTATATTTTTAACCGCACTAAATCCCGTCACTGGGGACCAAGTACACTATTGTTTCAACATAGTGACAAAAACCAGAGGCATCTGGACTACAGGTCGCAGATAGCGCCCAAGTGTCATTACGTAACCGGGTCAGGTGGAATAGGGACTTTGAGCCTGCACAAAGTAAAACCTAGTTTATCACTGGAAGGCTTCATCACAACATTGGCCGGGCGGAACAGATATAGAGTTAACTACGCTTTAGCAAGTTGGACTCACAAGTACATTGGAAGTAAAGGAGGCCTCTAACCTGCTAAGCTGCTACCTGGATGTGCACTTTCCACCCCGACCAGCTCCCCGGGAACCTGCATTTACAACCTGCAAGTAAAGGTACGAAAAGAAGCTATCCTTGTGTGCGACTGAATTATTATTGCACCCCTGCCATAATCACCACCATAGACTTCCAGGGACACGTCTCGCCTGTGGGAGACATACTACCAAGCTGCCCATAACATCCCCTGTGAAAGTCCTCATAGCAGCGCTGGTACAATTACCAGAAACCACAGGTGGCGTCACGAACTGTTTATCTACCAATCCCCTGTAAATAATATCCCCCCTATCATACGCCTGACCGCCAGGGCCACGGACCGAGCCACCGCTGCCAGTGACGATGTGTAGCCCTGGTGTGAAGGCACACATAAAACCCTGGAGGATGTGCGGAGAGGTAACAGTTTAATGCTTGATATCCATTCACTCCCATCACACCTTGGACACACCCATGGGTTAAAACTAGTGACATGCAGCAGAGCTCAGTCTGTTTCCTGTCTTCGGACAGAGGAGTCGTTTCCTGTCTTCGGACAGAGGAGCCTGTATTCCTGTCTTCGGACAGAGGAGTCTATCTAGCTCGGGGGCTCAGGAGTGAGTCATCCCACCATGTGCAGTCTGTGCAGGAGGAGAGGAGATCAGATTGCATTTCCTGTCAGAACTCTGTGTGAGCTAAAGTCAGACAGACGGAGACAGCTTTGAGAAGGGAAGTTTGCAAGCAGAAACTTCAGTCGCCTTCCAAGGACAGTGAAGTTCGTCGATGTGTTCCTGAACAGGAGAATACTGAGAATCTGTCAGCAAGCTCCAAGGAAGAATAAGAAAGGATTGACTTGTACTACCAAGAAAGTGTGGAGTGCTTATGTTAAGAGCGCGAACAGGGCGAAGGGCGCAGTGGAAGAAGTTAGAGCAGTGCCTTAGGTATAGGATTACCTGCACATTTACCCGGTCACTGGGGACCGAAGTTTTGCTATCGCTTCACGCATAGTAACGGAACAACAGAGTCTTACTGGACCTTAGGTCCGCAGAAAGCAGCCCTTGAAGTGTCGGTACGTAAACCGGAGTCAGGTGGAATAGGGACTTGAGCTAGGCCAAGCAAGAAGAACCTAGTTTCATCACTGGAAGGCTCCACCACAATACTGACCGGGCAGTACAGCTATGGAGTTAGCTGGAGTACCGGAGTTAACTTAGCTTCAAGCAAGTTGGACTCATCATATTGAAAGGTTAAGGAGGCCTCTAACCTGTTCAGCTGTTATCTCGAAGCACATTCTCCACCCCGACCAGCTCCCGGACCTGCCTAAACATTGACAAGTAAAAGGTATGGAAAGACGCTGGATGGGTGAGACTGAATTCATTTATCTGCACCCTACATCATTAATACCATAGACTTTGAGGGACCAGTCCCACCTGTGGGGGACCCGTCATCTAGCTGCCACAACATCCCCTCAGAGATCTACAGCAGCGCTGGTCTTAGTGATCAGAAACTACAGGTGGCGTCACGAACTGTTATCTACCAAATCCCCTGTAAATAAATCCCCTTTAACGCCTGACCGCCAGGGACACGGACCGAGCCACGCTACCAGTGACATCCCCTATAGAAATCTACAGGCTCAGCTCCGAGTACCCCATATCCCTGGAAACCCACAATTGTGGTGCGGTCACACAACTTGGGCGTCACGAACGGGATCCGAAACTTGCGCATTGCGAGCCCTGTGTGCCTGTTGAGTGTTTTGGTGAAAAAGACTGTTGCTGTTGTTTGGCGCCAAATTCCGCCATTTTACCGCCAAGTTGGCGCCCTGAGGCGCTGGTGAAGAAGGTGGGCGTGCATTCGTGGGCGTGTAACCCCCCCCCCCTGAGGCGCGAAAGTTATGGCCGCCCTCTCCAAGGCCTACTACAATGTGCGGTCCAGCCCCACCGCAAAGGAAATACGCCTCCTCTTCATCCTCTATGCGAAGAGGAGGAGACGCAAATCCCGCCTCCCCCGGAAAGGACCAGAATTTCCTGTTTGATACCACAGAGATACCTGGACCGAGATGGCGGAAGGACAGGAGAATCAGTGCCCATTACTAGAGGACTGTCTGCCTGTGCCGGAGCTGTCCCCAGATCGGACACCGACCCCGCCATGATGGAGCTGCGGAAGGAGAACGCAGAGTTGAAGAAGAAGCTGCAGAATCGTGCAATTCTACAAGAGACGGAGAGACGCTGGCGCACCCAAAAACACAGCGGCTGCTGTGGGACGCCATGTTCTCTCCCGCAAGTGAAATACCGTCTC
Source organism: Oophaga sylvatica (assembly GCA_033576555.1). NCBI lineage: Eukaryota > Metazoa > Chordata > Amphibia > Anura > Dendrobatidae > Oophaga > Oophaga sylvatica. The sequence goes on along the minus strand of JARQOD010000003.1, from coordinate 542,718,667 downwards.
TTGATACCCCCACTATCACTGGATTATCCAAAGGCCCTGATGAAAAAGGCTGCGGAGCGACTGGAGGCGGACACCAGATATGCTGTACCGAACCCACCGATGGAGCGTGGAGGCGAAGGAGGCTGAGGGGTCCTGCCCGTCCCTGAATGCCAGCCAGGTCAGACAGCCGCACGGATTACTGTTCCCCGGCAGGACACCGGAGGGGTCTGCCCATCGTTGCCAGACGTCGACTGGGATCAATGGAGCGATTGATGACGTCACGTACGCTGTCCAGTGGGAAAGAGAGAGCCGTGTCGCAAAGAGGAGGAGCGACGCAGGCGGAGGAAGAACAAGAGAGTCAGCGAAAACCGACAGCGGCAGCATGCAGAGCTAATCGCGGACAAGGAGACCGTTCGCCGTGATAAAGGTACCCGGAGGGAACCACGGCCCTCAGGGGTGCGTAGTGGGGTTTCAGCTTCGCAAGGCTGGGATTCATCCGCGGCCAGGACTTTATCAAGGGGTTTTCGTGAGCCGTCGCGATGTAGAGTCCCACCTGCCACAAGGTCATCCGGGAAGGGACCTGATTAATTGGGACATTGTCACTTAACCGTCATTGGGGCCTGAAGGGATGGTATGCCCTTAATGTGGAAATCATCTGTGACCCCGTCCCCGACGCCGTAAACGTCCCCACTACCGCAGCGCCCCCGTCTTGAGCTCAAATAGCACCAGCCGTACTTCATCATCGCCCCCTGCAGGCCCATCGCAAACTGCTGTTAAATATGCATCGCTACCTGCTCGCATCTCTTCACCCAAGTCTTCCTTTGTATCGCAAACTGCGGTTAAAATATGAATCGCTACCTGCAACGCAAACTGCGACGCAATCGGCGTCCCACAAAGAGGAAGCACCCGGCGTGCCCCAAGTGGTTCGCACAAGAACTGTAGCGACCCAAACCCTGATAGCAGGTCACGACCTGTTTGTCATGTGCTCTAAGGAGCATCGCATTGTTCCAGCCCCCGGGGTGGAAAATGTAGTTGAAGTAATTAAAAAGTAAAGACCGGTAGGACCCAGACAGGGTTTACCACATTCAATATGTATATAAGTTCATAAAAGTGAAAATAATTTGCACCTTTGATATAATATGTAATGTTTGCATATTTTTGCAATAAGTAGAATACCCGGCTGGGTAAGAGGATATACGAGTTGTAAGATAAATACAAGGTTATGAGAAGATTTTTTGCACTTTACAGAGTTTTACTGTATTATTGAAAATGTGAAATTACTTAAATATTTTATTATGCCAAAGAAACTGGTGGCTATGGACACTTTTAGCCCAAAAACTGTATCCTGTAAATAGTTGCGCTACGGTGCATTATCTTGGTTTTACAATAAACCTCAGCACAACTACCTCTGAACATAAAACCCGTATGGTGTGGCACTGAGCGAGGTCTGCAGTCAGATGTCCTGCAGCCCACCCAGGACCCACGTTGAAGGTTTGGTGCGGGTCCTTCACAAGAATACTATGTTTATTTATTGAAGTGTCTTGATGATTTGATACTTTTGTATTTTCTTACTGTACATATGTAACGTTTAAGATTTCGTACCTCCCGGATGGGAAGAGTTGTAATGTTTATTGTTAATGCAAAACAAAATGTCTTTCTTTTTTGTATTTTACAGCCCGGGAGTGCTGTGTTTTACCAAGGGGGGATGTGTAGCCCGGGTGTGTAAGGCACACATAAAACCCTGGAGGATGTGCGGAGAGGTAACAGTTTAATGCTTGATATCCATTCACTCCATCACACACTTGGACACACCCATAGGGTATATAAGCTAGTGACATGCAGCAGAGCTCAGTCTGTTTCCTGTCTTCGGACAGAGGAGTCTGTTTCCTGTCTTCGGACAGAGGAGCCTGTTTTCCTGTCTTCGGACAGAGGAGTCTAGTCTAGCTCGGGTGGCTCAGGAGTGAGTCATCCCACCAGTGTGCAGTCTGTGCAGGAGGAGAGGAGATCAGATTGCATTTCCTGTCAGAGCTCTGTGTGAGCTAAAGTCAGACAGACGGAGACAGCTTTGGAGAAAGGGAAGTTTGCAGCAGAAACTTCAGTCGCCTGTCCCAAGGACAGTGAAGTTCAGTCGATGTGTTCCTGAACTAGGAGAATACTGAGAATCTGTCAGCAAGCTCCAAGGAAGAAGTAAGAAAGGATTGACTTGTACTACCATAGGAAGTGTGGAGTGCTTATGTTAAGAGCGCGAACAGGGCGAAGGGCGCAGTGGAAGAAGTTAGAGCAGTGCCTTAGGTATAGGATTACCTGCACAATTTACCCGGTCACTGGGGACCGAAGTGTTGCTATCGTTTCACGCATAGTAACGGAACAACCAGAGTCTACTGGACCTTAGGTCGCAGAAAGCAGCCCTTGAAGTGTCGGTACGTAACCGGAGTCAGGTGGAATAGGGACTTTGAGCTAGGCCAAGCATAGAAGAACCTAGTTTCATCACTGGAAGGCTCCACCACAATACTGACTGGGCAGTACAGCTATGGAGTTAGCTGGAGTACTCGGAGTTAACTTAGCTTCAAGCAAGTTGGACTCATCATATTGAAAGTTAAGGAGGCCTCTAACCTGTTCAGCTGTTATCTCGAAGCACATTCTCCACCCCGACCAGCTCCCCGGACCTGCCTAAACATCTGACAAGTAAAAGGTATGGAAAGACGCTGGATGGTGTGAGACTGATTCATTTATCTGCACCCTACATCATTAATACCATAGACTTTGAGGGACCAGTCCCACCTGTGGGGGACCCGTCATCTAGCTGCCACAACATCCCCTCAGAGATCTACAGCAGCGCTGGTCTTAGTGATCAGAAAACTACAGGTGGCGTCACGAACTGTTATCTACCAAATCCCCTGTAAATAAATCCCCTTTAACGCCTGACCGCCAGGGACACGGACCGAGCCACGCTACCAGTGACATCCCCTATAGAAATCTACAGGCTCGGCTCCGAGTACCCCATATCCCTGGAAACCCACAATTGTGGTGCGGGTCACACAACACAAATCCCATAGACTTCCTTGGGCTCGGCTCCGAGTACCCCATTGCCCTGGTAACCCACAATTGTGGTGCGTGGTCGAGACAAATGTATTAAACCAGATAAACATATGTGGTTATACAAACACCAACATCTGTTAGGGTAATATGTCCAAAATATCTACATAAGTTTGAGGAACATAAATTATTACCTTTTTGCCACAATTATGTCCCGGGTTGTGGAGTATAGAAAGTATCTGACCTTTTCCCAAAACCTGTGTACTTTATGAGGTTATCCCCTAGCAGGTACACATTTTTTGAAAAAAGGTGAAATAATGTGGTTTCTTTAAAGAAAAAAAAAAAGGAAACAACTATGGCCAAAAGGTTACATACAGTACAAAACAAACAGAAGGTAGAAAACTTTCCTTATTGTGGGTACAGAAACATTTAAAAAAAAAAAATCACTTGATCACACTCTGTCATCCTGCCAGTCTACTCTACCTTCTGGTGACACAAAGTATTGGGCAAAATGGTCCCTCATTCTTGAAACGGCCACTGTACTGCGAGTGGTAATGTTGCTGTAGTCGTGCAAAGTTGTTTCTTGATAGTGGTCCTCAATAGAAATGGGTTCCTTGGTGATGACAAAATTATGTAGGACCACGCACGCTTTAACAACATCATCCACAGTCTCTGTCTTCAAGTTTATCGCAGTCAAAAGGACACGCCATTTGGCTGTCATAATCCCAAACGCACACTCCACCATCCGTCTGGATCTTGTGAGGCGGTAGTTAAAAATTCGCTTTGTATGGGTCAATCCTCTGCTGGCGTACGGCTTCAAGAGGTGTTCGGACAGCTGGAATGCCTCATCACCTACACACACGAATGGCATCGGTGGGCCTGAGGTTTGAGGCAGTGGCCTAGGGGGTGGAAACTGAAAAGTGTTTCCGTACAGTCTCCGCCCCATAGCAGAAAGTTTAAACACTTGCGAGTCATTGGACCGTCCATAAGACCCAATATCCACCGCGATAAACTTGTACTCCGCATCAGCAATAGCCATCAGGATGACCGAAAAATATTTTTTGTAGTTCAAGAATTCTGATCCGGTTCCTGAAGGCTTTTGAATGCGGATGTGTTTGCCATCAACAGCGCCCAGGCAATTGGGAAACTGGCAGATACAGAGAAACTGGTCCGCTATTTCAAGCCACCGGTCTGTAGTTGACTCTGGAAAAAATTCTCCAACCAAACAGTCCCACAGAGCACGACAAGTGTACTTGATGATGCCTGATAGCGTTGAAATTCCAAGGCGATACTGGAAATGCAGCGATGACAGAGTTTCTCCAGTTGCCAGAAATCTGAAAACAAAATAGAAAATAAAAATTATTTCACAAACACAGCATTACATTGCAGAACTCAGCTATAACTATTGGAGATACCAAAAATAATAAAATCAATGAAAATCACTGTTTTTGAACATGTTTTAGTGTAGTGATATGGTTCCCTTGTTGTCCTGTGATGTTAAAAAAATTATAACATTACAAGTGTGCTCAAGCAAACAGATCCAATACATATAGCTTACCTTATAGTGATCATGAGACGCTCCGCCGGAGAAATCGAGAAGCGACAATAGGTGTCCGTCCGATTTTCTGATTTGTTCTCCAACACGCTCCAGCAAACAGTCAAACTTTTCTTTCTTCATCCGAAGATAGGCAAAAAATTTATCCGGATTTTGTCGCAGCTCCATGTTTAGTGTACTATACACACGACGGGTTAATCTCTGTGCCGTGATGGGGTGGATCCACATACGGCGTCGTTTTCGCTGGCGCTGACGCATAATGCGCTGCTCTATCTTTCTCTCCTTCTCCATAACTATAATCCTCAAGCGATTCGCCTCCGCAGAAAAATCAACAAGATTCTTGAAGATATTGCCAATAATCACATCCATGTTCGCCAATCACTTGCTACTTGCTCTTCTCTCCAACCTGCACTTGCTCCTCTACAACCTGTCAAAGATGGGCTGTAGGAACAGTGTATATATAGGATTACCGTAGCCAATCATGTTTGGAACCCCAAAAAAGGGCGTTTTTAAAAACCGGATCCGGCGCATTCCGTCGAAAACGGATAAAAAAACCGGATACACCGGATGAGATGGATCCGGTTTTTGTTCGGAGGCCAGAGACGGATCCGGTGAAAAACCGGATGCGTCTCATCCGGTTTTACATACTAGCTGCTGGATGCGGCGATCCAGCAAAACGCCGGGGGCGCCGTCAGGCGCAAAATGGATGTGTGAAAGAGGCCTTATTGATGCCTCTCCATTACTAACAATACAATACTAATATTACTTACAATACAAAGGTGACATCAACCCCCTATTACCCCATATGCCACCGCTACGGTGCAGTGAGTAGAGAGAGGCTAAGTGTCGAGATTGGCGCGTCTTAGAGATGCACCATTTCTGGGGAGGCTGTGAGCTGGTGTTTATAGCCAAGGGGGGCCAATATCCATGGACCCTTCCTAGGCTATGAATACCAGCCTGCAGCTGTCTGCATAGCCTTTCTGGCTATTAATTATAGGGGAACCCCACGTATTTTTTTTGGGGGGTCCCCCTATTTTAATAGCCAGTAAAGGCTTAATATACAGTTGATATACGGCTGATATTCATAGACTATGAAGATCCATGCATATTACCCGCTTCCCAGTCTATAAACATCGGTCCCCAGTCACTGGCTTTCCCTCTCTGACATAGAAAATTGCGCGGGAGCCCACACCATTTTTTCTTTCCATAGTTTTTTAAAATTAAACAGATATTGCTTTGAAGGCCGGGGTCACACTTGCAAGAAACTTGCATGAGTCTCACATCTTAATACCCGGCACTGCCGCCGGCACTCGGGACCGGAGTGTGCGGCTGCATGTATTTCTGTGCAGCTGAATGCTTCGGTCCGAGTGCCGGCGGCAGTGTCGGGTATTGAGGTGCGAAACTCAAGCAATTTTCTCGCAAGTGTGACCCCGGCCTAACGCAGATTTTTACTATCTATAGATATATTTATAGATAGATATATCTATAGATATTCACTTATATTTGTATTGTGTGTGTAAACATTACTTTAGAACATGGCATGTGATGATCTATGGTGTTCAATGGAGTATGTAAAAGAGGAGGTTGGACAAAGAAATGACATCACAATTTTTTTTTGTTAAATGACATCTCTTTATTTAGCTTAGAAAAATGCATACAAATCCGCATGAAAATCCCCATCAAAAACTCGCAGATTTTTACCTGCGTTTTCTGCCAAGAGAGGAAGAATCTGCACAGAAAATTCCACAGGCAAATCCGCAACGTGTGCACATACCCTTAGTCTAAAAAGCTCCAGTGGCCAGTGTGGAAATGTCAAGATTACTAATTTCATTATATGCAAGAGAAAAAAACATGCCAAATTAAAAAAAGAACTATATGTAACACAAAATCTTGATTTAAGGAGTATATCATTTTTTAATGACACATACCATTTAAGCAAGGTACCTGGAAAAAAACCTCTTCCTAAAAAGTCTTCCCATTTATGACCTCGAATTGAGAGTTGCTTTCTGGATGGTTGAAGCTTTTGTTGAAGAATCTGATAAAAGTGAGTCCTACAAATGAGTTTGGGAGTTCAGGTAGAAACCTCTTATTTGGGCAATAACCATTTAGGAACAGGAGGTTCTATATACTTTTTTGTTTTCTTTAGGACCCTCCCATGATATATTCTTCTTGATTAAAAAGATGAAAAGACTGTATTCTAGTTGAAGAAAAGGGAATGATTTCTGAAAAAACTGCCAGTTGATAGGGAGTCATTGCCTGACAATTGATTTTTTTTCAATATGCCATGCCTCCACAAGGAAAAGCGGAAAGCTCACAGAATATGGGCAATTTATATTACGAAAAAAAAACCTATTCCCTAGTTTATTCAGCAGTGGTATTACGTACCTGACTAATGAAAAGAGTTTACATTTTTTATTTTAACATAAGTTACCTGCCCTACTAATACACTCACCAGCTGCCATCTTCTTCTGCTCCACTCCAGTCATCTCCATCAGTTTGTGACCTGACAAATGTCCCACTATTTGCTGGGTGAGCCAGAGGTCACTTATCAATGTAATGTATGAGAGCCCGAACAAAGCCAGAACAAGGCTCTCATAGACTTACTGTAAATGGGGGAAAATTTCCTGCCCAAAATATTAATTATTAAAGGGGGACTCGCACACATCTATTGGGTTCCAATAGTTATTATTTAAATAGTCAAACTTAATTAATATACAAATATTAGTGATGCCTTAACGTTATCTGTACTTTATACTGTATACTAACTGAGACAAAACAGCGTATGAATAAAGAATATTTATTACACACAAGTCTACAGTCTGTTACATACATATACATTTATACTCTAGCTGGTGACTAGTGAACCTGTTCTACGCCCGGGTGGCGAGTATTTGTATTGGTACATTTTTAATTTTATGCCATTTTTTTGAAGACACTGTGTCTGCGATTTTGCATATTCAGTGTCTTCAATAAAATGGCACCGGAGATCGCAGTATGTGCATGCGCTGACTCCAGCGTCATTTTATTGAAGTAATACTACAACATTGATGGCGAACCTTTTAGCGTCTGCAACCCAAAACCCATTTATTTATCGCAAAGTGCCAGCACTGAAATTTAACCTGAGTACTGAGGTTTTAGTTTAGAAAAAAACAACTCATACAGAGAGCAGACGGGGCAGCAGAGAGCAGACGGGGGCAACAGAGAGCAGACGGGGGCAGCAGAGAGCAGACGGGCAGCAGAGAGCAGACGGGGGCAACAGAGAGCAGACGGGGCAGCAGAGAGCAGACGGGGCAACAGAGAGCAGACGGGGCAGCAGAGAGCAGACGGGGCAGCAGAGAGCAGACAGGGGCAACAGAGAGCAGACGGCAGGGGCAACAGAACAAAGTGCAGCCACAGACAGGAGCAGGGGTACCAGACTGCAGATATAAAGAAATCTGCTCCCCCATCATGGTATATGGTCCTCCATCCTGGTATATTGGCCCCCATCTTTGTATATGTCCCCATCTTTGTATATGTCCCTATCTTTGTATATGCCTCCATCCTGGTATATGCTCCCATCCTATTATATGAACCCCCATCTTGGTATATGCCCCCCCATCCTGGTATATGCTCCCTGATCCTGGTATATGCTCCTCCTTATCCTGGTATATGCCCCTCATTCTGGTATGTGCCCCCCATCCTGTTATATGCTCCTCATCCTGGTATATGCTCTCCCATCCTGCCTGCGCTGCTGTTGTTCCATACATAGAAAAAAAAACAATAAACACTCCTACTCACCTTTCCCAACCTCCCTGCAGCGCATCGTTGTCTTCTGAAGCCAGCAGCTGGCATGCGCCCAGTCACGTGCACACCGACGTCAGCTGCTGGCCTCTGATTGGCCAGCAGCGTGTATTGCGACACCGGATCTGGCAAGTTTGTGCGCTGCAATACACTTTAGCTGCATATGAATCCAAGGACGCACATCCAGCTGAAGTAGGGGCTGGTGTCGGCAGCGCCCGCACTACAGCGCCATTTTATTAAAGACACTCTTTAATAAAATGGTGCCGCAGTGTGGCATGCGCTGACTCCGGCGCCACACGGCGCAGGCGTCAAGGCTTTGGAGAAAGGACACATATCTGGTTATATTATAGCTATACTGTATATATCTGCATACATGGGCTAACATGCAACATATACTGTATATATATGTACATTTTTGGGCACTTACATTGAGAACTCGTGACCGTTACCTTTGACTTCTGGTCAGTCAGAAGTTGCTGTCACATTATGGTGTTAGGTGACCAGAGTGATGCTGGTGAAGAACTGAAGACAGTGGCTGGTAAGTCTATTATGGTGGGCAGTGAACAGTGATACAACTCCAGCGCTGAAATTTAAAAAAAACTCCGGAGTGGTGCTCTAACTCAAATATTGAATGTAGCTTCCCATATGTTGTATAACTGATAACGCGCAACATGTGCCACATGTGAAAGAAAAACAAGGATGAGGAAACATTTAAAAAAAGTTCATAAGAAATCCACAGTATCTAAACAGTGTGCTGAAAGAAATGGGAGGGCGAGAAAACTGTTACCAGTGATTGTAACTGAAATGAGTAAAACTCCTAAACAGGGTGCGGATGAGAGCCTTGTGTGGATAAGAATCATCCATTACTGAACGGGAGCCTTTCTGGATTTTTTTTCTGGGCACTAGAACCCCTGCACGGTACAGTAATATGCCAAATACTGTATATTTGTACTGTATCTTTTATGATCTATTGTTAATGATTTTTCAGAGGTTCTTAATGTTTGTATCTTTTATACATATAGTTTTACATGGTTGCTTTTAGATTAATGTTGTGTGTTCAATATTCCACCTTTTTCCATTCGGTATCATCTAGAAGATCCAAATTTTGGAAGCCATTTATGGGGGGACTTTCTTTGTTCATATACTGAACTTGAAAAATACCTATGCATGAATATGCATTTTTTTTATCTAGTTGCACACATAATAAATTCCAGAATTTCATTGCGCTTGTATCCGTTGACGCTGGACTTTCTTCTATTTTGTTTCAATGCCTCCATATCAACAAGCCTCACAAGACTTACCTGCTCTTCTCTTTTCTTTCAATTAACTTTTTATTAGTGATGAGTGGATCGATCTGCAGAGGATTGATTTGAGTCGAATTTCCAGAAGTCCAGAGATCCACATAAATTCAAATACTGTGCAATTCAATTTACTAGGATCGCCCCCAAAAATACCCTCTAAAAAATACCTGGCAACATTTCACATGTGTGCATACTCATTGAACAGCATGGGTTTCCCCATAATGCCCTGCTGCAATCCGATCATACAGTGTAGTACAGCCAACTAGGGGAGGCTATCACAAGCAGTATAAAACATAGGGGCCAGCCAATGAATGCCAGTTTATGCTTGTACTGTATAGGGATAGGTGCTCAGAGCACACAGCATAGGAATAGAAAGAGGCTTAATGCAATCGTGATGTATTACTTTAGTGCTTATGTACCAGATTGAAAATGGAAGTGATAATTTCAGTCTATGAATAGAAATCCAAGATTAAAGTGATATGCAATGAACTTTTGTCGCATTT
>JARQOD010000003.1:542632428-542708413 GCA_033576555.1 Oophaga sylvatica | reverse complement strand
GGTTGTTGTCAAATATTGTAAAAATTGGTTTGTGTGAAATTTTGTTTAAAATAAAAAAAAAAAATTTTCCCTTTTTAAGGGAACAAATTTGGTCCTCGCATCGGTCCCAGCTACCACTTTTTTCCCCTTTGTGGATCTCCCTTGTTACCGCCCAGGAAAAACCCGGTGCCCTTCAAAATGTTTACTGTGTTGCCCATTTAAAAGGGAAATTGCCCGAGGGTGTAGGGGTTAAAGCTCAGGGGGGGCGAAACTTGAGGGGGCCCCCTAACTTGCGGAATATCATTGGGGAAACCCGCGGGGCTGAAATGGGCAAAAGAAGTAAGGGGGTCCATTTCTACCCCCAAAAAGGGTGCAATTTGCTTTTTTAGGGGTCTTGGGGGCAAAGGGTTTTTAATTGTTCTTGCACAGGGGCCCTTTCTGTTGGGGCCCCCCAAACCGGTAATCTGATTAAAAATATGGTGGTATGGGGAACCCTCAGGAGTGCCCACTGTTTTTGAAAATAAAAGTCTATACAAAGCAGCACGTATTACCGCTTTGGTGACACATGTGGTGATCCCGTCCTGCAGGAATATAGAGTTTACTGACAGTTATAGATGGTGATTACGCGACTTTTTCTGGTGGGTCATTACTTTTTTTTTGGCCCGGGACCGACATGTCAACTTCTCCAGCAGGAATCTCTGCAAAGATTAAAACAAAGAAATCTGCTTTCAATTTCCAGCCCGTTACATGTAAATCATAAAATATAGAATGATAGATTTGGGAAAGGGGCCCTCCAGGGTCTCGGGCCCAAAACCCTCTGCTAAATGCAGGAGTCACAAAACCCATCTCAGACAGTGTTGTCCTCCTCTGGGAAAGATTTCCCAATGAAGTAAAACTCACACTTCTCAGGGCAGCCTGTTCCACCATTGATCCCCCTCACTGTCAAAAAGTGTTTTCTTACTTGTGTTCTTCTCCCTTCTTTTTCCCTTTTGTCTCCCGTTTTCTGTGCAAATGTGTTCCCAACCTGCAGAAACTCCTCATCCCGCCAATCCAATCTGAGCTTGCTGCCGGTTTTTCCCCATTTGCACCCGCTGGTGGTACAAAAACGGCTTCTTCCTGGCCACATGTTTGCCACTGGTTTAGCATTCCGATACCCCAAGTATCGGGTTCGGCCGATATTTGCTGATCGGATTTTGATACTTAGTTCGTTTTTCCCCTTTTCGTTTTTTCCCGGGTTTTGGTGTTCCCTTAATTTTTTGAGGGCAATGTGTTTTTGTCAGCCCCAAAGAGGAATCCCAAAGGGGTGGGCACTTCCCGTATGCTGCGGTCTGTTAATAATGGCAGGCTGTGTTGGATGCTTTAAAAGCAGTGCACTTAAAAGGCGCCCCCGCCTTTTGCGCACTTTTCTGTGAATCGTTAGGGAAGAAAGTACTCTGCTGACTCTGGGGCAGTTAGGATTGCGTTTGTGTTCTGTGCTTTAGGCAGGTAGTTTACCACCCGGCTGTGTAAAGCTTCCCTTTTTCCGCAGTGTTGTTTTTAAGCTCTGCAAGGTGTGGTGAGGCAGGTGAGGAGTTTGCTCTGTATGAACGCTTTGTAGGCATCTGCACGTGTCATGACAGACTCTTTTTTTTTTCTTCGTGTAATTTTGCTGCTCCTGAATTGAAATAATAGTGTGACGTGCTTCCTCCGTATACAATTCCTTTTTTGCAAAACTTAGAAGTCACAAAGGGGGCCTTTAAAAGCAAAATGAACGTTGTGTTTCAGTGTTCACTGCAGTCTGTGATTTTTTTTTTTTTTTTTGAGTGCAGATCACGCTCCAGTTACTTCAACTAATGCTGCGTGTACTCTGCTGAGCGTCTGTCACTGGCTCATCCTTGTAATTTTTCAAAAATTGCTGCTGCTTTATTCTATTTTAAATTTACAAAAATCTATTAGTGTGACGCTCTTCCATCAAAATACAATACATTGCTTGCAAACTTAATAGAAGTCCACAAAAAGGCCTTTCACAGCAAGTGAACAGTTGTGTTTCAGTGTTCACTCTAGTCTGAGGTTTAATTTTTTTGTAGGAGTGTAGATCCCGCTCCACTTACTTCAACCACCGCTGCGTGTACTCTGCTGAGTGTCTGTCACTGGCTCATCCTTGTAATTTTTCAAAAATTGCTGCTGCTTTATCCTATTTTAAATTTACAAAAATCTATTAGTGTGACGCTCTTCCATCAAAATACAATACATTGCTTGCAAACTTAATAGAAGTCCACAAAAAGGCCTTTCACAGCAAGTGAACAGTTGTGTTTCAGTGTTCACTCTAGTCTGAGGTTTAATTTTTTTGTAGGAGTGTAGATCCCGCTCCACTTCAACCACCGCAGCGTGTACTCTGCTGAGTGTCTGTCACTGGCTCATCCTTGTAATTTTTCAAAAATTGCTGCTGCTTTCTTCTATTTTAAATTTACAAAAATCTATTAGTGTGACGCTCTTCCATCAAAATACAATACATTGCTTGCAAACATAATAGAAGTCCACAAAAAGGCCTTTCACAGCAAGTGAACAGTTGTGTTTCAGTGTTCACTCTAGTCTGAGGTTTAATTTTTTTGTAGGAGTGTAGATCCCGCTCCACTTCAACCACCGCTGCGTGTACTCTGCTGAGTGTCTGTCACTGGCTCATCCTTGTCATTTTTCAAAAATTGCTGCTGCTTTATTCTATTTTAAATTTACAAAAATCTATTAGTGTGACGCTCTTCCAGAGGACAGCGTTTGTTGGCCAGTTGTGAGTCAGCACATGGTTGATTTCATGCTGCACTGCCTGAGAAACGACCGCCGCATCGGCCACATTCTCACCACGTCAGATTATTGGGTGTACACCCTCCTAGACCCTCGCTACCGGGACAACTTACAAAGCCTCATCACACCGTTGAACCGGGACCGTAAAATGCTGGAGGACCAAGACACACTGTTGAAATCCATAATGTTCTCCATTCCAGCCGAGAGCGCTGCTGCTGCTACTGCTTTACAAAGCAGCTCTGTGCGTCGAGGCATTGTAGACACCTCTGCAACAAGAGGGAGCACAAGCAGCGCCTCTGCACAGGGCAAGAGCTGTATGTTACAAATGTGGCAAAGTTTTGTGACAGCGCCACCAAGGTGTACACCATAGTGTGGGAAATCTAGTTAATTTTGGTGATTAGTTCACCATGAACTAGTTCACTGAAAAGATTAGTTCAAAAGATTAGTTCATTTAGTTCATTTAGTTCAGTTTTTCTCCACCCTATCCTGTGAGGAGCTGATAGGAAATGCATCATGTGACCTCTGAACTAAATGAACTAGATGAACTGCTGAACAAAATGTTCTATTGAGAATGACTCAGGACAGCCTAGTTCAATCTGATGCCTCTGACTGAGCCCAGCAGTGCCACATAATGATTGTGTATGAGGGGGCTGAGAAGCAGTTCAGCATCCACCATTTTAAGAACAGAACAGGGGTCAGTGTTAAAGATTTTAGCAAGACTGATCTTCTAGGCTAGAGGCATGAACTACACACAGAAACACTCTCTCATACACACATATGAGCTGTGTCTGTGTACTGTGTGTGCAATTTCATTTTTTATTAATAATATTATTATTACTGTTATATTTGTATTTGATGTGTGGTATGCCTTGGAGGTGCTGGCTTGCCCTGCTGCCAGTGTATTATCTGAGCGCGTCTTTAGTGCTGCAGATGGTGTACTAACAGACCGTCGCATGCGACTATCCTCAGACAATGTAGACCGGCTTATTTTTCTGAAAATGAACAAGGCATGGATCTCACCTGAATTTGCCTGTCCGTTTTCAGATTAAATAACTGTTTGCCAACGTTTTCCAAGTCTCCTGTTATGTTCATCTTTCTACCACCTGAACTCTACTCCCTGGGCTACAACACTGCCAGTCACAGGGGAATGATCATTTACAAAACAAAATGTTATCCCCAACAAATAGTAGCGCAACGACTCCAGTGCCCACTTTATCGCCAGGCACTCTCTCTCTACAATGCTGTCTCTGTTTTTTGATGGAGTAAGTTTTCGACTCAGGAAACTAATGGGATGCTCCTCCCCGTTAAGCTCCAGTCCTGAGACAACACGGCACCCAGACCTACCTCTGACGCATCAGTCTGGACAATGAATTCTCTTTTGAACTCGGGTGTGCTCAAAACTGGTGACCCACACAGTGCCCCTTTTATTGCCCCTGTTGATGACCCCTTGCTGATTTATTAACCGGCTCCACCAGATCCATGGGTATTCTCTCAAACTGGACCTCTAAAATTTTTAATGGCACCAAGGGACTCACTAAATGAGGCTGAGGACTGTGTATCTGGCGCATGCGACAAGAGTTACAATACCGTTTAACTTCTTGATAGACCCCCAGCCAGTAAAACCGTTGTATAATTCTGTGTAGGGTTTTCTTTTGGCACAAATGTCACCCTAGTACATGCGCATGCGCTAAGTCCATTACCAACCTCCGATATGACTGCGGTAGCAGCAATTGCTAAAAAATTTCAACATGTATTTTATAAACCTGATACAGCAAATTTTGGTTCAGCTCTAATTGTTTAAATACTGTAGCTGCCCCGGGGTGTTGGGGTTCCCCATTGACAACCAGTAAATTTTCACGGGCTAGACTCAACGTAGGGGCCGCGAGTTGCGCCTTAACAAATTTGTCACCTGTCACATTTAAGTATTACAATTCAGGTCCCGGTGTCAAATCTTCCATCTCCCCAACTAACACTTCGATAGGAGAGGGGTTTTCCTACTCCACCGAAGGCAAAGGTAATACTGCCCACTGCACACATGTGTTATGCATAGTGAGACTGATAGTAGCCAACAAAGTAGCTAACAAAGGCCACTTGTGATCGCCCTATCAGCGTAGGAACAATGCTACTCAAAAGATCTGCCATGATCCTGGACAAAATCTTGATATAATGGTCAATGAGTGAGAATGTACGATAGGATCCAGGCAGATGTGAAGGTTTGTTTGGTTTTAGTAGCAACTTCATGTGTGACATGTTTGAATGGCTGGGCAACCCTCCTGTCTCCAATATATGATTGAAGGTGCGTACCAATGTGGACGGGATATCCTCACTCAATAATTTTAATAATTTGGCTGTAAACCCGTCAGGTCCTGGAGCTTTCCCGTATTTAAAGTAACTTATCGCCGCTGTCACTTCCGTCACCTCAGTTTGTTTTTTTAAAAGGAGAAGCTGATAGTTTGTGATGGATGGTAACCGTATTCCATCTACAAAGGTGTTACCCTCCGCACTATCCGTATGTTCCACCTTATATAAGTCTGAGTAGTATTCTTGTAGAATGGTGTTTATGGTTCGAGGGTCTGTGTTCATGATCCCATGTTTATTCGTTAACGCTGTAATATGTTGATGACGAATGTGATTTCCTTTCGCTAGTCGTGCTAATAGTCTCCCTCATTTGCTACCATAACGATATACATCGGCTCTATAATTGTTATTACTGCTTCTCTCTCGTCGATATACCCATACGTGTAAGTCAGCCTTAGCCTGCTTACATCTATTTTTAACCTGTGTTGATGAACTTGTCTTGTTTCCGTGTACCTATCGCGTAATATCCTGCTAGCCTGCGAGTAGTTTGTCGCGATCTTCTTTTTTAGCGTTGTCTGATAACCTATTAGTTTCCCGCGCATTACTCCCTTCCCTGCTGCCCATAAAAGTTCCGGCCTATCCCTAGTATCTCCATTATCCCTTACATATTAAAAACACCATTGCTTCACGTGATGTTGAAACTTCTCATCCATTAACAAATAGGTCGGGAAGCGCCAAGTTTGGTTTGGCCCATCTGCACCATATCTGGCAGGGTCACTGATACGGGCGCGTGGTCATATATAGCTACGTTGTGCACATCTGCCTCTTCACTCCCCTTAATAGCTCCTGTGCTAGCAATATATAATCTATTCTGGACCAAGAGTCATGTGGAGCCGAATAGAATGAATATTCACTGCCATCTGGGTTCAGGTGTGTCCAAATGTCTACAAAGTTACTCGTGTCTAGCAAGGGTTATTATAAACGTGTGTCATGTGATCGCACATTCATTCGCATCGACCTACAGTTCTTCACTGGTTCGATTCACCATATTTAAGTCACCACGTGGGTGGTTTTAATGCTCTCCTATCGGCCTGATATGCTTGGATACCTGGGATAAATTCAGGAACGTCTCCAAACTCCCTACTCACATGTCAGCGCAGGAACCGTAAGAGGGAACGTGCTTGTTTTGTTGCGCATAGGTGGAGTTTTATACAGTAAATGATTACTGCTGTCTTATTTTTTGCGTCCCAAGGGCAGAATAAGTCTGCGTAACGTTACATTTTACAGACACTCATATAATAGACACACGCTACCCTAACCGTGACACAAGGAAGGTATTGTTGCCGGATAAAGCCGCCATTTTAGCGTCACTGTGCTGTTAATTCAGTTTGGGACAGAACGCTGCTCTGCTGACTCTGAGGGACAGTTAGAGATTGCGATTTTGTGTACTGTGCTTTAGGCAGGCTACTTTACCAACCGCTGTGTACATCTTCCTTTTGCCTTGCAGTGTTTTTTTCACAGCTCTGCAAGGTGTGTGTGTGAGTGCAGGTGACGCGCTGCAGTTTGCTCGGCATACAACGCTGTATGTAGGCATCTGCACATGTCACTCTCATACTCTTTTTTTTTTTTTCTTTAGTGTAATTCTTGCTGCTCCATTCAATTGAAATTATAGTGTGACGTGCTTCCATCCGTATCCAATACATTGGTTGAAAACACTGTAGAAGGACACAAAAAGCCCTTTCACAGCTAAGAGTTGTGTTCACTGTAGTCTGAGATTTTAATTTATTCAATTTTGATCACGCTCAAGTTACTTCTTCAAGCAATGCTGCTTGTACTCTGCTGAGCGTGTCTTACTGCCTCATCCTTGTCATTTTTCTCGAATTGGTGTACATGTACATCAAAGTAGTCTTCATTTTGATCGAAATCCAAGCAGGTACCCGGACACTCTATGGCTGCTTTTATACGGTGGACTGGCTCCAACATTCAATAAGACTTAAGATGCAATCGGGCACCTTGTCAAGGCCCAATCCTCTTCTCCCTCTGATATAATAATAATAATAATCTTTATTTATATAGCGCCAACATATTCCGCAGCGCTTTACACTTTAACAGTTTCAAAACACAAGTCATAGGTAACAACGTTAACAATACAATAATTAAAGCAAAATCAGCCGACCCTGCTCGTGAGAGCTTACAATCTACAATGAGGTGGGGGAGATGCAAAGTACAGGTGTGTATATACAATGGTGCATTTACAATGATGGTCCAGCCATCTTGAGGGAGTGAGGCATGGATGGAGATAGTGAATGGGCTCCACATACACACTTAAACATAGAACGACTTTGGTTATTGAATGTGATAGGCCACTCTGAACAAATGTGTTTTGAGGGAGCGCCTGAAACCAGGCAAATTGTGGATAGTCCTAATTTCTTGTGGTAGAGCATTCCAGAGGATTTGCGCAGCGCGGGAGAAGTCTTGGAGTCGGGAGTGGGAGGTACGGATTACTGCAGAGGTTAGTCGAAAGTCATTTGCAGAGCGCAGCAGTCGGTTAGGCCGATAGATAGAAATGAGGGAGGAGATGTAGGGGGGTGCTGCACTGTGGAGAGCTTTGTGGGTGAGAACCAGTACTTTGAATTGGATCCTATAATGAATGGGCAGCCAGTGTAAGGACTGGCGAAGAGCGGACGCGTCCGAGTACCGATTAGCCAGATGGATGACCCTGGCTGCTGCATTAAGGATGGACTGGAGAGGGGATAGTCGAGTAATGGGGAGGCCAAGTAATAGAGCATTGCAGTAGTCCAGGCGGGAGTGGATCAATGCTACAGTGAGGGTTTTTGTTGTTTCCATGGTGAGAAAAGGGCGGATTCTAGAGATGTTCTTTAGGTGTAGACGGCAAATATCTAACAAACAGGTCATGCTGGAGAGACTTGCACCTACTGTCACTCAGGGTCTTCAGCTCCTTTGTGAGAAACTAATGTTTGGCCAGCCAGTATATCAAATAAAGTTCATGAGAAATGGGAACTGTGGTTGGCTTCACTTTTGGTACTGGCTGGGTGCTAATACCAAACCATGGTGTGCCATTCAATGGATATTCCTGGCTGGTTGGAGACAAGCTCATTCCCACAGAAAAGTACCAGAAAGCTAAGGAGATGGTGGCCTCTCTCAACATGAAGGAGTTTGCTCGTTGTCTAGGAGACCGACCACCCCTGCTGTGTACCTTGTCAACGTTGTGTTGAAGCTTGCAAGGATTAAGAGGTTACAGTGGTAAGTCTGGTTTTTACTAAAGATCCTGCTGTGTATTATAGTTTTTATGTTTTAAAAAAAAATTATCTTAGGAATGTTAAATAATTTTTTTTTTTTTTTTTTTTAAATACAATGTATCTTATGAATGTTAAATATATATATTTTTTTTTTTATAAAATAAAATGTATCTTATGAATGTTAAATAACTTTTTTTTTTTTTTTTTTTTTTTTTTTTAGGTATTTGATCTACCGTAGCTAGTTGCTGACCGTTGACTCTACACCCCTCTCCCCAGAATGTTACTCGGGTTATGGGGAGAAAATCACCGCTATTCCAGACTGATTTCATGTTAATGTGTCTGGCTCTTACACAGCACACAGCACTTGATGTTAGTTTATCTTTTTCCTAAATTATTTGTTACACTGCCCTTCTCACATTTTATTTGCACTTTTTTTTTTAAGCACAAGTTTTTTTACACTTCCTTGTTCTGTAAGTAGGCTTAATGGTTAAATGTTTTATACTAGATGTAAATATGTAACATGTAAATTTTATATTAAGATTTTGCAAATTATTAGGTCCACACCATCAGGCTCTTTCGTCCCCTCTCCCTCAGAGTAGCGGTAATATATCGGACCCCAGGCTCGCCCACACAGTTCCTTGACCACTTCTCTGCCTGGCTGCCGCACTATCTTGTCCTCAGAAGTACCAACCCTTATCCTTGGAGACTTCAACATCCCCATTAACAGCCCTACTTCCACACTCAAAACACATTTGTTCAGAGCGGCCTATCACATTCACTAATCAAAGTCATTCTATGTGTAACTGTGTGTGTGTGTAGCCCATTCACTATCTCCATCCATCCCTCACTCCCTGAAAATGGCTGGACCATCATTGTAAATACACCATTGTATATAAACAACTGTACTTTGTAGCTCCCCCTCCTCATTGTAGATTGTAAGGTCTCACGAGCAGGGGCGGCTTATATTGCTTTAATTATTGTATTGTTAACGTTGTCACTTATGACTTGTGTTATGAAACTGTTAAACTGTACAGCGCTGCGGAATCTGTTGGCGCTATATAAATAAAGATTATTATTATAGAGGCCCACTCAGTAGTGGTGAAGTGAACGGCGCAAATTGCGAGTTGATTGCGACTGATGCAGCTGATACTCCATTACTGCTGGCTGCTGCTCACACAACCGCTCCAACATATGTAACGTGGAATTCCACCTGGTGGGTACGTCACATATGATGCGATGTTCAGGAAGGCAAAATCTGCGTTGCAGAGCTGCAATGCGCGATCTGGCCATGGTGGAACGTCGCAAGTTAGCGCACTGTAGGCGGACCTTGTGCAGCAGTGCATCAAGATCCGGATAGTCCCTCAAAAAACTCTGGACGACCAAGTTTAGCACATGTGCCAGACATGGTATGTGAGTGACGTTGCCTAGGCCCAGACCTGCCACCAGATTTCGGCCATTGTCACACACTACCAAGCCTGGCTGGAGATTCGCTGGCAAAATACACATGTCGCTCTCTTGCTTTATGGCATTCCAGAGCTCCAGCGCTGTGGGCTTTGATTCCCCATGGAAATTAATTTCAGGACGGCCTGTTGACGTTTGGCCACGTCTGTGCTCATATCGGTCAACAGGCTCGCTGTCTGGGTGTTATGTTTGACACCAATCTCTCCTTCACCTCCCATATACAATCTGTTGCCCGCTATTGCCGCCTACACCTAAAGAACATCTCTCCTGAATCCAAGACTTCTCCCGCGCTGCGCCAATACTGTGGAATGCTGTACCCCAAGAAATTAGAACTATCCACAATTTGCATGTTTTCGGGCGCTCACTCAAAACACATTTCTTCATAGCGGCCTATCACATTCACTAATCAAAGTCATTCTATGTGTAAGTGTGTGTGTGTAGCCCATTCACTATCTCCATCCATCCCTCACTCCCTCAAAATGGCTGGGCCATCATTCTAAATACACCATTGTATATAAACACCTGTACTTTGTATCTCCCCCACATATTTGTAAATTGTAAGCTCTCACGAGCATGTGCGGATTATATTGCTTTCATTATTGTATTGGTAACGTTGTTACTTATGACTTGTGTTCTGAAACTGTTAAACTGTAAAGCGCTGCGTAATCTGTTGGCGCTATATAACTAAAGATTCTTATTAAGCGTTCACGGGTCCATGTGGAGGTAGACCGTGACGGCTCCTGCAACGATGTTTCTGAGGAACTGGAGAAGGAGGAGTCAATGTGTACAGACTTGATTCCCGCAATCCTTGTAGTTGCCTGAACACGTACAGCGCCACTCGCAAGATCTGTACCCGGCTCCACAACATTGACCCAATGGGCAGTAAGGGAAAGGTATCGTCCCTGGCCATGGGTACTGGTCCACGCAGCGGTGGTCAGGTGGACATTGCTACTGACGGAGTTTAGTAGCGCATGTTTAATTTTAACCTCAACAACATGCTTTTGCAGACCAGGGACGGCTTGCCTGCTGAAATAAAATCAGCTTGGCACATTGTATTGTGGGACTGCCAATGCCATTAAGTTCCGTAAACTGTCAGTCTCCACCAGCCTGAATGACAGCATTTCAAGGGACAGGAGTTTTGCAATGCCAGCATTCAGAGCCTGTGCTCGTGGATGGTTTGCCGAGATTGGGCCTACACCCGATACGCCACAACCTGACACCCACAGATAAACAAGCCATAAAATCTCTGAAAGATAACCCCAACATTATTATTAAACCAGCAGATAAGGGGGGTGCTATCGTTATTATGAATAATACCCAATCTATTGCCGAAATTCATAGACAACTGTCAGTTAACCTAACCTACAGACAACTCAATTGTGACCCTACATTTTACATCTGTCAAAAAATTGATCGTATCCTGACAAAACATCTTTAATTGATCACCATAGACTGTAAGACTATGACATTCCTTAATATTCAATACCCCATCACCCTGTTTTCTACACACTCCCAAAAATCAACAAAAAACGACATTATCCACCCGCATACCCTAGAGGATAATTCTCCGTGTTCTACAGTATCACCCAGATGTTTAACATGTTGCCTAATTCCTATGTATATATATTCTTCACCCTATGTATATATTGTATATATTGTATATATTATACATTGTCATTGACTGTAAATTTTTCTATCTCTTCCAGCGACTATTTGATAAAGGCCACTGCGTTGCCCAAAACGTCAGTCAGTAGTCTCATAGCTATTTTCTTTTTTCACATCAAGTGTGCAATAAAAATTTCAAATTTAACCATGACATATGCAGTTAAACTTGTGCAGTGATTCTCTATAGACTGTACATCTTCAGTGTGTCTTTGTAACTCAACTACGTGTTTTCTCCGCACATGTTTACACATATTTGTGGTATTGAGGTTACTGACACTTTACCTCTTTTTACTTTTTGATTACACAGCTTGCATTTGACATAGCAAATATCATCTGCAAGTGTGTGAAAAAAGGACCACGCAGTGCAAGTCCTGGGAGCGTCCGTTTAGACTTTTGTAAGAGAAATCCGAACAGGTGCCAAAATGGAGGCTACAGGCAACAGAGTATGCAGCCTAACTCTCCCTCCTGTTTGTACCATTGGGGCAATCGCTTCCTCAGAGCTGCTACCACCACCTTCCTGTTCCTCACGCCATGTTGGGTCTTGGACCTCATCATCTCCACTAACCTCTTCCAACACCTGCTGCTGTTGGGTGGTCTGGCCACCACCATGCTCAACAGAAACTGGCACCTGAGTCTCATCATCATCAGATGCGTTCTGCGGTGTGCTGACCATCGGCACTGTCTCACCCGCCTCTTCAGATTCAGAGAGACACAGCTGTTGCGCATCACTGCATACTCCCTCTTCTTCACATTCCAGAATGCTGCTTGGCTGTGCCCCTGTTTGCAAACCAACAGATTCTGAGAACAGAAGCAGAGACTCAGCTGGCTCCTGTACAGAACTCTCTGACTGACTGGGCAATTTGGCAGGCGGTGAAGAGACAGATGGTTGATCAACAGTGCTGTGTTCCTGAGAGGAGGTGGAAGCAATTGAAGTTGATGCATTGGACCCTGGGCTCCAACACCGCCAGTTGTTGCCTGTAAGTGCTGTTAGCACAGTCAACACTTGCTCCTGTGTTACTGGGGTTGAGTAATGGCAGCTGTTCCCCTGCTGTGTGTACGACAAAAAGTCATGCTGCTCCACCCTGTCCTCCTCTCATCCCTGGGCTCCAACACCGCCAGTTGTTGCTCGGAAGTAATTGGCACGGGTACTGACTCATGCCCACCCTGGTTACAGCACCACAGCTGTTTCCTGGCAGTGTCAACGTAAATTAGCCTCCAATAAGTTGTCCTGTCATGTTGCATTCCGGGTTATCCGACTCTATGGTGCCTGCAGTTTAGGTGATTCCTATGTGTGCTGTGGGATATGTAAATAAAGGCTCTTTCCGTTGTGAAAATAGGACAAGCACCCACTGTAGAACTGTGTGATTTGGTAACTGCAGACGGCTTGCGGCCTGTCAACTTACATTTTCATGGGTGCCTTATGGTACCCGTCCGAGTTCCAGTACCGTCAGCTGGTTCTCCACAGTGCCTATGGCCTAGGTGCCTCCATCTCGGTATCCGAGTTCCTGCAATGTCTGCTTGTCCTTGGTAGTGCTTTGGAGCACAGGTACCTCCTGCTTAGTAACCGTGTCCCAGTAACGTCAGCTGGTCCTCGGTTGTGCCATTGGCTCTTTTCCTTCTGCTGCCCCTCCGGGTTCCAGCACAGTCAGCTGGTCCTCGTTACTTGCATTGGCTCTTGTACCTTCTGCTACCCGTCGGGGTTCCAGTGCCGTCAACTGGTTCTCCGCAGTGCCTTTGGCCTAGGTGCCTCCATCTCGGTATCCGAGTTCCTGCAATGTCTGCTTGTCCTTGGTAGTGCTTTGGAGCACAGGTACCTCCTGCTTAGTAACCGTGTCCCAGTAACGTCAGCTGGTCCTCGGTTGTGCCATTGGCTCTTTTCCTTTTGCTGCCCCTCCGGGTTCCAGCACAGTCAGCTGGTCCTCGTTACTTGCATTGGCTCTTGTACCTTCTGCTACCCGTCCGGGTTCCAGTACCGTCAACTGGTTCTCCGTAGTGCCTTTGGCCTAGGTGCCTCCATCTCGGTATCCGAGTTCCAGCAACGTCTGCTGGTCCTTGGTAGTGCTTTGGAGCACAGGTACCTCCTGCTTAGTAACCGTGTCCCAGTAACATCAGCTGGTACAAGGTTGTGCTACAAATACAAGATACAGAACAAGAGACACAAGAACAATAAGCAGAAGATCTAAAAGCAGAAGAACATGAAGTATAAGACCAAAATGAAGAACAAAATATATGCTCTAAATTATAAGCAGAAGAAGACTAAGCAGTGTATGGGGGTGAGTCCGTTCCTCCTCGTGGTGCCCCTGGTAAATGCCTGATGCTGCAGGCTAAACTGAACACGGACAAATACTGTTGTAATTTAAATATTTTGTGGCAGCAAGAACGGAACGATGAAAAAATCATACTTTTACAGATTACAAGTACAGGAATCTATGTCACAAATAAGAATATGATGAAGAAGATGAAGGACTATAATATGAAGAAGAATAATAGTTTAAAAAGAACAATATGAGTAATGTTAACAAAAAGATGAAAAGCAAGAAGTTTTAGAAGAAGATAAAGAAGGTGAAGATGAAGAATAATTTGATGACAAAGATGATGCTGCTGAAGATTATGAAGGAGAAAGTGTGGCAAAAGTTAAAAAGGTGAAGAGCATGGAAGTTGTGAAACATACATATTTGCCAAAATAGAAAAAAGGTTAACAACATTGTCAATTTCTTCGTCAATCCGAACGTATTTCCTAAAAAAAAAAAATTAATGCTATTCCATTGGATTGGGTTAAACATCTATGCCTTTAATGTCTCCTCAACCTCCCCCAATACATTCTACATTACTCTTTGTTGTTTTCCTTCATGTACAATTAACCTACAAGGCAAGAATGGGGTTTTTTTAATTTCGATATTTGTTCCCATAGACTTACATTGGACTTCCGGTATCGGTATCGGGTATCGCCGATATTTTTTGGGTATTCCGATTCCGATACTTTTGGATATCGGAAAGTATCGCTCAACTCTAAATGCCACCACTGCCCCTTACATCGTAATAATGTCTCCTGTGTGCTCTCTAAATAGTAAAATTGCCCCCTAGAAAATATTAATTTCCTGTACATGTGCCCTCCACATTTTGTCTGTAGAAAGTAATAATACTCCATGTGCAACTTTGATGGTCACAATACTGAGAGCCCCTAGAACAATGTTTAAGTGCCCACTTAACATTTAATAATGTCCACTGAGTTCCCCATGTATAATTCCTCTATATACAGTATGCTGGGCCCACAGATCCCCTCTACACCATATGATGATCCCACAGCTCCCCTATACACCATATGATGATCCCACAGCTCCCCAATACACCATATGATGATCCCACAGCTCCCCTATACACAGTATGATGATCCGACAGCTCCCTATACACCGTAGATGTGCCCGCAGCTCCCCCTATACACCATATGATGATCCCACAGCTCCCCTATACACCATATGATGGGCCTGCAGCTCCCGTACATACAGTGTAATGTCCCCCAGAGTTCCCCTATATATAGAATGATGTCCCCACTGCTCCTCCAATACACAGTATAATCGTTAAGTGTTCTGACACCGTGCTGCGCCTGCACTGAGAGCTCCTCTGCAGGGAGGAAATTAACTTTATTCCTCCCGACAGCCTTGCTCTTCCAGTCATAGGGGCTGCGCAGGCACGGTTTCAGTCACCGCTCTGTGTATAGAAAGTGGCTGCTGTAAGAGCACCATGGCACTGACTGACAGCCGCCTCAGCACCATCTGCCACCCAGTAGTTACCCTACTGGTGCCCCTATAAATAATAATGCTTCTTAATGTCCACTTAATATTTATCTGAGTCCCCTATGTACAGTAGTAATGGCCCCTGCATCACTGATGTGAGCAGGGGGTGGTGTGATGACTCTTTCGGCTTCTTCCAATTATCTTCTGTTGAGTGAAGTCAAACTTACTAGTCGATACTGCAAATAGCAAATGTGGTCGCATGACCGCCTGATCGCACCAGTGGTCATGGGGTCTCATGACGGCAGGCGCACCCCATCATGATTTTGCAGTCTGTAGTCTCAAAGTGACTGCAGACAATCATCCAGAGCCTTTAAAGGGAATCTGTCACCCCATTTTAGCCATTTCAGCTAAAGATATGACTGAATAGTGCGTCCCATAAGCAAGCTATCGGTATGTAGCTTATAGCCAGATACCCCCGTTTTGATAGCAAAATACCGTTGTAAAGTTTGGATTCTTTTCTGTAAATCAGGGCGGTCAGGTCCGGAGGGCGGCGTTCTCTCTCCTTTCCCCCCTCGCTCCTCGGCATCTCTTGCGTATCGCCGTCTCTGAACAGCACAGATGGCGTTCTGCTTCCCGCGATTGCGCTGTTCAAATTCCCCCCCACGCATGCGCAGTGTGCTTTGCCCAACATGCTCATCCGCATGCGCAACTATTGTCATTCACTTTCCTTGCCCCTGAAGTCGTCCAAGGCAAGCAGTCATTTCTGGGGCAAGGAAAGAGTTGCGCATGCGCTGTAATGATTTTATGCTTATGTGGGGGGGAATTTGAAGAGCGCAATCGCGGGAAGCAGAATGCCGTCTATGCTATTCACAGACGGCCATACGCAAGAGATGCCGAGGAGCGGGGGGGGGGATGGGAGAGGAGAGAAAAAAGCAGCCCTGATTTACAGAAAAGAATCCCAACTTTACAAAGGTATTTTGCTATCAAAACGGTGGTATCTGGATATAAGCAACATACCGATAGCTTGCTTATGGGACGCACTATTCAGTCATATCTTTAGCTGATATGGCTAAAATGGGGTGACAGATTCCCTTTAATAACTTCATAATAATAAATTGCTTATTATTAAATTATTAAATAGAATGCAGCTCGTGGTTATTGTATGGTTATACTTGTTAGGGGGCAGACAGATGGAAGTATTTCTCGTGCGAGGATCACATCACAATCAGACTGAAAGTCGTCTCTCCACACCTGAGTGTGACAGCTGCATAGTAATCCATCACGCTCATGTCAGGAGCTGTACCGGCCAGTCCGAGGATTGCAGTGCGATCCTCACATGAGTTATACGGCCGTCTGTCTGTGCCCTTGTTATAATAATACTGAAATATTAATCTATTATTAAAGTATTTACGAGCTCACAAGTAAAAAAAAGCCCCCTACCTCCCCCTGTCCCCCACCCACACCCCAACAGCCCATCCTCTCACATGCACCCCTCAGCGCTCTGTCCCCCTGACCCCACAATACCCACATCCTCTCACATTCACCCTCCGTGCCCCGTTGACCCTCCCCCACTTCAGCCCCCACAATACCCCCATCCTCTCACAGTAAACCCCCAGTGCCCTAGCCCCCACAATACCCCCATCCTCTTACATTCAACCCCAGAGCCCTGTCCACCCTCCCCCACAATACCCCATCCTCTCACATCAAACCCAGTGCCCTAGCCCCCACAATACCCCCATCCTCTCACAGTAAACCCCCAGTGCCTTAGCCCCCACAATACCCCTATCCTCTTACATTCAACCCCAGAGCCCTGTCCACCCTCCCCCACAATACCCCATCCTCTCACATCAACCCCAGTGCCCTGTCCACCCTTCCCACAATACCCCATCCTCTCACATCAACCCCAGTGCCCTAGCCCCCACAATACCCCATCCTCTCACATCAACCCCAGTGCCCAGTCCACCCTCCCTCACAATACCCCATCCTCTCACATTAACCCCTGTGCACCAGCCCCCACAATATCCCAATCCTCTCACATTCACCCCCAGTGCCCTGTACCCCCTCCTCCACAATACCCCCCATCCTCTCACATTCCCCCCACAGTGACCATGACATGCCCAATCTGAATGAATTTAATAAATTCCATCCCCACTTACCATGAAACTTGCAGGCAGTGGCTGAGGCAGGATCAGGAAGTGTCCAATGTCTGCACACAGAGGGCACTAGGACCCAGTGTGGCTGAGACAACCAGAGCCTGCAGGGCAGAAAGTGAAACTACAGCTGCTGCCAGCCAGGAAGGAAGGAGCTCCTCTGGAGAGACAGCAGCTCCGTGCACTGCGCACACAGACAGGCACTGCAACCTGTGGCAGAGGGAGCCGGCATAGTGCTGCTCTCTCCCTGATACTGGCCATGTCTCCCAGTGGGCCCCTGCATGTGACTGGGCCCAGGCCACGGCCCTCTCTGCCCCCCCAGTAGCTACGCTACTGCTGTCACCCCATTTTTCGTATATCAGCTGCAGCCACCGCCATTAGGTGCTTATCTACAGCATTCTGTAATGCTGTAGATAAGCCCCCGATGTAACCTGAAAGATAAGAAAAACGAGTTATAGTATATTCACCCGGGGGGGCAGTCCAATGTGGTCCAGTCCAATGGGTGTCGCGCTCCTGCACAGGCGTACTTTATCTGCCCTGTTGAGGGCAGAGCAGAGTACTGCAGTGCGCAGGCACAGGAAAAGGTCAGAGAGGCCCAGCATCTGCGCACTGCAGCACTTTGCTCTGCCCTCAACAGGGCAGATAAAGTACGCCTGCACAGGAGCACAACAGAAGAAAGTAGGAGGATGTCATCGCTAGAAGATGGGTGCGCCGGCCCCGGACCGTGACGCTCATCGGACCGGACCATATCGGACTACCCCCCCGGGTGAATATAATGTAACTCGTTTTTCTTATCTTTCAGGTTACATCGGGGGCTTATCTACAGCATTACGGAATGCTGTAGATAAGCCCCTGATGGCGGTAGCTGCAGCTGGTATATGAAAAATGGGGTGACAGATTCCCTTTAACGACCGACACATGGACAAGCGCTTGTGTTTAGAGATTCTACATTTTCCTGACTGCACAGTTGGTGAGCATTCTGGAGGCCAGGGCCAAATCCCGCCCTGGCATAGCATATGTGCTACCGACATTGTGGATTGCTTTCCCTAGATTTAGAGGACTCCACAAAGGTGGTGAGCAACGATGATGCCATCATCAGGGCAACGATCCAGTTTATGTAATTACTTAAACTGTCTTTGATGACAATTAAACATGAAGCTTTGCATGCGGACCAGGTAGAGATGGAGGAATACAGGAAGATACTACCCAGCCCAGTCTCATCTCATCTGCTCACCGCAGAGTGGGTAACAATGAGGAGATGGAGGCTGAGGAGGAGGTACAGGAGCTGGCTTATAGTGCAAAAAAGGCTATTACCCACACAAGCTTTGTCCTGTCTCTCCCTCGTGGATGGGCTGAGGAGGGTGATTGTGGAGAAAGAGATGGAAGAAGAGGAGAAGATGGAGAGTAGTCATCATGGCAGAGACCGAGAAGTATTGGCTGTAGGAACCTTGACACATATAGCAGACTTTATGTACTGCTGTGACTCTCACGTTACATTCATCTTGACCAAAAAAAGTGTACTGATTGTTCACCCTGCTAGGCCCATGCTGCAAGTAGAACTTTGAATCTCGTCTTCCTGAGGTGGAGAGATCTTCTAAATTGGTGCTATACCAGAAGGCCATTAAGGAAAATATGTTGAAAAAAATCCCATCGTACAATGCTAACAGCAGGGGGGCAAGCTTCCTTGCCCATCCAAGGAGGAAGGATGAGAGAGACACAAATCAAGTACAGCAGAGGCAGAGCTATACTGACAAAGGCCTCGGCCAATTTCATGACACCCTCTCAGCGTCCCTGCCCTGATAACTGGGTATTTTTGACAAGAAGGGAAACATTTTTACAGATGGTCAAGCAATACCTGGCCAACAAAACCAGTGTACTCCCTAATTCCTCTGCGACCTTCAGATATTGGGTCTCAAAGCTGGACACCTGGCATGAGCTGTCCTTCTATGCCTTGGAGATGTTGTGCTGCCCTGACCCTAGCGTCTTGTCTGGACAGGTTTTTAGTGCCGCCGGGGGGTCATAACAGACAGGCGCTTCAGTCTGTCAATAGAAAGTGCTGACAGGCTCACTCTGATGATAATGAATAAAGACTGGATTAGACCCGATTTTTCCACACCACCAGATGACAGCAGTACACAGGTAATGACCATTCAATCAGTTTGTTCAACTTATACCTCAGTAAAAAATGTTCTGTTGTTAACTATAATGGCCTCTCCTACTTCCTTGTCCATATTCTCCACTACACTACATCACAGGCCATTGACACCATCCCACAAGGGAGAAGTACCAATGAGGGAAGACATTGTCACTTCACGTTTCACTGGTGTTTAGGTTTCCATACTACGCTCGACCAAACAAAATCTTACACTGCTATACTGTCATTTCAGTAGTAACATCGTCCTGACAGCTTTCCTTTAACGTTTTCTATAAAATGCTCTTTCAAAGTCACATAATCAATGTGACAGTTTTTCCAATGCAACTACAATTTAGGGTATTATTACTTTAAAAAAACATTTTTTTCATAAATGCTTTGAATTGTTTGAAGTTTTAATCCGTCTAACTGCAGGACCTGTGACAGCCCGGAATGTCAAATTAATTATATTTAGGGTAAATTTAGGCTGCTTTGCCATTAATGTAAATGTTCTATGAGTCATTACCCAGCAGAAAATTCTTATTCTAATTTGATTAAGAAATGAAAGTAAGACATTTGAGAAATTAGGTCATTCACAGCCTGGGAAATAAGCTCACATTATTTTTTTTGTAGTCTCAAAGTATTTCACAGTTTATGTCTTAATCTGCCATGAGAGTGTGAATCTTCATGATGGATTTAGCTAGCTTGTATTAAAAAGGCTGAGGAAGTAAAATTATTAATGTATTTCAAATTTCAAATATGTTTTCTAACATTTTTTTTTCAGAAAGTTGATTATATTCTTTAACCCCTTTGAGACAAAACCTGTTTTCATCTTAATGACCAGACCAATTTTCACAATTCTGAACACTGTCACTTTATGAGTTAATAACTCTGGAATGCTTCAACGGATCCCCGTGAATCTGAGACTGTTTTCTCATGACATATTGTACTTTATTATAGCAGTAAAATTTCTTCGATATGACTTGCGTTTATTTGTGAAAATAACGGAAATTTGGAGAAAATTTTGAAAATTTTGCAATTTTCAAACTTTTAATTTTTATGCCCTTAAATCATAGTCATATCGCACAAAATAATTAGTAAATAACATTTCCCACATCTCTACTTTACATCAGCACAATTTTTGAAGTAATTTTTTTTGTTAGGAAGTTATAAGGGTTAAAAGTTGACCAGCGATTTCTCATTTTTGCAACAAAATTGAAAAACCATATTTTTAGGGACCACCTCACACTTGAAGTGGCTTTGAGGGGCCTATATTACAGAAAATACCCCAAAATGACACCATTCTAAAAACTGAACCCCTCAAGGTACTCAAAACCACATTCAAGAAGTTTATTAACCCTTCAGGTGCTTCATAGGAATTTTTGGAATGTGGAAGGAAAAATAAACATTTACTTTTGTTTCACAAAAATTTTCTTTAGACATAATTTTTTTTACTTTCTCAAGGGTAACAGGAGAAATGGACCATACCTTTTGTTGTGCAATTTCTCCTGAGCATTCTGATACCCTGTATGTGGGGGAAATATACTGTTTGGGCTCACGACAGGTCTCGGAAGGGAAGGAGCGCTATTTGACTTTTTGAACGTAAAATACGCTGGAATAATTAGCGGTTGCCATGTCGCGTTTGGAGAGCCCCTGATGTGCCTAAACAGTGGAAACCCCCAACAAGTGATACCATTTTGGGAACTATACCCCTTATGGAACTTAACTATATGTGTATTGAGCACCTTGAACCCAAGGTGTTTCACAGAAGTTTATAACGTTAAGTCGTGAAAATAAAAATAATCACATTTTTCCCACAAAAATCTTTTTTAGCTACAAATTTTGTATTTTCATAAGGGCAAAAAGAGAAAATGGACCCCAAAGTTCACCGATACCCCATATGTGGTCAAAAACTACATGTGAGGCACAGTGCAAAGCTCAGAAGGGAAGTAGCGCCATATTATAGTGCAGATTTTGCTACACTTGTTTGAGGGTGATCTGTTACATTGACAGAGCCCCTGAGGTGCCAGGACAGCAGAACCCCCCATAAGTGACCCCATTTTTACCAATTAAGCCTCTCAATGAATTCATCTAGGGGTGCAGTGATTACATGTGTCACAAACTTTTATACCATTGGGAAGTGAAGAAAAAATCATTTACATTTTTACCACCAAGATTGTGTGTTAGCCCCAAGTTTTACATTTTCACACTGGGAAAAGGGTAAAAATGGCACCAGAATTTGTCCCACAATTTCTGCTGAATGTAGAAATACCCCATATGTGGCTGTACAGTATTACTTTGCCATATGGAGTGACTCGAGAGGGACAGAGTGCGATTTGCCTCCTGGAACGCAGATTTTCCTAGACTAGTTTGTGGATTCCATATAAAAAGCCCCCAAGTGCTAGAAAAGCAGAATCCCCCTCAAGTGACCACATTTTGAAAATACCCCTTTGGGAATTTATCTACAGATGTAATGACGATTTTGACTCCATGTGTGTAAGGAGGTCAAGGGTATTAACCCTTGAAATGTTTTCATTCTGTTATGTGCATTAATGTATGCATTTTATGTATTGTATGATGTCAGTCTTTCAGTGGTATGTCTGACTAGTGGTGTATACTGTATAGATATAGATAGACAGTGCATCCTTGGGGACAATAGAGGAGGGCACTTGTAGTGTAGTTTATTTATATGGGGTAGATATAGCTGCGAGGGATCACTAATTGGGGCATGTTAGAGATCCAGTTAGGAAGTTATAAAATAAGTCAATGCAGTACCTGGGTAGGACTCTAGGTGGGGGCATTGAGCACATCCAGTCCAGTAGGGACAAATGGTTAGGGACTTTTTCAGGGATAGATTTCCTCGTAGCGGAAGTCAGTCAGGGGTGGACCTTGCTAGAGTAAAGAGGTCCACGTACCTGGGCCCTGTAGCAGAGACAAAAAGAGTGAAAGGTACCAGCAACCTCAGTGCAGCCGGTGAAGGATTCACCGTGGTAACGTTGGCCAAAGTCAGTGGGCTGACGTAGCAGAAGTCCAATGGAAAATCCACTGTGGGAACGCTCAGCAGAAGGGTGCGTGCATGAGCGTAGTAGCGAGTGGGCCACCAGCGAGTATCCGGGCAGGCTAACCAGAAGGGGGTGGACGACCTAGTATATATGTATTTCTATACTGGATTGAAGTGTCTCCAGGGAAAGAGATCAAAGTGCCGTTTTCACCGGGCTCCTCATCCCGATCATACTTTGTGGTCCATTCTGGTGTAGTAGAAGAGAAGAAGCGGAGTTGTGGAAAATGTATTGCTGGTACCGTATAAGACGTGCTAATGGTGTCTTGAATGTGCTGTGTCTGGAAGAAAATAAAGCAGAACTGTTTGACGTGATATTGGACTCTGATTCTAGTGATTCCGTATACTCTGTGACTGGGGAAGAACACCCCAGAAAATTAGAGGTAACCGGAGTGAAGAATGCAGCTGTCTCCGGTAAGTTCACCCCCTCGGCAGACCTTTTACATGTGTTTTCCAGAAACAGGCAGCAGTGGATGTTGCTGAGTGAATATTGCAAACTGCCGTTGTAGTGACCAGTACATTGTGCCCAGCTCTTGCTTCTGGAGACACGCAACTGTAAATTAGGCGTGCTCTCATCACTACATAAATGCCAAACATGTAACCGATAACCACCTGAGTGGAAAAATTGATGTAATCGTCCGTTTAAACAATACAATCTTTATTAGCAAAACAACATACAAGGATATGTAAAATGGGGTGAGAATCACCCACAGTGGATGTAAACACTGCACATAATATTTTAATTAAAATACGGAAGGGGCACACCACCTCCTACGACCCTCTAGTGATTATATATTAAATTATGAATTATCTCTTATCTCCTATTTAGACAAAATCTAATCAATGTTACAGCGATCTGTGTGTGGTATAGGGCAATATTTGCGCGCACATACACCCCCTCTGACCCTCACCATCATTGGTGCAGTATACTTCAGCTAAAGGTAACTAATAGTGTTTCATTATCAGCACCTTGCTTCAAGAATGCTAGCTTTTCAGATTTGTGATTGGGAAGTTGTTTTTCTGACTAATTACTATGTAATTGAGCTTGCTTCTGCAGCGATTTGTGTGTGGGCAATGAGGATTTTTTTGTCCCCTGATTAAAATAACGATTATTTGTGTTTTACACTGTCAATATTGGGCAAATATTGTCCTATACCACACACAGATCGCGGGTAACATTGATTAGATTTTTCAGCTGAATTTGATACATATGTACCATATATTTTGTCTAAATGGGAGATAAGAGATAATTCATAATTTAATATATAATCACTAGAGGGTCGTAGGGGGTGGTGTGCCCCTTCCGTATTTTAATTAAAATATTGTGTGCAGTGTTTACATCCACTGTGGGTGATTCTCACCCCATTTTCCATATCCCTGTATGTTGTTTTGCTAATAAAGATTGTATTGTTTAAACGGACGAGTACATCAATTTTCCCACTCAGGTGGTTATCGGTTACATGTGTATGAGATGTGTCCCAGTACTTTCATGGCCACACTTAGCCCCTTATAATTGGTTCTAATTTTAGTAGGTTTAACATGATGTGGCATTTATGGTTGAGCATTATTTGTATAAATGCCAAACATGTGGATGCTAAATGTTATTTAGGCACAATGGGGCTCAGAAGGGAAGGGGGCATTTGGATTTAGGAGCAGAGAATTTGCTGAATTTCTTTGGAGGGTGAGGAGCCATTTTGCTTTTCCAGATCCTTTGTGCTACCAGTAACGTGGAAGCCCCCTATATTTTCGTTAACAGATGACAGATCTGAGTGGGAACTTGCTTTTTTTGTGGATTGAGTGGAAGCTTTTATTGGGAACATTTTACATAACGTTTATGATCACTCTATGCTGATCACTTAAGGGTATGCCACACTAAACAATATCGCTAACGGGATCGCTAAAAAACGTCACTATTTAGCGATCCCGTTAGCGATGTTGTTCAGTGCGGCAGCTTCCAGCGACGAGCTTCCTGCTGTGATCTCGCTCGTCGCTGGAATCGTTCCGGACCCTATTTTCTCGTCAGCGCTCCCGCTGGGTAAGTATCTAATCGCTGTGTGGCACCTTTTCTTAGCGATTTAGCGGTACTTTTGTACCGCTAAAGTCGTTAAGAAGATCGCTAACGGCGATAGCGTCGTTAACTATATCGCTAAATGTGGCCGCATTTAGCGATATAGAAACAATCCCGCTAGCGATCGCATTAGTATGCGTCGTTATTGTGATCGCTAGCGGGATTGTTTAGTGTGGCAGTACCTTTACTCTGGGGTTTCCATCTAAATCTCTGAGTGACTTGATTCAGATGAAACCCCCAATGTATCCATTCACTATAATGAGGAAGCAGAGTTACTCTGGACTCCATCTGTTCCGCGGTTTCCTTTTTTTCAGAAGTGCACAAAACTGTGGCCAACGGCGCTTTTATGCAATCCTAAAAAGATGGACACCGCCGAATCACAGGTCCTATGGTGCCCACAGTGCCTCCATCTGCCTCATTATAGGGAATCTTCCACCAGAGGTTCTGTCTGAATCATGTATTTCAGAGATTTACACAGAAACCCTGATGCTAGCACTCAGCGTAGAGCGCAGGATAAATGTGCACCAAGCCCTACTGCGATCTTTGGGAGGCAGAATGAAAAAAATCAACAGCATGTGAAGAATTGGTTTTATTTATTTTTCATATCGTTCCTTATGTGGTATAAGTGATTAGGCGACTTTATTCTTCGGGTCAGTGCAATTACAGCGATACCAGATTTATATCGGGTTTTTATGTTTGGCTGCTGTTAAAACACTAAAAGATGCTTTTTATTGCGAAAACTAGTTTTTGCATCACCATATTTTGAGAGCTATAATTTTTTCATATTTTGGCCGACAGAGTCATGTGAGGGCTTGTTTTTTGTGGGATTAGCTGATGTTTCTATTGGCACCATTTTTGGGTACATGACCTTTTTTTATACTGTTCCACATGTGGTAAAATTGGTAAGACAGCTTTATTCTTCGGGTCAGTGCGATTACAGCGATACCTCATTTATATGTTTTTTTTATGTTTTGACGCTTTTACACAATAAAAACTATAGAAAAAATAATTATTTTTGCTTAGCTTTATTCTGAGAGCTATAGCTTTTTTATTTTTCTACTGATGGAGATGGGGTTTGTTTTTTGCGGGACAAGATGACATTTTCAGTGGTACCATTTTCACTAGCACCGATCGTGGTGTGTTGCTGTGGGGTGTCAGCTGTCACATACAGCTGACACCCACACGCAATCACCGCGGCTTTCAGCATGAGGCCGCGCGATCACGGCGCCATGCTAGTACTGCTCTGGGAATGAACACACCTCCCGCAAAGCAGTACTAGTATGGCACATGTCGCGAAGGGTTTAATATTAATGGTGCAATTGTAAAACTACGATGATTGACAGTTGTGACTTCTGGACGCAGCAGCTGCTGCTGGAGCCACCAAGATGATTACATCACACTGTGTTGTACTTAATGCAGCTTCTTTTTTGCCTGAGTCATGTTACATTGGTAATCAGCATAATCCAATGTCTCCAAGGTTGTGAGATTATTTAAATTAATTTAGCTCAGGCATCCATTACTCAAAGTTTTGTTTTATATTTTAAAGAGGCGCACGCTTCTTACCCATCAAGTGGGAGGTGCTGCGATGGGGGCTTGTAACCTCCCTTCCCCATTATATCATATGCACAAGAGGTGGAAGCTGAAGTATTGTTACTGCTTGGTGATTACAGCTAATAATAATTTTAGAAGCCTTACTCAATTCAAAACTAGACAATTCAAGCTTAACTTTAGTTAATCTCACTTTCCAATGTCCTCACATTGGTTGATTGATGGGTGTCCTAGTAGTCAGTCACCCTGTGATCAGCATCTACTCGTCCCACTTGGGCATTGAAGGATGTTTGCGGCGAGCAAGAGAATCAGTTTATTGGCCGGGTATGAATGATCACATAAAAAGTTATATAGCACAATGTGAGATATGTGCTTCCGGCGGGGATAAACAACTGAAAGAGCCATTGCAACCGCATGCCGTTCCAAATAGACCATGGTCAAAAATAGGAATAGATTTGTTCACATTGGAGGAAAGAG
This sequence comes from Oophaga sylvatica, assembly GCA_033576555.1. Lineage (NCBI taxonomy): Eukaryota > Metazoa > Chordata > Amphibia > Anura > Dendrobatidae > Oophaga > Oophaga sylvatica. The sequence continues at coordinate 542,681,806 of JARQOD010000003.1, read as the reverse complement.
AATACCTGGTAACTGTGGACTATTTTTCTAATTTTTGGGAAGTGGACTATTTGAAGGATACAAGAGCAAGAACAGTTATTAAAAAACTCAAGGCTCATTTTGCCAGATATGGGATTCCAGAGATTGTTTTACTGATAATGCCGCTCAATTTAGGTCAGAAGAGTTCAAGGAGTTCAGCAAGTTATGGGAATTTGAACACAATACATCATCTCCTGGATATCCTCAAAGCAATGGCAAAGCGGAATCAGCGGTGAAAACAGCAAAGAAGTTGATTAAGAGAGCGAAACAGGCAGGGACAGATGTATATCTATCTATACTGGACCACAGAAACACACCTTCCCAAGGTCTAGACAGCAGCCCAGCACAGAGGCTTCTGAGTAAACGGACAAGGACACTCATACCAACAGCTAGTCGTCTTCTGAAGCCAAATCTGGTGAGAGGAATGAGGTCAAAACTAAAGAAAAATCAGGAAAGACAAGCATTCTATTATAATCAGTCGGCAAAAGATCTACCAGAACTGAGACAAAATGACAACATCAGGATGCAGCCGAGCAAATATGACAAACAATAGAGAAAATCAAAGGTGCTCCAGAAACTAGGACCTAGATCCTACGAGATTGTGACAGAGGAGGGAAGAAAACTAAGGAGAAATCGGAGACATCTGAGGAAAACGCAAGAAGGATCTGATACATGGTCATATGAAGAGTATCCTCATATCCAAGATGAGAAAACAGCAAGTCTAAGCAGAGAGGCTACAGGGATGGCCCAGGTTCAGTGTGGAGATTCCGGTCGGAGACAGGCAATACCAGATGCGGTAACGCCCGAATCGAGAGAACCACTGAATAGTGGCAGTAACGCATCGTATGTTACTAGATCGGGCAGAATGATCACAAAGCCAGCGCACCTCAAGGACTATATATACAACCAAGTATTTTAAAGTATCTTAATAGCATGATGTTTGCCAGTTATGTTTATGTCACCAATATCTTGAATATTGAAATGTTCACATGTATGTTAGTTATATTAGCTTAGTTATTTCTTCAGTTAAAAGACAAAGGATGTAGCAATATGTTATATGCTGAGCCGCCTCTAGGGGTCTCACTACCTGGTGTATTCAGAGGATAGAGAGGAGGGACTCGTTGGTAAGAGCATGAGACAGGAAGCATTCATGTAATGTGGCTGACAGAACCTGCACACAATAAAGTAACCCGTTACCACAATCGTGTCAGAGGCATAAACAAGAAACAGAACATCTACCAAAATGCATTTTGTCTCTTTTCTAAAAAGAAAATCACCAGAAAAGACAAATTCAACTCTACAGTGCCAGGGCTCTGCAGAGGAGAACCCCAAATCTCAGATTCCTGGACTCCTGTGATTATGTGAGAGCATAATTAAGTGGGGAACTGTAACATCACGGAGTCACATGTGAACTGTGATGTTTAGAGTTAAATGAAACGTAAAAATGACAGAAACTATGTCCGTGTTCTCAGCTGGTTACAAAGTCAACTGTCATTTTTCAATGGGTTGCATATTTCTACCAGTAAATGCTAGACTAATCTGGAGTGACCAAAGCAAATTACCAGCAAAACATACATCTAAGAGACATCAGTCAAGTTTTTCAAGTTTTAATGGGTTTCACTCTCTACATAAGTGCTGTGTATTTTTTATTGTATTTACTTATTTTACTTATATAAAGCCATCCTATTCTGCAGCACTAGTATATTTCAGTGAGTACTTACTGTTTATTTATGTCTTGTAAGCCAACTAGTCACATGTTAAAGATGGTACCTTTGACTGTTGGGCTCAGTTCACATATCCAGTAGTTATTACCATCTTTAGATCCGTTTTGAAACAAAAAAATTGGAAATAAAATGTTTCAGTAAAGGTTATATGCAAATTGTCTCTTCAGAGAGGAAAATGACTAGAACTGTAGCGCCACCTATAGGAAGTAGCAATTCTATAAGTCAATGTCAACCCTTTAATGAGCCTTGTCACATGACTTAGGATAAAAGCCAAAACCAGAATCTCAATTTGCAGACACTGTGTTTTGGGGTACTGCCCCTCATCAGTGTAAAGCGTGAGATCTGGTTTGTCCGCGTGAGAGGCGTCTGACCGGCATCCATGTCACTCTCCACAAAGAGAAAAAATTCCTCTTTGGTTCCTGGTCAGACACCTCTCACACAGTCGAATCAGGACTCACACTTTGCACTGACAAGAGGCAGTACCAGAAACACAGTGTCTGCAAATTGAGACTCTAGTTCTGATTTTGGCTTTTATCCTAATCATTAAACTCAATGTCAACCTTCTAACGAGCCTTGTCCTTAGAAGGTTGACATTGAGTTTAATGATTATTACTTCCTATAGGTGGCACTAGAGTTCTAGTCCTCTTTCTCTCTGAAGAGACAATTTGCATATTTCCCAGTGGAGCATTGCGACTTAAAAAGTCTCCTAATCTCGGCATTCTTGACATGTCTCTGTCCGGAAGGAGAAATAGTACCCCTTGGATCCCACTAAATCTTATGTCACGCAATCCCCGCAGCCAATCAGCGCTGGCTTCACTCTCCCCGCCTTCAGATGAATCACATTCTGTATCCAGAGGAAGTGAGATACCAGCAGCTCTGACTTCCCCCAAATGTATGTGATTTGTCTAAAGGCATGGAGGGTGAACCTGCCGTGCTAATGTATTGGCCAGATATCATTTTTCTCTGAAACAACGGTTCATTCCAGGACCTTCTGCCATCAATTTCCAATGCGGCTGTTTTCAGAAAAATTATTTTGTTAATAAGGCAATCTAAAGGATCCATGTCATTTCACACCAGATATGTTGAAAAGCATATTACTGTCCTCATCCCGCACAGTAAGCTAATATTGCTTTAAGTGCACATACCATTATAACATGTCCAGGAACTGCCCACGATTCTCATGCTCTGTAACTTGTCTTTCAATTCTTTTCCACTTTAGTGGCATTCTGCCAGCACTACAAACACTGGAACATCCTTTTCCCCACCTGCATTGCATTTCCCATTGTCCTTGCCTGCCCCAAACTGAACACCCGCATCTCTGTTGTACCTGTATGCAGCTTCACAGACACAATAGAAGACACCACATCTAGGTGCGTCTGCTTTCTCTGTTGCTAGATATGGATTATAATGGACTCCAGGCAGTGAACATCAAGTTACTGCTGTTTTGGGGGTAAAACAACATAATTTTTAAGTGATGGTAAGTGATTTGCAGATTGCGTATTTAACACGTTACTTAGCGATCAAACTGATGTAAAGTACAGTGAGCTTTTAATTTCACACAACTCCAGCAGTCATTTACTAGCCCACTTCAGATGCACACTGTAGTAGATCGTTCATTTCATATAGAATACCATTTTTCTCGTCAGTAAAGATCCTCTTTACATATGAGATATGCTTCCCAGAACATGGAGTGTTTTGCTGGTTCATCAGATCATTTGGTTAATGCTCCACCAAGGAGCTCGATGACGCATGGCAAGACCTATGGGAAGGAAAGCACTGCCACTAGAGAAAGATTAGAGGGGAAACCCTTGAAACTTGCCATGCGCAATCCAGAGCTCCCTGAAGTCCATAAAAGGGTTCTTTATCCTCATGCGGAGATCACATAACTATCCCTTTCTTGCCCTAAGCATGGCCCTGGCTAATGTGAGAGGCAGCAGGAAAACTACTCCTGCTCTATAATAAAGGAAAAGGAAGGGCGAGGAAAACCGATATGGATTTAATGAATGGGAAGACACCAAACCAGCTTCCAAACAGCAATCTCCAGAGACGACTCCTAAACCACTTCTTTTTCCACAGCTCCAAACCAATTCCAAGCTTTAGTGAGCTATCACTGCCAACTACCCAGGCTATGAGGTGAGCACTTATACCAGAGGGGCAAGGAGTAAATCAGAACAGCTGAACTAATTCACGACTGAAAGCATTAAGAGACAAGCGAACAAAAGAAATCTACACAGGTAACTGGAAAGCAGAGTAGATCCAACCAGTGCAGGCGTGCATGTAGCCAAATACTTCGATGTTCTGATCCCTGAAATAGAGGAGACCACTCTCTGTCGCGGTAAGCCCATGACAAGTCGTTGGCTCGTTTGCTCGCTTAGACTGTGCAATTATTGTGAATGATTGTCCATAAAAATGATTGCTCACAATAGTCATGCAATGTACGGTAAATACGTTTTTAATATGACTGAACATAGATATCATTTTATTTTACATTAAAAGAGTAACTATCATTGTAATTATTGTCTCATAAATAGAAATGGGTGAACCAGAACAGTAAAGTTTGGCGTCCATACCAAACACCTACTGATCGGACAAGGACACCGAACAAGGACTTCATCAGGAAGTCCCTGTTCGGGTTCGGCCCCCTGAACACAGAGTATTTGTCGCGCTGTCATGTGCATGACAGCATGGCAAACGCTGATTCTGATTAGCGGTAAAATCATTACCACAGGTCAGACAACCGTTTTTTCTATGGTGTCAAATGACAGCGTGAGCCCGAAGCTGTGATTGGAGGTAAAAAGTTAACGTCCGGTCACTGGGGCCTACTGCTCCCATCAGCCTACACCTGCTGATGCTAATAACAGCGGGAGCAGGCGGCAGCTGATGGGAGTATTCATCAGACGGTGATTGCGCTGTAAATAAATAGTTAAAAAAAGAAAAACGAAGTGGGTTTATTTTTGGTAACCAGCCAAGTAAAACTCACAGCTGGGGGCTGCAACCCTCAGCTGTCAGCATTAGCAAGGCTGGTTATCAAGAATAGTGGGTTCCCCACTCTGATTTTTTTAATTATTTAAATAAATAATTTAAAAAAACGTTGTGGGGTCCCCCTCACTTTTGACAACAAGCCAAGATAAAGCACACAGATGGGGGCTAGTATTCTCAGGTTGGTAAGGGGCCATGGAAATTGCCCCCCCAGCCTTAAAATAGCAGCCCACAGCCACTCAGAAACAGCACGTCTATTAGATGTGCCAATTCTGGAGCTTTGCCCGGCTCTTCCCACTTGCCCTGTAGCGGTGGCAAGTGGGGTTCATATTTGTGAGGTTGATGTCACCTTTTTATTGTCAGGTGACATCAAGCCCAAAAATTAGTAATGGAGAGGCGTCTATAACACACCTACCCATTACTAATCCTATAGTTGTATTGTAAATAAACACACAGCCAGAATAAAGTCCTTTATTTGAAATAAAACAAAACACACTTTTACTTTTTTAAGAATAACAAACACAGTTATACTCACCTAACTCCTAATTCCACCGAAGCCCTCACCTGTCTGTCATTTTGTCCCACACCACAATCCATGTCTTGGGGATAGTTTTGAACCTGGACAGTGCCAAGATGCGACCGTCTAGGCTGAGAACCAGTGATGAATGATCTGCTGCGAGCGCAGAATCAGTGACTTGCGGTGACATCATCAAGGCAACTGTCATCTCCTATCTTAGTAATGTAATAGTCTGTCTTCACTGAATACAGATTTTACCTGGGAATTGAGAATTTTCAGAATGAATGATCAGTTCTTGACTGCAAAAGAAGCAGATTTCTCTATTAAGATATATTAGAAAGTTGCTTATTTTCATGTATCATGTTTACTATTGATATATAGAATAAAAATTAAAATGAGGGTTACTCTTTCAGTTTACAATCATAAGTAAGTATCAGTATATTAATAAAGACATAATGACACTATACTGGAGCGTAAATTTAGGGAAATATATATAGACAGGCAAACCTGGCATAGAAACCACCTCAGCATGGAGTAACAGATTGTGAGGCAGCTGTTGATACACAAAGTTGGTGGTTATAATACAGCCAGATTTAGGCTGACTCAGCCTATATTGTGCCCCTGCTCAGTCTGGAAGCTTACTCCTTGCAAAACTAATTCCCATGCAAGTCTTCTTTCCAGAAGAGCCCTCCAAACAGCTGTTACTCAACATGTTTTACATTGTGTGCAAATTTATCAACGCAAGCTCCAGTTCAAGCCTTTTATATAAAAATAAATGAGTCAGTTTTCTAATCCTGTGTAAAATATTGCACCTATTCTGTTTTCTTCCTTCTCTTCTCTATCACTATTATTGTTTGCTACTTATCCAAAATTATTGTGACATCACTGGTACAGAAGACATAACATTAGCACTGCAGATAAGAAAAGCTAAATATTACCCATAAAAAAACAGATTATGATTTCAGTTAACTATTAATAAGTCTGTCATAGCATTTACATAAACCAGAAGTGAACACAGACAGAAGCCCAGTGCAAGAAAAGTATATTGGACCATTGACAGTCTTATAAGGTGTCTGTGGCAGAAGATAATTGCTGCCTTTGAGGTAGGAGTGGACCTCCTTATTTCTTCGGTCCCTGGGCAGCTGCACAGGTTGCACCAATGGTATGTCTGCCCCCAACTTAAAGAGAAACTATCTGTACAATTTTGTAATGTAAAGTAAAGACGTGGCTGCAATGACGCTGTAATACAGATTTCATTGATACCTTTGATGAAGAAATCTGCTTTGTGGTTCTTTTTTAATCACAAGTTGAACTTTTCTGCTAATTAGATTTCGGTGCACAGGGGCCGGACTGTGCACTAGTTCTTCTCCTCCCTGTCTGTGTTTCCCCGTTCCCTCCGTCTGCCTCCGATCTGTGATTGACCTGGCTCCCTTGTTGGACATCTCAGTCAATCACAGACCAGATGCAGGAAAGGGCTGGAAATCAAACGACAGGGAGAAGACTCAGTGCACAGTCAGGCCCCTGTGCACCGAAATCTAATTAGTTGAAAACTTGAAAGAACAACAACATGGATTTCTTTACCAAATGTAACAATTTAATCAACAATACAGCCATGTCTTTGCCTTATATTACAAAATTGTGCTTGCTAATTCTCTTTAAATGCAACAATGGACAACATCACTATTTTAAAAGCAATATGTCAAATGAAAATGACCTATTGTGTAAATCAAGTTTTTAACTTATGTTATAGCCTCAATCCCCTGATGATGCCATTTAGGTGAAAAATGTTGAGTACTCTATTACATTTGCCCAAAAGACTACTATGTCATGAACTGCAGCCATGACAGTGAGGTTAACACCTTACCGACATATAACGTCCCTGTACATCATATGCCGGATACCTGACTTTGACGCAGGCTCACAAGCGCGGATCTTTCCTCACACATGACGGCTGATTTATTCATCCATCATGTGCCTCTAATATGTGGCTAGACCTTAAAATACCAGTGCATGCAAGAGGAGTCAGGAATCTCACCGAACTGTAAGAATTTTCGAAGGAAGAATGGATGAAAATCCCTCAAAGGAGAATTGAAAGACTCTTGTCTGGCTACAAAAAGCGTTTACAAGCTTTCAAAAAGGGGTGCTGCTAGGTACTGACCAAGCAGGGTGCCCAGATTTTTGCATCAGACCATTTTCCTTTTGTAATTTTAAAAATGTAAAAGATTACAATATATATTTTTTTGTCTAAAATAAGAAGGACATGTGTCATCTTTAACTTTCAGCCTTTTAGAGATCATTTCATCTTCAACTTTTTTTTTCTCTTTCTTTCCTTCCTGACTTCTAATTAATCCCCTCCTGTGTGTGTGACCAGTCTCCCTGCTGCCCCTCCCTCCTGTTCTCACCTTGCCTGTTTGATGTGCATTTGAGCTGTTATAAATTCAGAGACATTGGTCTGTCTAGACCCTGGTCTGTCATTATAAGGATGTCATTTTAAGGATAACAATTGAAATATGCCAGAAATGAGCCAGAAGTGACCAGAAGGTATGCCTAAACTCTGTTTAAATATACTAAATTTCTTTGTTAGCTCCACAATTACTTTTACCATGCTGACATATGCTGTAATGTTTTTGCCTCCATTACTCCTAACTCTCCTTCGCTATCCACAGACCCCAGCACTCTCTAACCAAGTAATAATCTCTCCTTTCCTCTTGCCCCCCCACCTGACCTCCTCCGCTGACCTGCTCCTCAACCTCAGATCTCTCCTAATGACACACAAAACAAATTGCCCACTCTCCTTCTCCCACCTGCTCTGCCTCTCTCTCTGCTTCTACTCACTGCTGGCGACATATCTCCCAATCCTGGACCCCCACAGCTCATACCTTCCATTATTACCCACTTCTATCGATCCCAATCCAATATAAACACCCAAAATCTTTCCAACCTCAAATACGTGCCCTTGACACCCACCACTCAGCTCCCTCTCTCTGGATCACTCTCGGATGCCCTCTCCGTCTGCAATAAACTCCATGTGATTCACGACCTCTTTACCTCTCAAAATTTTTCCTTCCTTGGCCTCACTAAAACATGGCTGACACCCTCCGACACCGCCTCCCCTGCTGCGCTATGCTATGGCGGCCTCCACTTCACCCACACTCCTCGCCTTGGCAACATACATGGTGGAGGAGTGGGCATTCTCCTTTCTTCCAACTGCACCTTCAACCCAATCCCACCTCTTCCCTATCTTGTCCTCACCTCTTTTGAAGTCCACTCTGTCCACATCTACTCTCCCTACAACCTCCAAGTGGCTGTCATATACCGACCTCCAGGCCCAACCACTGCCTTCATGGACCAATTCTCTACATGGCTCCTTCACTTTCTCCTGACATTTCCACCATCATCATTGGTGACTTCAACATCCCCATTGACACCCACCAGTCGGCAGCTTCCAAACTCCTGGCCCTTATTTCATCCTTTGGACTTACCCAGTGGTCCTCCTCAGCCACCCACACAGACAGACACACATTAGACCTGGTCTTCACCCGCCTCTGCTCCCTATCTAACTTCACAACCTCCCCTCTCCCTCTGACCACCATCTACTCTTTCTCATCCCTTTCCTCCTCACCTGTCACCCATGTCCAGCAACACGCGCAGCCCCGCAGAAGCCTTGCACATCTAGTCACTCACACCCTATCTGACTCTATCCTACCACTGTCCTCCATATCTTAACTCCATGACACAGACACTGCCACTAGTTTCTACAATGCCACTGTTGCATCAGCCATCAACTCGGTCGCCCCTGTCATGCATAACAGAGTGCAACGAATTAATAGACAACACTGGCACAATAACACCACTAAAAAGCTTCGGCAAGCATCCAGAATTGCTGAACGCCGCTGGAAGAAAACGCATTCACAAGACGACTTCACTGCACTCAAACAAGCAATACTTGCATTCAAATCAGCTCTCACCTCTGCTAAACAGGCCTCCTTTACATCCCTTGTATCTTCCTTATCCCACAACCCCAAACAGTTGTTCAATACTTTTAACTACCTCCTCTGCCCACCACTGCCCCCTCCAACTTCCCTAATCTCTGCTGAGGACTTCGCCACGCACTTCAAAAACAAGATAGACCAAACACGGCAAGTCTTTATTATTCAACCACCACAACCCCTTTGTATACCTGACCAATGCCCAAACCCCATAACCTCCTTATCCAACATCACGGAAGGGGAGCTTTCTCATCTTCTCTCCAAATCACACCTCACCACTTGTGCACTCGACCCCATCCCATCCCACCTCCTCCCCAACCTCGTCACCACTCTTATCCCATCACTAACCCACCACTTCAACCTATCACTAACTTCCGGTACCTTCCCTTCTGCTTTCAAACATGCCACAATCACGCCTATCATTAAAAAGCCATCCCTCGACCCAACCACTATGTCCAGCTATCGCCCAATATCGCTGCTCCAATTCGCTTACAAACTCCTGGAGTATATAGACACAACGTCATATACAATACTATAAGTGGAATAATATCGAAGCAATATTGCTTCATCCCAAATCTGGCCCAATGGCCCATAAGTGGTGGATGATATACTCCAAAGAGTCAATAGTATACACCAAAAGAAAGGAGTAAAGACATCATCATTTTATAAAAATGCAAAAGGCTTTATTAATGAACAACAATATGCCAACAATGGTGGCTCACAATATAGAGATAAAATATGGAGGCAAAAAAACTGCGGGTATACAGGCAGGGGTAGCACAGACACATTAGTAACCAGGGTATATCAAGAATATTATTATTTGTCACTTAAAAAATGTGAAGATTGGTGCATATCACTACGTATAGGTATATAACATAAGACCCATAGGCCACCAATAGCCCATTAATAGTCATAATATAACGTAATAAGCATCAAATAACTAATCACTGGTTCTTACCCATATTAATTGGTTCGGGCTGTGCGTCCCCGGCGACCCCCTGACGCGCGTTTTGCGGCAGTGCTTTTTGAGAAAGCACTGCCGCGAAACGCGCGTCAGGGGTCGCCGGGGACGCACAGCCCGAACCAATTAATATGGGTTAGAACCAGTGATTAGTTATTTGATGCTTATTACGCTATATTATGACTATTAATGGGCTATTGGTGGCCTATGGGTCTTATGTTATATACCTATACGTAGTGATATGCACCAATCTTCACATTTTTTAAGTGACAAATAATAATATTCTTGATATACCCTGGTTACTAATGTGTCTGTGCTACCCCTGCCTGTATACCCGCAGTTTTTTTGCCTCCATATTTTATCTCTATATTGTGAGCCACCATTGTTGGCATATTGTTGTTCATTAATAAAGCCTTTTGCATTTTTATAAAAATGATGATGTCTTTACTCCTTTCTTTTGGTGTATACTATAAACTCCTGGAGTAGCACGTCCACGCTGAACTTTCCTCCCATCTCTCATCTAACCTGCTCTTTGACAATCTAAAATCTGGTTTCTGCCCCATCACTCCACTGAGACAGCCCTGACCAATTTTACTAACGACCTACTTACAGCCAAAGTGAATTGACAATACTCTATACTCCTCCTTCTAGACCTGTCCTCTGCCTTCAACACAGTTGACCACTGCCTCATACTACAGATCCTCTCTTCCTTTGGCATCAAAGACCTCACCCTATCCTGGATCTCCTCATACCTCTCCAACTGCACATTTAGCGTCTCCCACACTACCTCCTCATCCCACCCTCTCTCTGTTGGAGTCCTCCAAGGCTCTGTTCTAGGACCCCTACTCTTTTCAATCTATACACTTGGCCTGTGGCAACTCATAAAGTCCCACAGATTCCAGTACCACCTTTTTGCCGATGATACTCAGATCTACCTCTCTGGCCCAGATGTCACCTCTCTGCTCTCCAAAATCCCAGAGTGTCTATCAGCCATATCCTCCTTCTTCTCCTCACACTTCCTAAAACTGAATGTGGACAAGTCTGAACTGATCATCTTTCCCCCATCTCACAGATCTTCCTTACCTGATCTATCTATAACAATTGACGACATCACGCTTTCCCCCATACTGGAGGTCCGCTGCCTCGGAATAACCCTTGACTCTGCGCTGTCCTTCAAACCGTACATCCAAGCTCTCTCCACCTCCTGCCGCCTCCAGCTCAAAAATATTTCCAGAATCCGTCCCTTCCTCAACCCTCACTCTACTGAAATGCTTGTGCATGCCCTCATCATCTCCTGTCTCGACTACTGCAACATCCTTTTCTGTGGCTTCCCTGCTAACACCCTCGCACCTCTCCAGTCCATCCTTAACTCTGCTGCCTGACTAATTCATCTCTCTCCTAGCTACTCCTCTGCGTCTCCCCTCTGCAAATCTCTCCACTGGTTCCCACTCCCTCAGCGTATCCAATTCAAATTACTAATACTAACCTACAAGGCCACCTATAACCTGTCTCCTCCATATATCTCTGAACTAATCTCCCGATATCTTCCCTCACGTAATCTCCGATCCTCCCAAGACCACCTTCTCTCCTCCACACTTATTCGCTCCTCACCCAACCGCCTCCAAGACTTCTCCCGAATAGCCCCCATCCTCTGGAATTCTTTGCCCCAACACGTCCGGCTATCAACCACACTTGGATCCTTCAGACGGAACCTGAAAACTCATCTCTTCAGGAAAGCCTACAGCCTGCAATGATCCCCGCTGCCTCCTCACCTCTACTGGAGCTACCGCCTCACCTTCACTGGAGCTGCTGCAACCTCCCAACCTACTGTCTCCTTCCCCACCATCCTGTAAAATGTAAGCCCGCAAGGGCAGGGTCCTTTCTCCCCTCTATATCAGTCTGTGATTGTTAGTTTGTTTACTGTAAGTGATATCTGTAATTTGTATGTAACCACTTCTCATGTACAGCACCATGGAATCTATGGCACTATATAAATAAATAATAATAATAACTTGCTTAACTGTTCACAATAACAGTACTTTTGACCAGGGGTGCCCAAACCTTTGCATTCCACTGTAGTTAGATAGAGCTTCATATTATTAATAATTTAATTAATTGAAAGTTAAGTTTTATTCACAGTCCTTTAATAAGTTTTTTTTGCCCTTTGGCTGTGTGAATATTCCATCTTTACTAGGACTGTTGAGCACAGTCTTGTTTTCTTAGCCTTGCACATTCGCACACACTGATCGCACATTAGACCGATGCAGCATACACAGATCACTTACATAGCAGGACACTGCACAGGTTATATTTTGCACATCTGCTGAATATATAAAAAAGATCCCTAAAAGATCGCTGGTACGTGTCAAACTTAGCGAGATCGCTGCTGAGGTCGCTGTTGCGTCACAAAACTTGTGACTCAGCAGCGATCTCCCTAGCGATCTCGCTTAGTGTGACATGGGGCTTTACAGCATGCCCACCATGTGCATAAGTCTCTCCTGCTTGCCAATGAAGCCCTTTCACTCTATGCTCAGCCCCCAATCTAATGCTGGTGGTGCCCTTTTCTTACATTTTTGGTAAGGCTTCCATTGACAGTACTGCCATTACTGCCCAGATGGAGACCCTGCTTATAGTTGCTGCTTTAGTCTTTTATGATTTGTTTTGTTAATGGTGGAAAAGCTTGGTAAATGCTTAGTTTCCATGCCGTTATCTCGCACTTAGCATTTCAAGGCGATGAGTTTTATTGAATCACATGGGCACAGGAGTCCTACCAAAGCAAAAGACCCTATTTCAGTCCACCTCTGTGCATTGTAGATGAGCTTTGAATTTGTGAAAAACGTGAGGGTGTGAAAATGCTTTTAGTTTTAGGACTTTTCTCTTTTTCTGTTTAGATGCCATGAGAAATATTTCAATCTCATACAGGAACATGATTAGAGCTTCCGAACAGTCGACTATAATCTTGTAACCTATTGGGTTGGCAATGTCTGGTGAAAACAAGGTATTCTATGCATAAGTGATATCTTATTGATCGAGATTGGTCCCAATGCTGAGACTTGCACTTATTGGCCGAAAGGGGCACTTCTATCCCTGTTAAAATGGAGCACCTGCATTGACAGACAGAATGCAGCACTTTTATCCCTGTTGGAATGGGCAAACTGCATGCCCATCTGATGCTCCACTAATTTTTATGGGGTTTCCAGAAAAAGTCAAGCGCAGCACTCAGCATCTCCATAGAGGATGACTGGAGATGCGGTTGAACAAGCGCACTGCCACTGCACTCTAACACGGAAAAAAGTGCCCGTTCTGCCAATCAGTGAGGTTCCCAACAGTCAACAATACAGGTGATAACTTGTTTTCATCAGACAACCCCTTTAAGAAGAGTATTATGCTCCTCAAGCGCAGATGTGTGGCCCAGCTGCGCTTGGTACACATGTTCCCAGGAGAGTGCACAAAAAGGTAATTGCAAAACCTGATATTCATTCACATCTCACACTTCCCAACATTACCACTAGAGGGAATCTTAGACTATTTAAGGTTAGTGAGACATGTAGCATCAGCCAGTTCAGCCAGTGCAGGCCAGTTCAGTCAGTGTTCAGTCTGGTTCAAGCCAGATCAGTTCCTGTCAGAGCTCTGTGAGAGCTGAAGTGATTCCTGTCAGAGACAGAAGGAGAAAGATTGAAGCTGTTACCTCAGAACAGGCTGACTGTGTTCCCTATGAACGTGGAAAGTGACTCTCGGAGGGGCTTATACTCAGTCTGACGGAATGTCCTGAAAGCTGCTCTGGACAGAGTCTGTGAAGGAAGAGAAGGAAGGGGACGACAGTGTTACAACAACGAGCCAACTGGGAACAGTCAGTGGGCAGAAAGGAAGAAAGCTGACAACTACACCTAATGCTACCCGTGCTTATGTTAAGGGTGAGAGCAGGGCGACAGGCGAGTGGAGAAGAAGGAAGCGTGACCTGGGTGATAATCACCGTCACTTGTTAACCGGACGCCGGGTCCGAAGCATTGCTAGTACTTCACGGCTAGTGATAGAAAACCGGAATCCTTGCTGGACTTCAAGTCACAGAAGGTAGCCCTAAGTGTTGATACGTAACTTGAGTCAGGGAGAACAGGAACTTTGAGCAGGACGCTGCAATAGAAGGACTTTGTTCTTTCCAACATCTGGGTACCAGAGACAGAAAAGGCTCTACCACAATGTCGACCGGGCATAGCTGTTGCATTACGAGTTAAACTTGACTTTATGCAAGTTAGGACTCACATACATTTCAAAGGGAAAGGAGGCCTCAAACCTGCTTAGCGATTACCTGCATGTGCATTCTCCACCCTGACCAGCTTCCCGGGATATACCTGCCAACAACATCAGTAAAGGTATGGAAAGAGACTGACTTTTGTGTGACTGCGTTATTGCCTACACCCTGCACCATCATAGACTTCGAGGGAAAAGTCTCACCTGTGGGAGACTTAATATCCAGCTGCCCCATAACATCCCCTCAGAAGATTCATCTTGCAGCGCTGGTCAAATTGATCAGGAACCACAGGTGGCGTCACAAACTATTACTACAATCCCCTGTAAATATTCCCCCATTGTATGAATGCCCAGGGCCACGGACCGAGCTCTGCTGCCAGTGACATCCCCATAGACTTCCATGGGCTCGGTGCCGAGTACCCCATAGCCCTGGTACCGTGTGCGACTCACAATGACCACTGATTTTGAAATGAGGGTGTCTATGAGAACCTTATCAAACTCATACTACATAGTTAACAGCCTCATGTGGGAGGGTGAGATTCACAACTAACTGGGGTCTGTGGACTTAGACTTATGTGTAATGAAGGGCACCACACTGGGAGCCATTTTTGCCCATTGTCATCCTTTTTATAGGTAGATAGTGTAGGTGGGTAAAATTTCAAACCCTTGGCTCTTGAAGGAGTTTTTCGTAATTTTTTTTTTAAGCCCTAAGGATAAAATGTGGATGTAGAAGTCACAATTTTCTAAGCCAAGTAATTGGCCATGTTTGTGTTAGTCATGATGTCACTGCGGCAGCCGATTAACAATCACCAGGAGCAGTGGCAGTGAACAAGCTCTGGAATAGGGATCGGATTGGTTCATTTTAGCCTAAAGAATTCTATGGGCTAAAATTGAAAATATCTTCCGAAAACCCCTTTAAATCAGTAACATCCCCTTAGTTAACAGAACAACCAAACCCCACAAAAATAAAATAAACCGGCCATCTCACTTAGATGACAATTCATTACAAGTTACTTGCAACAACTACATTCCTTGCGGTTTCCTAATACATTACATCTGATATTAAACCAGTTTGACATTATCAGCTTATTATCATGTCTTTGGAACCTGGACTCCTAGTCTCTGTAATTAGATGGGAGTATTATACAGAACGTACGCTCTGAAGTGTTATTTCTATATCCACAGTTACACAGTGTGTTGTACATACGTGCGATTTCCAAAGACCTATAGGAAGAGCTTTATGGTAAATCTACCAAATGTATTAAACCCGTGCTGAAACGCGTTGTCCTATCCGTGCCCCATCCATAGTAGAAGCACTCTGAATCCGGTCAACTCTGGACACAAGTGTGATTTGATGTGTTTTCTAATGCTGAATGCCTTAATACCAAGCCAAGAAGCCAATTGGTATGTCCACACACTGCAGACATTTTTGCAAGTAAAAATCCATTTGATACAGCTAAATAGATTTTTCTATACGATGTGCATGAACACAAGTGTAGGAGCATGGACCGGGCCAAGGCAGTTTCGCGTGTGTCTGAGCTGGAACCAGCGAGACTGTCACCATTGTCGCGGGGGGAAGGAGATTCTGACCGGGACAGACCTGTGCACCTAACTGCAGGGGGCGGGGGAGATATAAAAGGGGGTGAGCACGCAAATAGAGGAATTCTAGCGGGGAGTGAGCGACTACCTGAGGAGAAGGTTAACTCCGTCTCCACTGTCCTGCGCCAAGCATCAGGCCTACCCTGCGGCCTATCCTCCCCGACGAATACAGCCTGCTTAGCAAAAGAGCCGGGGACCTTGCAGACTCTTGTTCCTGACGACTCTGACTGTTCAGCATCTTGCTTGGTAACCGACAGACATCACCTAACTTACCACATTCGACACGCTGACTCTGCAGACTCGGCAGCAATCCCCCCTACGGAACTCCGTGCCACCATCCTCCACTCCCTGTGCAACTCCGTGTACCGGGACCGGGAAATTGCCTCTGAAGACTCCAGGAGCCTCCATTTCGTTACAGAGACATTGCTTCAATTTCATCTGGAATAGTTTCAGAGACTTCTCGTTTCACCTGCGTCGACGTCGAAGGATCTTTCAACCGCCTTCGTCCAGAAGCCACGGACTGATAAGTTGATCTATGTTTTACTGAACGTACTTGTATTACATATTCATTGTTTGTTTCCCCTTTATCTGCATTGTTTAGAATCTGCATACTCTCTGCGTGGAGTATTGTTTTAGACAAGCTAATCCTCCTCATGAAAGTTTTCCCTTAAACTCTTGTTCTGCCTCCTGCTCGTCACTGCATCTCACGTCCCTGCAAGTATCTAACACAAGCATCGTTCAGAAAAATTGGACTGTTATGAAAATTGCTGCAAAAAAATTGCTGTCAGGGTGACCATCAAGCATTATAAAGCTGAATCCCATCTAAGGTTGTGTATGTATAGATACAGTAACGATCCATCAACATAGATGTTCCCAGTGTCGGACTGGGCTGGCAAGGGCCCACCAGTAACATTGATTTTGGAGGGGCCCACTTTTCACCTGCATAGAAATATTATACTACCCTCGTTCACAAATTTTGGTTAATGAATGATGGGATGCTGCTTTTTTCTGTACAGAGTGAATCAAGTGAATTATGCTAAGTACTGTCCATCCAGTGGGGTTGAGGGCCCAACGGGGGATTCCCCTGTTACCCTATTGGCCAGTCTAAACCTGTATTTTCCCCTTTCAAACCCAAACCTGACAGTACCTTTTTTTTGTGGGATTACCCTGCAAAAATAGTAGCAGAATAGGTGATACATACCGTATGCAATATTTCGTGAAACTTAGCATTCGTGGGTGCTTTTGGGGTGTTATTTGGTGATTTGTGGGTAACCTTTAATGTGTTCTGTAAATAGAGATGATAATGTCGAGGCACATATAGGGTATATAAGAACTCATTTACAGGGTTTTTTTAAAGTGGATCTCACAATACAAACTGCATACCATCAGTAAATTGTTTTCTTAGACCTGATGAGGCTGGTGTACTTACCTTGAAAATCAAGGTTGAAATGGCTATATAATCCTTTTTGAATTTTCCCCTGCCACATCAGAATGTTATGCATACAGTTTATACTGTGAAATCTGGTGACAGATCCACTTTAGGAACTTTGTTTACTGGCAAAAATACAGCAGACTGAGACAAAGAGAACTACTAAAATCCTATAAAAGTATTGGCTTCTAGAGAATTACATAGGTAGCTTTCCACAATGAATTCCAGTGTTCAGAAGAAAGTAAAAAATAAAACTTCACATTTATTAGGGCTTCTTAGAAGACAAATATAAAAACACCAACATGCAGGAGACATAAAGTCTACTCATTCCAAACTCGTAAAAAGATGTTAATCATGACATAATCATTTACATCCTTGTGAATGACAGAATTCTTCATGGAAAATGACTTCTATATTTACCCAGGAGCCGGCCTGGAGTTGTCCGTGCACCGCTCCCATGATGGCCAACAGACTCTTTGTACAATCTGTAAATTGATTAACTCTTTTTTCATCTGAGTGTTGTCTCTGATTCTACTTTTATTCCTGATTTATGTACATGTTACAAAGCCTAATAGACGCCCAAGGACAAATACTAACCCATGGCTTCAAAAGTAACTGTAAAAAGTGAGCAAATGGGAAATCACACTCTACAATGACAATTTTTCAGAGGTATTAAAACTGTAATTAATCACTTAAATTAATTTATTACATTTCTTCCCGCTCGTAATAATAATTATTAATATAGCTAATTAGTGTTGGTCTTATCATGGATGATAAGTGACCTATATGCAATGACATTGTCCATTAGCCACTATTTTAAAGGGAGCCTGTAAGAAGGATTTTGCCTTCTAAAGTGCCAACACTACGTGATAGTTCTTCCTGAGGTCTCCAAAGATGACCCCAGTCAATGTGTCATTTTGCTAAAAAATGGGGTTCAATGCCTACTCTAAGTGTAAGTCAATTAGGTCCATCCATTCAAGGAGGAGAGTCAAGTCAAGCTGTCAATGCCTAAATAGCCAAACAGGAGTCCATGCAATAGTAGCATAAGGGGTCACCAACTCCCCCCAAAAATTTAGGCCTATCAGTCAGCTGGTAGATCATGGTAAACAATTTTTGGGATACAGAAGCCGTTTATTCGAGAATTCATGCCACACAAGACAAGAGTTGCTGGAGAGACTATGCTTCAACAACGAAGGCATTACGTAGGCAATCAAAGAGAAATGCCATGGGAAGTATTTGGCAGTGCATTTCTTCTACACAACAATGCGCCGGCTCGCAAATCTCACAAATCACAAATTGCTATCAGGGAATGCAGCTTCATGAAGCTTAATCATCCACCCTATAGTCCAGACCTGGCCCCCAGTGATTGCTGTTTATTTCAGAACCTTAAGAAATTTCTGCATGGGCAACAATTTCCTGATGATAATACAGACAAAGGGGCAAAAACAGGGTTCTTGCAGCAGAAAGAAGTCTCCTTTTCTTAGGGCATCTGATCACTGGAGGAGAAGTGAATATGTGTGTTGAAGTCAGGGGAACTATGTTGCAAAGAAGTAGATTAAATTTTCTCAGAAAATTTTGTTTTCATGTTCAAGTAGATAAATTGAACACTCATCATATATATAATATATATGTATAATATACTGTATATATATATATAAAATATATTGTGAGACAGTGAGAGTATGTGTGTTGAATGGGGTGTACATTTCACCTGGATACTTTGCTGACTGGTATAAGGGAAATGTATGGCTTTGTAAACCTAGTGGTAGAGAAAGGTCACTACACCTTACATTCAGTACACACTTGCAGCTCAGGCCTGAAACCACTCAGCTGTTAATTAGGAGACCAGAAGTAGGTGTCTGCGAACACAGACAGAGAGCTCGCTTAGTCTGGACAAGGAGTCCAGGCACAAGAAGGAGTCTCCAGGAGTATGAGCTGTCTCAGTCTGGGTGCTCAATGTACCCCGGACACAGGAGTAGTCTCTGTGAGAATCCATGCGGATAGCTGCTGAATAGGAGGGGAGCTTTCTCAAGTCTGGACGTTGGATATGCCTTCAGACACAAGGAGGAGACTCTGTGAAACTCCATGCTGGTAAATGTTGAACATATGTGTTGTTTTGGCCCAGGCTGTCAGAGTCTGGTCCCAGATAGAGAGGGAAATCTATCTAAGTGTAGTAAGTGGCTGGACAAGCCCAGGTCTTATGTTTATGATTTGGTTTTGATTATGTTCTGTTTGCTATAGACTTTAATAAAACTGGTTGCGGCCAGTTTTTACCAGAACTGCTGTCTGTGAATGAACTGTTTCCGTGCCACTCCGTCTACCCAGACGGCGATCCCAGAGCTATATCCCCTGAAAAGCTTACAATATATATATCACATCTCGTATCTGAAGGCAATTGTCTATGCTGTGAAGATACGAGATGTGCAGCATCTGAAACAACGGATACTATAAGCCTGTGCTAGCATTTCTTCTGCGGTGTTGCTATCAGTGTGTCAAGAGTGGGAGAAGAGGGTTGCATTGACAATTCATCACAATGGGCAGCACTTTGAACGCATTTTATAAGTGGTTATAAACTTGTAAATAACTCATTAAGTTATGTTAAAACCAAGCACACCATTGTTTTTCTTGTGAAATTCTCAATAAGTTTGATGTGTCACATGACCCTCTTCTCATTGAAAAAAATAAAGTTGGATCCAAAATGGCTGACTTCAAAATGGCTGCCATGGTCACCACCCATCTTGAAAAGTTTTCCCCCTCCCATATGCAAATGTGCCACAAACAGGAAGTTGATATCACCAACCATTCCCATTTTATTTAGGTGTATCCATATAAATGGCCCACCCTGTATGTGAAAATATCTATATATACAGTACAGACCAAAAGTTTGGACACACCTTCTCATTCAAAGATTTTTCTGTATTTTCATGACTATGAAAATTGTAGAATCACACTGAAGACATCAAAACCATGAATTAACACATGTGGAATTATACATTACACTTTACAAACAAGTGTGAAACAACTGAAAATATGTCTTATATTCTAGGTTCTTCAAAGTAGCCACCCTTTACTTTGATTACTGCTTTGCACGCAGAAAAGGTGACTGTGGAGGCCAGGCCATCTGGTGTAGCACCCCAACACTCTCCTTCTTGGTCAAATAGCCCTTATACAGCCTGGAGGTGTGTTTGGGGTCATTGTCCTGTTGAAAAATAAATGATGGTCCAACTAAACGCAAACCGGATGGAATAGCATGCCGCTGCAAGATGCTGTGGTAGCCATGCTGGTTCAGAATGCCTTCAATTTTGAATAAATCCCCAACAGTGTCACCAGCAAAGCACCCCCACATCATCACACCGCCTCCTCCATGCTTCACGGTGGGAACCAGGCATGTACAGTCCATCCGTTCACCTTTTCTGCGTGCAAAGCAGTAATCAAAGCAAAAGGTGGCTACTTTGAAGAACCTAGAATATAAAACATATTTTCAGTTGTTTCACACTATTTTGTAAAGTGTAATGTGTAATTCCACATGTGTTAATTCATAGTTTTGATGCCTTCAGTGTGATTCTACAATTTTCATAGCCATGAAAATGCAGAAAAATCTTTGCATGAGAAGGTGTGTCCAAACTTTTGGTCTGTACTGTATATGTTTTTTTTATTAAAGATTACATCTTGAAAACAATAATTCCCTTCAAAATCCCACTGTCCATTAGATGACATACATGTGTCTCAACGTTTTTTCATGTGTTCGAAACATTTTTATATCCTTCTGAACTAATGCTGTTAAGTGCTTCTAGCTATTTTTTTCTTAACCTTTTCTACGTCCTGAAAATGCTTTCCCTTTAGGGTTTTCTTCATTCTTGGAAATAAGAAGAAGTCACAGGGGGCTAGGTTGGGCGAGTAAGGGGGGGTGACTTGGATTTTTTATCATTAGTCATCACAGGGGATGAATCTAGAAACAAATAAACTTTGCACTCAACTGATAATGACGGTATTTTTGATGCAGTCCAAATAAATGTAGTAAACAAAACGTTTCGTTCAAATTGACCTTCCTCAGTTACATACTGCTGTGTCAATGGTAGATCAGTGGAGCAGTGCTTAGTATGTATATACCCCAAATTCAGTGGGTGTTGAATTTGCGGTGCCAAACTGGAGGTTCCAGTAATATGTAGATACACTTTTTGGAGCATAAGAACGGGTCCTCCTGAGAAACGGCATTCACCGCTGGTCATCGTCCCTCAGGGCACCACAGTGAACCAACATTACTTTCTACAAGTGCTGCGTGAGGCAGTGAAAACGAACGACCTGAATTGTGGCGATCGGGTGGCTGGTTGCTTCATCATGACAACGTGCATGCCCACACAGCATTGAAAATCAACCCGCTTTTGGCAAAAAATAGCATGAGAACGGTTTCTCACCACCCTTGCTTGCCCGACCTCGCCTCCTGCGACTTCTTATTCCCAATGAAAGAAAACCTAAAGGGAAAGATTGAGAAAGGTTCATTGTAACCGAAACATCACCAAGCCATATGGGCCAAATCCAGTCCACCTTATCTTTTGGTAAATATTGGAGCACTTTCTAGATAGACAGATAGATGTACATACGCACATTTTTATTTATTATCTAGCCAAAGTTTTACATCTTATGCATTCATATCATTTTATGCGTTTCAGGAGTCATTAGGAACAACGTGTGGACATGTGAATATTCTTTCATGACGCCTTTTACATGGTCATTTAAAAAAAATCCTGTTAAACCAGACCGTGTATGTCAGATGTGAAGATTTTAAGGGCAGTGACAAGAACATGAAGTAAATGAGTCATTGCCACTGAGGCTGAGGGATTCTGTCTACAGGTAGTGATTGCTGTCATCAGCGCAAGCAAACAGTATTGTACTGAATGCACAGATCCCAAGCTAGGGAATATCAGAAATACGTTAGACATTTTTTTAAATATTTTTTTCTCTGGTTGGGTTTGAGGGTCATTTTAATTATAAATGGTAATAAGTATGTATGTATAGTAAATTATTGAAAATAGATACTAAAGATTAAAAATGAATATATTTATATTTTAACCCCTTCATGACCTCAGGGTTTTCCCTGTGTTTCCAGACCCATAACTTTTTATTTTTTTGGTCAATATGGCAGTGTGAGAGCTTTTTTTTTTTTAGTTTTGAACAACACCATTGGTTTTACCATATAGTGTACTGGAAAAATGGAAAAAAATTCCAAGTACGGTGAAAATTGCCAAAAAAATGCAACTCCACAATGTTTTTTGTTTTTTTATCATGTTCACTAAATGCTAAAACAGACCTGCCATTATGATTCTCCAGGTCATTACGAGTTCGTAGATACCAAACATGTCTAGGTTCTGTTTTATTTAAGTGGTAAAAATAATCCAAAGTTTAATAAAAATAAATAAAATATGACGCCATTATTTGAGACCCATAGTGTCTCCATTTTTCAGGATCTGGGGCTGCTGATGGCTTATTTTTTGCGCACCAAGCTGACGTTCTTATTAATACCATTTTGTAGTAGATATGATGTTATGCTCACCTGTTATTGCATTTCATTGCAATGTTGCGGCAACCAAAAAAAATGTAATTCTGGCATTTTGATTGTTTTTCTCGCTATGCCATTTACCGATCGGATCATTTCTTTTTATATTTTGATAAAGCGTTTCTGAACTCAGCGTTACCAAATATGTGTATTTTTTCAGTGTTTTATTTTGAATGGGGCAAATGGGAGGTGGTTTGAATTTTTACATTTTTAAAATTTTTAAAAAAATTTAAAAAACTTTTTTTTTTTTTACTTTTCACTGGCTTCAATAGTTTCCATTAGAGACTAGAAGCTGCGATCATCAGATTGCCTGTGCTACACACAGCAGGGCTTCAGCTAAACTGCTCATCTGCTATGAGTGCCAGCTACAGGGTCGCGCTCATAGCAATCTGGCAATGACAAGCACAGGGGTCTGCTGCAGACCCCAGGTTTTCCTGCCAACTCATCAGCAACTCGCGATCAAGTGACACGGGCGTCGATGGGTGGGGTTTGTTGCTTCCAGTGCAAGCATGTTAAATGCTGTATTACCGCCATGTCCGCCCGCTCTCCCCACGTTCCGGTCTCTTAGGCCTTGGCCGCGCGGTTGCCAGGTGCACTAGGCTTCTGCCAGAGTCCTGACCCAGAAGTGATCTCGCCGGGCGCACGGTGTCAGGTATGTCAGACGGCTTCGACAGTTTCTTGGTGCCTGATTATTATTTCCTGCACTTGCCTGTGTAGGTGCTCTCCAGGTCCCTGTACGCTTCCAGTGCGTGCTCTGCTCTGCTCTGTCCCTGTACGCTTTCAGTGCATGCTCCGCTCAGCTCTGTCCCTGTACGCTTCCAGTGCGTGCTCTGCTCTGATCTCTCCCTGTACAGTACGCTTCCAGTGCGTGCTCCGCTCAGCTCTGTCTCTGTACTCTTTCAGTGCGTGCTCTGCTCTGATCTGTCCCTGTACGCTTCCAGTGTGTGCTCCGCTCAGCTCTGTCCCTGTACGCTTCCAGTGCGTGCTCCGCTCAGCTCTGTCCCTGTACGCTTCCATGCGTGCTCTGCTCTGTCCCTGTACGCTTGCAGTGCGTGCTCTGCTCTGTCCCTGTACGCTTCCAGCGTGTCCTTTGCTCTGCTCTGTCCCTGTACGCTTCCAGTGCATGCTCTGCTCTGATCTGTCCCTGTACACTTGCAGTGCGTGCTCTGCTCATCTCTGTCCCTGTACTCTTTCAGTGCGTGCTCTGCTCTGATCTGTCCATGTACGCTTCCAGTGCATGCTCCGCTCAGCTCTGTCCCTGTTCGCTTCCAGTGCGTGCTCTGCTCTGCTCTGTCCCTGTATGCTTCCAGTGCGTGCTCTGCTCTGTCCCTGTACGCTTCCAGTGCGTGCTCTGCTCTGCTCCGTCCCTGTACGTTTCCAGTGTGTGCTCTGCTCTGTCCCTGTACGTCTTCCGGGGCATGCTCCGCTCTGCCCAGGATCTCGCACCCTCTGTGAACTCTGCCTAGTCCAGGACCCTGTGTCACTCTGAGGCTGCTCTGGTCCGTCTCGTTCTCGGTGAGTACCCTGAATCTTCTCATTATCTTTGAATCGTTCCGTTGGCACTATCTATTGCGGTATACCTCCCTCCTTGGTCTGCCCCTAATGGTCCCTGTATAGGGGTCGGTTCCACCTGGCCAGCTCGCCCAGGATCGGTTGGCACCGCGATCCAGTGGGTCCACTCTAGGTTTCATAACAGGCTGAGGTGGATACTGTTCCTAAGACTCCAGGCAAAATACTACTTTTGGCAGGAAAAGTTGGTTTGCCCTCATTCTCCCTGAAGGAGAAGGAGGTATAGAAGAAGCATACTCATATGGGAGAAATTACATGGTGACAAATCAAATGATTGGTCATCTGTATATGACATCTTTCTTCAAATGTTTAGAATGAAAACTACCAATAAACTATTAGTAGCCATTGTCTTCTGGAAGAGGAAGATGGTAACCTGTCCATGCTCGACCCTTGTTGGAGATCTAGCTATCCAGCAGAGGAGGAAATGATGCTTCCAGAAAGATGTTCATTAGAGGTGTTTTGATCCAAGTCATTAATGAATTCATGGCAAGTCTCCGTTGAACAACTCACAAAAAATTGATATCGTCAGTGAAATTATACCATTTAACATCATGTTTCTTGTAGTCCAGCCATGGGTACACCACACGTAGATGCAGGGTTGGACTGGTCAACCAGAGAACTGGAGAATCATCTGGTGGTTCCTGGTTTCTCCTTCAGGAGAGTTCATAGTGCAAACCTTACGGCTGCTATGGGGCTCATGAGTAGGGGAGAAAGGTGGGCCCTCAGAATTAAATCCTCTGGTGGGCCCAGTGTTCTTCAGTCTGACACTGCGTAGATGCCATGTGCTCTCCTACCCTGGATCTAACATCTTTTTATTGGGTATACTGTGTTGTGTTATAACATTTTCTGCACTTTACGTACACTACCACCTCCTTTCTTTATACCCACTCCAATTTTCTGATGAATTGATTATTTGTATTGTTCTTTATATCTACGTGATGGATATTTGACTCTTAATACATTTCTTATACTTGGTCATTATACGAGCTGGTCTGTGAAGGGACAGAGGTTGTTGGACCCATCTTGTAGGGACAGCACCTTGAGAGGAGTATGTTTTTTTACATGTTTTTTGCTGTATTTGTCCCTTCCAATGATTTATCAGATGTATTAATACACTTTGTTAATGAATATACATCATGCTATCCCTCTTCGTTTTTCATATATTGGAAGCCATACCCTCGGCGTACAGTTCTGCATATGCCAGCAAAATTTCATGACGTGTATACCGGCTATAGTGAACTAACAAGATGTGAATAAAGCCTTATTTGTGACACAATATTTCAGTTTATTATCAAATTTCCTGCTTGCTTTGATATAGGAAAGATGTGTATCTTCGTACCGTGTTAGCCAGTAGATAGAAAAATATTTAGACTTGAGAGTCCTCGGTGGTTGATACCTTTTAATGGCTAACTGAAAAGATGGTAACAAATTGCAAGCTTTCGAGACTACTCCGGTCTCTTCATCAGGCAAAGACTAAAACAAAAACTGAAGAATCACATATATATATATATATACACAAGAGGACACAGGAATAGTGCAATAGGTAAGACAAGTGACGTGAAGCAGAACTTCACGTAATGACAGTTCTGCTTCACGTCACTTGTCTTACCTATTGCACTATTCCTGTGTCCTCTTGTGTATATATATATGTGATTCTTCAGTTTTTGTTTTAGTCTTTGCCTGATGAAGAGACCTGAGTAGTCTCGAAAGCTTGCAATTTGTTACCATCTTTTCAGTTAGCCATTAAAAGGTATCAACCACCGAGGACTCTCAAGTCTAAATATTTTTCTGCTTGCTTTGGTCAGTTTTTTTGTGCCGATCGAATAATGATAGGAACATCTCTGTGATACCTTCTCTATTACCGCACAGAACATTGTGTCACTACATTTTCCAGGACTAATGCTGGTGATTAAAGTATTGATGGAAGGAAAACAAAAAAAAGAAGGTGCCATTTGCTGCCTACTGTTATATAAAGGGCAGAAATACTAAGCGTCAGTAACCAAAATTGTAAATGGTACGGAAAACTGCCGATTGAAGGCCTAGTTACTGAGCAACTCGTACGCACTACAATTTCCACATTAAAGTGTAATTTACTCTGGAAAAAGAAGTCAAATTAGGATTATGAAGGCGACATCCATCATCCGGGGCAAGATGGATGTAAACACGAGACAGTACCAGACTTCTGTTTGTCCTACTCTGTATGTAAATGCTGAAATAGCACGGCAGAGATGCCAGGCTTACTCAATGTTAAAAAAAGATTGCTGAGCGAGAAGCTGCGTCTGAAACTACAAGACCATCAAGGTCACCGAGACCTCTGTCGTGTGGGATAATAATGTCAGAATACTATTATCACTATTGATGCTAAATGCCACTTGGTGTAATGTTATATCAGATACTTATGTAAAGTGGTTGGGTGCACTGATCTTGGCATGGCGTCACAATCCCTTATCTCTGATTGTTTATTAAGGAGATAACGTGATTGATGTTCTTAGGAAACTGTAGGTGGTAAATACCAGGATTTTTTTTTGAAGAAGAAGGGCATAAAGGGCATGGTCATTATTGTGAAAGTCAAAGTGAAGGCTCCTGTGTAATCTTATTTCAGAATTGTTCCTTCTAGCAGTGGAAACATTGATACCGGCAGAGCGAAACATTTGATTCATAGCAGTTGCCCTCTAGGCTCGTCATCAAACCAATAAAAAGGGTAACTACACTTTCAAGTAACTTTTCAGAATAGGCTGTCATGATTATATACGCAAGGAATAAAGCTATTTCTGTTCTGGTCAGTATATGTCTTGTATCCTGCATTTTTCACCAGTTAGCCCCTTATATGCTCCTGGTAATTTGCAATTGACTCAGAGCTGGTGGATACAAACTAGCTGCTTTGATGGAAAAAAAAATTAGATAAAAGGTAAAAATCTACATAAGAAGGAAATTGGAAAAAAAATTCAAAGACAGTTGAAACCAGAAGTTTATATGCACTGTATAAAAAGACACATCTGCATGTTTTTCTCGATATCTGGCATGAAATCAGAAAAAACCTTTCCCGTTTTCAGTCAATTAGGATTAGCATAATTATTAATATTTGCCAAATGCCAGAATAATGAGAGAGAGAGAATGTTTTAAGGCAATTTTCTTACTTACTGCAAAGTCAAAAACTTACATACACTATGATTACCATGCCTTTAACCCCTTTCTGACCTGTTTGGTATGGGCTCCGACGCTGAGCCCGCACCTTTCTGGGCACATGACAGCTGATCTGTACAGCTGACATGTGCCCACAACAGCCGCAAGAGGAATCTCAATCCACCCATGGCTGTTAACCTGTTAAATGCTGCTGTCAATCTGACATCTGCATTTAACTCGTGCAAGCATGCCGGAAATCCCACCCATCGGTGACTTCGTCACATGATTGGGGGTCACCAATGGGTTGGCAAGACAACCAGAGGTCTTCAGCAGACCTCTATGGTTGTCACTGCTGGATTGCTATGAATGCCACCTGGTAGTTGGTGCTCATAGCAAGTGAGCATTTCTGCTACTTACAGGTGATCTGATCATCACCTGCATGTAGCAGACCCAATCAACGTACTGCAACTTCTAGTCTCCCATGGAGACTATTGAAGCATGCAAAAAGTAAAAAAAAATGTTTTTAAAAATATTAAAAAAATAAAAAATATATAATAGCAGGTCAGTTTTAGCATTTAGTGAACATGGTAAAAAACACTTTTTACTGTTTTCCAGTACAGTGATATGGTGTCGTTCAAAATTACAACTCGTCCCGCAAAAAGCAAGCCCTCATATGGCCATTTTGACCAAAAAATAAAAAAGTTATGGCTCTGGGAAGAAAGGGAGCAAAAAATGAAAATGCAAAAACAAAAATACCTATGTTCGTTAAGGAGTTAAACAATTCTGGACTGCTCATAGGATGATGTTGTGTGTTTGGAAGTTTTAATGTACACCTGAAACACACTGCTTCTTTGTGTAGCATCATGGGAAAGTCTCAAGAAATCAGCCAAGATATCAGGAAGAGAATTGTGGATTTGCACAAGTCTGGATCATCCTTGGGTACAATTTCATGATACCTGAAGGTGCCTCATTCATCTGTACAAACAATTATATGCAATTAAAAACAAGATGCCATCATACCGCTCAGGAAGGAGACAAGTTCTGTGTCCAGAGATGAACGTGTTTTGGTCCAACATGTGCAAATCAACCCAAAGACAAAAGCAAAAGACCTTGTGAAGATGATGGTGGAAGCTTGTAAGATTGTGTCAGTATCCACAGTGAAACGAGTACTGTATCAACATGGGCTGAAAGGCCACTTTGCCAGGAAGAAGCCATTACTCCAAAGAAAACATAAAAAAGTCAGAGACAATTTTTGGAGACATGTCCTGAGTTCTGATGAAACTAAAATTTAACTTTTTGGGCATAATGACCATCGTTATGTTTGGAGGAAAAAGGAAGAAGCTTGGAAGTCTAGGAACACCATCCCAACTGTGAAATACGGTGGTGGCAGCATAATATTGTGGGGTTGTTTTGCTGCAGGAGGGACTGGTGCACTTCACAAAATAGATGGCATCATGAGAAAAGAAGATTATGTGGCAATACTGAAGCAACATTTCAACACATCAGCCAGGAAGTTAACACTTGGCATACTGCTAAATGGTAACAAAGTGGCTTAAGGATAACAAAGTCAATGTTTTGGAGTGGTCATCACAAAGTCCTGATCTCAATCCTATTAAAATTTATGGCAAAGCTGAAAAGGCCGATGTGAGCAAGGCGACCTACAACCCTGGATCAGTTACACCAGTTTTGTCAGGAGGAATGGGCCCAAATCCCGACCAACTATTGTGAGAAGCTTGTGGAAGGAAATTGCAAACGTTTAACCCAAGTAATTCAGTTTAAGGGCAAAGGTACCAAATACTAATGAAATGTATGTAACCTTTTGACTTTGCAGTAAGTAGTGAAAATGCCTTAAAACATGCAGATGTATCTTTTTATATAGTGTATGTAAACTTCTGGTTTCAACTGTATGTAACAGCCCAAGAATAGCACTCAACTATGAAATGAGGTTTATTGTACTAACAGAACATGTGCAATCTGCATTCAAACAAAATTTGACAGGTGCATAAATATGGGCACCCTTATCATTTTCTTATTTTAAATACTCCTACTTACTTTTTACTGACTTACTAAAGCACTTTTTTTGGTTTTGTAACCTCATTGAGCTTTGAACTTCATAGCCAGGTGTATGCAATCATGAGAAAAGCTACTTAAAGTGGCCACTTGCAAGTTGTTCTCCTGTTTGAATCTCGTCTGAAGAGTGGCATCATGGGCTCCTCAAAACAACTGTCAAATGATCTGAAAACAAAGATTATTCAACATAGTTATTCAGGGGAAGGATACAAAAAGCTGTCTCAGAGATTAAACATGTCAGTTTCCACTGTGAGGAACATAGTAAGGAAATGGAAGAACACAGGGACAGTTCTTGTTAAGGCCTGAAGTGGCAGGCCAAGAAAAACATCAGAAAGGCAGAGAAGAAGAATGGTGAGATCAGTCAAGGACAATCCTCAGACCACCTCCAGAGAGCTGCAGCATCAACTAGCTGCAGATGGTGTCACTGTGCATCGGTCAACTATACAATGCACTTTGCACAAGGAGAAGCTGTATGGGAGAGTGATGCGAAAGAAGCCGTTTCTGCAAGCACGCCACAAACAGAGTCGGCTGAGATATGCAAAAGCACATTTGGAGAAGCCAATTTCTTTTTGGAAGAAGGTCCTGTGGACTGATGAAACCAAGACTGAGTTGTTTGGTCATACAAAAAGGCGATATGCATGGCGTCAAAAAAACACAGCATTCCAAGAAAAACACTTGCTACCCACAGTAAAATTTGGTGGAGGTTCCATCATGCTTTGGGGCTGTGTGGCCAATGCCGGCACCGGGAATCTTGATAAGGTTGAGGGACGCATGGATTCCACTCAGTATCAGCAGATTCTTGACAATAATGTTCAAGAATCAGTGACAAAGTTGAAGTTACGCAGGGGATGGATCTTTCAGCAAGACAATGATCCAAAACACCGCTCCAAATCTACTCAGGCATTCATGCAGAGGAACAATTACAAATGTTCTGGAATGGCCATCCCAATCCCCAGACCTGAATATCATTGAACATCTGTGGGATCATTTGAAGAGGGCTGTCCATGCTCGGCGACCATCAAACTTAACTGAACTGGAATTGTTTTGTAAAGATGAATGGTCAAAAATACCTTCATCCAGGATCCAGGAACTCATTAAAAGCTACAGGAAGCGACTAGAGGCTGTTATTTTTGCAAAAGGAGGATCTACTAAATATTAATGTCACTTTTCTGGTGAGGTGCCCATACTTATGCACCTGTCAAATTTTGTTTGGATGCAGATTGCACATTTTCTGTTAGAACAACAAACCTCATTTCAAGGCAGAAACATTACTGTGTCCAATAGTTATTAGATATATCAAACTGAAATAGCTGTTGCAAAAACACCAATTTTTATAAAACATTAAGCTTAAGATTAATAGGGGTGCCCAAACTTTTTCATATACCTGTAGCTGTAATCTAAGATATATTACAGACTTTCTTATTTCCCTTTTATTATTGATTTCTGCAAAGAGTGTTCAAAAACACAGTTCCCATTTAGACAAAATAAATCCAATATTGTCTTTTGGACGGGTAAACGCTCAGTCAGCTACACTAAGGAGAGTGGTCAGACTCCATTACTCTTAGGCAGGGCCGGACTGGCCAGCTGGCAATTCTGGCAAATGCCAGAAGGGCCTGTCTGGTCATGGGCTGCCTTGTCTGCTATGTTGGTAACAGAATTGGTGTTCTCAAGACACCCATACTGTTATGAGTTGTGACAGAGCACAAAGTTGCTGACTACGTCACTTACCCCAGCAGGCCATGGTTATCATTAGAAATATTGGTCTTGTAGTAAATCTTGCTTTCCTCCATCCAGGGTAATATTAGTAATATATCCCATCTGGTTCTTGGAGATGGGGCAACATGGGGCTGTGTGATTTCAAATGCCAGGGCTGAATTCCAGCCACAGTCCGTACCTGCTCTTAAGGTACTGCCACACTACTCGATCCCGCTAGCGATCTCGTTAGCGTTGCATACTAATGAGATCGCTAGCGGGATTGTTTCTATATCGCTAAATGCTGCCGCATTTAGCGATATAGTTAACGACGCTATCGCCGTTAGCGATCTTCTTAACGACTTTAGCGGTACAAAAGTACCGCTAAATCGCTAAGAAAAGGTGCCACACAGCGATTAGATACTTACCCAGCGGGAGCGCCAGCGATGAAATAGGGTCCGGAGCGATTCCAGCGACGAGCGAGATCACAGCAGGAAGCTCGTCGCTGGAAGCTGCCGCACTGAACAATATCGCTAACGGGATCGCTAAATAGTGACGTTTTTTAGCGATCCCGTTAGCGATATTGTTTAGTGTGGCATACCCTTTAGGCTCTGTTCACACATCTGTTTAAAAATTGTGTTTGTCTGTTCCTTTTTAGGATCAGATAAATACAATGGATCACTTATTCTATCAGTTACACAAATGGAAGCAGATGGGTCCAGTTGATTATTATGGAGTCTTTCAGGGTTCAGGGTTTTTTAGAATGGAAATGGAAGGAAAAATTTGCATGCAGAATATTTTATTTTTCCGTTCTAATAACAGATCCCATAATAATGAATGGGGTCCTTGTGCTTTATTTGGATGAATGATGCAACAGCTCCTAAAGTGGAACAGACAAGTACAGCATGCCAAGTGGTCATGTGAACAGAGCCTTAGTGTTGCAGGGAATTTCAACACTGCTTTATACAGATGGATAATTATCCAAATTATTGTTTTTAAAAAGATTAATTGCCAATAATTGGCCAGCATATGCAGGGCCACGATCATCTGATGAGCAATGAAAACCTAAAAGGTAATCGTTGTTGGGAGTACATCTCACGGTATTGGGACAATGTTTGTGTGATTCCCTCATGCCAGAATGGTCATCCCACCCCTCGTTATCATGTGTTTTTTCGGATTCTTGAGTGGGCACTGTTATGCAGGAAAATAATGGAATTAATAATGGAATAAATATTTCAAATAATGACTAAAGGTTTTCCAGTCAAGACTCAGATGCCCAGGTACAGCCCTAACAATGGCAGCCATACTGGTGGTCACCTAACTTTCTTGTACTAATAATAATAATAATAATAATAAAAATAATCTTTATTTATATAGCGCCAACATATTCCGCAGCGCTTTACACTTTAACAGTTTCAAAACACAAGTCATAGGTAACAACGTTAACAATACAATAATTAAAGCAAAATAAGCCGACCCTGCTCGTGAGAGCTTACAATCTACAATGAGGTGGGGGAGATGCAAAGTACAGGTGTGTATATACAATGGTGCATTTACAATGATGGTCCAGCCATCTTGAGGGAGTGAGGCATGGATGGAGATAGTGAATGGGCTACACATACACACTTAAACATAGAACGACTTTGGTTAGTGAATGTGATAGGCCACTCTGAACAAATGTGTTTTGAGGGAGCTCCTGAAACCATGCAAATTGTGGATAGTCCTAATTTCTTGGGGTAGAGCATTCCAGAGGATTGGCGCAGCGCGGGAGAAGTCTTGGAGTCGGGAGTGGGAGGTACGGATTAGTGCAGAGGTTAGTCGAAAGTCGTTTGCAGAGCGCAGCAGTCGGTTAGGCCGATAGATAGAAATGAGGGAGGAGATGTAGGGGGGTGCTGCACTGTGGAGAGCTTTGTGGGTGAGAACCAGTACTTTGAATTGGATCCTATAATGAATGGGCAGCCAGTGTAAGGACTGGCGAAGAGCGGACGCGTCCGAGTACCGATTAGCCAGATGGATGACCCTGGCTGCTGCATTAAGGATGGACTGGAGAGGGGATAGTCGAGTAATGGGGAGGCCAAGTAATAGAGCGTTGCAGTAGTCCAGGCGGGAGTGGATCAATGCTACAGTGAGGGTTTTTGTTGTTTCCATGGTGAGAAAAGGGCGGATTCTAGAGATGTTCTTTAGGTGTAGACGGCAAGAGCGGGCAAGAGATTGTATATGGGAGGTGAAGGAGAGATTGGTGTCAAACATAACACCCAGACAGCGAGCCTGCTGCCGGGGTGTTATTATGGTGTCGCCCACAGAGAGGGAAATGTCAGATTTAGGGAGGTTAGTAGACGGCGGGAGCAGAAGGAGTTCAGTCTTGGAGAGGTTAAGTTTCAGATAGAGAGCGGACATGATGTTGGAGACTGCGGATAGACAGTCGGTGGTGTTCTGTAGAACAGCGGGGGTAAGGTCGGGGGATGACGTGTATAGTTGTGTGTCATCGGCATAAAGATGGTACTGAAAGCCAAATCTGCTGATGGTCTGTCCAATTGGGGCCGTGTAGAGAGAGAAGAGAAGGGGGCCAAGGACCGAGCCCTGGGGTACACCGACAGTGAGAGGAAGAGGAGATGACGTGGAGCCAGAGAACGAAACACTGAAGGAGCGGTCAGAAAGATAGGAGGAGAACCAGGAGAGAACAGTGTCCTTAATACCTAGTGACTGGAGCCTAGAGAGTAGGAGACGGTGGTCAACCGTGTCGAAAGCTGCAGAAAGGTCGAGAAGAATGAGCAGAGAGTGGTCGCCGTTACGTTTTGCTGTAAGAAGGTCATTGGTCACTTTGATGAGTGCAGTTTCAGTCGAATGTAGGGGGCGGAAGCCGGACTGTGAAGGGTCTAGTAGGGAGTAAGTGGAGAGGTAACGGGTGAGGCGGGAGTAGACTAGGCGCTCCAAAAGTTTAGAGATGAAGGGGAGATTGGAGACCGGTCTGTAGTTGTTTGTGCAGGAAGGGTCAAGAGCGGGTTTCTTTAGTAATGGAGTAATGATGGAGTGTTTGAAGGAGGATGGGAAAATGCCAGAGCAGAGTGAGAGATTAAAGATTGTAGTTAGGTGAGTTGTGACAACTGGAGAGAGAGACTGGAGGAGATGTGAGAGGATGGGGTCGGTAGTGCATGTAGTCGGACGAGAGGAAGAGAGGAGTCTGGAGACTTCTTCTTCTGTGATGGGATCAAATGTGGAAAGTGAGCCAGGGGAAATGCAGGGTGGGATGGGAGTCACAGCACTTGGTGGTTGAGAGCAGATTTCCTGACGGATAGTATCTATTTTTTCTATAAAGTGGGAGGCCAGGTCGTCAGCACAAATGTCTGTGATAGGGGCTTGCGCTTTTGGCCTGAGGAGGGAGTGAAAAGTGTCAAAAAGTTTCTTGGGGTTGTTGGCTAGTGAGGAGATCAGTGTGGTGAAGTAGGTCTGTTTGGCGAGGTGAAGGGCAGCATTATAAGTTCTTAACATGAATTTAAAGTGGATGAAGTCTTCTGGTGTGCAGGTTTTTCTCCAGAGGCGTTCAGCACTCCTAGAGCATCGCTGAAGAAGTTGAGTTTGCAATGTGAGCCAGGGCTGTTTTACTGTGTGTTTGGAGGTTCTGAGGGTGAGCGGTGCTACTTGGTCAAGGGTGCTTTTAAGAATGTCATTGTAGTGATGAACAGCCAGATCAGGACAGGAAAAAGAGGAGATTGGGGACAGCGATGAGTGTAGGGAGTCTGAAAGTGTCTGAGGGTTAATGGCTTGTAGATTTCTGAATGTGTGGTAGGTAGGAATGCGCTGGGGTGGTCGAGGATTTGTGAGCGTGAAGGAGAGAATGTTGTGGTCAGAGAGTGGAAGCGGTGAGTTATTTAGGTGGGAGATTGAACAGAGGCGGACAAAGACCAGGTCAAGGGTGTTGCCATCCTTGTGTGTCTCAGAGGTTGAAAGCTGTGAGAGGCCTAGAGAAGTGGTTAGTGATAGAAGCTGAGATGCAGATGTGGAAGTAGGGCTGTTAATGGGGATGTTGAAGTCTCCAAGGATAAGGGTTGGTAGTTCTGAGGACATGAAGTGCGGCAGCCAGGCTGAGAAGTGGTCAAGGAACTGGGTGGGTGAGCCTGGGGGCCGATATATGACCGCTACTCTGAGGGAGAGGGGATGGAAGAGCCTGATGGTGTGGACCTCAAAAGAAGGGAATGAGAGTGATGGAATTGGGGGGATGACCTGGAAAGTGCATTGTGGGGACAGGAGTATGCCAACTCCACCACCATGTCTGTTTGTGGGTCTCGGGGAATGGGAGAACTGTAAACCACCATAGGAAATGGCAGCAGGGGAGACAGTGTCAGAATCCTGAATCCAGGTTTCAGTGAGGGCCAACAGATTAAGAGAGTGGTTCAGAAAGTAGTTGTGCAGGAAGGATAGCTTGTTGCATGCAGACCGTGGATTCCAAAGGGCACAGTTGAAAGAAGGAGATGAGGGAGTGCAAGTAATATTAATAAGATTATTATGGTTTCGGTATGAGGTAGGGTAGGGATTGAGGTTGGGGGATGGTGGACCAGGGTTGGGGGAGATGTCCCCTGAAATCAGTAGGAGTAGGAAGATAAAGAGCAGGTAGTTGTTGGAATTGTAAGTAGGTTTTTTATGTGATGTGTTTGGGCAAGATGGGCTGAGGTTTTTCAGGAAGGTGAGGAGTGCATGGGAGCTGTACATGGGAGAGGGAAGGATAGAGGGGCTGATGTGTATGAGTCGTGATGGAGGGGGGATGGGGCGGTGAATGTGGATGGCAAGGGAACACAGGAGAAAATAGATAAAGTACATAATGAAAAATAATGCAAAGTGTGGGGTACCTGATTCCAGCCCTGATTAACTGCCATGAATAACTGCCGTTTTCAAGATGCTTTTCTTCTGTGATGCTTAACTTCTGGGATGCATGCGCCCCCACAATGCATGCGCCCCTTAGACTACTCCTAAATATATAGTCCACACTACAGGGTCAGGAAAGTGGGATTGTGGGAAATGCTTTGGGATAATTTGCCAGCTGGGGCCAGCACACCAGGGGGTGGTTAGATCATCAAAGGCACTAGACCTGGCAACATCTATATGTTATAGCACTTTCCACCTGATAGCATCTACAGAGGCCCCAGTCACACGAATACACAGCAGTAAGTATTAAGCACAGTGCAAAAAATGAATTATACTAAAGTTTACCAGGCACATTAAACTATGTTGCAAAATGGTACAGCAGTGGTTGGCAGCAATCAGAAGTATGGAGTGCATACTATTGCTATATATTTCCACATGCAAGACAGAAGGGGCTTGTGTCATTCAGCTGCTTGCTGACAATGAATGGAGTGCATACATGCAGAGAGGATCAATTCAGAGGATGAATGATTTGGTTACCATTGCTATATATTTCCCCATGCAAGACAGAAGGGGCTTGTGTCATTCAGCTGCTTGCTGACAATGAATGGAGTGCATACATGCAGAGAGGATCAATTCAGAGGATGAATGATTTGGTTACCATTGCTATATATTTCCACATGCAAGACAGAAGGGGCTTGTGTCATTCAGCTGCTTGCTGACAATGAATGGAGTGCATACATGCAGAGAGGATCAATTCAGAGGATGAATGATTTGGTTACCATTGCTATATATTTCCACATGCAAGACAGAAGGGGCTTGTGTCATTCAGCTGCTTGCTGACAATGAATGGAGTGCATACATGCAGAGAGGATCAATTCAGAGGATGAATGATTTGGTTACCATTGCTATATATTTCCACATGCAAGACAGAAGGGGCTTGTGTCATTCAGCTGCTTGCTGACAATGAATGGAGTGCATACATGCAGAGAGGATCAGTTCAGAGGATGAATGATTTGGTTACCTGTGTGAAGAGAGAAGATGAATGTTAATTCTTTGCCATGAATAACTGCCGTTTTCAAGATGCTTTTCTTCTGTGATGCTTAACTTCTGGGATGCATGCGCCCCCACAATGCATGCGCCCCTTAGACTACTCCTAAATGTGTACTATAAAGCAAAACCAATTGGGACGCGTTTGATCATGCATGCAGTAAATAAACTGCAGTAAAAAAAATGTACATTTGACCTAATGATATGAAACATGATATAAAACTCTAAAAATTAATTTTATGTGACACTTCCAAGACTATATTGTTAGTGAACTTTGGTGCTTGTAAATCTGTTCCCATATCGGAGACATCTCAGTGGATTAACAATGTTATGTTTGGAAATAATGGAAATTCTACAGCTATTATAGGAGACCTGATAAAGGAAAGATAAGTGACCCGGTTTGGGGTCAAATTACAGCCAAGCCTAGAAGCCACCATTCCTTGTCTTTCAGGCTGTAGCCCAGAACCGCGGTGACTTTGGCTCTCACTTCTAGTGAGCAGTTTATGGAGAGGGCCGTGCCATACTTATAAATGACCATTAGAGATGCATTATTCCTGTGTCCTTTTGTGTATATAAATATGTGATTCTTCAGCTTTTGTTTTAGTCTTTGCCTGATGAAGAGACCTGCGTAGTCTCGAAAGCTTGCAATTTGTTACCATCTTTTCAGTTAGCCATTAAAAGGTATCAACCACTGAGGACTCTCAAGTCTAAATATTTTTCATTAGAGATGATTAATGGTCTTATGGGAGCACTTCAGTTACTAAATACTATTTCAGTATCAATTGCTGAGCGATGAATCGGACTATGGCACGGCGCTACAAATTGTAAGGTTAATAAACATTATCGCTAATATTGATTCATTGCTGATGGAGCACAGCAGAGGTTGTGTCATCTAAAAGCACAATTAACTGAGAAGTAGAAGAAAAAATGCGTGTTCATCTGTCAAGGAATTCATATCTTAGCTCTCATAGACAAAGTGGAAACAAAATTGGGGTCCTTAAGAGGATATTTCTATTTATATAACTTATCATATATCCCCTGGATAGTTCCTAATTCTTGGATCTGTATGGAGAATGCAAGAACTTACAAAAAAAAATGTTACGAGGGGCGTTCATTAAAGATTTCCCCTGATCCACTTCCTGTGGACTGAGAACAATGAAACTTGGCACAGTTAGTCCTTCTCTACATAGGTGCCACCTAGGGACACACACTTCTCCCATCTCTTTACACAACTGTAAACACCTGGTTTGTAGAAGTCAAGAAGTTGCTCCAAAAGCCACGTTGTGACTCTGAAAATAAGAGTCTCATCATCTGGAAAATGCTTTCCCTTCGAAAATAACTTCATTGTTGGAAAGAGGTGGAAGTCCGATGGTTCGAGGTCGGGTGAATAAGGGGGATGCGGTAGAATTTCAAAGCCACAGGTGCATGCTTCCATTTGGGCAACATGTGAGTTGTGAACTGGTGCATTGTCTTGCAGAAGGCGGTCAGCTTTGGGGAGCATGCCATGTCTCTTGGTTTTGATGGCCTCCCGCAATTTCCGCAGCAGTGAAGCATAGTATGCCCCAGTGATCATGGTACCCTTTGCTAGGAAATCCATCAATACTACTCCATGTTGGTCCCAAAATACTGTGAGCATGACCTTGCCTGCCAAAGGTTGGGCACGTGACTTCTTTGGAGGCGGTGAGTCATGATCCTTCCATTGCATCGACTAGACTTGACTTTAGTCTCAGGATCATAGTGATGGACCCAGCTTTCAGCTTTCATTCTGTGTGATCAGTCTGTTGAAAAAGTCCTCCAGGTTTCCATGGCACATCATCAATAGAGCCTGAAAGCATTCGACTTGTTCCTGCTTCTGGAAAGGTGTGAGCAGCCGGGGAACCCAGCGAGCTGATACCTTATGCATGTGAAGATGGTCTTGGATGATTTTTTCCACGGACTGCACACTAACATTGACATTTTGGGCTAGGTGGCGAATGGTTACGCGACGATTTTCCAAATTGGCGACCTCCACTCACTGGATGGTGAGTTCATCAATAGCAGAGTGGGGTCGCCCTGGAATTGGAGCGGTTTGCACCGAAGTCCGACCACATTTGAGTTGACGATGCCAGTTCTTGACTACATCATATGATGGGGAAACATCACCATAAACCTCTTTCATCTCATCGAACGTCTCCTTTGGTGTGCGGCCTTTCAAGTAAAGGAACTTGATGATTGCTCTGTATTCTACTGGGTCCATTATCAAACCTCACACCACTTCAGCACCTGTAAAATCAAGACCGTTATCAGTTCGGAGTTGCAAATTAGCACGTAACCTCTAGAGACTTACATCATTACACGTGCAGTATCAGCGTCCTGTGATAAATAGAAGTGGGTCAGGGGAAATCTTTAATGAACGCCCCTCGTATATCGTGCGAGCTAACAAGTCTGGCAGAAAGTTACACTTGAAAAAAAAAAATCACAAATATCATCTTTCTGTCTGTTCCCATAACTGGAGATACAGCACTGATAATTAAGCAGGCATTTTTTTTTCTCCATTCATCCCTGTGAATAATCCCACTAAAGTTACTTTCTCCCCTGCTTGAAATAGCAGAATAACATATCAGTGCACAGCAGATGGAAGCAGGGCACACTTGGAAACACGGCAGACTTGGAAGCAGGGCAGACTTGGGCTTTATTGTCCCTTTAAGACAGGAACAGCAGCCAAGTTTGCTGTTGAAAAGTTGGCTTCAAATGCAGCCAAAAAATGTGATCTGTGATTTTATAGCGCGCGACAGACTGAATATACTGTGATAAACAGACACTTATAACGTTCTAAAGAGACAGCAACATAAATGAATTGACTGCTCAACTAATCTCATCAATACCTGTTATATAACAGGTTCTGACAGGACACTGTCCTTCTGCATTCCAGGTACCTAAAATTAGCTGGTAACTGGATTATACAGGGTACAGATTCCTGAAAAGCCTCTGCGGAGAAATACAAAAACTGCAAAATAAACATTCAAAGACTGTTCCTATCCCAGAGAAAGAATGGGAACTGGTGACAGTCGATTTTCAATAATAAAGACTGGGTCAGGGGGCAGCCGCCCAGGGGTCCTAAAGGTAAAGGGGCCACTGCCATCTTCAAAGCAGGTGTAAGGTTCTGTGTATCTGTTTCTGAAACTCAGTTTGTTCGTCGGCCATTTTGCTTTCTGTTTTGCTGCAGCTATCTTGCCCTCAGTCAAAATGGAGTTTTCCAGCTTGCATGTTCCCGCCCTGGTTCTCTCCGTTTGCTTCTTAAACAGCCACAGCTGAGCAATCAGTGCTTCAGAATCTAGCCTGCAATGAACCTGTGTTCTGACTCCTGAAGCCTTGGACCTTGTACTCCAGCCATTCCTACTGAGGAACTCTGAAGCACTTGTGGACTCTGAACTCTGCTCTTGAGAGCCTCACGTTTGCATGGACTTGCGGTAACAGAGAAGAAGATCTGAATCTGTTGTGGAGAGTTATTGCTGAGCTTAGATTACTCTGGCCTGCTGTGTCTCCTGCTTCTGTGTTTGCAACCTGTGTGTTTATTTTTGCCAATTTGTATGAAGCAATACAAGACTTTCTTTATCAACCTGTGTCTCAAGTATTTTCATCGCACCCAAGCACAAGACGCTATATGAACTGTACCACATACATTACAAGATTCTGAAGCCAAACGTTAGTGTCTGCTGGGTCTGGAAAGGCTTGTCTGCTGTACTGTGGATATCGGATGTCCGGTTGTACTTTCTGTGATGACAGTGGTTGTGACTTCTCACAACCATTCCAGGTGAGCAATTCCCTTAAGTTTTTTTTTCTGCAGTGTTATCACAGGTAAACACTATTGTTTTTTTTTTTTTTTTTTTTCTTCTCTTCTCTTTTTGTCTGCTGAAACTCTGGATATCAGATGTCTGGTTGAAAGCTTTCTGTGATGATAGTGGTTGTGACTTCTCACAACCATTCCAGGTGAGCAGTTCCCTTAAAGTTTTTTCTTTCTTCAGTGTTGTCACAGGTGAACACTATTGTTTTTTTTTTTTCTCTCCTCTTCTTCCAGTATCCTGTCTTAAAAGATCTGGAAAATGGAGGCCCGCATAAAGGAACTTTGCGGAGTGACTGATAATATCCTTGCAGATTTGCAGAATATAAAGACCCGTTTTACAAATCTTCAGGACCTAAATAATCACAATTTGCAAGTGGTTGGACAGACTACCCAGGATTTGCGAGCCAGGATTGAGGTTCTGGAGGGCAAGTCCAGGCTCCTGCCGTGGCCCCGAGTTCTGGGATTCCCAAGTTGCCCCCTTTTCGTTTTGGTGGTGAACGTGAAAAATTCAGGGGATTTGTTAATCAATGCAATCTTTTTTTTCTGCACATGCTTCACAATTTCCTACTGAACGATCTAAGGTGCTTACTATAATTATGTTGCTTACCAACAAGGCTTTGATGTGGGCAAACCCTCTGATTGAGACTGAGGATGATTGTTTGAATCACCTTGATGATTTTATTTCAGCCATGGGGCAGGTGTTTGATGACCCCAATCGAGGTGCAACAGCTGAAGCAGCCATGTTAGCTTTGCGCCAAGGTAAGCACTCGGTAGCTGAATATGCCTTGGATTTCAGGAGATGGGCCCTTGATACCACCTGGGACAATTCCGCCAAAAAATCTATTTTTCGAAAGGGGTTATCCCCACTGATTAAGGATGAACTTGCTCGTGCCGACCCTCCCACTGCGTTAGGTGACTTTATTAACTACTGCATCCGTATTGATACTCGTTTAACTGAACGCAGGCAAGAGAGATGGTTCGAAAGCAATCGTACTAACCTTTTCCTACCTTCCTCTCCAGCTAAGGAACCTTTGAATAGGATTACACGGGAACCTGAACCTGAACCCATGCAGGTAGACTCTTTACTACGACGGGTTAGTGATGCACGCAAGGAACATCGTTTTAAGGAGAATCTATGTTTTTATTGTGGTAAGTCAGGGCACTTTATTATTAACTGTCCCAGCCGTTCTCGCAAGACTACTGCAGCACTCATTCATTGTGAGTGTTGCGAGAGGGGATCTGTCAGGTCCGAGCCTCAGGCTCCAGAGAGATCTGCAGCAACAGATCTTGATTTCTCGGACTTAAACTCCATTACCTCTGAGGACGTTGACTGTGTAAATGCTGCCATCTTTCAAGTTTCCTCAGCGGTGTCCCAGCTGAGTTGTAAAAAAAACAATTCTCACTGTTTTCTTTCCATCAAACTCTGGGTTGACTCAGCCTGGGTGTCTAGCTCTGCTATGATCGACTCAGGTGCAAGTGGAAATTTTATGGATGTCTCCTTTGCTCTGAAACAGGGAATACGTTCAGTGAAGAAGGCTACTCCAGTACAGATGGAAACTGTGGATGGCTCCCTGCTGACCTCTGGACCAGTGGATCAGGAAACAGAGCCTTTAAAGGTTCTTATGGGTAAAGATCATCAAGAGAAACTGTCCTTTATGCTTATCTCTTCTCCTCACTTTCCCATTATTCTAGGGCTACCATGGCTGCAGGCTCAGAATCCTACCATTAACTGGGAGACCAAGGAATTACACTTTCCAGAGAAACAGATGAGTCCAAAAATTTCAGCTTGCTCTGTTCCTAAAGGAACCATGTCAGTCCCTGAACTACCAGCTGTATACCAGGACTATGTGGATTTATGTGACAAGAAGAACGCTGACCAGCTTCCTCCTCACCGTCCATATGATTGTCCAATTGAATTATTGCCTGGAGCAGAGATACCTTTTGGTAAGATCTACCCCCTGGCGGGGCCCGAGCTGAAGGCTTTAAAAGAGTACATAGACGAAAATCTAGCCAAGGGCTTCATACGCCCCTCTTCATCTCCTGCAGGGGCACCCATATTCTTTGTAAAGAAGAAAGATGGATCCCTGAGACCATGCGTAGACTATAGGGAACTCAATAAGGTTACTATTAGAAACCGTTATCCATTGCCTTTAATCCCTGAGTTATTGGAGAGAGTGCGACATGCCAAAATTTTTTCTAAACTAGATCTTCGTGGGGCCTATAACTTAGTCCGTATTAGACCTGGGGATGAATGGAAGACTGCATTCAGGTCACGCTATGGACACTTTGAATATCTAGTTATGCCTTTTGGTCTGAGTACCGCCCCAGCCACTTTCCAACACTTGGTGAATGACATCTTCAGGGATCTCCTGGATACATTCGTGGTAATTTATTTGGATGATATTTTAATTTTTTCTAACTCCACAGAGGAACATCATGGACATGTGAGAATGGTCTTGGAACGTCTAAGACAAAATCATCTTTACATCAAGCTTGAAAAGTGTGAATTCCATAAGACCGAAATTCAATTTCTGGGGTATGTACTGTCTACACAAGGAATTAGTATGGATGGAAGTAAAACCCAAGCCATCAATGATTGGCCAAGTCCTAGAAATGTGAAGGAGGTACAGCGCTTCATCGGGTTTGCAAACTTCTATAGACGTTTCATTAGAAATTTCTCTGAGGTAGTGTCACCTATCACCCAACTTACCCGGAAAGAGTCTAAGTTCTCCTGGACTCCCCAAGCCCAGGAAGCATTTTCCCGTCTAAAAGATAAATTTACCACTGCACCTATCCTAGTACATCCCAACCCAGAGCTTGCCTTCATAATAGAGGTGGATGCTTCAGACTGTGCCGTGGGAGCTATACTCTCTCAGAGAACAGGTGAGAAGAATGTCTTGCATCCCTGTGCCTTCTTTTCCCAGCAGTTGTCTTCGGCTGAGAAGAACTACGATGTGGGCAATAGAGAGTTGTTGGCCATTATTGCCGCCTTCAAAGAATGGAGACACCTTCTTCAAGGAGCTGCACAGCAAATAGTTGTTCTGACAGACCATCGTAATCTTGAGTTTATCAGGTCGGCTAAGTGCCTGACTCCTTGCCAGGCTCGCTGGAATCTTTTCTTAAACCAATTTAATTTTATTATTTCTTATAGACCAGGATCGCGCAATGGAAAGGCTGATGCACTCTCTAGGATTTACTCAGCAGAGACACGTCCAATTACTCCTCCTAAGACTATTCTTCCTGACTCTAGATTCCTAGGAGTGATTCATCATCAAGACCTAATTAAA
Organism: Oophaga sylvatica; assembly: GCA_033576555.1. Lineage (NCBI taxonomy): Eukaryota > Metazoa > Chordata > Amphibia > Anura > Dendrobatidae > Oophaga > Oophaga sylvatica. The sequence goes on along the minus strand of JARQOD010000003.1, from coordinate 542,637,317 downwards.
GACATCAAGGAAGCATACCATGCGGATTCTTTTTGGGCTCAACCCCCAAGGGACGTAAGTCTTGTCTTTAAGAATGGTGTGTGGATTCTGGGACAACGTCTGTATATACCTGAAACAGTCAGATTGAGAGTATTGCAACTCATTCACGATTCCAAAATAGCCGGGCATAGAGGAATTCTAAAGACACAGGAATTTCTTTCTCGTTTCTTTTGGTGGCCCACTTGTAGGAAGGATGTTTTGGACTATGTCACTTCGTGTGAGGTTTGTGCAAGATGCAAAACACCTCGCTCTTCACCAACTGGTCTGTTACAGCCTCTTCCCACCCCGTCCCGCCCGTGGGGATCCATTTCTATGGACTTCATTGTGGAATTACCAACCTCTCAAGGGAAGAACACTATTCTAGTGGTGGTTGACCGTCTAACAAAGGCAGCTCATTTTATCCCTTGTGTCGGCTTACCCACTGCAAAACAGACATCAGATTTGATGATTAAAGATGTGTTTCGCTTACATGGAGTACCGGATGAGGTTATTTCGGATCGAGGGGTGCAATTCACTTCTAGGTTTTGGCAAAATTTCTGTGCAGCATTGGACATTAAAGTAAACCTTTCTTCTGCTTTTCATCCCCAGACTAATGGACAAACCGAACGAACCAATCAAACCCTGGAGCAGTATCTCCGCTGCTTTATCTGCCACCTACAGGATGATTGGGTGGATCTACTTCCATTGGCTGAGTTCTCTTACAACAACTCTCAGAGTGCCTCCACTAAACAGTCTCCTTTTTACTCTAATCTAGGTTATCATCCTAACATTCTACCACGATTTCCCATAGAGACGCCTTTGCCAGCAGTGGCTGAAAGAGTCACGACTTTACAGAAGAATATGGATCTTCTAAAGGAGAATCTGGAATCGGCTCAGGAAAGGTACAAGAAGGCAGCAGATACATTTCGTAAACCTGCACCAGCTTTTAAGGTAGGAGACCTGGTCTGGCTGTCAACCAGAAATCTTAAGTTAAGGATTCCATCGTCTAAGTTGGGACATAAGTACATTGGACCCTATAAAATCAGTAAAATTATAAGTGCCGTTGCTTGTCGTCTTCAATTGCCCAGAACTATGAGAATCCACCCTGTCTTTCATGTATCCCTATTAAAGGCTGCGACACCCAATACGTTTCCTGGACGTTCTTCTCCTTGCCCTGACCCAGTGCTGGTCGATGGTCAGGAAGAATTTGTGGTGGAAAGGATTTTAGATTCCAGGTTGTATAGAAATCAGTTACAATATCTGATTAAATGGCAGGGCTACCCAGTGGAGGACAACTCATGGGAGCCAGTCAGTAACGTTAATGCTCCTCGCTTGCTCCGTCAGTTTCATCAGAGGTACCCACACAAGCCTGGTCTGAGGTCATCCGGAGGTTGTCCCTAAGGGGGGAGTAATGTAAGGTTCTGTGTATCTGTTTCTGAAACTCAGTTTGTTCGTCGGCCATTTTGCTTTCTGTTTTGCTGCAGCTATCTTGCCCTCAGTCAAAATGGAGTTTTCCAGCTTGCATGTTCCCGCCCTGGTTCTCTCCGTTTGCTTCTTAAACAGCCACAGCTGAGCAATCAGTGCTTCAGAATCTAGCCTGCAGTGAACCTGTGTTCTGACTCCTGAAGCCTTGGACCTTGTACTCCAGCCATTCCTACTGAGGAACTCTGAAGCACTTGTGGACTCTGAACTCTGCTCTTGAGAGCCTCACGTTTGCATGGACTTGCGGTAACAGAGAAGAAGATCTGAATCTGTTGTGGAGAGTTATTGCTGAGCTTAGATTACTCTGGCCTGCTGTGTCTCCTGCTTCTGTGTTTGCAACCTGTGTGTTTATTTTTGCCAATTTGTATGAAGCAATACAAGACTTTCTTTATCAACCTGTGTCTCAAGTATTTTCATCGCACCCAAGCACAAGACGCTATATGAACTGTACCACATACATTACAGCAGGTGAGATTGGGCATTACGATGAGCTATTAGACTGCAAAGGCCCATATACTGATCTTGCACAGGGGCCTCTTCTGTCTGTGTCCGGTCCTGGACTCAGTACAACCAAAACTACGATTGTGATGAAAATAGATTCAGATTTCATAAAAGTGTCTAAATTCTTTAAAGGGAACCTGTCACCAGTCTTTTAGTATCCCAACAAATGCCACCACCTTTTTCTGCTGTTGTTATTCGTTTCACAAATTATTACATTACCTCCTGACTCCCCTGTACATTTAAATAAGGCAGGTCCGGTCTGATGGGCATCCTCCTGTTCCTGATCTCTGCTAGAAAAAGCCGTCCTCTGGCATCCAGCGTCATCCACAGAGCTGAACAAAGTCTTGCGCCTGTGCAGTTGCATTGCTCGCCGCGCAGGTGCACTTTGCTCTGCGGTACTGTGGGCCTGCGCATTGATGTGCTTTTGTTCTGCCTGCGATCGGAGATGTGCACAACCATATAGACTAACATTAGTCTGAGTGTGATCCAATGTTTTGTCAGATTGCACGCGGACCGAAAATACGGCCATGTGCCCTTAGACAGTTTAGTATAAGTTTACACCGCTTATTAGTACTCCTACTCCTGGACTCCAATAATTTGCACCCCATTGTGATGTTTGGTGCATGGTATTGCAATTTAGACCACTGTCATTTAATGTCCACTTTCCACTATGCTATTGTCCCTTGTGGCCTAAGTTAGAAAAGAGTCTACAAGACAAATGAAAGGCAAGGCATGTATGACTGTTTCTAGAGTAAGGTACAATGTCAGACTTCTAGAACATTTAGCTCAGTAAATCAGGCTTTTTGTTATGTACACCTCAACTTGCAGATCTTTGTTTCTCCATGGTTATAGACTGCAAACAAACTTCTTCAGTCATGTGTTAGTCTCTTCTAGGCTTGGACTGGCCCACAGGAGAACAGGAGAATCCTCTGGTGGGCCCCTGTGCAGGAATGGTTCCCCACCCTCTTATATGAACAGTACTTAGCACAATATACTTGAATCACTGTGTACAGACACAGGCGGCATCTTATTCATTTAACAATCTACCCAGCTCATTGTTATATAAATTTGTGATTGAGGATAATGTCACATTTGCAGTGTGGTCCTCGATTTGGTTACTGATGGGCTCTTGGCACCCCAGTCCGACACTGGTCTCTTCCATGTGTGTTTTGTATAGTGATCCACCAATTTTGGGTCTAAATTATTTTCTGGAATATATTAGTCTCCTCCACTTTTACTATGTGTAGGAAGTAAGCCTAGGTCCGTGCTCCTCTTGGTATTTTTTTTTTTACAATGAGATTAAAAAGCAGCTGTTTTATTTATTTTTTCTCAGAAATCAATAGTACACATAAAAATAAGCATCTTTGTAATATATCTTAGCAGAAACATCGGCTTTTTTCTCTGCCAGGACTGATCATTAATTCTCAAAATTCTCAATTCACGGGTAAAATCTGCCTTCAGTGAAAATAAAGATTTTCCCATTATTGAGATTGGTGATAGCAGTTGGTTCTCATTAAGTTCTATGAAGAGAGCAATAAACTCTCCACACGCTTGGTATGATGACCCTACCCTGCAAAGTATGGTGACCCCATCACAGTATGATTCTCCATCTTTGATTACTATACAGCCCTCCACACAGTATAATGGGCCAAATAGTCCTTCATACAGTAGAATGGATCCCATAGTCATCCATACAGTATAATGGGCCCTACATTGCCTTCCATACAGTATAATGGTCCCACATAGTCCTCCACACAGTATATTAGCCCCACATATTCCTCCATACAGTATAATGGACCTACATAGTCCTCCGTACAGTTTAATGGCCGCACATAGTCCTTCATACAGTCTAATGGCCCTACATAATCTTCTATACAGTATTATGGGCTCCACATAGTTATCCATACAGTATAATGGCCCCACATAGTCATCCATACAGTATAATGGGCCCTACATTGCCTTCCATACAGTATAATGGCCCCACATAGTCCTCCATACAGTATAATAGCCCCATATATTCCTCCATACAGTATAATGGACCTACATAGTCCTCCGTACAGTTTAATGGCCGCACATAGTCCTTCATACAGTCTAATGGCCCTACATAATCTTCTATACAGTATTATGGGCTCCACATAGTTATCCATACAGTATAATGGCCCCACATAGTCATCCATACAGTATAATGGGCCCTACATTGCCTTCCATAGAGTATAATGGCCCCACATAGTCCTCCATACAGTATACTAGCCCCACATATTCCTCCATACCGTATAATGAACCTACATAGTCCTCCTTACAGTTTAATGGCCCCACATAGTCCTTTATACAGTATAGTCAGCCCTGCATTGCCTTAAAATAGTATGCAAACCCCAAATAGTACCCCATACAGTATATTGGCCTCACATAGTCCTTTATACAGTATAATGGTCTCTGCATTGACTTTCACCCAGTATAATGGCCCAATATAAAAAAAATGGATACTCACCTTTCCCTGGTCCCCCACTGCTCTGGTCTTGGTGGCAAGCACTCTAAACCTCTGCACTGCATGGCACAGCAGGCGCTTTGTAGCGATGTCATTTCGCCCACTGCGCTGAGACATCAGACCCAGAAGGAGAATAATGGCATAGGGAGCGCCAGGTGACAGCTTTCTCTTTCATCATTGCTTTCAACTGTATCAGCATCCGGGATGTCAGGTAGATTAGATGTGTTGAATAGAAAGTCCAAAACCTGGCCTGAATGTTAATAGCAGAATAAAAATATTCAGGGGAGTCTCCAGTACCATTAAAACTTCACTTTAGTTTTAACATCACTTTAAAAATTGTAGAAAAGAACGAAAAATATGCAAATGATCCCCATTCATAACTGGGTGGAGTTAGCAATATCGA
>JARQOD010000003.1:542554919-542632328 GCA_033576555.1 Oophaga sylvatica | reverse complement strand
AGCCAGGCTGAGAAGTGGTCAAGGAACTGGGTGGGTGAGCCTGGGGGCCGATATATGACCGCTACTCTGAGGGAGAGGGATGGAAGAGCCTGATGGTGTGGACCTCAAAAGAAGGGAATGAGAGTGATGGAATTGGGGGGATGACCTGGAAAGTGCATTGTGGGGACAGGAGTATGCCAACTCCACCACCATGTCTGTTTGTGGGTCTCGGGGAATGGGAGAACTGTAAACCACCATAGGAAATGGCAGCAGGGGAGACAGTGTCAGAATCCTGAATCCAGGTTTCAGTGAGGGCCAACAGATTAAGAGAGTGGTTCAGAAAGTAGTTGTGCAGGAAGGATAGCTTGTTGCATGCAGACCGTGGATTCCAAAGGGCACAGTTGAAAGAAGGAGATGAGGGAGTGCAAGTAATATTAATAAGATTATTATGGTTTCGGTATGAGGTAGGGTAGGGATTGAGGTTGGGGGATGGTGGACCAGGGTTGGGGGAGATGTCCCCTGAAATCAGTAGGAGTAGGAAGATAAAGAGCAGGTAGTTGTTGGAATTGTAAGTAGGTTTTTTATGTGATGTGTTTGGGCAAGATGGGCTGAGGTTTTTCAGGAAGGTGAGGAGTGCATGGGAGCTGTACATGGGAGAGGGAAGGATAGAGGGGCTGATGTGTATGAGTCGTGATGGAGGGGGATGGGGCGGTGAATGTGGATGGCAAGGGAACACAGGAGAAAATAGATAAAGTACATAATGAAAAATAATGCAAAGTGTGGGGTACCTGATTCCAGCCCTGATTAACTGCCATGAATAACTGCCGTTTTCAAGATGCTTTTCTTCTGTGATGCTTAACTTCTGGGATGCATGCGCCCCCACAATGCATGCGCCCCTTAGACTACTCCTAAATATATAGTCCACACTACAGGGTCAGGAAAGTGGGATTGTGGGAAATGCTTTGGGATAATTTGCCAGCTGGGGCCAGCACACCAGGGGGTGGTTAGATCATCAAAGGCACTAGACCTGGCAACATCTATATGTTATAGCACTTTCCACCTGATAGCATCTACAGAGGCCCCAGTCACACGAATACACAGCAGTAAGTATTAAGCACAGTGCAAAAAATGAATTATACTAAAGTTTTACCAGGCACATTAAACTATGTTGCAAAATGGTACAGCATGGTTGGCAGCAATCAGAAGTATGGAGTGCATACTATTGCTATATATTTCCACATGCAAGACAGAAGGGGCTTGTGTCATTCAGCTGCTTGCTGACAATGAATGGAGTGCATACATGCAGAGAGGATCAATTCAGAGGATGAATGATTTGGTTACCATTGCTATATATTTCCACATGCAAGACAGAAGGGGCTTGTGTCATTCAGCTGCTTGCTGACAATGAATGGAGTGCATACATGCAGAGAGGATCAATTCAGAGGATGAATGATTTGGTTACCATTGCTATATATTTCCACATGCAAGACAGAAGGGGCTTGTGTCATTCAGCTGCTTGCTGACAATGAATGGAGTGCATACATGCAGAGAGGATCATTCAGAGGATGAATGATTTGGTTACCTTTGAGAGAATAATTATTTCCATAATCAAGCGTAAGTGCTTTTCATTCGTATGCTCTTCTGACATGAAATGCATGCGCTTAACACTCCTAAATGTGATATAAACAAATCCATTGACGGATTAAATCATTTGGTTAACCATGCATAAAAATTATTTGACCTAATGATAGACAGATAGAACTATGTAGTGCATTCCAAGCTGCTTGCTGACAATGTGGGTGCATACATGCAGAGAGGATCAGTTCAGAGGATGAATGATTTGGTTACCTGTGTGAAGAGAGAAGATGAATGTTAATTCTTTGCCATGAATAACTGCCGTTTTCAAGATGCTTTTCTTCTGTGATGCTTAACTTCTGGGATGCATGCGCCCCCACAATGCATGCGCCCCTTAGACTACTCCTAAATGTGTACTATAAAGCAAAACCAATTGGACGCGTTTGATCATGCATGCAGTAAATAAACTGCAGTAAAAAAAATGTACATTTGACCTAATGATATGAAACATGATATAAAACTCTAAAATTAATTTTATGTGACACTTCCAAGACTATATTGTTAGTGAACTTGGTGCTTGTAAATCTGTTCCCATATCGGAGACATCTCAGTGGATTTACAATGTTATGTTTGGAAATAATGAAATTCTACAGCTATTATAGGAGACCTGATAAAGGAAAGATAAGTGACCCGGTTTGGGGTCAAATTACAGCCAAGCCTAGAAGCCACCATTCCTTGTCTTTCAGGCTGTAGCCCAGAACCGCGGTGACTTTGGCTCTCACTTCTAGTGAGCAGTTTATGGAGAGGGCCGTGCCATACTTATAAATGACCATTAGAGATGCATTATTCCTGTGTCCTTTGTGTATATAAATATGTGATTCTTCAGCTTTTGTTTTAGTCTTTGCCTGATGAAGAGACCTGCGTAGTCTCGAAAGCTTGCAATTTGTTACCATCTTTTCAGTTAGCCATTAAAAGGTATCAACCACTGAGGACTCTCAAGTCTAAATATTTTTCATTAGAGATGATTAATGGTCTTATGGGAGCACTTCAGTTACTAAATACTATTTCAGTATCAATTGCTGAGCGATGAATCGGACTATGGCACGGCGCTACAAATTGTAAGGTTAATAAACATTATCGCTAATATTGATTCATTGCTGATGGAGCACAGCAGAGGTTGTGTCATCTAAAAGCACAATTAACTGAGAAGTAGAAGAAAAAATGCGTGTTCATCTGTCAAGGAATTCATATCTTAGCTCTCATAGACAAAGTGGAAACAAAATTGGGGTCCTTAAGAGGATATTTCTATTTATATAACTTATCATATATCCCCTGGATAGTTCCTAATTCTTGGATCTGTATGGAGAATGCAAGAACTTACAAAAAAAAATGTTACGAGGGGCGTTCATTAAAGATTTCCCCTGATCCACTTCCTGTGGACTGAGAACAATGAAACTTGGCACAGTTAGTCCTTCTCTACATAGGTGCCACCTAGGGACACACACTTCTCCCATCTCTTTACACAACTGTAAACACCTGGTTTGTAGAAGTCAAGAAGTTGCTCCAAAAGCCACGTTGTGACTCTGAAAATAAGAGTCTCATCATCTGGAAAATGCTTTCCCTTCGAAAATAACTTCATTGTTGGAAAGAGGTGGAAGTCCGATGGTTCGAGGTCGGGTGAATAAGGGGGATGCGGTAGAATTTCAAAGCCACAGGTGCATGCTTCCATTTGGGCAACATGTGAGTTGTGAACTGGTGCATTGTCTTGCAGAAGGCGGTCAGCTTTGGGGAGCATGCCATGTCTCTTGGTTTTGATGGCCTCCCGCAATTTCCGCAGCAGTGAAGCATAGTATGCCCCAGTGATCATGGTACCCTTTGCTAGGAAATCCATCAATACTACTCCATGTTGGTCCCAAAATACTGTGAGCATGACCTTGCCTGCCAAAGGTTGGGCACGTGACTTCTTTGGAGGCGGTGAGTCATGATCCTTCCATTGCATCGACTAGACTTGACTTTAGTCTCAGGATCATAGTGATGGACCCAGCTTTCAGCTTTCATTCTGTGTGATCAGTCTGTTGAAAAAGTCCTCCAGGTTTCCATGGCACATCATCAATAGAGCCTGAAAGCATTCGACTTGTTCCTGCTTCTGGAAAGGTGTGAGCAGCCGGGGAACCCAGCGAGCTGATACCTTATGCATGTGAAGATGGTCTTGGATGATTTTTTCCACGGACTGCACACTAACATTGACATTTTGGGCTAGGTGGCGAATGGTTACGCGACGATTTTCCAAATTGGCGACCTCCACTCACTGGATGGTGAGTTCATCAATAGCAGAGTGGGGTCGCCCTGGAATTGGAGCGGTTTGCACCGAAGTCCGACCACATTTGAGTTGACGATGCCAGTTCTTGACTACATCATATGATGGGGAAACATCACCATAAACCTCTTTCATCTCATCGAACGTCTCCTTTGGTGTGCGGCCTTTCAAGTAAAGGAACTTGATGATTGCTCTGTATTCTACTGGGTCCATTATCAAACCTCACACCACTTCAGCACCTGTAAAATCAAGACCGTTATCAGTTCGGAGTTGCAAATTAGCACGTAACCTTAGAGACTTACATCATTACACGTGCAGTATCAGCGTCCTGTGATAAATAGAAGTGGGTCAGGGGAAATCTTTAATGAACGCCCCTCGTATATCGTGCGAGCTAACAAGTCTGGCAGAAAGTTACACTTGAAAAAAAAAAATCACAAATATCATCTTTCTGTCTGTTCCCATAACTGGAGATACAGCACTGATAATTAAGCAGGCATTTTTTTTCTCCATTCATCCCTGTGAATAATCCCACTAAAGTTACTTTCTCCCCTGCTTGAAATAGCAGAATAACATATCAGTGCACAGCAGATGGAAGCAGGGCACACTTGGAAACACGGCAGACTTGGAAGCAGGGCAGACTTGGGCTTTATTGTCCCTTTAAGACAGGAACAGCAGCCAAGTTTGCTGTTGAAAAGTTGGCTTCAAATGCAGCCAAAAAATGTGATCTGTGATTTTATAGCGCGCGACAGACTGAATATACTGTGATAAACAGACACTTATAACGTTCTAAAGAGACAGCAACATAAATGAATTGACTGCTCAACTAATCTCATCAATACCTGTTATATAACAGGTTCTGACAGGACACTGTCCTTCTGCATTCCAGGTACCTAAAATTAGCTGGTAACTGGATTATACAGGGTACAGATTCCTGAAAAGCCTCTGCGGAGAATACAAAAACTGCAAAATAAACATTCAAAGACTGTTCCTATCCCAGAGAAAGAATGGGAACTGGTGACAGTCGATTTTCAATAATAAAGACTGGGTCAGGGGGCAGCCGCCCAGGGGTCCTAAAGGTAAAGGGGCCACTGCCATCTTCAAAGCAGGTGTAAGGTTCTGTGTATCTGTTTCTGAAACTCAGTTTGTTCGTCGGCCATTTTGCTTTCTGTTTTGCTGCAGCTATCTTGCCCTCAGTCAAAATGGAGTTTTCCAGCTTGCATGTTCCCGCCCTGGTTCTCTCCGTTTGCTTCTTAAACAGCCACAGCTGAGCAATCAGTGCTTCAGAATCTAGCCTGCAATGAACCTGTGTTCTGACTCCTGAAGCCTTGGACCTTGTACTCCAGCCATTCCTACTGAGGAACTCTGAAGCACTTGTGGACTCTGAACTCTGCTCTTGAGAGCCTCACGTTTGCATGGACTTGCGGTAACAGAGAAGAAGATCTGAATCTGTTGTGGAGAGTTATTGCTGAGCTTAGATTACTCTGGCCTGCTGTGTCTCCTGCTTCTGTGTTTGCAACCTGTGTGTTTATTTTTGCCAATTTGTATGAAGCAATACAAGACTTTCTTTATCAACCTGTGTCTCAAGTATTTTCATCGCACCCAAGCACAAGACGCTATATGAACTGTACCACATACATTACAAGATTCTGAAGCCAAACGTTAGTGTCTGCTGGGTCTGGAAAGGCTTGTCTGCTGTACTGTGGATATCGGATGTCCGGTTGTACTTTCTGTGATGACAGTGGTTGTGACTTCTCACAACCATTCCAGGTGAGCAATTCCCTTAAGTTTTTTTTTCTGCAGTGTTATCACAGGTAAACACTATTGTTTTTTTTTTTTTTTTTTTTCTTCTCTTCTCTTTTTGTCTGCTGAAACTCTGGATATCAGATGTCTGGTTGAAAGCTTTCTGTGATGATAGTGGTTGTGACTTCTCACAACCATTCCAGGTGAGCAGTTCCCTTAAAGTTTTTTCTTTCTTCAGTGTTGTCACAGGTGAACACTATTGTTTTTTTTTTTTCTCTCCTCTTCTTCCAGTATCCTGTCTTAAAAGATCTGGAAAATGGAGGCCCGCATAAAGGAACTTTGCGGAGTGACTGATAATATCCTTGCAGATTTGCAGAATATAAAGACCCGTTTTACAAATCTTCAGGACCTAAATAATCACAATTTGCAAGTGGTTGGACAGACTACCCAGGATTTGCGAGCCAGGATTGAGGTTCTGGAGGGGCAAGTCCAGGCTCCTGCCGTGGCCCCGAGTTCTGGGATTCCCAAGTTGCCCCCTTTTCGTTTTGGTGGTGAACGTGAAAAATTCAGGGGATTTGTTAATCAATGCAATCTTTTTTTTTCTGCACATGCTTCACAATTTCCTACTGAACGATCTAAGGTGCTTACTATAATTATGTTGCTTACCAACAAGGTTTGATGTGGGCAAACCCTCTGATTGAGACTGAGGATGATTGTTTGAATCACCTTGATGATTTTATTTCAGCCATGGGGCAGGTGTTTGATGACCCCAATCGAGGTGCAACAGCTGAAGCAGCCATGTTAGCTTTGCGCCAAGGTAAGCACTCGGTAGCTGAATATGCCTTGGATTTCAGGAGATGGGCCCTTGATACCACCTGGGACAATTCCGCCAAAAAATCTATTTTTCGAAAGGGGTTATCCCCACTGATTAAGGATGAACTTGCTCGTGCCGACCCTCCCACTGCGTTAGGTGACTTTATTAACTACTGCATCCGTATTGATACTCGTTTAACTGAACGCAGGCAAGAGAGATGGTTCGAAAGCAATCGTACTAACCTTTTCCTACCTTCCTCTCCAGCTAAGGAACCTTTGAATAGGATTACACGGGAACCTGAACCTGAACCCATGCAGGTAGACTCTTTACTACGACGGGTTAGTGATGCACGCAAGGAACATCGTTTTAAGGAGAATCTATGTTTTTATTGTGGTAAGTCAGGGCACTTTATTATTAACTGTCCCAGCCGTTCTCGCAAGACTACTGCAGCACTCATTCATTGTGAGTGTTGCGAGAGGGGATCTGTCAGGTCCGAGCCTCAGGCTCCAGAGAGATCTGCAGCAACAGATCTTGATTTCTCGGACTTAAACTCCATTACCTCTGAGGACGTTGACTGTGTAAATGCTGCCATCTTTCAAGTTTCCTCAGCGGTGTCCCAGCTGAGTTGTAAAAAAAACAATTCTCACTGTTTTCTTTCCATCAAACTCTGGGTTGACTCAGCCTGGGTGTCTAGCTCTGCTATGATCGACTCAGGTGCAAGTGGAAATTTTATGGATGTCTCCTTTGCTCTGAAACAGGGAATACGTTCAGTGAAGAAGGCTACTCCAGTACAGATGGAAACTGTGGATGGCTCCCTGCTGACCTCTGGACCAGTGGATCAGGAAACAGAGCCTTTAAAGGTTCTTATGGGTAAAGATCATCAAGAGAAACTGTCCTTTATGCTTATCTCTTCTCCTCACTTTCCCATTATTCTAGGGCTACCATGGCTGCAGGCTCAGAATCCTACCATTAACTGGGAGACCAAGGAATTACACTTTCCAGAGAAACAGATGAGTCCAAAAATTTCAGCTTGCTCTGTTCCTAAAGGAACCATGTCAGTCCCTGAACTACCAGCTGTATACCAGGACTATGTGGATTTATGTGACAAGAAGAACGCTGACCAGCTTCCTCCTCACCGTCCATATGATTGTCCAATTGAATTATTGCCTGGAGCAGAGATACCTTTTGGTAAGATCTACCCCCTGGCGGGGCCCGAGCTGAAGGCTTTAAAAGAGTACATAGACGAAAATCTAGCCAAGGGCTTCATACGCCCCTCTTCATCTCCTGCAGGGGCACCCATATTCTTTGTAAAGAAGAAAGATGGATCCCTGAGACCATGCGTAGACTATAGGGAACTCAATAAGGTTACTATTAGAAACCGTTATCCATTGCCTTTAATCCCTGAGTTATTGGAGAGAGTGCGACATGCCAAAATTTTTTCTAAACTAGATCTTCGTGGGGCCTATAACTTAGTCCGTATTAGACCTGGGGATGAATGGAAGACTGCATTCAGGTCACGCTATGGACACTTTGAATATCTAGTTATGCCTTTTGGTCTGAGTACCGCCCCAGCCACTTTCCAACACTTGGTGAATGACATCTTCAGGGATCTCCTGGATACATTCGTGGTAATTTATTTGGATGATATTTTAATTTTTTCTAACTCCACAGAGGAACATCATGGACATGTGAGAATGGTCTTGGAACGTCTAAGACAAAATCATCTTTACATCAAGCTTGAAAAGTGTGAATTCCATAAGACCGAAATTCAATTTCTGGGGTATGTACTGTCTACACAAGGAATTAGTATGGATGGAAGTAAAACCCAAGCCATCAATGATTGGCCAAGTCCTAGAAATGTGAAGGAGGTACAGCGCTTCATCGGGTTTGCAAACTTCTATAGACGTTTCATTAGAAATTTCTCTGAGGTAGTGTCACCTATCACCCAACTTACCCGGAAAGAGTCTAAGTTCTCCTGGACTCCCCAAGCCCAGGAAGCATTTTCCCGTCTAAAAGATAAATTTACCACTGCACCTATCCTAGTACATCCCAACCCAGAGCTTGCCTTCATAATAGAGGTGGATGCTTCAGACTGTGCCGTGGGAGCTATACTCTCTCAGAGAACAGGTGAGAAGAATGTCTTGCATCCCTGTGCCTTCTTTTCCCAGCAGTTGTCTTCGGCTGAGAAGAACTACGATGTGGGCAATAGAGAGTTGTTGGCCATTATTGCCGCCTTCAAAGAATGGAGACACCTTCTTCAAGGAGCTGCACAGCAAATAGTTGTTCTGACAGACCATCGTAATCTTGAGTTTATCAGGTCGGCTAAGTGCCTGACTCCTGCCAGGCTCGCTGGAATCTTTTCTTAAACCAATTTAATTTTATTATTTCTTATAGACCAGGATCGCGCAATGGAAAGGCTGATGCACTCTCTAGGATTTACTCAGCAGAGACACGTCCAATTACTCCTCCTAAGACTATTCTTCCTGACTCTAGATTCCTAGGAGTGATTCATCATCAAGACCTAATTAAAGACATCAAGGAAGCATACCATGCGGATTCTTTTTGGCTCAACCCCCAAGGGACGTAAGTCTTGTCTTTAAGAATGGTGTGTGGATTCTGGGACAACGTCTGTATATACCTGAAACAGTCAGATTGAGAGTATTGCAACTCATTCACGATTCCAAAATAGCCGGGCATAGAGGAATTCTAAAGACACAGGAATTTCTTTCTCGTTTCTTTTGGTGGCCCACTTGTAGGAAGGATGTTTTGGACTATGTCACTTCGTGTGAGGTTTGTGCAAGATGCAAAACACCTCGCTCTTCACCAACTGGTCTGTTACAGCCTCTTCCCACCCCGTCCCGCCCGTGGGGATCCATTTCTATGGACTTCATTGTGGAATTACCAACCTCTCAAGGGAAGAACACTATTCTAGTGGTGGTTGACCGTCTAACAAAGGCAGCTCATTTTATCCCTTGTGTCGGCTTACCCACTGCAAAACAGACATCAGATTTGATGATTAAAGATGTGTTTCGCTTACATGGAGTACCGGATGAGGTTATTTCGGATCGAGGGTGCAATTCACTTCTAGGTTTTGGCAAAATTTCTGTGCAGCATTGGACATTAAAGTAAACCTTTCTTCTGCTTTTCATCCCCAGACTAATGGACAAACCGAACGAACCAATCAAACCCTGGAGCAGTATCTCCGCTGCTTTATCTGCCACCTACAGGATGATTGGGTGGATCTACTTCCATTGGCTGAGTTCTCTTACAACAACTCTCAGAGTGCCTCCACTAAACAGTCTCCTTTTTACTCTAATCTAGGTTATCATCCTAACATTCTACCACGATTTCCCATAGAGACGCCTTTGCCAGCAGTGGCTGAAAGAGTCACGACTTTACAGAAGAATATGGATCTTCTAAAGGAGAATCTGGAATCGGCTCAGGAAAGGTACAAGAAGGCAGCAGATACATTTCGTAAACCTGCACCAGCTTTTAAGGTAGGAGACCTGGTCTGGCTGTCAACCAGAAATCTTAAGTTAAGGATTCCATCGTCTAAGTTGGGACATAAGTACATTGGACCCTATAAAATCAGTAAAATTATAAGTGCCGTTGCTTGTCGTCTTCAATTGCCCAGAACTATGAGAATCCACCCTGTCTTTCATGTATCCCTATTAAAGGCTGCGACACCCAATACGTTTCCTGGACGTTCTTCTCCTTGCCCTGACCCAGTGCTGGTCGATGGTCAGGAAGAATTTGTGGTGGAAAGGATTTTAGATTCCAGGTTGTATAGAAATCAGTTACAATATCTGATTAAATGGCAGGGCTACCCAGTGGAGGACAACTCATGGGAGCCAGTCAGTAACGTTAATGCTCCTCGCTTGCTCCGTCAGTTTCATCAGAGGTACCCACACAAGCCTGGTCTGAGGTCATCCGGAGGTTGTCCCTAAGGGGGAGTAATGTAAGGTTCTGTGTATCTGTTTCTGAAACTCAGTTTGTTCGTCGGCCATTTTGCTTTCTGTTTTGCTGCAGCTATCTTGCCCTCAGTCAAAATGGAGTTTTCCAGCTTGCATGTTCCCGCCCTGGTTCTCTCCGTTTGCTTCTTAAACAGCCACAGCTGAGCAATCAGTGCTTCAGAATCTAGCCTGCAGTGAACCTGTGTTCTGACTCCTGAAGCCTTGGACCTTGTACTCCAGCCATTCCTACTGAGGAACTCTGAAGCACTTGTGGACTCTGAACTCTGCTCTTGAGAGCCTCACGTTTGCATGGACTTGCGGTAACAGAGAAGAAGATCTGAATCTGTTGTGGAGAGTTATTGCTGAGCTTAGATTACTCTGGCCTGCTGTGTCTCCTGCTTCTGTGTTTGCAACCTGTGTGTTTATTTTTGCCAATTTGTATGAAGCAATACAAGACTTTCTTTATCAACCTGTGTCTCAAGTATTTTCATCGCACCCAAGCACAAGACGCTATATGAACTGTACCACATACATTACAGCAGGTGAGATTGGGCATTACGATGAGCTATTAGACTGCAAAGGCCCATATACTGATCTTGCACAGGGGCCTCTTCTGTCTGTGTCCGGTCCTGGACTCAGTACAACCAAAACTACGATTGTGATGAAAATAGATTCAGATTTCATAAAAGTGTCTAAATTCTTTAAAGGGAACCTGTCACCAGTCTTTTAGTATCCCAACAAATGCCACCACCTTTTTCTGCTGTTGTTATTCGTTTCACAAATTATTACATTACCTCCTGACTCCCCCTGTACATTTAAATAAGGCAGGTCCGGTCTGATGGGCATCCTCCTGTTCCTGATCTCTGCTAGAAAAAGCCGTCCTCTGGCATCCAGCGTCATCCACAGAGCTGAACAAAGTCTTGCGCCTGTGCAGTTGCATTGCTCGCCGCGCAGGTGCACTTTGCTCTGCGGTACTGTGGGCCTGCGCATTGATGTGCTTTTGTTCTGCCTGCGATCGGAGATGTGCACAACCATATAGACTAACATTAGTCTGAGTGTGATCCAATGTTTTGTCAGATTGCACGCGGACCGAAAATACGGCCATGTGCCCTTAGACAGTTTAGTATAAGTTTACACCGCTTATTAGTACTCCTACTCCTGGACTCCAATAATTTGCACCCCATTGTGATGTTTGGTGCATGGTATTGCAATTTAGACCACTGTCATTTAATGTCCACTTTCCACTATGCTATTGTCCCTTGTGGCCTAAGTTAGAAAAGAGTCTACAAGACAAATGAAAGGCAAGGCATGTATGACTGTTTCTAGAGTAAGGTACAATGTCAGACTTCTAGAACATTTAGCTCAGTAAATCAGGCTTTTTGTTATGTACACCTCAACTTGCAGATCTTTGTTTCTCCATGGTTATAGACTGCAAACAAACTTCTTCAGTCATGTGTTAGTCTCTTCTAGGCTTGGACTGGCCCACAGGAGAACAGGAGAATCCTCTGGTGGGCCCCTGTGCAGGAATGGTTCCCCACCCTCTTATATGAACAGTACTTAGCACAATATACTTGAATCACTGTGTACAGACACAGGCGGCATCTTATTCATTTAACAATCTACCCAGCTCATTGTTATATAAATTTGTGATTGAGGATAATGTCACATTTGCAGTGTGGTCCTCGATTTGGTTACTGATGGGCTCTTGGCACCCCAGTCCGACATGGTCTCTTCCATGTGTGTTTTGTATAGTGATCCACCAATTTTGGGTCTAAATTATTTTCTGGAATATATTAGTCTCCTCCACTTTTACTATGTGTAGGAAGTAAGCCTAGGTCCGTGCTCCTCTTGGTATTTTTTTTTTTACAATGAGATTAAAAAGCAGCTGTTTTATTTATTTTTTCTCAGAAATCAATAGTACACATAAAAATAAGCATCTTTGTAATATATCTTAGCAGAAACATCGGCTTTTTTCTCTGCCAGGACTGATCATTAATTCTCAAAATTCTCAATTCACGGGTAAAATCTGCCTTCAGTGAATAAAGATTTTCCCATTATTGAGATTGGTGATAGCAGTTGGTTCTCATTAAGTTCTATGAAGAGAGCAATAAACTCTCCACACGCTTGGTATGATGACCCTACCCTGCAAAGTATGGTGACCCCATCACAGTATGATTCTCCATCTTTGATTACTATACAGCCCTCCACACAGTATAATGGGCCAAATAGTCCTTCATACAGTAGAATGGATCCCATAGTCATCCATACAGTATAATGGGCCCTACATTGCCTTCCATACAGTATAATGGTCCCACATAGTCCTCCACACAGTATATTAGCCCCACATATTCCTCCATACAGTATAATGGACCTACATAGTCCTCCGTACAGTTTAATGGCCGCACATAGTCCTTCATACAGTCTAATGGCCCTACATAATCTTCTATACAGTATTATGGGCTCCACATAGTTATCCATACAGTATAATGGCCCCACATAGTCATCCATACAGTATAATGGGCCCTACATTGCCTTCCATACAGTATAATGGCCCCACATAGTCCTCCATACAGTATAATAGCCCCATATATTCCTCCATACAGTATAATGGACCTACATAGTCCTCCGTACAGTTTAATGGCCGCACATAGTCCTTCATACAGTCTAATGGCCCTACATAATCTTCTATACAGTATTATGGGCTCCACATAGTTATCCATACAGTATAATGGCCCCACATAGTCATCCATACAGTATAATGGGCCCTACATTGCCTTCCATAGAGTATAATGGCCCCACATAGTCCTCCATACAGTATACTAGCCCCAATATTCCTCCATACCGTATAATGAACCTACATAGTCCTCCTTACAGTTTAATGGCCCCACATAGTCCTTTATACAGTATAGTCAGCCCTGCATTGCCTTAAAATAGTATGCAAACCCCAAATAGTACCCCATACAGTATATTGGCCTCACATAGTCCTTTATACAGTATAATGGTCTCTGCATTGACTTTCACCCAGTATAATGGCCCAATATAAAAAAAATGGATACTCACCTTTCCCTGGTCCCCCACTGCTCTGGTCTTGGTGGCAAGCACTCTAAACCTCTGCACTGCATGGCACAGCAGGCGCTTTGTAGCGATGTCATTTCGCCCACTGCGCTGAGACATCAGACCCAGAAGGAGAATAATGGCATAGGGAGCGCCAGGTGACAGCTTTTCTTTCATCATTGCTTTCAACTGTATCAGCATCCGGGATGTCAGGTAGATTAGATGTGTTGAATAGAAAGTCCAAAACCTGGCCTGAATGTTAATAGCAGAATAAAAATATTCAGGGGAGTCTCCAGTACCATTAAAACTTCACTTTAGTTTTAACATCACTTTAAAAATTGTAGAAAAGAACGAAAAATATGCAAATGATCCCCATTCATAACTGGGTGGAGTTAGCAATATCGAATAATTAGGCACAAGATGTTTGCTAGCTCCATCATGGACATTATACAGTAGAATGGAGGCAATGAGTTTAATGGTCATTCCAGGTAACTTTTCACAATAGTCCGTTATGTGTGTACATGTCATGCAACCGCTGCAATCAATCACTGGGATCTCCATATTTAAGGTTTTTTTCTGTAGCCTCCTTTTTAAAGTTATTATGTGTAGCTGGTCTTCAATGATCAATAAAATATACAGTATATGATTTTTGTTGTTGTTTTTCTTGTTTAGGCCGGCGTCACACACAAAGAAAAAAAATCGGTCCGTTTTAGACGGTCGATTGTCGGATCAAAATGCAAACATCACACATCCTTCTGTCATCCGATTTTCCTTCAAAGATGCGATTTAGTCGCATGTGTGTGTACCTTGTAACATCCGATTTTCATCCGACTTGCGAGAATTTCTCGCAGGCTTGCAAAACTGACATATAATGATCCAAAAGAATAGTATTTCAATCACAAAAGAAAGAATAGATACATACACATAGAACACATATATATATATATATATATATATATATATATATATACATGTCATTGTGACATGTATATATATATATATTTATAGTTCCTAGACTTCTACATACTGTTATAGGTGCTAATTCAATTGCCGGCTTTTCTAAAGGACACCGATGTGATTTAATCGCAAGTCACACGTGCGGTCCGTTTGTAATCCGATTTTTCATCGCTCCCATAGACTTGCATTGGCGATAGTCGACCCACAATCGGTGACAATCGCAGCATGCTGCGATTGTACACGGACGTTTAAAACGGACCACAAAAAATCTGATACTGGGAGCTGCTCCATAGATTAACATAGGGCAGACTGCAATACGATTTTTCATCGCATTGCAGTCGTCCGATTCTGTCGCCAGTGTGACGCCGGCCTAATAGTTACTTACAGCACCGACTAGACTTTTTTTTATAATGTAATATTTTTGTGACATCCCACAAAAACAATAATATGTCAAAAATATTATGATATTGCATAGTCTGAACATACTATATATCTGATATTCCCATAGCCTGTAACTGGCCTGTAGTATTAATAGGCATTTGACAGATATACAAAGGTAGACCTTGGCCTTGACTTTATTGAAAAAATTGGTTTGCAACAACTTGAAAAACAAAAAAAAAGCAAAATATAGTTTTGTACCAATAGGAGAGAACGGCATAAAGCTGCACACACTTAGGGCATGCACTACCTCTTTCTCTACAAGCCCTGGACACACTGTCTGATATATATAGAGTTTCCTTGGTTTAGTGGCACTCGTCCAACACTAAAAAGCCGGCATGTGCCAAGTGTCCAATCAATGAAACTGCCGACAATAAAGTCACAATCTGACCAGTGCCTCCAGCCGGGTGATAGTGGTCTGATGAGCATATTCTGTGCCTGAGACACTTAAAAATACTCAACGTGTTCAGCAAAATGATTCTAATGCTGACTTATTTTATATTAAACAAGTAGCTTGTAAATCAGCGACATGATATGGAAGGCTCTGATCATTTTCCTCCCTCATGGGAATAATCTACTTTATTTACCAAGAACGGACAATAATTCTCATCCATTTTTTGCAGTTGGATCCTTTAAAAAGTATCAGAGAAAACTGAGCTTGATAAGAAATAGTAATCATTCTGCCTTCTCTTCCATGTAAAGACAGTCCATGGACACAGCGCCATAGAGATGGAAGTGATTTACGGAGAGGCCTATAACATTGCTTCAGCGTGTTAAACCTTGAACATGTAATTTATAGAGAGACGTGACCTCCGCTGTCCGAGCACAGAGAACATCCTTTCATGTAGAAGTGATTTATACACATTTCCTTTCCATTGTTCTCTTATTAGTCCAATAAATTATTTACTACACTTTGTAGAAGTGAAGCCTTCAGCTGTCAATCAGATAAGAGTTGCTGCAAGACGTTGTCCAGTAAAAAAATATGTTACTATCCATATACTACAGCCTTTAAACGGAATCTGTCACCTATTGTTTCGACTATAAGGGTGCGGCCACCGCCATCAGGGGCTTATCTACAGCATTCTGTAATGCTGTAGATAAGCCCCCGATGTCACCTGAAAGAGAAGAAAAACGAGTTATATTATACTCACCCAGGGGCGGTCTGCCGTCCGGTCGGGTACGATGGGCGTCGCGGTCCAGTCCGGTGCCTCCCATCTTCTAGCAAAGACGTCCTCTTCTTTGCTTCCTGTCGCGGCTCCGGCTCCGGCGCACTGCTCTGCCCTGTTGAGGGCAGAGCAGAGTACTGCAATGAGCAGGCGCCGGGAAAGTTCAGAGAGGTCCGGCGCCTGCGCACTGCAGTACTTTATTCTGCCCTCAACAGGGCAGATCAGTGCGCCTGCGCAGGAGCCGCGACGGGAAGCAAAGAAGAGGACGTCTTCGCTAGAAGATGGGAGGCGACGGACCAGACCGTGACACCCATTGGACCGGATCGGACCCCGGACCGCCCCTGGGTGAGTATAATATAACTTGTTTTTCTTCTCTTTCAGGTTACATCGGGGGCTTATCTATAGCATTACAGAATGCTGTAGATAAGCCCCTGACAGCGGTGGCCGCAGCTTATAGTCGAAACAATAGGTGACAGATTCCCTTTAAAGAACTAAATAAGATTTACAAAGATCAAATAGTTTCATGGTGGGAATTACAGAGTTTAGAGAATTATATAAAGAGCGGAATAGTCTCCAGAGGTTCACGAATTACCCTCCTACTGGCCCCCCGATGTAGAAGCGCCCCAGCTTATGAGTCTTTGGGAAAAAGAAGCTACCTGCAACTCCCTGAGATTTATGCAACTATTAGTAAATGAAGAAAAATATAATCTTGAAAAACTTAATGAGATGTTAAAAGAACAAATAGAGATCACGAAAAAGTTCAAAACTGAGAGAGATTTCAGTGTAGAAGAAACACAGTTACAAAACTCTATTGAAAAATTTCAATATGAATTAAAGGAAAGAAAGCATAAACAATATCTCAGGGATCTGCAGGATTTCAAAGATAATAAAATCTACCAAGTACTGGGGGAACGTCAGGGGAGGGATTGGTGAGAAACAGATCTCTCATTCACAGAGACTGAGGTTTCGGACACTGAAACCAGATCATCCATTTCAAGGGGGCGACAGAGGGGTAGGGGCAGGGGTCACCAGAGGTGATAGATACCAATCATCTGCTTCTAGACCTGGTTTTTTAGATCTGGTATATCCATTGCGGGAACTGCAATCAGTTCAACAGAGAGTAAATTGTCAGGTCATCAACTTGTCAGAAAGACAAATAAGCGATAGTGGAATGTCAGTATTGAGTAAAGGAATGTCATTTATCCCAACAACGGACTTTAATACCTTTGATATGATTAAGGACCTAAATTTGTTCATCAGAAAATTGTGATGGCACAAGCTCTTCAAACAGCAGGACAGAAGGGCTTGTGCGGATCTCAATATCCCCCTGATATGTTACAAGATGTCCGACTATTAGCAGACTTAGAGCACATGCCAGAGACAAACCCTAGCTCTAAAATGCCACCGGCAGGGGGGGATTTATCAGCTATTGACAGACTTGGACTGGCCCATAGGGAAACAGGGGAATCCTCCTTTGGGACCCTGTGCAGACAGGGGCCCCCAACCCTACTATATTATTATTATTATTATACATTTTTATAGCACCATTTATTCCATGGCGCGTTACATGTGAGAAGGGGCAAATATAGACAAGTACAATAAACATGAGCAATGCAAGACACACATAAGTACAGAAGGAGATAGGACCCTGCTCAAGAGGGCTTACAGTCTACAGGGATGAGTGAGGATACACTAGGAGAGGGTAGAGCTGGTCGTGCTGTGGTTCAGTAGACTGAGGATCACTGCAGGTTGTAGGCTATATGGGCAGTACTTGGCATGATTCACATGATTTACTCCGTACAGAAAAAAGCAGCATCTCATCATTCATTAAACAAACTACCCAGTTTATTATTATATAGAGATATAGGTAAATGTGTGAAGGAGGGTACTGTAATATTTGTATGCAGGTGAAAAGTGGGCCCCCAAAGTCATTTTACTGGTGGGCCCTTGGCACCCCAGTCCGACACTGGCTATTGACATCTTCCTTAATTTAACAACTGAAGAAATTAAAAACCAGAATCAAGTTTATCAGAGACATAATCTCACCAGAGAGGAGATGACTGCTCTTTGCAATTTGGAGAGAGACAAGTCTATTGTCCTGAAACCCTCAGACAAGGGGGGAAATGTGGTAATGATGAGCATTGAGGTATACAAAAACATGTGTTTATCTTTATTGAATGACAAGACTACCTATGTTCAGGTCCGTACTAATCCTATATCTAACTGTATGTTGGTTTTAAAGGGGATCCTCAAAAAAGCAAAAATGAATAAGTTGATTGGTGAAAATGAATTATCATTTCTCCTCCCTCGGCACTCAGTCATGGTCACTTTTTATGCACTACCAAAGGTGCACAAGGGTCTAAACCCCCTGAGAGGGAAACCCATCATGTCTGGCACAGGGAGTGTAGGCCAGAATGTGGGGACATACATTGACAGTATTCTAAGACCATTTGTTAGCTCACTCCCTTCATACATCAGGGACACGATGGACCTCCTTTGAAGGTTCGAAGGTATCTCAGTAGATCCGGGGGCTCTATTGGCCAGTATAGATGTGGATGCCCTCTATTCTTCGATACCACATCAATGGGGGATAACAGGGGTAAAACATTTCCTTGCCACAAGAGGATGCCAGTATGTAGCCCACAATGAATTAGTGTTGACCCTCCTTGACTTTGCTTTGAAAAATAACTTTTTTTCTTTTGATGGTAAAATCCTCCACCAGCTCAGGGGCACCACCATGGGCAATTCTTGTGCGCCCAGCTATGCCATCTTGCTCCTGGGCTGGTGGGAGGATACGATTGTTTTTACAGAGACCCACCAGGAATATACTGCAAACATCAATTTGTGCGTCAGATTTATCGATGATGTTTTCATTATATGGAAAGATACTAAGGAAACCTTCCAAGGATTTGTGTCAACTTTAAACAACAACAATATTGGGTTAAAATTACCCTATGTGATTGAAGAAAACAAAATTCAATTTTTGGATGTTATGATTACAAAGTCGAGGAGGGGGATAGTTTGGAAACCACCATCTACCGTAAGCCAACTTCCACTAATTTATCACCCTTATCCACAGAAAAAAGGTATACCGAAAGGGCAATACCTGAGGCTAAGACATAACTGTTCAAACAAGGAGGACATTAGAGTCAAAGCAGATGACTTAAGACAGAGATTCCTTGCAAGTGGTTATCCTGACCGGGTGCTGAGGGAGGCCTTTCACCATGCTAGCAAACAGGTGAGGGCAACGTTGCTCACACCACGTGAAAAAATACAAGCAACGGATAAGAGGACGAGACTAATCTGTGCTTTTGATAATGGGGCACCCCTAATAAAGAAAATCTTAAAGAAACATTGGAACATTTTAAGAATGGACAGTGACATTAGGGATTTAGTGGGGGAAGTACCACAGATCACATATAGGAAATGTAAATCTCTGGGAGACTGGCTGGTACACAGCCACTTCAATATGCCACAGAAGGAAACATGGCTCCCTAAAAACTGAAGGGATCTTTTAAATGTGGAGATTTTGTGGTATGTGATCACATTCAGACTGGAAAGGGGTTTTGTAATGAAAATACAGGGGAGACCTTTAAAAGCAAGCAATGATTTCCTCAACTGTAAGAGTAAAGGGGTTATATACAGGGCGATTTGTGAATGTGGTATCACATACATTGGCAAAACAATCAGGGAATTAAGATGGAGGGTGGGGGAACATCTGGGGGATATCCGGAATAAGAGGGACACCCCACTGGACAAACATTTCAATGGATTTCATGGAAGTAACGTGGGAGTAGTGAGATTTATGGGCATCGACCTGGTGAAACCATCAATCAGAGGTGGAGATTTCGACAAAATGATCTTACAGAGGGAGGCGAGGTGGATCTTTAGGCTTGATACCTGTCACCCAAGAGGTCTAAACGAACAATTGAACTTTGGGTGTGTTTTTATGAGGAATATGAGACATCAGTTCGATGGGTACCAGTAACTAAAGGATCATGTTCTATCCTCCTCTCCTCCCCTTTCCCACCCTATTTTCGACCCCCTCCCCAGCCCCTCCTCTCCCTCTCCCTCTCCCCCCCCCCGCAACTCTTATTTGATAAATTTTTTCCCACCTCCGTCTCGCCCTTTTTATCGAAATTTTTTCCATTCTTTTCCCCCTTCTCCCCATTTTTTATCTTTGTTTTTGTTCTGGGATGCCTAAGCTCTAATTGTCATTGTTAGAATCTGGACTATAAGAATGGTTTATATCAAGTATGGAACTATATGTGCAGGAAGGAATTATTTTGGCAATACCAATTAAGGAACTATTGGGTACTACGTTGTCCCGCAGTATTCTAAGTCTGGGGTCTGTGAATGGAGGACCTCCAACAAAAACAGATCTATTTGAGGGTCTACATGACCCAGTAAAATTAAGGGAATATGGCCAATAACCATTCCCTGATAATTCTCTGATTATTCCCTGATTAGGAATAACCACCACTGGGTTCAACTTACGGTGGCCAATCTATAGGGAATTTATCGCCCTTTTTTATGCACCCATATGAAATGTGTTGGGGAAATAGCTTATGTCAAATAGGGGTAGTATCCTGCTCTATTAATAATATTGTGCAAGTTTGGTCCCTTAGCAAGAGGGAAAAGGGGGAAAAAAGACCAAATATAAGACACCTTAGGAATTAAGGCAAATGTATTGAATCTAGGGGTGTCTTTATAATGTTAATAAGCGTATATAGGAGAGGCCCCCTATAAGAGTAGGTACAATGTTGCTGTAGTGATCCGCTGATTAAGAGGAGTAAAGATCTATGTCTCCATGACAATGCAAACGCCGAGAGGCTACTGTGAGTGGTGACGTTGCCTTTCGGTGCGGTCACTTCCGAGCACCATGCGTCCCAAGAAGTGGATCGCAAAATGATGGCGCTGTGGAGAAATGGAATGTCTGCCCTCGGTGAATATGCCTCCTTAACTTGGCATGCCAGAGTCGGTAAGTCACTCTCCACAATGTTACCCCTTAGATCTCAGTAGAGAGCCTCTCACCTAGCCAAATCAGTTCTCATACTTTGCACTGACGAGGGTAAACACCCGAAACACAGTGTCTGCAAATTGAGATTCTGATTTGTATTTTATCCTAAGTCATATTGCAAGGCTTGTTGCCATCATCACCCTGCTGCTAAAGTGGGAAGGGTAAGCGCCTTATAGAGTCGAAGCATGGTTCTAGTGCTGTATTCATCTGCTGATGGTAGTTCTGGCCCTGCATCCATTTACCAATAGTGGTTCTGGTGCTGCATTCAGGTATCGACGATGGTTCTGGTGCTGCATTCATGTACTGATGTTGGTTCTCGTGCAGCATTCATGTACTGACGGTGGTTCTTGTGCTGCATTCATGTACTGATGGTGGTTCACGTGCTGCATTCATGTACTGACAGTGATTTTGGTGAGGTATTCATACAGTATACTGCCAGTGGTTCTGGTACTACATTCATGTACTGATGTTGGTTCTGGTGCCACACTCCTGTGCTGACAGTGGTTTTGATCTTGTACACATGCAGCAATCAATAAAGTGTGTTGTGAATGGGTTTGAGATGAGTTCTGAGCAGAGGCTCCCTCTGGTGGTTACAAGCGGTACTAGTGAGGATTGGGAATCAGGTGTTACTGATTGGTCTTATTTAAGGGAATCATTTTCCCATCAGGGTTGCCGGTGATCAATTGTTCTGGTCTGAATCCTTCTTTCCAGTTTCCCTTGTAGGCTGCTGTGTCGTGTCTGCATCTCCTGCTATCAGATAAGACAATTTCTTATTTTGTGTTTTTGCTATATTTTTGCATTTGGTCCTGCACTTCTGTGGGGGCCTTCTGGGTCCCCTCCAGGGGCTTCTGCCCTCTCAGTTTAGTCCAGCCACTGTGTTTTGTACTTTTGCTTTTTCCAGTTTTTTCAGTGGCTGCTGTTTTTGTTACACCAGAGAACTAATTTAGGTGGTAGAGGTCGTGTGATCTCAGGTGATTTTGAAATTAGTAGAGTTGGTTTTTTCAGGGTTTTCTGGGATTGCAGTAAGTACCCTTCCTGTCCTTTTCTATTTAGATAGTTTGGGCCCCAGCGTTTGCTCATACTATTTTCTTTCTGTGTCAGTATTTCCTCTTGTCTAACCGCCATTACATGTTTGGGGGCTTTCTATTATCTTTGGGGTTCTGCTCCGGGGCAGATAGCTTTCCTATTTCTATCTTTAGGTGTAGTTAGTTTCTCAGGCTGTGACGAGGCGTCTAGGACCAACGTAGGAACGCTCCACGGCTGCCTCTAGTTGGTGTGGTTAGTCAGGGTACTGCAATCCCATAGATTCCAACTGCTCTGGTGTATTTCCTTTTTTACCTGCACTCCTCAGCTACCGAAACATAACAAAAGTGCTTCATGGCTATGTAAAATGTAAAAATCCTCAAATTTAGAGATTTGAGATTATGAGCGGGATTTGGTGAGTTTCTGCTGCAAAAACTTATTTTAAGTTAGCGCATGTTCATACTGTTTTTTTAGCAGAAACTGAACTCTCCAAATCCTCCTTAAGTAATCAACACTTGGTTCTGGTGATGTATTAATGTACTGATGGTGGTTCTGGTAATATATTCATGTAAGTACCCCTCTAAAAATTTTCTGTCACCCTTGGGATTGGTTTAGTATGGAAATGTGACCCTTGAACCAAAAAATGTTGCGCACCCCTGAGTTAAGCTGTAAGTTTCTGTAGACTACAGGTCACTTTAAGCCTATAGTCTGCAGAACTGATGCACTGGCCAAGGTTCCGGTGCATGCACAGGATGTCCCGGAGCGGTGACATATTTGCACAAGACCAGGATTATGACAGCGCATTAGTCTGCCCTGTGGACCTGTCACTATCCTGAATTAGGTGAGTATATAATGTATTTTATTTTAATTAACAATTGTGCTGTGACTGTGGGTACATCATACAGAGTGAGGGACCACTGTGGGGGCCATTATACAGTTTAGAGTCTAATGTAGGGGTCATTGTTCAGTTTGGGGGCTAAAGTGGGGGCCATTATACAGTTTGGGGGATAACACAGAGGCCGTTATACAGTTTGGGGGCTACTGTGGGAGTCATTATGCTGTTTTAGGGAAAAATAGGGACATCATATTATGAGGGTCTCTTACTGTGTATAGCGGAAGTGTGGTTCTGCGATAAAGTGTATAGGGAAGCTGTGGGCCCACTATATTGTGCTTTGAGAGCATTATATTGTGTATAAGGGAGCTGTGGGCCACCATACTGAATATAGGGGAGGTGTGGGCACATCATACGCTGTATAGTGGAACTGCAGGCCCACTATACTGTGTATAGAGGAGCTGTATAATACGGGACTCAGGGGACATTATTAAATGTTAAGTGGGCATATAAGAGGTATTATTTTGGCCCTCAGAGAATTGTTACCATCAAAAGGGCAAAATGTGGGAACTGTTTTCTAGGGCATTTGCACAGGGCATTAATATTTTCTAGAGGGCAATTTTACCATCTAGAGGACACAAAGGAGGTGTTATTAATATGTAAGGGGCACAGTGGTGGGCATTATTACAATATTTTTCGGACTATAAGATGCACTTTTTTCCTCCAAAAATTTGGAGGAAAATGGGGGGTGCGTCTCATAGTTCGGATGTACCTGCTGTTGCTTCGGATGGGGAGGTGAGGGAGCGGCAGAGCAGCGTGTAATGTATGTAGTACAGTTCATATAGCGTCTTGTGCGTAAGTCCATGCAAACATGGGTCTTTCAAAGAGCAGGGTTCAGAGTCCACAAGTGCTTCAGAGTTCCTCAGTAGGAATAGCTGGAGTACAAGGTCCAAGGCTTTAGGAGTCAGGTCACAGGTTCACTGCAGGCTAGATTCTGAAGCACTGATTGCTCAGCTGTGGCTGCTTAAGAAGCAAAAGGAGAGAATCAGGGCGGGAACATGCAAGCTGGAAACTCCATTTTGACTGAGGGCAAGATAGCTGCAGCAAGACAGAAAGTAAAATGGCTGACGAACAAACTGAGTTTCAGGAACATGTACACAGAACCTTACATTACTCCCCCCTTAGGGACAACCTCCGGATGACCTCAGGCCAGGCTTGTGTGGGTACCTCTGATGAAACTGACGGAGCAAGCGAGGAGCATTAACGTTATTGACTGGTTCCCATGAGTTGTCCTCCACTGGGTAGCCCTGCCATTTAATCAGATATTGTAACTGATTTCTATACAACCTGGAATCTAAAATCCTTTCCACCACAAATTCTTCCTGACCATCGACTAGCACTGGGTCAGAGCAAGGAGAAGAACGTCCAGGAAACGTATTGGGTGTCGCAGCCTTTAGTAGGGATACATGAAAGACAGGGTGAATTCTCATAGTTCTGGGCAGTTGAAGACGACAAGCAACGGCACTTATAATTTTACTGATTTTATAGGGTCCAATGTACTTATGTCCCAACTTAGACGATGGAATCCTTAACTTAAGATTTCTGGTTGACAGCCAGACCAAGTCTCCTACCTTGAAAGCTGGTGCAGGTTTACGAAATTTATCTGCTGCTTTCTTGTACCTTTCCTGAGCCGATTCCAGATTCTCCTTTAGAAGATCCATATTCTTCTGTAAAGACGTGATTCTTTCAGCCACTGCTGGTAAAGGCGTTTCTATGGGAAATCGTGGTAGAATGTTAGGATGATAACCTAGATTAGAGTAAAAAGGAGACTGCTTAGTGGAGGCACTCTGAGAGTTGTTATACGAGAACTCAGCTAATGGAAGTAGATCCACCCAATCATCCTGTAGGTGGCAGATAAAGCAGCGGAGATACTGCTCCAGGGTTTGATTGGTTCGTTCGGTCTGTCCATTAGTCTGGGGATGAAAAGCCGATAAAGGTTTACTTTAATGTCCAATGCTGCACAGAAATTTTGCCAAAACCTAGAAGTGAATTGCACCCCTCGATCTGAAATAACCTCATCCGGTACTCCATGTAAGCGAAACACATCTTTAATCATCAAATCTGATGTCTGTTTTGCAGTGGGTAAGCCGACACAAGGGATAAAATGAGCTGCCTTTGTTAGACGGTCAACCACCACTAGAATGGTGTTCTTCCCTTGAGAGGTTGGTAACTCCACAATGAAGTCCATAGAAATGGATCCCCACGGGCGGGACGGGGTGGGAAGAGGCTGTAACAGACCAGTTGGTGAGGAGCGAGGTGTTTTGCATCTTGCACAGACTTCACATGAAGTGACATAGTTTAAAACATCCTTCCTGCAAGTGGGCCACCAAAAGAAACGAGAGAGAAATTCCTGTGTCTTTAGAATTCCTCTATGCCCAGCTATCTTGGAATCGTGAATGAGTTACAATACTCTCAATCTGACTGTTTCAGGAATATACAGGCGTTGTCCCTGAATCCACACACCATTCTTAAAGACAAGACTTACGTCCCTTGGGGGTTGTGCCAAAAAGGAATCCGCATGGTATGCTTCCTTGATGTCCTTAAGTAGGTCTTGATTATGAATTACTCCTAGGAATCTAGAGTCAGGAAGAATAGTCTTAGGAGGAGTAATTGGACATGTCTCTGCTGAGTAAATCCTAGAGAGTGCATCAGCCTTTCCATTGCGCGATCCTGGTCTATAAGAAATTATAAAATTAAATTGGTTTAAGAAAAGATTCCAGCGAGCCTGGCGAGGAGTCAGGCACCTAGCCGACCTGATAAACTCAAGGTTACGATGATCTGTCAGGACGACTATTTGCTGTGCAGCTCCCTGAAGAAGGTGTCTCCATTCTTTGAAGGCGGCAATAATGGCCAACAACTCTCTATTGCCCACATCGTAGTTCCTCTCAGCCGAAGACAACTGCTGGGAAAAGAAGGCACAGGATGCAAGACATTCTTCTCACCTGTTCTCTGAGAGAGTATAGCTCCAACGGCACAGTCTGAAGCATCCACCTCTATTATGAAGGCAAGCTCGGGGTTGGGATGTACTAGGATAGGTGCAGTGGTAAATTTATCTTTTAGACGGAAAATGCTTCCTGGGCTTGGGGAGTCCAGGAGAACTTAGACTCTTTCCGGGTAAGTTGGGTGATAGGTGACACTACCTCAGAGAAATTTCTAATGAAACGTCTATAGAAGTTGGCAAACCCGATGAAGCGCTGTACCTCCTTCACATTTCTAGGACTTGGCCAATCCTTGATGGCTTGGGTTTTGCTTCCATCCATACTAATTCCTTGTGTAGACAGTACATACCCAGAAATTGAATTTCGGTCCTATGGAATTCACACTTTTCAAGTTTGATGTAAAGATGATTTTGTCTTAGACGTTCCAAGACCATTCTCACATGTCCATGATGTTCCTCTGTGGAGTTAGAAAAAATTAGAATATCATCCAAATAAATTACCACGAATGTATCTAGGAGATCCTGAAGATGTCATTCACCAAGTGTTGGAAAGTGGCTGGGGCGGGTACTCAGACCAAAGGCATAACTAGATATTCAAAGTGTCCATAGCGTGACCTGAATGCAGTCTTCCATTCATCCCCAGGTCTAATACGGACTAAGTTATAGGCCCACGAAGATCTAGTTTAGAGAAAATTTTGGCATGTCGCACTCTCTCCAATAACTCAGGGATTAAAGGCAATGGATAACGGTTTCTAATAGTAACCTATTGAGTTCCCTATAGTCTACGCATGGTCTCAGAGATCCATCTTTCTTCTTTACAAAGAAGATGGGTGCACCTGCAGGAGATGAAGAGGGGCGTATGAAGCCCTTGGCTAGATTTTCATCTATGTAATCCTTTAAAGCCTTTAGCTCGGGCCCGCCAGGGGTAGATCTTACCAAAAGGTATCTCTGCTCCAGGCAATAATTCAATTGGACAATCATATGGACGGTGAGGAGGAAGCTGGTCAGCGTTCTTCTTGTCACATAAATCCACATAGTCCTGGTATACAGCTGGTAGTTCAGGGACTGACATGGTTCCTTTAGGAACAGAGCAAGCTGAAACTTTTTGACTCATCTGTTTCTCTGGAAAGTGTAATTCCTTGGTCTCCCAGTTAATGGTAGGATTCTGAGCCTGCAGCCATGGTAGCCCTAGAATAATGGGAAAGTGGGGAGAAGAGATAAGCATAAAGGACAGTTTCTCTTGATGATCTTTACCCATAAGAACCCTCAAAGGCTCTGTTTCCTGATCCACTGGTCCAGAGGTCAGCAGGGAGCCATCCACAGTTTCCATCTGTACTGGAGTAGCCTTCTTCACTGAACGTATCCCCTGTTTCAGAGCAAAGGAGACATCCATAAAATTTCCACTTGCCCTGAGTCGATCATAGCAGAGCTAGACACCCAAGCTGAGTCAACCCAGAGTTTGATGGAAAGAAAGCAATGAGAATTGTTTTTCTTACAACTCAGCTGGGACACCGCTGAGGAAACTTGAAAAATGGCAGCATTTACACAGTCAACGTCCTCAGAGGTAACGGAGTTTAAGTCCGAGAAATCAAGATCTGTTGCTGCAGATCTCTCTGGAGCCTGAGGCTCGGACCTGACAGATCCCCTCTCGCAACACTCACAATGAATGAGTGCTGCAGTAGTCTTACGAGAACGGCTGGGGCAGTTTATAATGAAGTGCCCTGACTTACCACAATAGAAACATAGATTTTCCTTAAAACGATGTTCCTTGCGTGCATCACTAACCCGTCGTTGTAAAGAGTCTACCTGCATGGGTTCAGGTTCAGGTTCCCGTGTAATCCTACTCAAAGGTTCCTTAGCTGGAGAGGAAGGTAGGAAAAGGTTAGTGCGATTGCTTTCGAACCATCTCTCTTGCCTGCGTTCAGTCAGACGAGTATCAATACGGATGCAGTAGTTAATAAAGTCACCTAACGCAGTGGGAGGGTCGGCACGAGCAAGTTCATCCTTAATCAGTGGAGATAACCCTTTCGAAAAATAGATTTTTTGGCGGAACTGTCCCAGGTGGTATCAAGGGCCCATCTCCTGAAATCCAAGCCATATTCAGCTACCGAGTGCTTACCTTGGCGCAAAGCTAACATGGCTGCTTCAGCTGTTGCACCTCGATTGGGGTCATCAAACACCTGCCCCATGGCTGAAATAAAAGCATCAAGGTGATTCAAACAATCATCCTCAGTCTCAATCAGAGGGTTTGCCCACATCAAAGCCTTGTTGGTAAGCAACATAATTATAGTAAGCACCTTAGATCGTTCAGTGGGAAATTGTGAAGCATGTGCAGAAAAAAAAAGATTGCATTGATTAATAAATCCCCTGAATTTCTCACGTTCACTGCCAAAACGAAAAGGGGGCAACTTGGGAATCCCAGAACTCGGGGCTACGGCAGGAGCCTGGACTCGCTCTTCTAGAACCTCAATCCTGGCTCGCAAATCCTGGGCAGTCTGTCCAAACACTTGCAAATTGTGATTAGTGAGGTCCTGTAGGCTTGAAAAAACGGGTCTTTATATTCTGCAAATCTGCAAGGATATTATCAGTCACTCCGCAAAGTTCCTTTATGCGGGCCTCCATTTTCCAGATCTTTTAAGACAGGAGTACTGGAAGAAGAGGAGAGGAGAAAAAAAAAAACAATAGTGTTTACCTGTGGTAACACTGCAGAGAGAAAAAAATTAAGGGAACTGCTCACCTGGAATGGTTGTGAGAAGTCACAACCACTATCATTACAGAAAGTTCACCCGGACATCTGATATCCACAGTTACAGCAGACAAAAAAGAGAAAAGAGAAAAAAAAAAACAATAGTGTTTACCTGTGGTAACACTGCAAAAAAAAAAACACTTAAGGGAATTGCTCACCTGGAATGGTTGTGAGAAGTCACAACCACTGTCATCACAGAAAGTACAACCGGACATCCGATATCCACAGTTACAGCAGACACAGCCTTTCCAGACCCAGCAGACACTAACATTTTGGCTTCAGAATCTTGTAATGTATGTAGTACAGTTCATATAGCGTCTTGTGCGTAAGTCCATGCAAACGTGGGTCTTTCAAAGAGCAGGGTTCAGAGTCCACAAGTGCTTCAGAGTTCCTCAGTAGGAATAGCTGGAGTACAAGGTCCAAGGCTTTAGGAGTCAGGTCACAGGTTCACTGCAGGCTAGATTCTGAAGCACTGATTGCTCAGCTGTGGCTGCTTAAGAAGCAAAAGGAGAGAATCAGGGCGGGAACATGCAAGCTGGAAACATGCAACCATTCTTCTCACCTGTTCTCTGAGAGAGTATAGCTCCAACGGCACAGTCTGAAGCATCCACCTCTATTATGAAGGCAAGCTCGGGGTTGGGATGTACTAGGATAGGTGCAGTGGTAAATTTATCTTTTAGACGGGAAAATGCTTCCTGGGCTTGGGGAGTCCAGGAGAACCTAGACTCTTTCCGGGTAAGTTGGGTGATAGGTGACACTACCTCAGAGAAATTTCTAATGAAACGTCTATAGAAGTTGGCAAACCCGATGAAGCGCTGTACCTCCTTCACATTTCTAGGACTTGGCCAATCCTTGATGGCTTGGGTTTTGCTTCCATCCATACTAATTCCTTGTGTAGACAGTACATACCCCAGAAATTGAATTTCGGTCCTATGGAATTCACACTTTTCAAGTTTGATGTAAAGATGATTTTGTCTTAGACGTTCCAAGACCATTCTCACATGTCCATGATGTTCCTCTGTGGAGTTAGAAAAAATTAGAATATCATCCAAATAAATTACCACGAATGTATCTAGGAGATCCCTGAAGATGTCATTCACCAAGTGTTGGAAAGTGGCTGGGGCGGTACTCAGACCAAAAGGCATAACTAGATATTCAAAGTGTCCATAGCGTGACCTGAATGCAGTCTTCCATTCATCCCCAGGTCTAATACGGACTAAGTTATAGGCCCACGAAGATCTAGTTTAGAGAAAATTTTGGCATGTCGCACTCTCTCCAATAACTCAGGGATTAAAGGCAATGGATAACGGTTTCTAATAGTAACCTTATTGAGTTCCCTATAGTCTACGCATGGTCTCAGAGATCCATCTTTCTTCTTTACAAAGAAGATGGGTGCACCTGCAGGAGATGAAGAGGGGCGTATGAAGCCCTTGGCTAGATTTTCGTCTATGTAATCCTTTAAAGCCTTTAGCTCGGGCCCCGCCAGGGGGTAGATCTTACCAAAAGGTATCTCTGCTCCAGGCAATAATTCAATTGGACAATCATATGGACGGTGAGGAGGAAGCTGGTCAGCGTTCTTCTTGTCACATAAATCCACATAGTCCTGGTATACAGCTGGTAGTTCAGGGACTGACATGGTTCCTTTAGGAACAGAGCAAGCTGAAACTTTTTGACTCATCTGTTTCTCTGGAAAGTGTAATTCCTTGGTCTCCCAGTTAATGGTAGGATTCTGAGCCTGCAGCCATGGTAGCCCTAGAATAATGGGAAAGTGGGGAGAAGAGATAAGCATAAAGGACAGTTTCTCTTGATGATCTTTACCCATAAGAACCCTCAAAGGCTCTGTTTCCTGATCCACTGGTCCAGAGGTCAGCAGGGAGCCATCCACAGTTTCCATCTGTACTGGAGTAGCCTTCTTCACTGAACGTATCCCCTGTTTCAGAGCAAAGGAGACATCCATAAAATTTCCACTTGCCCCTGAGTCGATCATAGCAGAGCTAGACACCCAAGCTGAGTCAACCCAGAGTTTGATGGAAAGAAAGCAATGAGAATTGTTTTTCTTACAACTCAGCTGGGACACCGCTGAGGAAACTTGAAAAATGGCAGCATTTACACAGTCAACGTCCTCAGAGGTAACGGAGTTTAAGTCCGAGAAATCAAGATCTGTTGCTGCAGATCTCTCTGGAGCCTGAGGCTCGGACCTGACAGATCCCCTCTCGCAACACTCACAATGAATGAGTGCTGCAGTAGTCTTACGAGAACGGCTGGGGCAGTTTATAATGAAGTGCCCTGACTTACCACAATAGAAACATAGATTTTCCTTAAAACGATGTTCCTTGCGTGCATCACTAACCCGTCGTTGTAAAGAGTCTACCTGCATGGGTTCAGGTTCAGGTTCCCGTGTAATCCTACTCAAAGGTTCCTTAGCTGGAGAGGAAGGTAGGAAAAGGTTAGTGCGATTGCTTTCGAACCATCTCTCTTGCCTGCGTTCAGTCAGACGAGTATCAATACGGATGCAGTAGTTAATAAAGTCACCTAACGCAGTGGGAGGGTCGGCACGAGCAAGTTCATCCTTAATCAGTGGAGATAACCCCTTTCGAAAAATAGATTTTTTGGCGGAACTGTCCCAGGTGGTATCAAGGGCCCATCTCCTGAAATCCAAGTCATATTCAGCTACCGAGTGCTTACCTTGGCGCAAAGCTAACATGGCTGCTTCAGCTGTTGCACCTCGATTGGGGTCATCAAACACCTGCCCCATGGCTGAAATAAAAGCATCAAGGTGATTCAAACAATCATCCTCAGTCTCAATCAGAGGGTTTGCCCACATCAAAGCCTTGTTGGTAAGCAACATAATTATAGTAAGCACCTTAGATCGTTCAGTGGGAAATTGTGAAGCATGTGCAGAAAAAAAAAGATTGCACTGATTAATAAATCCCTGAATTTCTCACGTTCACCGCCAAAACGAAAAGGGGGCAACTTGGGAATCCCAGAACTCGGGGCTACGGCAGGAGCCTGGACTCGCTCTTCTAGAACCTCAATCCTGGCTCGCAAATCCTGGGCAGTCTGTCCAAACACTTGCAAATTGTGATTAGTGAGGTCCTGTAGGCTTGAAAAACGGGTCTTTATATTCTGCAAATCTGCAAGGATATTATCAGTCACTCCGCAAAGTTCCTTTATGCGGGCCTCCATTTTCCAGATCTTTTAAGACAGGAGTACTGGAAGAAGAGGAGAGGAGAAAAAAAAAAAAACAATAGTGTTTACCTGTGGTAACACTGCAGAGAGAAAAAAATTAAGGGAACTGCTCACCTGGAATGGTTGTGAGAAGTCACAACCACTATCATTACAGAAAGTTCACCCGGACATCTGATATCCACAGTTACAGCAGACAAAAAAGAGAAAAGAGAAAAAAAAAAACAATAGTGTTTACCTGTGGTAACACTGCAAAAAAAAAAACACTTAAGGGAATTGCTCACCTGGAATGGTTGTGAGAAGTCACAACCACTGTCATCACAGAAAGTACAACCGGACATCCGATATCCACAGTTACAGCAGACACAGCCTTTCCAGACCCAGCAGACACTAACATTTTGGCTTCAGAATCTTGTAATGTATGTAGTACAGTTCATATAGCGTCTTGTGCGTAAGTCCATGCAAACGTGGGTCTTTCAAAGAGCAGGGTTCAGAGTCCACAAGTGCTTCAGAGTTCCTCAGTAGGAATAGCTGGAGTACAAGGTCCAAGGCTTTAGGAGTCAGGTCACAGGTTCACTGCAGGCTAGATTCTGAAGCACTGATTGCTCAGCTGTGGCTGCTTAAGAAGCAAAAGGAGAGAATCAGGGCGGGAACATGCAAGCTGGAAACTCCATTTTGACTAAGGGCAAGATAGCTGCAGCAAGACAGAAAGTAAAATGGCTGACGAACAAACTGAGTTTCAGGAACATGTACACAGAACCTTACACAGCGTGTCACAGGAGGCAGCTGCTGCGGCTAACACCTGTGCCTGCTGCTAAAGCGAAATGAAAATTCATTGCTGTCCACGCCCATGGAAGTGTAGCAGTGAATATTCATTTCTTTTTAATAGCAGACAATCTGTTAGCTACAGCCTCTGGCTTTCGGCAGCTGTTGGGCTCTGAAGTGTGCCTGTTACTTAAGGGAATTAATATTCACTGCTCTCCACTCCCATTTCTCTTTAATAGCGGGCTGAGGTTACTGTGCCTGCTATTAAAGATGATGAATATTTACTGCTCCACACTCCCATAGTCCTGGTGTGGGGAGCAGTGAGTATTCCGGCAGCTGTCCTCAGCTTGAAGGCAGCGCATGATGTCACTGCCATGCGCTGCTTACAAGCATAAATCAGCTGCCAGCATCAGAACAGGATGCTGCGAGGGAGCGCATGGAAGGTAAGTAGAATAGTTTATGGTTTTTTTATGATTTTCTGATGTGGGCCATGCATACCAGGATAGGGATGAGGGGACCATGCATACCACAATGGGGATGAGGTGACCATGCATACTAGAATTGGGATTAAGGGGTCCATGCATACCAGAGGGGTTGAGGGGATCATGCATACCAGAAAGGGGATTGAGGGGCCATGCATACCAGAATGGGGATTGAAAGGACCATGCATATTAGAATGGGGATTGAGGGGACCATGCATATCAGAATGGGAATTGAGGGGATCCATGTATACCAGAATGGAGATGAAGGGGCCATGCATACCAGGATAGGGATGAGGGGGCCTTGTATACCAGGATAGGGATGAGGGAGCCATGAATACTAGGATGGGTATGAGGGGACCATATATACCAGGATAGAGGATATTACTACAGAATTGACCACATTTTTTGCTTAAAATTTTTTTCTATTTTTCACTTGTAAAACCTAGATGCATCTTATGGTACAGTGCGTCTTATAGTCCTAAAAATACGATGTGTGGTCCACTAAGTGAAGCACTGTTATTGTGCAAAAACAGCAGGTACAGTAAAAGGGACACAGTGGCAGCAGCTCAGCATTGGAGGTATCAGTAGGTTGAGGGGTTTGTGCAGGTTGAGAATACATGGGGACAGTGTAGGAAATGTGAGAAGTCAAATGTATCTTTGTTGTAATCTCTGCAGATGAGTCGTGAGTGTAGAAGTTGTCATGTCAGTCTGGACCAGATAGAAAAGAAGGGAAAAGCGAATGGCTCCATCACAAACAATGACAGCTGTAAGTTACTATCTATAACTGTGCTAATCACTTATATGTTCTGCAGGACTGGTATTTACCACTATATGGTCACCATATGGCAGTAATATCAGTGTTAGTCTTTGTATAGAGATTTTTATTAGTAACAGTGCGGTCATCTGCTGAGGTTCTCCTACATCCACTATTAAATTTCTGCGATTTGCCATGTATCTCAGACAAGACTCGCCAATGCAAGATCACGTGAAGTCATTATTGCCCTCTATTCCTCTTTGGTCAGACCTCATCTGGAATACTGTGTCCAGTTTTGGGCACCACATTTTAAAAAAGACATCAACAAACTGGAGCAAGTTCAGAGAAGAGCGACCAGAATGGTGACCGGTCTGCAAACCATGTCCTATGAGGAACGGTTACAGGATTTGGGAATGTTTAGCTTGCAAAAAAGAAAACTGAGAGGTGACTTAATAGCTGTATACAAATATCTCAAGGGCTGTCACATTGCAGAAGGATCATCTTTATTCTCATTTGCACACGGAAAGACTAGAAGCAATGGGATGAAACTGAATGGGAGGAGACACAGATTAGATATTAGAAAAAACTTTTTGACAGTTAGAGTGATCAATGAGTGGAACAGGCTGCCTCGAGAGGTGGTGAGTTCTCCTTCAATGGAAGTCTTCAAACAGAGGCTGGACAGACATCTGTCTGGGATGATTTAGTGAATCCTGCTTTGAGCAGGGGGTTGGACCAGATGGCCCAGGAGGTCCCTTCCAACTCTAACATTCTATGATTCTATGAAGTCAATGGGTGTGAGCAAAAATCGTACAGCACTCGGACCATGCGAGTGCTGTCCAATTTTTACACACTGATCTCCTTTGAAAAGCCAGCAATTCATCTGCCTCGTACAGTAAAACCACATTGGGACCTGACAGGAAAGAATAGATGGATTATATAAAGTATATACACATAGAAAAGATAGATATATAGATGTCAGTGACATATACAATTAGTACAGTGTGTGTCCATCTCACTGTACATGTATTTAATTATGAAAAGATTATTTTTCTGAAAAAAATGGCGTGGGCTCCTTCATACTTTTCTTAACCAGCACAGGGAAAGTCGACGACTGGGGGCAGATGTTTATAGCCTGGGAAGGGGGTTATACCCGTGGAGCTCCCAGGCAATTAATATCAGCTCACAGCTGTACATTTAACCTTTACTTGCTATTAAAATGGGGGACCCAAAAATGAAGTAGGGTCCCCCTAAAATTAATAACCAGTGAAGGCAATAGACTAGGAAGGGGCCATGGATATTGGCCCCCTGCCAGACTAAAACATCAGCTCTCAGCCGCCCCAGAAAAGGTGCATCTATAACATGTGCCAATTCTGGCACTTAGCCTTGCTATTCCCACTTGCCCTGATGTGGTGGCAAGTGGGATAATAGTTGGGGAGGTTGATGTCACCTTTATATTGTCAGATAACATCAAGTTCAGAGAATAGATAAACCATTCTTATGTAAAATAAAATAAGTAAAATCTATACTTCAAGTAGCATACTTTTAGAGGTGACAGACCTTTTAATTTTTATAAGATTTGCAGTTTTGTCTCAACCACATGTCTACTCCAGTTGTAGGAGGCTTCTGTGAGTCCTTCAGATTACAATGTAGATCTTCATTTAATGTTTTATGGCACATATGTCTGAGTAAACTGGCATCTGACAGATTAGACTATTCTTGCTGATTGAGTACAAGCGTGAAGAAGCCAAAGGCACAAGTAGCGGTCTTAGTTAATTCTCAGAAGAGGGCATGGGAAAGGGCATATTCAATTTTGTGATGATCTCCAGTGCAGTCTATCTTTGAGAACAGAACTGGAACTGTCTATTAATGTCTGTTAAGAACAAGAAAAATACATAACAATCATATAACATATGGTGAACATCAGGATATTAATGGACGCTGTGGAGTACCAGCGCAATTCTCTGTAATAGGTCAGATACCCTCTGTATCCTCATTATTTGCAGTGTACTGAATGATATTGATGACACGGATTGTGTGCATGGTATGCCAGTGAAATATTAACCCCTTAACCACAGGGCCATTTTCCATTCTCCCCTTCTTCCAAGAGCCATAACGTTTTAATTTTTTTGTCAACATAGCTGTATGACGACTTACTTTTTTGAGTGACGAGTTATGGTGTACTGGAAAACAGAATGGAAAGTGCAGTGAAATTGCAAAAAAAGTGCAATTTCAATTGTCTTTTGAGTTTTTTATTTACCATCTTCAGTATATGGTAAAACTGACCTAACAATATGATTCTCCAGGTCAGTACGAGTATGCAGATACCAACCAAATGTAATTGTTTTTTTGGTTTTTTTTTAAGTGGTGAAAAAAATGTGAAAATTTTTTGAAAAACAAGTAACAATTTTTGCTTTTGTCGCCATTTTCCAAGACCTGTAACGATTTTACTTTTCCAGATCTGGGGCTGGGTAATGGCTCATTTTTTGCACCCTGAGTTGATGTTTTTACTGATACCATTTTGGTGTAGATACAATATTTTGATCGCCTTGTATTGTATTATATTGCAATGTTGCAACTGTCAAAAAAAAAAATTCTGACGTTTCTATTTGTTTCCCATAACGCTGTTTACCAATCAGATTAATTTATTTTCTATTTTGATATGTCTGACATTTCTGAACGCAGCGATACCAAATGTGTTTGAAACAATAATCAAAAAGCATGATAATTATACTGAGGCCGAGAGCAAGTTAGAGTATAGTTCTCCAAAAATATAACAAAAATACACTGCTCAAAAAATAAAGGGAACACTCAAATAACACATCCTAGATTTGAATTAATGAAATATTCTCATTGAATACTTTGTTTTGTACAAAGTTGAATGTGCTGACAACAAAATCACACAAAAATCATCAATGGAAATCAAATTTATTAACCAATGGAGGCCTGGATTTGGAGTCACACACAAAATTAAAGTGGAATGTAACGTCCTTAAAACAAGTCAAAATGAGGCTCAGTAGTGTGTGTGGCCTCCATGTGCCTGTATGACCTCCCTGTGCCTGTATGACCCCCTACAACGCCTGGGCATGCTCCTGATGAGGCAGCAGATGGTCTCCTGAGGGATGTCCTCCCAGACCGGGACTAAAGCATCTGCCAACTCCTGGACAGTCTGTGGTGCAACGTGACATTGGAGGATGGAGACATTTGTGTCTTGTCTCTTTAAGCGTTTTTTCAGCACTTTTTGCACCACTCATTGCTTTTAATGGGTGAAAAACGCTAAAAAAAACACAGAAAGAACTGACATGCTGCATTTGGCAAAAAAAACTAAAGTATTGCACAAAATAATAAGTACATAAAAACTAGCTTTAACATGTGAACATGTGAACATAGCCTGTGTGGAAAACCGTTTTAATGTGCCTCAGTAGGAGAGAGCCTGAGGGCTAGCCGGAGCACTTGACCTTATACTATGATACATTATTGTGAATGCTGAGTGAACACAACACACAATATATAGAAGAATTTAGTTTTGAAGCTGAAAGATAATTAAAATCTATAATCTATATTCAGTGTCAGACATTTCACTTCCCACTCCATTAGCGCATTTGGAATTAGGTGTCAGAATTACATTATAGATTAAATAGTTGCTGTAAAAAAATTTTTTTGTAAAATCAAAGTGGAAATATTGTAAGGAAAAGCAAATCCCAAACGATCAGCAAAGAAGTAGCAGTACAAGTGCTAACCTCTGCAGTTCAGTATCACATCTGCAGTAATTCCATCACTATAAATAATTCTACCCACGTCATCACACAGGGGATATTCTGTGGAGAACGTGGCGATGACATGAGACCACAAACTAAGCATCACCATTCAGGCAAACGGAGCTGTGACTTCAATTAATGGCATAAAGTAATGTTTATGCATACAGTATTCAGAGCTCTGTAAAAAGCGTCCATGAGAAGGGAGATGCCGGGCATGAACTTGTCTCATGGGAATGAGACACGCACTGTATCAACAGGGGTACCAGACGGAACACTATCAGGCTTGTAAAAATGGGTTTTTTTTACAACGAATTTACACCTTTAATTAACCCCTACATGTCTGAAATTTTGCACAAATATACTTATGTAATTGTAAGTTAAAAACATATATCAAAATACTTGAAATTACATGGTTAACTGTGTCAAAACAATGTATCATTTCATGCCGGCTTCTGGGATTTCACTAAAGCCGGCAATTGAATTAGCGGCTAGTACAGTATGTAGAAGTGTAAGAACTATAAATATATGTATATGTGTATCGACCCGCCACCACAATTGTGGATTACCAGGGCAATGGGGTACTCAGAGCCGAGCCCATGGAAGTCTATGGGGTTTGTCACAGGTAGCGGTGGCTCGGTCTGTGGCCCTGGCGGTCTGGCGTATGTTGGGGGAATATTTACAGGGGATAGATTTATATACAGTTCGTGACGCCACCTGTAGTCTCTGGTAATTTGTACCAGCGCTGCTGTAGATCTCTGAGGGGATGGTGAGGCAGCTAGATGTCGGGTCCCCTACAGGTGGGACTCTTCCCTCAGGTCGATGGTTATGGTGGGGTAGTGCAGGGACGCAATCAAATAACACAGTCTCACACATCAGCGTCTTTCCATACCTTTT
Organism: Oophaga sylvatica; assembly: GCA_033576555.1. Classification (NCBI taxonomy): domain Eukaryota; kingdom Metazoa; phylum Chordata; class Amphibia; order Anura; family Dendrobatidae; genus Oophaga; species Oophaga sylvatica. Next base: position 542,593,880 of record JARQOD010000003.1, on the reverse strand, counting down.
TACTTGCAAGATGGTTATGCAGGTCCCAGGGAGGCTGATCCATGGAGGATGTGTTTCAAGATAGCAGCTGGACAAGTTAGGGGCCTCCTTTACTTTCACAAAGATGAGTTCAACCAGCATGAAGCATAGTTCCCTCTTTAAACTCCAGCTTCTCTAAGCTGTACTGCCCGGTCAGTTTTGTGGTCGGAGCCTTCCTGTGATGAAACTAGGTTCTTCTCTGCTTGGCCTAGCTCAAAGTTCCTATTCCACCTGACCCCAGTTACGTACTGACACTCCAGGGGCTGCTTGTCGTTACCTAAGGTCCGGTAAGCCTCTGGGTTTTCTACCACCATGCGTGAAGCTATGGTGATGCTTCGGTCTCCAGTGACCGGTGACAACGTGCAGGACTTCTCCAATCCTATTGCACTCAGAATTCCTACCACTGTGCCTTTCGCCTTGTCCACGCTTGTAGCATAAGCACTCACACTTTCAAAGGTCATATAATCAATCCCTTCTTTTCTTCCTTCAGAGTTTGTTGCCAGAATCTCAGTATTCCTCTAGGCAGGAGCACGTCTCTGAACCTTCACTGTCCTTGGGACAGGAGACTGAAGTATCTGTACTAAAACTCTTCCTTCTCAAATAAATGTCTTCAAGTGAGGTACAGCTCTGACCAGGCTGAGGTGATCTATATCTCGCCCTTACTGGCCTCCACTTGTTGAACTGCTGACAGAACCAGGCTGGAATGCTTCCTCCCTCAGGTCCAGGCTAGACTGTGTCACGTCTGCCCTGTCCGAAGACAGGACACTGACTGCTTCAATCACTCAATGAATGCACACTGACCACTCCCTACGAGTGACTACACTACCCTAAGGGTGTGTCTAGTGTATGTAGAGTGAATGGGTATAGAGCATTAAACTGCTATCTCTCCACACATCCTCCAGGGTACTGCGTGTGCCTTCACACCAGGGCTACACATTCCCCCATGGTAAATGACAGCATTCCCGGGCTGTAAAATACAAAGAGACAGAAATTTTTGTTTATGCATTAAACATTAACATTAACTCGTCCCATCCGGGAGGTAAGGATTTCTTGAACGTTGCAAACAAAACATTAAATGTAGAAAAGTACAAAATATTAAATATACATTTTCATATAATACACAGCAAGATTCTTGTGAAGGACCCGCACCAAACCTTCAACGTGGGTCCTGGGTGGGCTGCAGGACTTAGGAATGCAGACCTCACTCAGTGCCACACCACACGGGTTTTATTATTCAGAGGTAGTTGTGGTGGTTTTATGTAAAACCAAGATAATGCACAAGGTGCAACTATTTACAAAATCAGTTCTTGGGCTGGCTCAGTCCTCAACCTCGAAGTCCATTGTGAAACACGATAGAAAAAGACACAGATCAAAATACATTTCTAATATGCATTAAATTTTTAACTTTTTACTTTGGTACCCAGCCGGGCATTCTACTCAATACAGAAAAACATAGAAATTATCTCTGACAATAAAGTGCAAAATTGGCAACATTCTCAAACTTTTTACAACATTACATATGGTAGACCCCTGTCTGGATCTTACCGGTTTTTACTGTTTAATTATTTCAACTACATTTTCCACCCCGGGGGCTGGAACAATGCGATGGTCCCTAGATCCCATGACTAACAAGTCGTGAGCTGCTATCAGAGTCTGGGTCGCAACAGTCCTCGTACGAACCTCTAGGGGCGCAACGGGTACTTTCTCCTTGCGAGACACCGATTGCGTTTCAATTTGCGTTACAGTTAGCGATATCGATCGTGTCATAGATTGCGATGGAAACTGGGTCGCAAGTTGCGATGTAGAAGGATGACAAGATAATGAAGAGTATGTAGACGTTGCTTCCATTTGCGAGGAACCTGCAGAGGGCGATGCTGGGGCACGACCTGGTGCTGTTTGAGCTGGAGACGGGGACGCTGCGGTAGTGGTGACGTTACCTGCGTCGGGGACGGGGTCACGGACGATTGTGACATTAAGGGCATACCACCCCTTCATACCCCAGTGCCGTGTATAGGTGACAATGTCTCCATTAACTAAGTCCCTCCCGGGATGGCCTTGCGGTAGGTGGGATTCTACATCACGTCTGCTGACAAAGACCCTGGGTAGAGGCCCGGTTCTCTTATGAAGCCCCAGCCCTTCCGGAGCTGGAACTCTGTCACACACCCCTGCCGCCGCGGTTCCCTCAGAGTACCTTTCTCCCGACGGACACTCTCCTTGTCCGCGATCAGCTCTGCATGCTGCCGCTGTCGGTTGCGCTGAACTTCCCGCTCTTCTTCCTGCTGGCGTTGTTGTTTCTCCTCACGACGCTGCCACTCACATTCCCACTGGGCGGTATAGGCGACGTCATCCAGGCGCGCCATCTCGTCCCAGTCCACGTCTGGTAACAACGGACAGGACCCCTCCGGTGTCCCTACCGGGGATCGATCATCTGCTGCGGCCTCCTGGCCGGGCGGGTGTTCCGGAACTGGCGGTACCTCCTCAACCTCCTTCGCCTCCACCGCTTCACCGGTGGGATCAGGATCGGTACTTTCGGGGGCAGCCTCCGGTTGCTCCTTTGCCTTGGGCAGCAGAAGTTTTGGCAACTCCAGACGTAGGGGGTCATCGAAGGGAGAGATCACCGCGTCCCACAGCCGCCACTGCTCCAGGGTACGCCGGCGTCTCTCGATCTCCTCAAATCCAGGTTGTGGCAAAATCATTTTTTTAGTCGTGCATTTTCTTCTTTGACTTCCAGCAATGCTTGCTGCAGGTGCAGGACCACGGATGATTCCGGTGCTGGTGGCAGCTTGGCTGGGGCACGGGGCCTGCCTTCCTCCGCTTCCCTGCTCGGCTGCACACGTCCTGCTTCCATGATGTTCCAGAGCGTTCTCTCATCTTCCTCCAGAGACGTCCGGTCTCTTCCGTGGAGGCGGGGTTTGCGTCTCCTCCTCTTCGCAGGGAAGGTGAAGAGGAGGCGGACCTCCTTAGCTGTAGGGCAGGATCGCATATTGTAATAGCACTTTGAGAGGGCAGGCATTTTCTTCGCGCCACAGGGGGGTACACGCCCACGAAGGTACGCCCACCTTCTTCTCCAGCGCCTGAGGGCGCGAATATGGCGACAAAGATGGCGATTTTTGGCGCCAAAAGTGCAAACAGTCCTTTTTCACAAAAACAATTCCATAGGCACACAGGGCTCGCAATTTTGTGAGTTTCGCATCCTGTTCGTGACGCCAAGTTGTATCGACCCGCCACCACAATTGTGGATTACCAGGGCAATGGGGTACTCAGAGCCGAGCCCATGGAAGTCTATGGGGTTTGTCACAGGTAGCGGTGGCTCGGTCTGTGGCCCTGGCGGTCTGGCGTATGTTGGGGGAATATTTACAGGGGATAGATTTATATACAGTTCGTGACGCCACCTGTAGTCTCTGGTAATTTGTACCAGCGCTGCTGTAGATCTCTGAGGGGATGGTGAGGCAGCTAGATGTCGGGTCCCCTACAGGTGGGACTCTTCCCTCAGGTCGATGGTTATGGTGGGGTAGTGCAGGGACGCAATCAAATAACACAGTCTCACACATCAGCGTCTTTCCATACCTTTTTACTTGCAAGATGGTTATGCAGGTCCCAGGGAGGCTGATCCATGGAGGATGTGTTTCAAGATAGCAGCTGGACAAGTTAGGGGCCTCCTTTACTTTCACAAAGATGAGTTCAACCAGCATGAAGCATAGTTCCCTCTTTAAAACTCCAGCTTCTCTAAGCTGTACTGCCCGGTCAGTTTTGTGGTCGGAGCCTTCCTGTGATGAAACTAGGTTCTTCTCTGCTTGGCTTAGCTCAAAGTTCCTATTCCACCTGACCCAGTTACGTACTGACACTCCAGGGGCTGCTTGCCGTTACCTAAGGTCCGGTAAGCCTCTGGGTTTTCTACCACCATGCGTGAAGCTATGGTGATGCTTCGGTCTCCAGTGACCGGTGACAACGTGCAGGACTTCTCCAATCCTATTGCACTCAGAATTCCTACCACTGTGCCTTTCGCCTTGTCCACGCTTGTAGCATAAGCACTCACACTTTCAAAGGTCATATAATCAATCCCTTCTTTTCTTCCTTCAGAGTTTGTTGCCAGAATCTCAGTATTCCTCTAGGCAGGAGCACGTCTCTGAACCTTCACTGTCCTTGGGACAGGAGACTGAAGTATCTGTACTAAAACTCTTCCTTCTCAAATAAATGTCTTCAAGTGAGGTACAGCTCTGACCAGGCTGAGGTGATCTATATCTCGCCCTTACTGGCCTCCACTTGTTGAACTGCTGACAGAACCAGGCTGGAATGCTTCCTCCCTCAGGTCCAGGCTAGACTGTGTCACGTCTGCCCTGTCCGAAGACAGGACACTGACTGCTTCAATCACTCAATGAATGCACACTGACCACTCCCTACGAGTGACTACACTACCCTAAGGGTGTGTCTAGTGTATGTAGAGTGAATGGGTATAGAGCATTAAACTGCTATCTCTCCACACATCCTCCAGGGTACTGCGTGTGCCTTCACACCAGGGCTACACATATGTACATGTCACAATTACATATATATATATATATATATATATGTGGATTCTATGTGTGTATATGTATTGATTCGATTCTTTATTAAAGATGTCAGTGTGCTTTTACAGTATAGGCAGGGATGAATTGCCGGCTTTTCTAAAGGACACTGATGCGATTTAATCGCAAGTCACACGTGCGGTCCGTTTGTAATCCGATTTTTCATCGCTCCCATAGACTTGCATTGGCGATAGTCGACCCACAATCGGACGTTTAAAACGGACCACAAAAAATCTGATACTGGGAGCTGCTCCATAGATTAACATAGGTCCGACTGCAATGCGATTTTTCATCGCATTGCAGTCGTCCGATTTTGTCGCCAGTGTGACTCCAGCCTAAAACTTATCAGCATGCACAAGAGACAAATTAGCATGCCAAAAACCGCCGCAAAAAAAGCATAAAAATGACATAAAAAACTCAGCAAAAAACACAAGAAAAACATACTTTTTTCTGCAGCTTCTTTCCTGCCAAGAGATCAGGTTTTGCAGCATAAAAGAAACGCTGAAAAAAACGCCTAGTGTGAACTCACCTTATCATACTCAGTGACACTTTTGATGATTTGTATGATTTAGTAATCTGATTTCCAGGTTAACATCATTATCATTGTTCACGAGTCACCTCCTTATTGGACCTTATACACTAGAACAAGTATTTAAAAGTTTATTCCAGGATTGCACAGAACTTGCTTTGTAGGTTCGCATTTTGGGGGGTGTCCTTTTCACACTATCACACTATACAAAACATTGAAGTATAAAAAAGCAAGCAATGGGAATGAGAGAGGAAAGAAAATTAAAGGGAATCTGTCACCCTATTTTTGAGTATAAGATGCGACCACCGCCATCAGGGGCTTATCTACAGCATTCTGTAGTTCTGTAGATAAGCCTCCGATGTCACCTGGAAGAGAAGAAAAACGAGTTATATTATCCTCACCCCGGGGCGGTCTGCCGTCCGCTCCGGTCCGATGGGTGTCGCGGTCCGGTCTGACGCCTCGCATCTTCTAGCAAAGCCGTCCTCTTCTTTGCGTCCAGTCGCGGCTCCTGCGCAGGCGCCTACGCACTGCAGTACTCTGCTCTGCCCTCACCAGGGCAGATCAGTGCGCCTGCGCAGGAGCCGCGACAGGACACAAAGAAGAGGACGGCTTATCTACAGCATTACAGAATGCTGTAGATAAGCCCCTGATGGCGGTGGCCGTATCTTATATTCGAAAAATGGGGTGACAGACTCCTTTTAAATGAGTTATTCAGGACTTTTTTTTCCTATGGGGCAATAAGGATGTGGAAATGCTGCCCACATTCCCCCCTCGAAATTATGATGGTATTATATACAGTGGGGAAAAAAAGTATTTAGTCTGCCACCAATTGTTCAAGTTCTCCCACTTAAAAAGATGAGAGAGGGCTGTAATTGACATCATAGGTAGACCACAGCTATGAGAGTCAAAATTAGAAAACCAATCCAGAAAATCACCATGTCTGATTTGGTAAGATTTATTTTTCCAAATATGGTGGAAAATAAGTATTTGGTCACCTAAAAACATGCAAGATTTCTGGCTCTCACAGACCTGTAACTTCTTCTTTAAGAGGCTCCTCTGTCCTTCACTTATTACCTGTAGTAATGGCACCTGTCCGAACTTGTTATCAGTATAAAAGACACCTGTCCACAACCTCAAACAGTCACACTCCAAACTCCACTATGGTGAAGACCAAAGAGCTGTCGAAGGACACCAGAAACAAAATTGTAGCCGTGCACCAGGCTGGGATGACTGAATCTGCAATAGGCAAGCAGCTTGGTGTGATGAAATCAACTGTAGGAGCAATAATAAGAAAATGGAAGACATACAAGACCACTGATAATCTCCCTCGATCTGAGGCTCCACGCAAGATCTCACCCCGTGGGGTCAAAATGATCACAAGAACGGTGAGCAAAAATCCCAGAACCACACGCAGGGACCTACTGAATGACCTGCATAGAGCTGGGACCACCATAACAAAGGCTACCATTAGTAACACACTATGCCGCCATGGACTCCGATCCTGCAGTGCCAGACGTGTTCCCCTGCTTAAGCCAGTACATGTCCGGGCCCATCTCAAATTTGCTAGAGAGCATTTGGATTATCTAGAAGAGTATTGGGAGAATGTCATATGGTCTGATGAAACCAAAGTAGAACTGTTTGGTAGAAACAAAACTCGTCATGTTTGAAGAAGACAGAATGCTGAGTTGCATCCAAAGAACACCATACCTACTATGAAGCAAGAGGTTGGCAACATCATGCTTTGGGGCTGTTTCTCTGCAAAGGGACCAGGACAACTGATCCATGTACATGAAAGAATGAATGGGGCCATGTATCGTGAGATTTTGAGTGTAAACCTCCTTCCATCAGCAAGGGCATTGAACGTGAAACGAGGATGGGTCTTTCAGCATGACAATAATCCCAAGCACACCACCAGGGCAACGAAGGAGTGGCTTCGTAAGAAGCATATGAAGGTCCTGGAGTGGCCTAGCCAGTCTCCTGCTCTCAAACCCATAGAAAACCTTTGGAGGGATTTGAAAGTCCATGTTGCCCAGCGACAGGCCCAAAACATCACTATAAGAATAACAAAGGAACCAGCTCAACTGTGTTGGCATTGTGGTGCGTGAAAGCGCTGATCCCATGTAGTCTCACGTGTACAATTCAGAAAAAACAGAGATAGCAGACAGATATGTGCGGTCTGTCCGCTATCTCAGTTTTTAATATGCCTGAATAAATTTTGGATCATTTTGAAAAGCTGAATCAATTTCCCTTTTTTTCCAAAACATCACTGCTCAAGAGGAGATCTGCATGGAGGAATGGTCAAACATACCAACAACAGTGTGTGCCAACCTTGTAAAGACTTACAGAAAATGTTTGACCTCTGTCATTGCCAACAAAGGATACATAACAAAATATTGAGATGAACTTTTGTTAATGACCAAATACTTACTTTCCACCATAATTTACAAAATAAATCTTGCCAAATCAGACAAGGTGATTTTCTGGATTTGTTTTCTCATTTTGACTCTCATAGTTGTGGTCTACCTATGATGTCAATTACAGGCCTCTCTCATCTTTTTAAGTGGGAGAACTTGCTCAATTGGTGGCAGACTAAATACTTTTTTTTCCCACTATATTGCATTGCACTGTTTTAAATGTGGTTTCATGTATTTAATGTATTTAGTAATTTGCATGTACTAGGTTCGTTACAGCCAGAGTTAATAGTTTGGACTAGCCCAGTATTGGAGGAGATATCATGGATATAAAAGATACAACTTGGTAGTGGTAGTGAGACAGATAGGGTTTAGCTTGAGAGAAGTACAGACCTTAGGTCTAACTTTTTACAGACTTTCATGTAAATGGTTATTGGTGTGTGAAGAGGGGAGACCACAAAATATCAGATAGTACGTTCTAAACAACAGGAAGAAACAAGGAACATTGTAAAGTGGATTCCAGATAGGAAACCTAGCGGAGACTGAAGGGAAGGATAATGTCCTAGGTTCAAGCCAGGGAGGCCATTGAAATGGTACAGAACTTTGGTCAGGGGAAGCAGAAGGCCCATTTAAAAGGAATTGTACAGATGGAATTGGATAAGCAGGATTATAGCAAACAATTGTCTACACCTTAAAGAAACCTACATGGTCTCCATATTGGGACATGAGTTCACCTACAGAGAGCTGAAGGTGCAGTGGTACAGGATGGAGCCTGTGACCTTCACCGATTGTCACTGAAGGTACTAGTGAGGCGTCATACCGACGTACGCCAGATAGTGGGGTCCTCGCAGGTCAGTTGGGAACTGTGGGGGATTGCAGCATTACACCTTGACATGTGCAGCCCTCACAGGGAAAGATGGAGCTTCCCATAATGGCTTGCTGGACTATTGTGAATTCTAAGGAAAGCAATGTATCATCATATGTAACTGGAAAGTTCCTATATCTGCATACTGCAAATGAAGTATCTGGGAAGTATTGTTCCTACTATCTGATGTACACAATTCTTACCAGTTTATTGTTCAGCAATGAAAATTTTATTTTGGACTTTGGTCTCACTCATCTTTGTACCATCTGGTCCTGGCCTGCCAAGTACAATGGCAACATGTGGTCTGCAGAGGCGTAACGAAGAGGTAACAACAGCACACACACCCAGTTAGGACCCCCTTCTTCATGTGGCATGGCAGGGCTCGGAAGACAAGTACATTGTCTGTGACTGCCACCCTGCACCTTGTTACAGGGTTATCTCAATGCTTGCGTTGCCCTGTGACGATCTCTCCTGCATGAGGACAGTCACCGGCCGCTCCTGCTGGTGATTCTCTTGTTTCCAGTGATGTCTCATCAACAGAGCAGTTCCTTCTCTTCTGCACTTCTCTATCAGTGGAGCATCTCTGCGGTGTTTAAGTGAAGTCAGAAATGGAGTTGAACAGTGATAAGATCTCAACATTGAGTGGAATATATCATTTTTTATTCTTAATACATTTAAACAATTTTTTTTTACCTGGATAACCCATTTACTGAGTAATTTTCAAGCAATTTCTAATCAATTTTCTTGTTCCTTTATAATCAGGGGTGTACACAGAAATCATAGGGCCCCATAGTAGAAGAACTAATTGGTCCCACCACCTCCCCCTACCACACGAAAAAAATAATATTTGGAAGGGTAACAGCCAGTTCTTAGAGATCTTCAAGCTACTCAACACATTTCTTTGGACTGTGATAACTATTTATTTTTTACAGTGAGATAAAAAGTCTACAGCAGATGTGATTGAATAGGGTGTGCTAAAATAATTTTTACTACTACTGTGCTATACCTTATTGCATAATTTTCACATGGATTTCGCTATCGAAATTTTGTAACATGTGAACAGTGTGAACCCAGCCTTAGGCCGGCGTCACACTGGCGACAGAATCGGACGACTGCAATACGATGAAATATCGTATTGCAGTCTGCCCTATGTTAATCTATGGAGCAGCTCCAGTATCAGATTTTTTGTGGTCCGTTTTAAACATCCGTGTGCAATCGCAGCATGCTGCGATTGTCACCGATTGTGGGTCGACTATCGCCAATGCAAGTCTATGGGAGCGATGAAAAATCTGATTACAAACGGACCGCACGTGTGACTTGCGATTAAATCGCATCGGTGTCCTTTAGAAAAGCCGGCAATTCATCCCCGGCTATACTGTAAAATCACACTGACAGCTTTAATAAAGAATAGAAAGAATAGATATATACACATAGAACACATATATATATATATATATATATATATTATATACATGTAATTGTGACATGTATATATATATATATATATATTTATAGTTCCTAGACTTCTACATACTGTAATAGGCGCTAATTCAATTGCTGGCTTTTGTGAAATCACAGAAGCCGACATGAAATGATACATTGTTTAGACACAGTTAACCATGTCATTTCCTGTATTTTGATATATGGTTTGAACTTACAATTACAGAAGTGTATGTGTGCCAAATTTCAGACATGTAGGGGTTAATTAAAGGTGTAAATTCGTTGAAAAAAAATGCGTGGGCTCCCGCTGTATTTTCTCCACCAGACAGACAAAGCAAGCGAGTGGGGGCAGATAATAATAGCCTAGGGAGGGTACATTTTTTTTGTGCCCCCTCGGCTACTAACATCTGCCCCCAGACACCCCAGAAAGGGCAAATCTATAATTAGATTCGCCCTTTCTGGCACTTTGCCCGTCTATTCCCATTGCCCTGTAGCGGTGGCGAATGGGTTAATAATGTCACCTTAATGTCACCTTAGTATTGAAAGGTGACCTTAAGGCAGGTTAATAATTGAGAGCTGTCAATTAGACAACTATCAATTATTAATCCTATTGAAGTAAATAAAAAAACACACACACACTTTAAGAATAAATAATTTTAATGAAATAAAAACACATATTTTTGACCATCTTTTATTTAACTCTTAATCCGTTCGAAGCCCTTGTTCTTCTAAAATAAATATAAAATAATAAAACAACATTATTCTTACCTATCTGGCAATCTGTCACGTCCCACGATGTAATCCTTCACAAAGGGTTAACTAGCAATCAGATAAGCAGCGCAAGTAATCCTGCGTGCTCATCTAATAGCTCCTGAATGAATGAGCTTATCTCCTGCCGACAGGAGAGGATGTGATTAATGAATGAATCTTAATTGATTGTATCCCACTTTCACCTTAGGTCAGGTCACTGAAGTGAAAGTGGCAATAAATCAATTAAGCTCCATCATGAATCTATTCCTCTCCTTTCGCTGGGAGAGTAACTTATTCATTCAGGGGAATACAGGTCTGAGACAGCATTATTAGCTCTCTGCGACCTGTAACCTGTTAACCCTTTCTGATGGATTACACCGTGGGACCTGACTGTACATCGAATTGGTAAGAATAATTTTGCTTGTTTATTTTATTTTTATTACAGGAAATGGTTTTAGCAGGAAAATAAAATATGGTCAAAAACTGTGTGATTATTTCATTAAACTTCTTTTTTATTAAACTGTGTGTGTTTGATTTTTCTATCATACAATAGGATTAATAATTGATAGTTGTCTAATTGACAGCTCTCAATTATTAACCTGCCTTAAGGTAACCTTTCAATACTAAGGTGACATTAAGGTGACATTATTAACCCATTCGCCACCGCTACAGGGCAATGGGAATAGACGGGCAAAGTGCCAGAAAGGGCGAATCTAATTATAGATTTGCCCTTTCTGGGGTGTCTGGGGGCAGATGTTAGTAGCCAGGGGGTCACAAAAAAAATGTACCCTCCCTAGGCTGTTATTATCTGCCCCCACTCGCTTGCTTTGTCTGTCTGGTGGAGAAAATACAGCGGGAGCCCACGCATTTTTTTTCAACGAATTTACACCTTTAATTAACCCCTACATGTCTGAAATTTTGCACAAATACACTCATGTAATTGTAAGTTCTAAACAAATATCAAAATACAGGAAATTACATGGTTAACTGTGTGGAAACAATGTATCATTTCATGTCGGCTTCTGTGATTTCACAAAAGCCGGCAATTGAATTAGCACCTATAACAGTATGTAGAAGTCTAGGAACTATAAATATATATATATTACATGTCACAATGACATGTATATATATATATATATATATATATATATGTGTTCTATGTGTATATATCTATTCTTTCTTTTGTGATTGAAATACTATTCTTTTGGATCCATTATATGTCAGTTTTGCAAGCCTGCGAGAAATTCTCGCAAGTCGGATGAAAATCGGATGTTACAAGGTACACACACATGCGACTAAATCGCATCTTTGAAGGAAAATCGGATGACAGAAGGATGTGTGATGTTTGCATTTTGATCCGACAATCGACCGACTAAAACGGACCGATTTTTTTTTGTTGTGTGTGACGCCGGCCTTATACTTATTTCTCTTCAAGTAAATGAAGGAAACAAAACTTGTGTGAACCAGACTTAAAATCACCAAAACATTCAGGACGTAACAAATGCAGAAGTTACTGTATGTCTCACATGATTTCATTTTGCCTCAGCTGATATGACATAAACTTCTAAATACTAAAAATTCCATTTTGCTTGGTTGGATACCTATAATAGGACATTGACCTGTGACCAATATATTTACTATATCTGTCCAGATTTTGTTTTCCCCTTGTGCAGCACCCGGCACCCCGGCCGATCAGCTGTTTTCGGCATCAGCTGCGGCTGCAACTGCTCAGTTAGGCCTCTTTCACACTTCCGGCGGGCGCCTGACAGCGTCCCCGGCATTTTGCCGCAGCGCCGCATCAGAAAATCTGATGCGCCGCATGCGGCTTTTTTCGCATTGACATGCATTAGCGCCGGATGGCCCGCATGTCAATGCGTTGCATGCGGTTTTGTCCGGATGCGGCGCAAATGTACATTGCGGCGGCCGGACAAAACGCTGCATGTAACGTATTTTGTTTTTGCCGGATGGTTTCTGATGTCTCCAAGCATCAGAAACCATCCGGCAAAAAACCGCATGCGGCCGCCGGCGGTGCATCAGGTTTTCTGATGCGGCGCTGCGGCAAAATGCCGGGGGCGCCGTCAGGCGCCCGCCGGAAGTGTGAAAGAGGCCTTATGGAGCTGCGGCTGCACAGCTCCTTCGGATGTATAGTGGCCATGGCTGGTACTGCACATCCACCACCTTTTCAAAGCAATAGGGGATGGATGTGCAGAACCCGGCCGTGGCCACTATTCCATCAACGGAGCTGTGCTGTGCAGCTCCCCACTGAGCAATTCCAGCTGCCGCCAAGGTCGGGAACAAAGATAAGATTATAATGATAAGAGATTAGATTTATGATTGGTATTTAACCCCTTTACTCCCAAGGGTGGTTTGCACGTTAATGACCACTGTCCCTTTATGAGGTACTAACTCTGGAACGCTTCCATGGATCCCAGTGATTCAGACATTGTTTTCTCTTGACATATTGTACTTCATGTTAGTGGTAAAATTTCTTTGATATAACTTGCGTTTATTTGTGAAAAAAACGGAAATTTGGTGAAAATGTTGAAAATTTTGCAATTTTTCAAATTTTAATTTTCATGCCCTTAAATCATAGAGATATAGCACACAAAATACTTAATAAGTAACATTTCCCAAATGTCTACTTTACATCAGCACAATTTTGGAGCCAAAATTTTTTTGTTAGGAAGTTATAAGGGTTAAAAGTTTACCAGCGATTTCTAATTTTTGCAACACCATTTTTTTGGGGGGACCACCTCACATTTGTAGTCACTTTGAGGGGTCTATAGAATAGAAAATACCCAAAAGTGATACCATTCTAAAAACTGCACCCTCAAGGTGCTCAAAACCACATTCAAGAAGTTTATTAACCCCTCTGGTGCTTCACAGGAATTTTTTGAATGTTTAAAAAAAATTAACATATAATTTTTCACAAAAAAAATATTTCAGGTCCAATTTTTTTTATTTTCCCAAGGGTAACAGGAGAAATTGGACCCCAAAAGTTCTTGTGCAATTTGTCCTGAGTACGCCAATACGCCATATGTGGGGGGGAAACCACTGTTTCGGCACATGGCAGAGCATGGAAGGGAAGGATCGCAGTTTGACTTTTTCAACGCAAAATTGGCTGGAATTGAGATCGGACGCCATGTCGCATTCGGAGAGCCCCTGATGTGCCTAAACAGTGGAAACCCCCCACAAGTGATCTCATTTTGGAAACTAGACCCCCCAAGGAACTTATATAGATGTGTAGTGAGAACTATGAACCCCCAAGTGCTTCACAGAAGTTTATAACATAGAGCCATAAAAAATCATACTTTTTTCCACAAAAATGATATTTTCGCCCCCAATTTTTTAATTTTCCAAAGGGTAACAGAAGAAATTGGACCCCAAGAGTTATTGTGCAATTTGTCCTGAGTGTGCTGATACCCCATATATGGGGGTAAACCACTGTTATGCCGCATGGCAGAGCTTGGAAGGGAAGGAGAACTGTTTGACTTTTTCAACGCAGAATTGGCTGGAATTGAGATCAGATGCCATGTCACGTTTGGAGAGCCCCTGATGTGCCTAAACAGTGGAAACCCCCCAATTCTAACACCAGCCCTAACCCCAACACACCCCTAACCCTAATCCCAACCCTAACCCTAGGCCTAAACCTAATTGTTTTTTTTTATTACATAATAATGTGTTTATTGGGGAAATATTTTTTAACTTATTTAGGGATTTTTAAAAAAAAATTTTTACCCATTTATTTTATTTTTACATTTTACTTGTCAGTGTGTGACTCACATATAAAGTCAACGCTGATCTGACAGTTTGCACAGTACCCTGGTCAGATCAGCGATCTGACAGGCAGGCAGGATGGCTTTCCGGCATTGACAACCACTCCCTGCAGACGCAGAGGACCTGCGCCATATTGAATCGGAGCCTGCAGGGAGAGGCCCTTGGGCAACGCGATCACCTCAAGTTGCTCTGAAGACCAGGGAACCACGCAAGGACCCCCTCCCTCCCATTCCCTATACCACCGAAACTGCGTCATGTTTGATCGCAGTGTGTCGGGGGTTAATGTGCCGGGAACAGTCTGTGACCACTCCTGGCACATAGTGCCGGGTTTCAGCTGTGATAATCAGCTGACACCGGCCGCGATCAACTGCGCTCCCCCCATGAGCGCGGCTGATCGCATATGAAGTACTATCCTGTCCATGGTCATATGGGCCGAGGTCACCTGAACGGGATAGGACGTCCGATGGCAGAAAGGGGTTAAAGTACCTATTTGAGGCCAATATCCAACATCCCTACCTAACCAATGCCTATGTAACGTGGCACGGGACGGTAGCTATGGGTGAGGTACTCATCTTCTGCGCCCCATCAAATTACATTAATGTGGAGGTCCTAGCTGGGTGTGCAGACTTGTGCTGTGAGGGGATTACGCCTGTGCAGGCCGCGTGTAACCAATGTTGCTGGTTTGCCAGGACCAGATGTTTCACAGTTCAATGAGGGAGACCACCATTCAAAAATAAACTCTTTTCTGAACGGCAGCTTCATGACGGTTATATATAAGGGATAGTGGGTATAAAATGTTATGGACATTTCCTTTACAATTTGAAGCATTTTCCACAGAGAATCCTTCCTTAGTAGTTTACTCCAGGGCTTTCTATGACCACTGTTTCTCATTGCTTCACCACAACCCAGCTTTAAAGCTGCAGTTCTGATTAGTAAGTGTCCTTTACTTGCCCTGCAGTTCAGCATGATTTTTCCTCACTTCTGTTGCCCTGGAACTGCCTCTCAGGACCCTTCACTAGTCCCAGTCACTCACTCCTGTTCAGGCCGATTACCGTCCAGCGTTACAAGCTCAGGGTCTCGCGGCTAGGCATCTTCTCCTAGGACCCATCTCTGGAAGACCACTCTGTCTCTCTGTCACTTATACCCAGGGTCTCTCTATCCCTCCTCTTCGTTCTCCTGTCATTTAGGGTCACCCTTGAATGCAGACCTGCTCACATTGGATCTCTTGGTCCACTCACTCAGCACTCAGGGCCCTATCTGTCTTCGCAGAAGGAAACAGTCATTTCCCTTACACTAGCCCCTCCCACAGTGGGCTAGTCCCAAGTCTTAACTCTCAACTTTCCCTATAGTCAACTATACACATTATACTTTTCACACTATACGGTATTTACAAAGCGACGCAAGACACAATTCACATAACATTTCACATAACACTTTTCAATAATAAAACATGTTTCTTCAAGAGGGAAATGTAAGCGGCATGTCCATACCCTTACACCTATCTGTTTGCCGTCTGCTGGTGTCCCCTATTACACACATGATTTCTCATCTATAATACCTGACTACACCTACCAGTCACTCCTCTGGCCATAATGACATGCATGACAGTAAATAATTATATTCAAACACAAGACTTTATTTTTCTACCGCAAAGAGCTGTGCATCTTGTTTCTGAACATGAAAAATTTAGCTCTAAGTCTTAGCAATAAATATTAATAATATTTGCATTATCATCTTTACTGCTGGCTGTTAACACTTCTATTTTATCAGATGTACAAAACTTTCCAAACCCTTGTCTAGGTGGAGCCGCAGTGACCTAGCAGACAGGCATCACCTTTTTTCTATCTTAAAGATTAAAGAAGACTAATCATCATTTTATTTTTTTATCTCATAAGTTAATAATACATGAGAAAATAAGCAATGTGGTAAAACATATTATCAGAGAAATCTGCTTCTTTCTCCTCCTGGATCGTTTTTCATTCTCAATTTTTGTTTAAAATCTTATTTAGTTAAATCAGATTTTCCGATTACTGAAATGGTAGATGACAGTTGGTGCTCTTAAACTTCTATGTAAAGGGGAGGGAGGAGCTAGAGTCAGATACAGACATCTTGCTGCAAGGTCTCCTGAAACAAAAGTTACAGTTTTCCATAGAATATTATAAGCACTAACCGTCATCTACTATCTCAGAAATGGGCACTGAAGACAAATATTACCTATGAATTGCACATTTTGAGAATGAAAGAGCAATCCAGGAGAAGAAAAAAGCAAATTTCTCTGATAAAAACTGTTACAATTTTTTTTTTTATTTTCATATGTACTATTGATTTCTGAAAAAATAAAAAATGAAAACAACAGTTACTCTTTAAACTCACTGCAAAAAAAACTACCAAAAGAAGCACGGATCTAGGTTTCTACACACAGAGATTTTTGTAGTCTGTAACTATGGAGAAACAAAGATCTGCAAATTGGGCTGTATACCATAAAGAGCTTATTTTCATGTGTACTGAAAATTAATTGACGTTACTCTTTGTCATCCTAAAATGCTCTATTGTTTGAATCAGATTTTTGTTATAGGGGTAGTCGACCACTCAGACAACCCCTTCTAAATCCTTGTGTTTCCCCTCAGTGCCATTGTCCGCACTGGCCCTTTCAGTCCCTGGGCTCACGTAACATTATGTCACGCAAACACTTCCGCCTACCAGCGCAGGCTTTACTATCCTCTCCAACGGACAAAATTGACATCCGGAGGAAGTGAAAGCTGTTCTCTCATTTTCTCTGGATGTCTTGATTTTTCCGAAAGAGGGGAGAGTGAAATCAGCGCTGATTGGCCGCAGCGATAGTGTGACATAACAATGTGCACAAGCCCTGTAAGAGCCAGGGCTGATACCGCTAAAATGGTGCCGACATGGGAGGTGAGTATAGGTGTTATTATTTTACTGGAGGGAAACATAGGGATTGAGAAGGGTTGTCCTAGTAGTGGACAATCCCTTTAAGTGTATTTTTTTTTACATATTCACACTGTCCACTAAGCTTGATACTAGAGTCCTAATTTCTGTTCTGCACATGAACATTAGCAGCATTTATTTGTGTAAAATTCTAATCTGTGAATGTTGTGATCTGTTGAAAGGTCATTATGAACTGAGGGTGAGGAGGGAGCTGTGACCATCACCTATGGTGAAAAGTGGATCCCGTTTATATAGTATTTGTATCGCTTCTGCACAAATTAGTTTATTAACACTGACTCTCAGTACATCACATTATTATATTATGACTTGAGTCTCAATGTGTCATTGTTAGTTTCAAGGCTCAGTTCGTATCTCTCTGGCCTTGAGTTTTCGAACTGTGAGAAAGTTTCAGGTTCTAGGCTGTTTCCAATTACGTTGCTGAACTATATCCGTGACCATACATTGGAATGATTATTTGTGTCTAGCATCTTGTTTTTGCATTTTCTGATTTTTTGCCCGATGCCCATGTAGTGTAAGCGATTGATCACATCTATTTGAAGCTCTCCCAAATTTTTCTATATAAGAAAAGGGGCGGCAATTTCGAGTCTGATCTTGCTATAACCACATAATGTGTGGTCTGTGTGCTTTACATCTTTCCATTGGCCAGTGTTTTTTTAACCATTTAGTAACCAGAATGAACTGACGTACTGTGTATGAGGTTTTGCCCGTCCAATCCAAATGAAGAAGCGTTACTCCAACGTTATTCACTGCATATACCATCACTGTAATCCAGTCTTTGATGATAATGAGACTGCTGAAAAATTATTGATACATAATAGGATGTGAGGGTCTAGTATTAGACCTAGGGGGCGATTCATCAAGACAGGCCATGTTCATGCCCGTCTAGATGAGGGGGCATGCTTGAGTGAGAATAAGAGGTACACACCTTTTAATGAATCCGGCGCATTTTAGACGTGGAGTGTGCCTCCGTGTAAGATTTGTGGCTTAAGAAACGCCACCGCTCGTTATGAATTTGAACATCTTGGCTTGCATTGCCCCTGTCCCACCCCAGCTCCGCTCACTTTATCAGAGTTGGCCAAAAATGGCTCGACAACGCTAAATGTTGATAAATTTTAGTGCAACCTCGCAGTGTGCCAAAATTTTGTAACTTTTCTGGTGTAAAAGCTTTGATGAATTGGGCCCCAAGTGCAAGATTTTGTTTTTTACATTTTATATGTTGATTCTGGTAAGGAAAATTGAAAAAAAAAAAACTTATCAAAATGTTAAAAAAATAAATAAACAAACTAAAAATCCTGATTTAAACATTAGGCCATTTTCTGATGACACGTTCCCTCTAGCCCAGTTCTGAAGGGTGGAGAAGGGGTAAGTTTCGCTTTGTTTATCACGAGTGTGTTATATTCTTACTGTTTCATAAAAGGAAGTTCTGCACGTTCTTGTCAGCAGAAGTGGGAAGATCATCATTTGCAATGTAGGGCGATTAAACTAAAGAGGACAATGGAGTCTATTGTTTATGTCCCGTTTTAAAGGACAAAAGTCAAATGTATCTTGTTATCTGCTCGATGCAATCAGTGGGTTACTTGTATCAAACAGCTCTGTGACATACACAGGAAAAGGGTTTATGCCAAATGTGACTTATGTAAGAAAATACAATCATCAAAAATGACGCGTTGTGGTCGTGTTACATAAAGGCTCCTACACTCAGGCATAAAGCAAAACTGTGTTCTTCTAAATCTCCAAAATGCAGAAATAAAAAAACAGCAACCTCTCCAGCAACAGGATCCAAATTCTGTTGTTACAGGCAGACCTATTGCTCGTCCCCACACACCTTTAAGAGGGTTTTCTCAAGTTGTATCTGCAAGACATGCTGCTGGTCCAAACTGTCAGTCATCAGGCGCTTACTGCCCCCTGGCAAAGCGGAAAGCCGATGGTCAGGAGCAGTGGGCTCCTGATTGTTGAAGATTGGTGGTTCGGACCAGCAGCATGGTCACACCACTGGTCCGAACTGTGCACTCTCCCAGACTTCTAGGAAAAGCAGCTTTGCTCTAGCGATCCAACCAGCCTTAGAGCAGTATGAACAGGCCGCAAAGAGTAGAATTGCTCATGCTCCCGTGTGCTTTTATCTAGAAAAAGGAATGGGACGAAAATTCTGCAGAATTTCCTCCATATTTTCTCAATGAGAATCTGCAGCAGTTTAGGCTATGCGGACAGCACTTTTACCTAATTAAGGTATATGTTCAATAGTAGCTAGGGTCGAGTGTATGACACGGCACCTGTCCAATATAAGGCCTTGTTTCAAAACAAAGTATACTATACAGCGTATTTTTCAAGGTAGAGAGGAGTAATCTGCAGTGAAATGTGCTTGATACTGATGTGGATCTTGCTGTAAAATTTGTGTTTTTCTGTCTCCTGTGAACCTGCTCTAAAAGAGGTTGTCTAGAGACAAAACGCTTTGTCCAAGCCCATATTAAAGCCACACCCATTGATAACGACACACATTTTCACGTACACGATCCTCAACCACAAAATACAGGTAACAGGAGCTAAAAGTAAAAGCTCTTTCCCCTTTTTGCCCCACTTCTACCTTCATAGTTAGTCTCATTGTCTCCTGTCATGTGCACGTTGTTCCAGTCGCTGTCAGTCACTGAATAGTATTAAAGGATTTTCTACTTGTTTTAAAAATTAATACTAAAGGAACACTGCTCAAATACAAAAGGATGACCTCCTGTCTATATGTCACCTCATTGTCTGCGGCACCTAATCTATGGCCTCAGCAGACCACATATTACCTCCACATAGTGACCGAATACAACATTCAATACCATGACACCATGACCAAAGCACATATCACCAAATAGTGACCGAATAATACCACATACAATGGACAAATACTGCCATACCATGATCGGACTACATTTTACCACCACATAGTGACCGAATAATACCACATACAAGGAACAAGTACCGCCACACTATGACCGGACTGCATATTACCACCACATAGTGGCCAAATACTACAATATTGATCATTAATAAAGCCACAATACTGTACTAATAACAGTAAGATCATCACCAGTGACATTATACACAGGAGCTCTGTATATAGTGTACAGGTAATACAGTGATCATTACCTGGAGAGAGAGAGAGAGAAAGATGGATTTTTTATGTGCCGAAAGGAAAACTGCACATACCTTTAAAAAAAATGGAATCCGTCGCTGGATTCCGTCTATTGACGGACAACGACGGATCCTGGCTTCCATTATAGCAAACGACGGACGGCGCTGGATCCGTCGCTGTCCGACTTTTCGACATACACAACACAAAAAATGTTCCAGTTCCAGCATTTCAAAAACGACGGATTGTGACTGATGGCAAAAAACGGATGTGTGAAAGAAGCCTAACATATTTCAAGTAAATGTGCGTCCGAGGACACACATTCAATTGAAACCCACGGGCCCTCAGAATTGCTTTCTGATGATTCTCTGGGAATCGGCTGCAATTTTAACAATCTGTTCCCCCGAATCAGTGGGAACCAGTTGAATCCCAGCCCTGCTGATAACTGATTGTTTACAAAGAGATCGTATTCCAAAGACAACCCCTTAAAAAGCATGAAATGATGCACATTAACAATTCTTCCTCCACCCTTAAAGTGATTTAGGCCATGGTATTTCCTAGTGATGTCTACAATTCCTCAGGTGTTAAAGGGAATCTGTCACCTCATTTTTCGCATATAAGCTGCAGCCACCGCCATTAGGGGCTTATTACAGCATTCTGTAATGCTGTAGATAAGCCCCTGATGTAACCTGAAAGATAAGAAAAACAAGTTAGATTATACTCACCCGGGGCGGTCCGGTCCGATGGGTGTCGTAGGTCCTGGTCCGGCGCCTCCTATCTTCATGCGATGACGTCCTCTTCCTTGCTTCTGTCTGTCGTGGCTCCTGTGCAGGCGTAATTCTCTGCCCTGTTGAGGGCAGAGCAGAGTACTGCAGTGCGCAGGCGCCGGGAAACGTCAGAGAGGCCCAGCACCTGCGCACTGCAGTACTTTACCCTACCCTCAATAGGACAAATCAGTACGCCTGCGCAGGAGCCGAGACAGAAGCAAGGAAGAGGACATCATCGCATGAAGATGGGAGGAGCCGGACCCGGACCTGTGACACCCATCGGACTGGACCGTCCCCCGAGGGAGTATAATCTAACTTGTTTTTCTTATCTTTCAGGTTACATCAGGGGCTTATCTACAGCATTACAGAATGCTGTAGATAAGCCCCTAATGGCGGTGGCCGCAGCTTATAGGTGAAAAATTAGGTGACAGGTTCCCTTTAACCAACAGATGGCCAATCCTTGCCCTAAATTCAGAGACTTTACAGTGCCAGATATCAAATAAGACCTAGGTTTAAATCAATCTAATCTTTTATGTATGTATTATTTTTATTCTATTACTCTATTATAGGGGTTGGCCGAGGACACAAAACATTTTTCATTGGTTTCCAAATGTGAATTAAACTTACTAAAATACTTTAATTCAGAAATTTTCATGGACGTCCTTATTTCAGTTCCAGTCCCATGGTCGCAGAAGTGCCACTTCCGCTGTAATTTCAAAGCTGATGAAGGCGGCCGCAGGGTCGGTTGCTGTGGGCCGTAACTGAGTTCTCTTTGCCCTGAAACCTGTCTTCTAAACAGGAATCAAATTTGAGTGTAAGGAGGTCAAGGGTATTAACCCTTTAAATGTTTCATCCCCTTTAATTGTCTTGATATGTGTAAATGTCTGCTTAGTATGATGTAATGTATTGTTGTCATGTCTAGTATGTGGGGGTTGAGTGATAGGTAGATAGTGTATCCTAGGGGTCACCAGAGGAGGGCACTAGAGGGGTAGTGTAAATATATGGGGTAGAGATAGTGTTGCAAGGGATCACTAATGCGGGCACGTTAGAGATTCAGTTAGATTGTTCTAAAATATGTCAAAGCAGTAACTGGGTTTGGTCACTAGAGGGGGCATTGAGCACATCCAGTCCAATAGGGACAATAATTAGGGACTTGTTGCTAGGGAAAGATTGCCTCCAAGCGGGAATCTGTCAGGAAGATTTCCTCTTAGCGGAAGTCAGCCGGGGGTGGACCTTGCCAGTGTGAGGACATCCACATTCCTGGGCCCTGAGCATAGGGTAGAAGTGAGTGGGGACAAGCAACCCTGAAGAAGCCGGTGAAGGATTCACCGTGGGAAATGTGAGCCCAAAGAGAGTGGGTTTACGTAGCAGTAGTCCAGTGGAAGAACCACTGTGGGAACGCTCAGCAGAAGAGGTCGTGCTGAAGCATAGAAGTATCCGGGCAGGATAACCAGAGAGGGGTGGACGACCTAGTAGATGTGTCTTTCTTATGCTGGATTGAAGTGTCTCCAGGGGGAAGAGATCGAAGTGCCGTTTTCACCGGGCTCCTTGTCCCGTCAATACTTAGTGGTCCATTCTGGTGTAGCAGAGAAGAAGAAGCAGACATGTGAAGAATGTATTGCTGGTATCGTTTAAGACGTGCTTGTGGTGTTTTGGATGTGCTGTGTCCAGAGGAAAATAAAGCAGAACTGTTTGAAGTGATTTGGGACTCTGACTCTAATTGCTCTGTACGCTCCCTCACAGGAGGAGAACACCCCAGGCGAATGGAGACTACAGAGGTAAAATACTTAGCAGCTTCCAGTGCATAGGCCCCGCGGCCGTCCCTTTACATGAGTGTGATGTGCTGTGGGGTGCTTTTTTTTACTCACTTGTCTGGGATTCCATGTTACCTCGTCGTCTATGGGACCGGATACAGCTACAGACATGGCAGGAGACCTTAGGTCAGGTTTAACAGGTTCAGCTTTACTGTGCAATTCGGTTATATGCGGTTGCGGCACACAGAGTGAGACAGAATCCCCTCTGGATGATGTTCCCTTTATCCAGTGTCCTATCAGTCTTGACTCTGTTCTGCCGCAGCCTCAACAGCTCCTGTTGGTACCAGGGACCTTCTACCTGGCATAACAGTTTCCCTGAGGCCCACCATCGTTCCCTCTCGCTGAGTTCCAGCCAACATCTTTCTCACAGGGGAGACAGAGACAAGGACCCAATGCCTCTTCAGGGCCCTAGGTCCAAGACTGCCCCAGAATCTGCAAAAAGCTTTGGATGTGTCCTCATACTGATTGGAGACTTGGCACTGACAGGACCACTTTGGTGCTGCTGCATCACTGCCTTGAACCCTGTCAAACACTGTCACTGTCTAGCACTTCCTCTGCCTGAACTCCACCAGCACCTGACTCTGAACTTGACTCTCAACCTGACTAAACAGGAAGTGCTTCCCTTTCTTAACTGATCTAATCCCTCCCAGTGTATGGGCTAATCCCTTGTTGTTAGCTATTTACTACCCTGGTGATACACAAACTATATCCCTGTTTTGAAATGGTTCCACTAGTGAACAGACCTCCCCAGTTACCGGGAACGGCCTTGAGGCAGAGCCTTCAGGAGAACCGAGACACAAACCGGCTATAATGATAAAATGCAAAACTCTTTATCAAAACATACAGTATAACCATAAAACATTCATGCAAAATACTTTTCACATTAACCTCCTGTTGACTCGACATCTTCTTCTACCCCACTACACAGACATAGAGCATGCTCTCCCTCTCTGTACCTGTGAAATACTTGACAGGGGCTTACTGTTTGGCTACATCAGTCTCCTTCTTGGCCATGGCTGGTGCAGAGACTGAAAAATGGTACTGGCTTTGCTAATGAACATACCTATACAACCAGCCAGGATCAGACTGAAGAACATTGGGCCCACCTGAGGATTTGATTCTGGGGGCCCACCTTCCTCCCTCACTGAAGAGCCGGATAGCAACTGCAAAGTTTGCACTATGAACTCTCCTGAAGGAGAAGCCAGGGCCCACCAGAGGATTCTCCGGTTCTCTGGTGGGCAAGTCAAACCCTGCAGTGCCTCTATTAAATCACAATACAGCACTGAGTGGAAGGAATCCATCTGTCTGTATCTAACCTCAGCTGAAGGGACTGGCACTGAAATCATGACATTAATAAAGGTTTCACAATTTCAATGGTTCTCCAGGGCTCCTGTATCAATGAATCTAACCACAGTATAGGTCCTCAATATATGATCCGTGGGGGTCTTACACCTGGATCCCCATTAATCTGCCGTTATCATTTCCAGCACGAGCTGGATGGAAACACTGAATGTAGTAGGACAGCACAGCTCCATGCATTGTGTAGTGACTGCTGCCGAGTACTGGAGATCAGATTCTGGTGGGAATGTTGGGTTCAGACCCCCACCAATCTTATATCTTGTGGATAGGTCATCAGTATAAAGTTTTGGAAAACCTCTTCAAGGCGAGTTAGTATATTCCATTCATTTTTATTTGGAAACTAATGAAATAATTTTGATCATCAGTCAACACCATTAATTCCTCTTATTTTCTTGTTGTTATTTAAAATATTAAGTATTTAATATTCCTCTAGTATTTAAGTAAAAAGTATTTAAAATAGGATGAAAATATCCCAATATTTTTGTTGTCTGTTATATTATTTATATTTATTGTTTTTGTATATGATATTATGTATTTTTCTTTCTCATGCTTCTCTAATTGCTTTTTTTTCCCATCATTCAATAAGATAGTAAAACTCCATCCACATGCTGCAGGAAAAAAACAAAACATTTTCAATCAAAAAACATACTGTATCAAATTTGCCAAATAAGAACATACCCTTATTTTATCCTTCCATACCCCTCATCAGGACATGCTTGCAAAGAAAAAGAGGATGGTCCCCTAAAGCCTCTTTCAGACATCTGTGATTTTTCTTGTACGTGAAAACACGGAGTGTTTTGGATCCGATTTTCAGCAGAGTTTTGTCCGTGTGTCACTTTTTATCATCAGTGATGAAAAATATAATCTTCAAAGCCTCTCTTATATTTTGTAATGTTAATCATGGACAGGACACAGACTGCATACAGCGGCCTTCTGTGTGCGGTGTCATTTTCACAGACCGGTAACCTTACATGAGTCATTTTGATCCATGACGCTGATAACAAAAAACAAGATTTTTTGCTGACCACTCGTCTGCAAAAAAACCTACACATGTGAACAGCCCCATAAACAACTGTACACGTCAGTATTTTGCATCAGTGTCTATATGCCAAAACCAGGAGTGGAACTATAGGGCTGGGGTCACACTTGCGAGAAACTCGCACCTCAATACCTGGCGCTGCCGCCGGCACTCGGGATCGGGGTGTGCGGCTGCATGTATTTCTATGTAGCTGAACGCTGCGGTCCGAATGCCGGCAGCAGTGCCGGGTATTGAGGTGCGAGAGACTCGTGCGAGTTTCTCGCAAGTGTGACCCCGGCCTAATTGAAAGATTAACATCTGATCCGTGTTTTGGAAACCCTCCTGGTTTTGGCATACAAATACTGTTGAGTATACTGATGAAAAAATACTGATGGGTGAATAAAGTCTTTTATACAAAAAACATGGATAGAACACGTACGTGACTCCTGGAAGTCTGAACGAGGCTTTAAAACGGCAGTTTATTTTATTATTAATAATAATAATAATATATAGCAGCAATTATAATAGAAAAAAAAGTGTTCGCTCTATCACCTTATACAATGTCATATATTTGATAACATATAATTCTGTGCGTGATTGAGGATCCCTTTATTACAGGGTAATTCATCACAACAAAAAACAAAAGAAGCTTTGTCTGGAAGCTAAATCCTTCCTGTAAAGCTTAAGGTCTTCCCTCTAGAGCATAAGGGGAAAAAAACGACAACGGCGTATAATACTGTATATATAATAGATCCGGATCCACCCTTTTTTATTCATCTGTTGTAATGCAACAACAAGGCAAAACACACACACACACACATATATATACAGTATATATATATATACATACATACATATAAAGAGACATGCATATACATATGTGTGTATATATATTTTTTTGTAGAATTTATATGTATATATATATATATATATATATAATATATATGAGAGATGCATGTATATGTGTGTGTATATATATTTTTTATATGCATATATAAAATATATATATATATATGAAAGATGCGTAGATATATATATGTGTGTATGAGAGATGTGTATATTATATATGTGAATAGATATATATACATACATCATATAAAGAGAGATGCATATGTGTGTGTGTATATATATTTTTTTGTAGAATTTGTCTATATATAATATATCTATGTATAAGAGTTGTGTATATATATATATGTGCGTGTGAACAGATATATATATATATACATACATATAAGATGCATATATATGTGTGTATATATATTTTTATGGACTTTATGTCTATATATATCTATGTATAAGAGTTGTGTATATATATATATATATATGATGCATGTGTATACATACATATAGAGATACATATATATGTGTGTGTATATATATATTTTTTATGGACTTTCTATGTATATATACTGTATATGTGTATAAGAGAGATGTGTATATATGTATACATCTATATTTTCTGGCCATATATATGTAGATAGCTGTGTATCTCCGTGTGGCCTCACACCGGCCGCTCGCAGTCTGTGTGAGTGCGGCGGCGGCGGCGGCGGCGGCGGCGGCGGGGCCGGTCCCAGCGGCATGAGGCTAGAGCGCATGTGCAGAGCAGCCCTCGGTGTGTGCATGTAGAGCTCGCGCAGAGGCTGCTCTTTGCAATGCCATGTTTGTGTGTGTGCACCAGCTGCTGGACCGGATTCCGTGAGCCCGCTCGCCCTGCTCTGTACTCTGATGTTTTCTTGCTTCTGTTTCAGTCTTCAGGATAATTCCTTCAGCAGCAGCAGCGCTGTAACCGAGTAAGTGATCGCTGCCATACGTCATCGGGTCGGTAAACAATGCATGCAGGCTGTCCGTCCTCCCTGCGCGCTTCCTGCTGCTCACTGATGCCACACATGGGTCCATACATATAGATGTGCTGCAGAGATACCTGTGTGTAGATAGAGCATTGCATTATATGTAGCATCTGCATGTGTCTCATCCGCTCTGATCATTGATAGTCTGGCAGAGGAGCAGGTCACTGTCCTGTTATATATATTCTGTGATCACAGCACTGAATATCTGACTGGTCAGAGCCGTAGGTGCATGTGGTGATGTGCTGGGCGAGGGGACGCTGGCAGACCCTCTATCGTTTGATATGATTACCCCCCCCCCTATAGAGAGAGATGCGACCATTGTATGTACTATTCATGGGGTGCTGCCGGCATGGAATGGGTTAAACATTGCAGAGGCACAAAACTTTAATAGATCAAACTCCGATATTTTTTTTTTTTCCGCCCACGCGTACCGGGTTTAGATGTGACTTAAAGCACAAAAATGCCAGGCGGGATCTTGTGTTGAGAGCTCAGCGGTGCGGTAACAGAATGAATGAGACGGCCGGCTACTGCATCTATGTGTATTGGTTCCTATACATTCATTTTACATAGACACATGTTTGGCTGATAAACATATCGAGAGACGAGACGCGGAAACGTCAGGAGAGGAAAAAGTTGATTTTTTTCTTTCATTTAAAAATAGAAATTTCTAAAAATGTTTCCAAAATTGTAAAATCTATCAGAAATCTCGGCGTGAGATAATAATATTTGATCTTAGCGTATCCTTGTCCATACAGAAAGTGACACTATTGTGTGGGGTCAGTAATTAGGGACGTAAGTGTGTCTTCTCACATGATGATGGCTGGACCTGTGACCCTACCGAACTCCATGTTATG
The DNA here is from genome assembly GCA_033576555.1 of Oophaga sylvatica. NCBI lineage: Eukaryota > Metazoa > Chordata > Amphibia > Anura > Dendrobatidae > Oophaga > Oophaga sylvatica. Next base: position 542,565,787 of record JARQOD010000003.1, on the reverse strand, counting down.
ATATTTGACATGGTTCATCTCTGCAGTATATATTGGGCTAGGCCATGGAAACTCCCTTCTCCTATGTTGTAAGATCCAACCCCAATGTCATTAATACTTGATACATTGCTATTTAGCTTATGTCGAGGATTTGAATGTGAACTATGCAATGAAATCCTCATCAAATCTAAAAATGTGGCATTTTATACCACAAAACATTATTTGCAGAAATGATGACCGTGCTTATTATTCCTGACGATTCTGCGTGAAAAAGTGGTAATGTTACAGGCCAAGCCTGGTTCGGATCCACGGCACAACCATTAAAAAACCCCATAAGATTTGTCACAGTCTACGGGCTCATTCAGACATCCATGCAAATCAGTCTGAAATCGGACTGCAGTGTATGGGCTGGCCGCGGGTCAGTAGACCTGAACATGACAGCCTCCCAGAAATACATGAAGCTGTCACAATCGGGTGAGGAAACCTGTGGTCGGTCCATGCATTACCGATCCGATCTCGGCCCCATATGCAGGGCATTTCAATTGCTTAGATATCCATGGTTACAACCAATAACAGCTAACCAACTGTCACTATATGAGTGGTTGTAACCATGGATACCCAAGCTACTGCAATGCCCTGCACATGGGGTAAGCGACATAGCCAATTAGTAGAACTACGTAAGGCATTTATGGCATGATGATAGTACATGTCATGCTTCTGGATTTGAACCCTTGATTTTGTGTTCAGTGTCTCTTTCTGCTGAGCCATAACACATGTACCTTTTCTTTGGGTGTTTTGGTTGTGTTATCTTTGTTTCTGTCAGTTTGGGGTATCGAGTGTTTTTCATCTATCACCTTTCGGGTGCAGCTTTAAATACCTTCCCCTACTGGTGTTTCCTGCTGGTGATAGACTTTGTTGGATTCAGTCACTGTGCTGTAGTTTGTGTTGGTTGCAGTTGTTTTGTGTGTAATTTCTTTTCTTCTTAGGGAGCTGCTTCTCTAGCAATCTTAAGAACCACTAAGGGCATTCAAGGTAATCAGCCTTCGAGTGGGGGCGCCATTGCGTTACCTTAGGGTGCCAACCTCCGTGGTCAGGCATGGCTTTGGTCAGAGAAGGGCTTTTCCTAGTCTGTTTTAGGGACCTGTCAGATTCAGGTATTTGTTTTCCTGTTTTGTTTGTTAACCGTGTGAATGGGCTTTATCATTCATAACAGTGAATGTCTGTTCTGTTGGCAGTATGGGGATCACCTTCTACCCTGTTTGTACTGCAAAACGGAGGCGACTATGCATATGGTCTATAAACTACAGTGACGAGGGCCACCTTTCTTTTGTAGAGTACCTCACAATGGTTCGAAGACTCAATATATGGTGGTCCTGAGGTGACCAGACAGTGCCCAATTGTCACTTACCCATCCCTGCTTCTTTTTTAGTCTTCTGACTCGGAATAGACATGTCAGAAGCCACCAGACACCATCTCCATAGGCGGACGCTCTGTGTGGCTTGTAAGAATATGACACATATAATGATTTTGTAATCAGAAAGTTTTAATTGGACAACCCACTCAGAATGTCAAAAATGAGTGCATTTCACCCTTCCGGTCTGAACCATCCGCATTACCATATATAAGGATGCAGGTACATGATAGCCAGGACATATTTGCTTCCAAGAAGTCTCTAAAACCAGCTGGACGGTTTTCAGGGAAAGGTGTTATATGTTCTTTCCACGGCTTAGCAGTCAAAGCGCCGATTTCATTTTACAGGTCTCATACCTAAAAATAAAACTCTCTACACTTTGTGGCACCAAATATGCAGAAGATTGATCACCACACGTATGAGCACCACACGGTGTTTTACCTCCTTTCCACAAAAAAAATTGCAGGTGATTTCCTACAACCGAGTGTAGAGTTATGTCCAACGGATGGCACGGGCTCAGGAGTTGTGCCCGTGCCTTCAACAGCAGGAGTCCGCTATTAGGCCACGTTCACTATTTGGTCAGTATTTTACATCAGTATTTGTAAGCCAAAACCAGGAGAGGAACAATCAGAGGAAAAGTATAATAGAAACACGTCACCAATTCTGTATATTTCACCCACTCCTGGTTTTGGCTTACAAATACTGAGGTGAAACACTGACCAAATACTGACCGTGTGAATGTGGCCTTATACACGGCAAAGCGTCTGACGCGAGCGCTAATACTGGACTTATGAGCACTTTAACCCCTCAGATGCCGCTGTCAGTAGTGATAACAGCATGTGAGGAGTACAATAATGGGAGATCGCTCTCTTTGTCAGACCATCGGCACCACCCACAGCACGATTGCTGGGTGGTCGATGGTTGCAGTGGCAACAAGGAGGCCAGGGTCAGGTTCTGAAAGGCCAAGTGTCAGTCAAATACTGGCAGGTTAGATTAAAAAAAAAATAAGCCCCCATGAAGCTCCATAAAATTGTGAAGCTTAGGCAATACTTAACCAAATAATTTTTTTTTCAAAGAGTGTATTACTGTGCAAAAATGATAAAATGATATAAATTTGGTATCGCCATATTTGTACTGGCACAGAATCAACACTTTATTTGCATAGCGCGATGATAGCTTCACATTTAAAATTAAAAAAAGAAAACAGTGGCTGAATTGTTTTTTTTTTCTTATTGCTTCCCATAAAAGGTTGATAAAAGTTTGTTAATAAGATATATGTGCCCCAAAATTATTCCACTGACTAATGTAGCTTGTCCCGAAGATACCAAGCCCTCATATGACAAGTCATCAAAAAAACGTTATGGCTCCTGCAATGTGAATTTGTTTTTTTTTGTATTAGGTTGGATTCACTTCTAAATCATATTTTGCATCATGAGCAAAATAATGGAAGAAATGGTGCCCAAAAATGCTGTAATCCTCAGCTTTCCTCCCAGAGAATATACCGTATATGCAATATGCAGTAGTCAGTTCAGAGAAGTGATGGCGCGCTTCCACATTGTAGAAAGGGTGGAAATTATATTAAAGCCGGTGTCACACTTGCGTGTATGATGCGAGAAACTCGCATGAGTCTCTCGCATCATCACCCGTCACTGCCGCCTGCACTCGGATCGGAGCGTGCGGCTACATGTATTTCTATGCAGCCACGCGCTCCGGTCCAAGTGCCGGCAGCAGTGCCGGGTTTTGATGCGAGGGAGTCGTGCGAGTTTCTCGCATCATACACGCAAGTGTGACACCGGCTAAGAAAAATAAAGTGGTTGTCCCCTACTTGGACAATCCCTTGTCGATCAATATTGATGGGAAGCTCTTTCTTCCTCCGGATGCATGAGACATGTATGAAGGAGGGGAGAGTGAAGTCAATGCTGATTGGCCGCAGGGATCTCGTGACATAATGTCACATGATGCTCGGAATGGCGCTGGCACCAGAGGTGAGTATAGGTGTTATTTTACCAGGGGGAGACATAGGAATTGAGAAGGGGTTGCCTGAGTTGTGGATACCCTCTTTAAAGAGATTGTCCACTACTTTTACATCGATGACCTGTCCTTGGGATAGGTCCTCAATGTCTGATCGGCCAGGGTCCCACACCTTATGCTGATCAGCTGTTATTGGTTCATCCAGATGAACAAACTTGCCAAGCTGCTCCGTCTACTTGTAGTGGCCCGGGGGTTGGTACTGCACATACACTTCCTATTCAAATCAATAGGAGCCGGATGTGTAGTACCCACTACAAGTAGACAGAGCAGCTCAGGAAGTGAGTACTTCTGGGGTGCCGGGGTCGGACCCCAGCTGATCGCACATTGATGACCTATCATTGTAAAGGTAGTGGACAACCTTTTTAATGTAAATTCTTTTCTGGGAAAGCTATGAAAACTGTTCATATTGCTCTTAGTTCCATAGTTTGCTGAAGATTAAATGACTTGTATCATGGTTCCATTATATCTCCTACTGGAATGGCGATTCATTTTTTTAAGATTTTTCAGTGAGAAATCTGCATAATTATAGAGATTATAAGTTACATATCTTGTGATCATACCAAGTCATATCTAAGTGTGACTTTTTGTTCCAATGGTCAGGAAAACCAGTTTAAAAACCATCATAGAACACACGTGGTGCCTTATTGGTTATCATTCGGGACATTATTAAACAGTTGATGTTTATGCAAATTTGCACCAAAAGTGGGCATTTTTGGAAAGGAGTTTTAAGCCTCATTCAAACATCCATTTTCACATACCATACGTGTTCTGTTCGTGGTTTAATCAGAAAGTACAAGTACCCATTATAGTCTTTGTTCACATGTCTGTTTTTTTTTTTTGCAGACTGTATGTTCGCAAAAAAAAATCACAGAGGCATATCTGTGCTTTACCAACATCATGGAGGAAAATTAACCATACAAATCTGGGTCCTTGAGAATCACGGACTGCACATGGGTGCCATCGGTGTACAATTTGTCTGCTATCCGTGATTAACACTGCAATGTATGGGAGAAGTTTGTAATCTATTTGTCCATAAGTGAAAATCACTGATGGTAAAAACTGACACCTGGCCAAATGCTGATGAAAAACACTGACACAGGAGCTGCTTTTTACACATGTAAAAAATCGTGGATGGCTTAATGAGAGTCTACGGCCATGTGCACACGTTCAGTTTTTGGTCAGTTTTTTACCTCAGTATTTCTAAGCAAAAACCAGGGGTAAAACAATCAGAGGAAAAGTATAATAGAAACACGTCACCACTTCTGGATTTTTCACCCACTCCTGGTTTTGGCTTACAAATACTGAGGTAAAATGCTGACCAAATACTGACCATGTGAGCATGACCTAAGGGTATGTGTTTTTTTGATAAGTTTTTGGAGAGGAAACACTCCAAGGCTACGTTCCCTAGATGAGCTTTTGCTGCATTTGTGATGCTTGATGTAGAATTTCTGCACCTATTGTTTAAATTATGTTAATTACGTTTTTTTCATTGCGTTTTTATCACATTTTTTACGCTGCGTTTTATGTCTGTTTGTGTCATGCTGTAAATAAAGCTTCTTTGTTTTTGATACTTCCTGGTTTATTGCTTTGACAAACCTTTATTGCCTTACTTAGGTGCGGATTACATACATTTCTGATGTGTTTCCGCCATGAAAACGCACAAAAAATGCATGTGCGTTTCTTACCTGCGGAAATTCTGCACCTAATGCAAGTCTATGGGGAAATTCCGCACAGAAAACTCGGCTTACCGGCAAGAGAAATTGACATGTTGCGGATTAGAAAAATGCACCATGGATGAGCTTACGCTGCATTAAAAAGAAGCTCAGTGGGATGAGATCGCTATAAAATCGCTATAAATCCCATCCACTTTGCTAGAACTGTAAGACGCTGCATTTTTGATTCAGCAAAAAAAACGCACCAAGAGCTCATCGTGTGAACGTAGCCCTAATCCTTTTAAAAAATTTGGCCAATTTCTTCTCCTCCAAAAACACGTGCACCCTCACACGTCCAGATTTTGAAGATGTTAGTAACATATAAATACAGTAGGAAAAGCTTGACTAAACTGTTTACAAGTCTGATGTAAGAGAAAACCTGCATGGCTCCCTGTCCTGTGGATATTGTGTTTTTTTTTTATTTTAAGGGGGATCACTTTGGTTTTATATCTCCGAACTGGTGCAGAAGAACTATAGAGAGTGGTGGTTAGGCAGATAAAATAGAGTTCAGTAGGTCCACAACTTGTTTTCACCCGTTTAATAGTTGAGAAGCATTTGAGATGACCTTTTAAATAATCCATCATCACTCGGCTTTCTGCCAATCTCAGCGTGTTTGCCTCCTAAGCTTTTAAATAGTTGCTGCACTGACAATATCCACACACTTTTGGCCTCTTTTATCACTTGAGGCTCTCAAAGTTGGTCCGTCTCCACTACTGGATCCTGTTTTTAATTGCCTGTCTGGTAATTTAATCATTAGATCTGAACAGCGCCAATCTTATGCAACGAGCGACTGCGTGGGACATTTGAGAAGTGATTGATTGCTGTGACACAAGCGACTCACATTTTGTGACATTATCCCGGTGCTTATTAAGCTGCGTACATATATCAGATGGATAATTAGAAGCCGTAATTTTCTGTCTAAAATGTATTTCAGAATATTGCTGCCAAAAAATGATCTACATACAACTAATATCTGGTTAGTCATCAGTAATGCATGAAAATTTGCTTTCACTTATTTGTTTGTAGGAGCTGGGCTATGTTCAGCCAACAGAACGGCCATCACCAACAAAAGTAAAGGAAACCTCACTATAAGGGCTCGTTCACACTGGCGTATGTTCTCATACGAGAGAGAATTGGGCCGATTATGCCAATGACGCTCAGCTCAAACTCTGTTAGGGCTTGATCTGAGTGTGATCCAATTCTCTCGCATGAGAAGGTGCGGAGAAGATGGAGAACTTAATTTTTCCATCTTCTCCATTATCTCTTTGCGCATACATGAGACTGCACTTGGATGACATCCGAGTGCAGTCCGGTGTTTCACACGCACCCATAGACTTGTATGGGGGCGCGTGATCTGAAGGCACTCTCAAATCTGCACCGCCCCATAGTACAAGATTGGACCAAGTGCTATCTGATAAAACATTGGATAACGCTCGGCCATGTTATACGCCAGTGTGAGCGTACCCAAAAACCATGGGAAAATTAGTTAAGACTTAACTATCCTTTCACAGACTAGCACTATCTATCAAAGCACATTAAGTAACGAGTCAAGTCAACCACATTAAAGGGGTTGTCCGGTCTTGTGGTATAAGTCTGCAGACACTCTATGTGACTGCAGACTTCTGGATCCTAACATGTGCACCACATGCTGTCAGGATTCTCCTGTGTCAGCGGCTGAAGCAGGTTCTCAAGTCATAGTGAGTATGCGATTTGCATACTCCCTGCCTCATTTCGACTAGATGTTCTCAGCCTCGCTCAGTTCACTTGTATTGAGGCCGACTTGCAGTTACATGACCACCCACTCTTGGCAGTGACATCGGAAAATTCTGACAGCGGCGATAGGACATCAAGGTCTGATTGGCCACGGTCCGACACCCGGCACCCCTGCCGATCACTTGCCGAGCTGCTCCGTCTACTTGTAGTGGTTGGGGCTTTGAACTGCACATCCGCCTCCTATTCAAATCAATAGGAGGTGAATGTGTAGTACCCTGCAATGGCCACTACAAGTAGATGGAGCAGCTCGGCAAGTGAGTACTTTCTGACGGCGCCACGGACACCAATAACAGCCAATCAGAACTGATGACTTATGCTAAGAATAAGTCTTCAATATAAAAGTAGTGGACAACCTCTTTAAATCCTGAATTGACCAAATGTACGCCTACCATATAGACTGGTCCTTCGGCCATGTGAATATTTTGGTTGTATTTCTTAGCCGTTCTACCATGTGCAGTATATTCACCCAATAATCTCTGGTCCAGTGCGGGGTTTCTTATTCTCAGTGTTTGCCATCTTCATCCCACCATGCACAGAGCACGTTTTGGAACTTGGCCGTATCCCTAGTTGCAAAGTAATGGCCCAAACATTTTTATCCCCATGATTATTATACACAGCTGACTGCTAGCCTTAAGGCCCCCGTTAGTAATCGATTGGCCCAATGGTCGTTCGGTGGATGGCTGTCTCTCCTGACTCCCCCATACACAGGAACGCTGGGCTCGGCTGAGTGCTTCTGTGACCTTTAGATAGTAGAGTGATCCAGTGTCATCTATGCCGGAAAATGGGATGCAGAAAGCCTGTTTTAGATTATGGGTCACTCAGAGGAATCTTCGGTGTGTTCCTATGATGGGTCTTATGTAATTTAGTCATTGTCACCAGTATGGTGGCTCTCTGTCCATTATTATTGATGTCAGTCTTTCCATATTGAAAAGTCATGGAGTCATTAAGGTCAAAACCGGAAGTCAACCCATTTAAGAATAAAGTATAGCACAATCATTGTGGAAGTAACCCTAGAAAAATAGTATGTACCTTTGAGTACGCGTCGCTCAGGTTGAAAGCTTAGACACTCCAGAAAATATAGTGTAATGATATCAGACGTGGCAGATGATGAGTCTGTACTCTGATCTCGGTCTACTAATGAATTAAAAATCGAAAAGTCTTCATAGAGCACTGATATCCATGACCAGCCATATCCAGGGTAGTATTGACTCAGTCATTAGTTCAATAACAATTCAGTTTGTTCAAACATTGGAAGTTATCCCCTATCTGTGCAATAAGGGATAACTACCTGTTCGATGGGGGTCCGACCGCTGGCACCTCCAACTCCATTCATTCTCCATAGGACTGACGGACTCAGCCAGGCACTGCGCTCGGTTATCTCCAGAAGTCCCATTGAGAATGAATCGAGCAGAGATGCCACCGGTTGGATCCCCAGGGATCAGGAAGTTATCTCATATCCTACAAATAGAGGATAACTTCCAATCTGGGTACAAACCCTTTATTTTGTCTTTATTTATGATCAACTCCAAGTGTTGATTAAAAAATCAATGCAAAAGATGCGCTAGAAATGCACAATGTGAACCTGACCTTACTGGAAATCTGATACACCATTGTTAACACGCTGCCATTCATTTCTATAGTCTTTTCCTTATGAGATTGTATCAGATTTCAAGTAGTAGAAATATCAGAGCAGTGTCTTCAATGGTGTCCTTATAATCTTAGCAATGAATGGCAGCCCATGATTCATAAGTGAGGATCATTTTCCTGAATTTTGCCTTAACTTACTGTAGATTCTTTGCAACATAAATAATTCAAAATGACGATGTCAGCAGTCACATCCTGTATTTTCACGAGGAGACATTTCACATTTTGACCTGATGTTTACATGATCTACCAGAGAGTTCACATATTCTTTAAAAGTATTTATTATATGTTTTGTATAATTAATAGATGGTTGTCACCACTTGGCCCTTGCTACTGTTACTAGTTAACATTTATTAGCAGATTTTTCTTTCATGTATTTATATTTTTTTTAGTCTTTTACTCTTTTTTCAATGGATCATTTAATCTCTTTTGAAACTTAATCCTGGACTGAAATTTTTAGTGGAACTGCTGAATTGTGGCTCTACTACGCCAGAGCTGCAGTATTACATACAGTTAGGTCCATATATATTTGGACAGAGACACCATTTATTTAATTTTGGTTCTAGACATTACCACAATGAATTGTAAACAAAACAATTCAGATGCAGTTGAAGTTCAGACTTTCAGCTTTCATTTGAGGGTATCCACATTAAAATTGGATGAAGGGTTTAGGAGTTTCAGCTCCTTAACATGTGCCACCCTGTTTTTAAAAGGGACCAAAAGTAATTGGACAGATTAAATAATTGTAAATTAAATGTTCATTTCTAGTACTTGGTTGAAAACCCTTTGTTAGCAATGACTGCCTGAAGTCTTGAACTCATGGACATCACCAGACGCTGTGTTTCCTCCTTTTGATGCTCTGCCAGGCCTTCACCGCGGTGGTTTTCAGTTGTTGTTTGTTTGTGGCCTTTCTGTCTGAAGTTTAGTCTTTAACAAGTGAAATGCATGTTCAATTGGGTTGAGATCAGGTGACTGAATTGGCCATTCAAGAATATTCCACTTCTTTGCTTTAATAAACTCCTGGGTTGCTTTGGCTTTATGTTTTGGGTCATTGTCCATCTGTAGTATGAAACGACGACCAATCAGTTTGGCTGTATTTTTTCTGGATCTGAGCACACAGTATGGCGCTGAATACCTCAGAATTCATTCGGCTGCTTCTGTCCTGTGTCACATCATCAATAAACACTTGCCCCAGTGCCATGGCACCCATCATCCCTCCCATCACACTCCCTTCGCCGTTTACTGTTTGGGTTCCTTTTGGATCATGACGCCCACCCTTTTCGCCATACTTTTTCTTTCCTCTTTCTGGAGAGGTTGCTTGGTTTCCTGCCAAAGAATGTTTTTCCCAAACTGTGCTGGCTTTTTTAGATTTTTTTTACAAAGTCCACCACCCCTTTTTATTTTGATGCTTTGATGGCTTGCACTGCAGGGAACCCTCTGTATTTATTTCTCATTTTCCTTTATGGTAAAAAAAAATTTTGGATATTGATACGCCTACCCCTGGAGAGTGTTTTTCATTTGGGTTTGGTTTTGTAAAGGGTTTCTTTTCCCCATGGAAATATTTCATCATCCCACCCTGTTGTTTCCTGGTCTTTCCGGTCTTTTTTCATTGATGAGTTCACCATGCTTCCTTTCTTTTGAGGGGTTACCAAACTGTAGATTTTGCCACCCTAAAGTTTTTACAAATTTTTCATGGTTTTTTTTTTGTTTTTTAGCTTAAGATGCTTGTTTCACCTGCAAAATATGGAACTGTATCGCTAGGGGGGGGGCTCAGACCAGGGTGGGGAATTAAATTTTTTTTAGGGGGGCCCCTGAAAAATTGGGGGGGTTTTAAGGGCCGACTAATTTTAATTAATCCCTTTTACCCCTACTTATATAAAAAAAATATATTAAAATTTTTTTATACTGTATACTGTATATATACAACCCCGCCCTTTCACACTTCTCCCCCTCATCTCAAGCCCCCCCTACACAAAGCCTGCCCCTCATCATCCCCCCATATCATCCCGCCCATTACATCAATGCCCGCCCATTTTCATCCCTTTTCCCCATCATCACAAGCCTCCCCATTTCCAATGCCTGCCCCCATCATTTCTCCCCCTCATCAATCCTGCCCCTTTATCAATACTGCCCATTATCATCTTCTCCCCTCACACAAACCTGCCCATCATCATCATCACTTTTCCCCCTCTCAATTTCCCGCCCATTATCATCATCCTGCCCATTATCTCATCTTTCCCCCTCATCATCAAAGCCTGCCCATCATCTCATCATTTCTCCCCATCATCAATGCCTGCCCATTATCTCAAACCTGCCCA
>JARQOD010000003.1:542273233-542554819 GCA_033576555.1 Oophaga sylvatica | reverse complement strand
ACATCCAACGTCCAGACCTGAGAGAGATCCACTCCTATTCAGCCGCTATTCGCACGGATTCTCACTGAGACTACTCCTGTGTCCGGGGTACCTCCTGTACCCAGACTGAGATAGCTCACACTCCTGGAGACGCTTCTTGTGCCGGGACACCTCCCTGTGTCCAGACTGAGCGTGCTCCCACTCCTGGAGACTGCTTCTTGTGCCGGGACACCTTCCTGTGTCCAGGCTAAGCCAGCTCCACTCTTGGAGACTGCTTCTTGTGCCGGGACACCTTCCTGTGTCCGGGCTAAGCCAGCTCCACTCTTGGAGACTGCTTCTTGTGCCGGAACACCTTCCTGTGTCCAGGCTAAGCCAGCTCGCTGATTGTGTTTGCAGACACCTACTTCTGGTCTCCTAATTAAGACCTGAGTAGTTTCAGGCCTGAGCTGCAAGTGTGTAATGAATGTAAGGTTTAGTGACCTTTCTCTACCACTAGGTTTACAAAGCCACACATTTCCCTTATACCTAGGTGAAATGTACACCCCATTCAACACACATTCCTTCACTGTCTCACAATGTGTTCTATGTGTATATATCTATTCTTTCTATTGTGATTTAAATACTATTCTTTTGGATCCATTATATGTCAGTTTTGCAAGCCTGCGAGAAATTCTCGCAAGTCGGATGTAAATCGGATGTGACAACTACGGTCAGATGCGACTAAATCGCATCAACTACAAAAAATCGGATGCTAGTCGCATCAATGTTCATGAAATTTTAATCCGATTATCGACCTACTAAAATCGATTCCACCTAATAGGGTCTGCGGCATATCTGCTATGGTGTCCATTATTTCAAGATTCATTTACAACGCAGGATCATTCCCTTCAAAATAAAAGTGACAGTGTTTTACATCCAATGTATTTTCTATAACAACCATGAAACATGCTCTCTGGTGTTATTAAAGGGGTATTCTGAAGATTAGAAGTTATCCCCTATTCATTGAACAGGGGATAACCGCGATCACTTGTGATCCAATTGCTATAACTAGGGGATAATGCCCACACTTGAGAATACAGTGGTGGTCCGTACCTGTGCAATCACAGATCAGCGTTCCAAGTGGATCACAGTTTGCACGGCAGAGTTGTTCTCTCCCTCTTTCTCTCCGCCCTGTAGTGTATAAGCTCTTATGGTCAGCAGAGTTCTTTCTTTCTCTCCCTCTCCTCTACCCACATATATTTTCTGAGCAATTACAAGCCTTCCAGTATTAACATTTGCGCAATTTTTTCCCCCGAAAATTAAATTTTGGGAGAAAATTTTGCAAAGCTGGTAAATATCAAAAGTTAACAATATTTGTCCAAAAGAAAGAATTGTTAGCTACCCAATAAAATTACATTAAAGGATTTGTTCAGGGGATACATATTATTTTTAAAAGGTACAGACTGGTATACAAACAATACATTGAAAATGGTTGGAATTGTCCCCTTAGCCGATCACTGCCTGAGACAGGTCCCCACTATGTGGCATTTCTAGCCATTTCCATTGAGTGTGTCACAGTGGGATCAGATTAGATCAGCAGCTTATGGTTCAGTGTACCTCATTGTCCAACCTGAAGTAGGGTATGTCACGTGCACACTTTTTTGGCACCAAGAACTGGAGTGTTATTGTGACACTGAATCACTACTCATGGACACGCCGTGAGACAAGGTTGTCAGGAGGACCGAGGACAGATACTAGGAGGGCTCGTACAGAGTGGCAACACAAAAGCGTGGCTAAGTAACAGCCCGGGCTCCAACTGCCATAAGGGTATGTCAAGGTAAGGGGATAAGCGAAATGGATAGAGGCCAAGTCCGTGGACAGGTACCTGACATCAGAAAGCGTCAAGAGTAAAAGGGATAATACACATGAGTAGTCAAGACAAATTCAAGGTCTGGCAACAAAGATCAGAAAATCAGACACAGAACACTGAGCAGACACCCCACTGAGCAAAGCTACAATAGACAACGTTCTGCTCATAGCTAGTCCATTAAATAGCTAGCGAATTATCAAGAACGGGAGACACCTAAATGAAAGGCCTCAGGCTAGGCCAGATTGAACAGCAGGGCTGTCACTCAATATACTGACAGCCCAGCACGCGCCAGCCTCAGATTGATGACTGGGCTGTCACTCACCATACTGACAGTTCAGCACACTCCAGATCGTATAGGGGGCAGAGCTTGCATTCACAGCATCCATAGGACACAGTGAGTGATGAAACTGTGACCGTTGTCAGTAAAAGTGCTGTGTAAAATACATTCGTTTTTTACGCGTTTTTGCATGTATTTTTTATGTGTTTTTTTTCTTGCATTTTTTTACTCCCATTCATCTGATTAAGAGAAAAACGATGAAAGAATTGAAATCTGCAGATCTGAAAAAACACTTAGAAGGTTAAAATCTGAAGGAAAATAAGCAGTATGAGCATGAGATTTCAGAAATTTTATTACCTTTTCTGGTACTGTATAGTTCAGCATTTTTTTTTACCCTAGCAAAAAACTGCAGAAAAAACTCAGCATGGGAACAAGCCCTAAATGTCACATATTCAATGAGCTATCTTAGGAGAAGGCAACATATCTGCTGCCATAGATCTGCCATCCCTAACCTCTGCCCAATGCATGGTACTTGATGTAATAGAAAAAGCGACCTAGCACCACTGAGGGGACAACCGTTCTGCATTTTAGCGGCGCAGTGTTTGGTGCGGTTGAATGGACGCTACAGTAGCAATGACTAATTTATGGCCATTGCTATGTGATTAGTATTAGCTGTGACATATTTTACATGTGAGTCTATAATGAAGGCGATGATTTCACATAACGACAGTCTTCGGATTCTTGCTGTAAATGGCCACCGGTATTATCTTGTGCAACCCTCCTTATAGCATAGTGTTCCATTCAGCGTAGATCCTAGACTGTTCCCATGGCAACTGAAATCTGAATTAAACTAACGGTGTAACAGCGGCAGACAGATGTAGGCTTCACTCTCGCTTTAGCCCTGAAGTGGAGAATCTATCTGCAGCATGTGCCACCGCTCCCGTCCCTCTATCAGTCGTCGTGTCAAAGACGATGAAACTGGATGTTCAGCAAAAATTCTGTTGAAAAAAAAGAATATTCTGAAGTTAATCTATACTGCTAGTTTATCATTTATTCCTACATTCTCTCCTTTCGGGATGTGTAATCCTCCACATAGCATATCTCAGGATAAAACCTGGGATGTACATACATAAAAACTAGGCCGTTATTATCATCAATATTCTTAATGCATTTTTGGACCTTGTGTCAATTTTTCCAATTCGTTTGTCATCCATTTTTCTCATCTGAAAAGAAAAAGATAAGTACTGAGGGGCTTCAAACCTTCTCCATTCAACTGACTGGTGAAAAGCTAACATCCCTGAGATGATACTTGGATAGCATCCGAATATTATCCAGACAGCACTCGTACCCATGTTATTCTATGGGGCCATGCACACGTCCAGTTTTTTTCTTTGGACCGAGCGGCCTGAAGAAAAATATAGCAACATTCACGATTTGCCTCTGAGAATCGGATGGCACTGACCGACTCATGTCTATGGGTCTGTGGAAAATCAGATCTTCACGGACTGACATGATGGACTCCCCTACGAGAAAATCATTTCTCTGATCAGAGTGTGAATAGAATATTCGGACCAGTTTTCTTAAATGGAGTTAAAAATGTTCTGCACCTGCCATTTCACTGACCCATTAACTTGATTTGGGCGAGTTTCATCTGCAAATTGGATGAAAAATGGACACTCAGTCCGAAAAATAATCAGGCATGTGGAAATCTTCATAGGTTTTTTCACAATGTCCGATGAGAGTAATTTGTAATGCAGAACTGTATCCTTCCCACCAATAAGTCACATTTTTACTCTGGGACCTGCACCTATCTCCAGAATATGGTTCCCCTTTCCCATCCATTGACTGAGTCGTTGAGAATGGAGATGCACAAATAAGTGGACTTGGCTGTTTTTGGAACTGAGAGTCCGGCAAGGGGGTCCACTTGGCCTGTCACTGCAGCCTCTTCAATGGGTGGGATGGGAAAACCCTGTTCTACAAGTGCGGACACCTCCATCCACCTGTTAAATTTGCCAATATGAATAGAGGTGCACTAGAAAGTGCATTTGTCTGTTCTGTAACTCCCATAGAAGTGAGTATAGGGAGCTGGGCAGGGGTGTCCACCTCTCCATTTACTACAACTGCTTCAATGGGTCAGAAGAGGAAACCCCATTCTGGAGATAGGTGCAGGATCTGCACTTGACTCCAGCACAGCAATCGTGTGACCCACCCGTTAAAGAGGCTACTATTGCCACCTTAACAATCAGGCCCACCATTCACGATTGGAACAGACATCTATCAGACATGTATTGTGAGTTGTACAACTGGCTATGTAGTCAGCCTTTATCTTCGAGTGAGATGTTTTTGAGGACCCTTTAATTCTTTTTGTATTATGTCACAGTACAAGAAATGGAACATGCCTTTGCACTGAGCATGATCACCTTGGAATTATTATGTGTTATCATGTGTAAGATTCTAAAATGGTTAAAAATATTTATAGTAATAAAATTCATCCGAATTTAGAGAACTAGAGGTGAAATGGAAGTGGAGGTGGCGTATTATAAGTACAAAAATAGCCCTGGAACAAAGAGTATTGTCCATCAATAATAGTACAGCTCATCTCTAAAAATATGAAATTTTATTTTCATGCACTAGAATTAGTTCGGACAGGACGCTTCCTAATCATTTAAATGGGTTTTTCCACGTCGGTTAGAATAAAATCTATTGGCGATGCCTGATGTATTCTATATTACACTTCGTACATCAACCTCATGCATGAGAATGTCACAGTTGAGTGACGATTATCATTAGATCCATTTTGTATTTTTCAGAGCAGCGATCTGATTGGTTAATATGGAGAATGCACTTTTTGTCTACAGTAGGTTTTATACATGACTCCCTTTGTGTTGTTGGCACTGATGTCAGTGGACATGAGTACCAGCGTGACTGTGTTTCAATGGAAAATAATCACAGACACCGAATGACTGATGTATTCCATGTATGTAGACTTGGTGTATGTACAGAATCACAGCAGCCCCTGTACAATTTTTTAGCCCCACCGTTCCACACCATACACTTATACTTATAGCGAACCTGTCATGTCCTTTTTGTTTTATAAACTGCCCCCAGTGTGTTGTTTAGTGATGCGTTGTGCATCTCTAACATTGCTTCCTGAAAGAGAAGCTCCCAGTACATACAGTGACATGTAAAAGTTTTTGGGCACCCCCTGGTCAAAATTGCTGTTATTGTGAAAAATTAAGCAAGTTGAAGATGAAATGATCTCTAAAAGGACTAAAGTTAAAGATGACACATTTCCTTTGAAATTTAGGCAAAAAAAAAAATTGTCGTTTTTTTTTCATTTTCAAAATTACAAAAAGGAAAATGGACCGATACAAAAGTTTGGGCACCCTTGGAGATTTGGGTGCTCAGATGACTTTGACTAAGGTTTCAGACCTATTAGCCTGTTAGGGTTATGGCTTGTTCACTATCATCGTTAGGAAAGTCCAGGTGATGCAAATTTCCCAGCTTTATAAAACCTCAAGGGTCCTCTAACCTTTTGCCAAAAAACAGCAGCAATTGGTTCTTCCAAGCAGCTGCCTAGCACTCTGAAAATAAAAATGCTGGAGGCCCACAAAGCAGGATAAAGCTATAAGATACAGCAAAGTGTTTTCAAATTGCTTTTTTCTCAGTTCAAAATGTAAATTGGCAGTTAACAGAAACAGTGAAGGTCCAGATAAGGTCTGGAACACCAAGCAAAATTTCAGTAAGAGCTGCTCGTAGGATTCCTAGAGAGGAATATCAGAACCCCCATTTGACTGCAAAAGACCTTCAGAAAGATTTATCAGACTATGGAGTTGTGTTATATTGTTCAACAGTTCAGATACACCAGCACATATATGCCCTTCATGGAAGAGTCATCAGAAGAAAACCTCTCCTGAGTCCTCACCTTAAAAATCAGCATCAGAAGTACGCAAAAGAACATCTAAACAAGCCTGATGCATTTTGGAAACAAGTCATGTGGACTGATGAGGTTAAAATAGAACTCTTTGGCCACAATGATCAAAGGTATCTGTGGAGAAAAAAGGGCAGCGTTTCAGGGAAAGAACATCTCACCAACCAATAAGCATGGGGGTGGATCAATCATGCCTTGTGGTTGTGATGCAGCCAGTGCCACGGGGAACATTTCACAGATACAGGGAAGAAAGGATTCAATTAAATTTCAACAAATTCTTGATGTAAACATAACACCATCTGTAAAAAAAAAAAAGCTGACGTTGAAAAGAGGATGTCTTCTACAAATGGATAATAATCTTAAACACATGTCAAAATCCACGGTAGACTACCTCAAAAGGCGCAAGCTGAAGGTTTACAATAGCCCTCAAGGTCCCCTGGGCTGAACATCATTGAAAATCTGTGGCTAGACCACAAAATAGCAGTGCATGCAAGACGACCCAGGAATCTCACAGAGCTGGAAGAATTTTCCAAGGAAGAAAGGATGAAAATCCCTCAAACAAGAATTGAAAGACTCTTGGCTGGCTACAAAAAGCTTTACACACTGTGATACTTTTAAAAGGGGGTAATTCTAGGTACTAACCATGCAGGGTGCCCAAACTTTTGCATCAGCCCATTTTGCTTTTTGTAATTTTTAAAATATAAAAGATGGAAAAAAAAAACTTTTTTTGCATAAAATTCAAAGGAAATGTGTCATCTTTAACGTTAGCCCTTTTAGAGATCACAGTAGTATAGATATATCAGAGAAAGAACAATATATTAGTGTCACAGTATCTCCTCTTATTAAATAAAACCAACTTTTATTGTAACCATTAAAATTTAGAACAATACTAAGCCAAATTGGCAAAAAGACATCATACAAGAAATAAGTGAAAAACACCAGAGGGTCGTGCTAATCCCTACAATGGCCTATATTACCCTACCTACCCGCGGAGGTTGGCACCCTAGAACCTGCGCAGTGGCGCCCCCGCTCCTCGACGGCTTACCCTGCTCACCCTATAGGGCCCTATGGTGGCTGGGAGTGAGGATAGAGATGAAAAATGGTAGGTGAGAAAGATGAAAAGAAATGATATTTTGTGTCTTCATGAAGTGCATGTTTGATTTTAATAGGATATTCCTTATATATGCAAACTAGGTTTCCAGATATTAAAGGATATAGATTGAAGACTTTATATAGGTAATAAGGCCACAGAAAATACCAAAAATAAAAATAAAAAACTAAACTAAACAAAAACACACACTAAATCACCCAAAACAAGTGCTGATTCTAGAATTTCCAAATATCTATATATTGATAGCTAGATATCTTATACAAGAGTAATATACTCCTATATAGCTTTATTCTTCAATATAGATATACAACTAAGTGGAACCAAGTATAGAAATATTTGAGGACTTAGTTCGATATGAAACAAGAAAGAATCATGTCACCCAGATATAGCATATATATATATATATATATATATATATACACTAACAAATAAATCAAATGGTCAAGATATTGATAGATTGCCAAATAAACACAGTATAGTTCCTGTTGTTAGTGTCTGATAGGTATCAGATAATTTCCTGTTATTAATATGTGATAGACATCAGATAGATTTATCAATAGTCACCGTGTCATTACTATTGTCAGCAAAATATAGCCTCCAAAAATTTCATATATATATATAATTACAAAGACTCCAGGCTCCACTTAACTTAGGTGGCAGATACCACTCAATACTTGAAATACAATATATAGCTAAATCCAAGGCTTCTAAGATATCATGACTGTGTTCATGTTAAGATATTGACTATCAGTCATGCAGCCACTCAGCAGTTGCATGAGATATAACTCCAAATTATGTATAACTCGACGCGTTTCTCCTCTTCCGAGGTTCATCAGGAGTAAGATAACATATGGGAGTACTTAGCTTAGATCGCTGAGGATACAGCCAGATGGTTAGGGACAATCCCCTCTTTGAGACATCATACCAAAAAAGAGGGATTGTCCCTAACCATCTGGCTGTATCCTCAGCGATCTAAGCTAAGTACTCCCATATGTTATCTTACTCCTGATGAACCTCGGAAGAGGAGAAACGCGTCGAGTTATACATAATTTGGAGTTATATCTCATGCAACTGCTGAGTGGCTGCATGACTGATAGTCAATATCTTAACATGAACACAGTCATGATATCTTAGAAGCCTTGGATTTAGCTATATATTGTATTTCAAGTATTGAGTGGTATCTGCCACCTAAGTTAAGTGGAACCTGGAGTCTTTGTAATTATATATATATATGAATATTTTTGGAGGCTATATTTTGCTGACAATAGGAATGACACTGTGACTATTGATAAATCTATCTGATGTCTATCACATATTAATAACAGGAAATTATCTGATACCTATCAGACACTAACAACAGGAACTATACTGTGTTTATTTGGCAATCTATCAATATCTTGACCATTTGATTTATTTGTTAGTGTATATATATATATATATGCTATATCTGGGTGACATGATTCTTTCTTGTTTCATATCGAACTAAGTCCTCAAATATTTCTATACTTGGTTCCACTTAGTTGTATATCTATATTGAAGAATAAAGCTATATAGGAGTATATTACTCTTGTATAAGATATCTAGCTATCAATATATAGATATTTGGAAATTCTAGAATCAGCACTTGTTTTGGGTGATTTAGTGTGTGTTTTTGTTTAGTTTAGTTTTTTATTTTTATTTTTGGTATTTTCTGTGGCCTTATTACCTATATAAAGTCTTCAATCTATATCCTTTAATATCTGGAAACCTAGTTTGCATATATAAGGAATATCCTATTAAAATCAAACGTGCACTTCATGAAGACACAAAATATAATTTCTTTTCATCTTTCTCACCTACCATTTTTCATCTCTATCCTCACTCCCAGCCACCATAGGGCCCTATAGGGTGAGCAGGGTAAGCCGTCGAGGAGCGGGGGCGCCACTGCGCAGGTTCTAGGGTGCCAACCTCCGCGGGTAGGTAGGGTAATATAGGCCATTGTAGGGATTAGCACGACCCTCTGGTGTTTTTCACTTATTTCTTGTATGATGTCTTTTTGCCAATTTGGCTTAGTATTGTTCTAAATTTTAATGGTTACAATAAAAGTTGGTTTTATTTAATAAGAGGAGATACTGTGACCCTTTTAGAGATCATTTCATCTTCAACTTGCTTAACTGTTCACAATAACAGTAATTTTGACCAGAGGTGCCCAAAGTTTTACATACCACTGAGTATTTCTTTATAATTAGCTGAAGTCTTTCTGATCAAGAACTCCAAAAATGTATGCCTTTCTTCAGTATCTATTAGAGCAGACCTGGGCAAAGTGTGGCCCACGGGCCACATCCGGCCCTCTGGCTGTTCCAGCCCAGCCCTCGGACCGATACATTCGAGGGGCTGAAAACAGAGGCTATGAGGGTCTTACTGTGGACATGGGGAGGCTATTGGTGTCTTACTGTGGACATGGGGAGGCTAGGGGGGTCTTACTGTGGACATAAGGAGGCTATGGGGGTCTTACTGGGAACATGGGGAGGCTATGGGGGTCTTACTGTGAACTTGGAGATGCTATGGGGTCTTACTGTGAACATGGGGAGGCTTTGGGGGTCTTACTGTGGACATGAGGAGGCTATGGAGGTCTTACTGTGCACATAGGGAGGCTATGGGGGTCTTACTGTGGACATGGGGAGGCTATGGGGGTCTTACTGTGGACATGGGGAGGCTATGGGGTCTTACTGTGGACATGCGGAGGCTATGGGGGTCTTACTGTGGACGTAGTGAGACTATGGGAGTCTCATCGTGGACATGGGGAGGCTATGGGGGTCTTGTCATGGACAGGGGGAGGTTATTGGGCAGGACTTGGGAAGGCTGCATGGACCTCATGCTGGACATGGGGGGCTGTTTGGGCCTCATATGCTGGACATGGGTGGGCTGTGTGGGCTTCAGCTGCGGGACAAGTCGGGAGTCTGTGTGCACCTCAGATGCGGAACATTGGGAGGCTGTGTGGGCCTCATATGCTGTACATGGGGGAGCTGTGTGAGGCTCATATGCTGGACATGGGGGAGCTGTGCGAGCCTCGTATGCTGGACATGGGGAGACTGTGTGGGCCTCATATACTGGATATGGGGAGGCTGTGTGAGCCTCATATGCTGTACATGGGGAGGCTGTGTGGGCCTCATATGCTGGACATCGGGGGGGCTGTGTGGACCTAATACCATATATAGAAGGGGCTGTATTCGAGTTCAAACGGTATATACGAGAATGTCAGAATACTTAATTCTGCTCAATATTGAGTGATATAATTAATATTAATTATAATTATTATATTAATAATTATATGTTGATATTAATATTGAGCTTAATTCATTTCAGCCTATTGGTTCGGCCCTACACAACAGTCATGGTCTCTCATGTGGCCCTTGGGAAAATTAATTGCCCACCCCTGTATTAGAGTGAGCCAAGGAGCTCACTCTAGAACGTTTTGAAGGGGTTGTGCTACCTAGATAATGATGGTCTATCCTTAGGGTGCAGTCAGACGGTTGTATAAATCGGACCAAGATAGGAATGCAGGGCTCGGACTGGCTGACTGCTCTCCTGACCCGAGTGTGACAGCTGTATAGAAATATATGAAACTATCACACTCAGGCCTGGAGAACTGCCGGCCAATCCGTGCACTGTGTTCCGATCCCAGTCCGATTTGTATGGCCTTCTTACTGCACCCTAAGGGTAGGTCATCAATATCAGATGGGAGGAGGTCCTGCTGCCAGCACCCCCTTCCATCAATTCTTTGCAGTTGCCAGTTGTAACCGGTGTGTGGAGCCAGAACAGCAGGGTTCAGCACACTGTGTAGTGGATGTTCCCAGGCGCTGCAGTTCGCCTTCTTTGAAGTGAATAGGAGCTGAGTTGTAGAACCCTGGAACAGATATTGAATTAAAATGTATAAATAAAATGTAGCGTCTGTCAATATCAATGTGGAATCTGGGACTCTATAATGTAAGAAGAGACAATTATTTATTTCGGATCTAACAATAACCAGACATTCACTTTAAAGTCCACTGTTCTATTGTCAGTGATGAATTTCAGAAATATAATGGGCTGTTGTGGTACGTGCATGACACTGGCTCAGACTTCTACGTGTCCCCTTTTCTTCCTGTTTTTAGCGGTGAAACACTTCTTCGGACATTCAGTTTTATGTCTAGAATGCTGTTTACGAATGTGAAAGTCATTATCACAGTAATTATTGGGGGGAAAATAAAGGTGATATTCTGTATTGTTCAGGCTCATGTCTCCTCGTTTTGGCAAAGTAACAAAAATTCAAAAACTTTTTTCTTTATGTGAAACAAAACCATTGATGTATGCAACTATACACACAGGCATAAATAGTCATTCAGACAGTGTATAACGTAAAAGTACTCTAATTATTGAGAGATATTGTAACAAAGCAAATCCATTGTTTAACCACAAGCTAAGCAACTTTCTATTATATAATTGGTTCATAGTTTCAGTTTCTCAGTGAATTTCTGTTTTCCATCCGCCAGCTAGAAAGATGGAGATGAGTGCTACAATTGTATCCAATGTAGGCAATCCTGCGAGCTAAGTCCAGCAAAGGTGCAAACCTGTCACCTGTCCAATCAATTTGTCACCTAAAATATATTAAAGGGGTTGTCTTGTTAAAAAAGTGATACCACAGGATGGGTGATAACTTACTGATCGGTGGGTGTATGAGCGCTGGGACGCGCGCTGATTGTCAGAATGTGAAATTTGTATCCCCAGTACATAATGCAACGGCAGGATTGATGCTCCACTTCCACTCTATTTATTCCAGGGGGCTGCCGGAGAAGACGAGTGTAACACTCAGCATAAGTGAGGAATAGATAAGTAAATAGGGAATAAATGGAGCACAAGTTCAGCATGTGTGCTGCCGATCCATTCTAACATGGATAAAAGATCCTGGCAATCAGAGCGAGTCCCATAGGTTGGACACCCACCGCTCATACTTTGTGGATAGATAATCATTTTTTTCACCAGACAACCCCTTTAAAAGTTTTGTCCAGTCCAAATCGATGTCTGCTGTCTGTCACGGGGTTACCACGACAGTGTGAAGCCAGAAGAACGCAGCGTCTGATTGCTCCTACTCCAGTACTGAGGTGAAGCACTTCTCGTTAATTTTAAATGTGTTTATTCCTTCTGGCAGAACAGGGGTTAATCGGCCATGTTGGAAATCCCTGTACTCACAGCTGTGCTCGGTTAGCCACTCCTTTCCCCTTTATAATCTGGGCTATGTTATAAATCCTTGTCAGAGCTAGCATTTGCTGCTTGTCTAACGGAGGGAGAGGAGTACATATGAGAAGGAGTGTTGGAGGAGTTGTCAATGACTGTTGCTTGGTTTGTATGTGTGGTAATTCCCTATCTTTCTCTAATTTGGTTTATTCCTCTAGCTCCATACCTGGTGCATGCCTCTGTTATATGGGAGTGAATATTTTTATGCCTGCAGTTTTCTGTTAACCCTTGTTTTGTGTTGCCTTGTTTGTCGGGTTAGTGTACTGCGGTGCACAGTAGCGCCCCCTCTTCTCTGGGTGGGGGAAGAGAACAGATAGAGGGCTATCTCAGGAGATAAGGAAAGGATGGAGGCCCTGGCGTTTTCACCTTGCGTAGTATCTTGGTGAGTAGGGCGAGCTAGGGCACCTCCTAGTGTTAGAAACAGGGAAGGAGCCCCTGGTCCCGAGTCACCCGACAGACGTGTCATGACACTGTCACTCTGTGTGACTGCAGACTTATGAATTCCCCCAGCGCACTGTGTTCTGCAAGGATTTGCCGATTTCTGAGCTGGGACTGGAGGGTAGGTGTGAGTTATACATTCTCCCATCCAGTGGGTGCGACTTCGCTGCATACATTTGTATTGAGCCAACAAGTGTACTGTGCGCAGTGGGGATTTACCTGTTTCGGCTCAGAAACTGGCGAATCCCCGCAGCACACACTATGTGCGCTGTGGTGGGTTTTATAAGGCTTATGGAAAGGACGACCCTTTTAAAGTCTGTAGTCACTCTGTGTGACTGCAAACTCATGAATCCCCTCATCGCATGCACTTTCTGAGCCCAAATCGGCGAATTCGCACTATGCACAGTACACTTATATGGAGCGAGGCCGAGCCCTCTAGTCGGCCATGCCCACTGGCCAGCCAAGTCACTAGTTGGGGCACAGCCTTGGCTCAATACTCGTATATGGAGCGAGGCTGCCCGAGAGTATGTGTAACGCTTACATACCCTTCGGTTCCGGCTCATAAACCTGCAAATCGTCGCAGCGCACAGTGCAATCTCTGGGGGGATTGATAAGTCTGCAGTCGCACAGGGTGACTGCAGACTCATCGATTTGGACCAGACAATCACTTTAAGGAAGGTAACCTGTGTCATCCCGATGTGTAACTATTTCTCTTGCATAGGACTGTCTACAAAGGACACGGTTACAATTGTATCCAGTCTAGGCAATCTTCTGTAGGCTAAGTATCTCAATAATACAAGTTTCTGACCTGTCCTGACAGTTTGCTACCTTTTAATATATCAGTATAAGTGAAATATGTAAGCCCCAAGTACAAGATGTTTATCTCGCCTAGGACTTCCCAGGAAGGACACTCGTACGAGAAGTATTAGATTTGTACGTTATTACAGCCCCTGGGTGTTAACACCAATGTTCCCATTCAGTGTCAGAAAATAGAGATCTAGAAATAATAGGAAATCAAAAACAAATGGAGAAGATTTATCAATGCAGGTACATCAGTATTTGTGTAGTAAGAAACCTTTCTTGTTACAAATGATCATTTTAGTTGTCAGACAGAAGGATCACAACCTCCCGTGATGAATCGTTACTTCCTTTGCTCTGTTGTGACAATGACAACCAGCCACTTTTCTTAGTTAAAATATTGAACAAAATTTCACCAAACTGCCTTGTGTGAACGCGGTCTTCAATGTAATTTTTATCTTCAGAAAATGACTTTTTGTTTAAGTTTCTCAAGTAAGGATAAAAACATGTTTATAAAACTGCTAGCGCTGCTGGGAATGGAAGGGATCTCTTGCTGTGGTAATTGTAAAGGTTCTTTTTATTGCACTATGCATTTCAGTGCCGTACCGACTTCTTTTTCAAGTGAAAAAAAAAAGAATTGTTATCTTGGTTTGCTGTTAAATGTATATACAGTTGAGAAGAAGTTTACATGCACTATATAAAGAGTCACATGAATGTTTTTCTCAATATCTGACATGAAATCAGAATAAGCCTTTCCCCTTTTAGGTCAATTAGGAGTATCATAATTATTAATATTTGTCAAATGCCGGAATAATGAGAGAGAGAGAAGGTGAAGATACCTGAAGGTGCCTCGTTGATCTGTACAAACAATTATACGCAAGTACAAACAAGATGGGAATGTCTGGCCATCATACCGCTCAGGAAGGAGATGGGTTCTGTGTCCCAGAGATGAACGTGCTTTGGTCCAACGGTGCCTATCAACCCAAGGACAAAAGCAAAAGACCTTATGAAGATGATGGCGGAAGCTGGTAAGATTGTGTCAATATCCACAGTGAAACGAGTACTGTATGAACATGGGCTGAAAGGCCACTGCCAGGAAGAAGACATTGCTCCAAAAGAAACATAAAAAGCCAGATTAATGTTTGCAAATGCACACAGAAACAGAGACTTTAATTTTTGGAGACATGTCCTGTGGTCTGATGAAACTAAAATTGAACTTTTTCAGCATAATGATCATCGTTACGTTTAAAGGAAGAAGGGAGAAGATAGGAAGCCTAAGAACACCATCCCAACTGTGATACACGGTGGTGGCAGCATCATGTTGTGGGGTTGTTTTGCTGCAGGAGGGACTGTTGCAGTTCACAAAATAGATGGCAGCATGAGAAAACAAGATTATGTGGCAATACTGAAGCATCATATCAACACATCAGTCAGGAAGTTAAAGCTTGGCCGGAAATGCGTCTTCCAAATGGACAATGACCCGAAGCATACTGCCAAAATGGTAACATAGTGGCTTAAGGATAACAAAGTCGATGTTTTGGAGTGGCCATCACAAAGCCCTGATCTCAATTCTATGGAAAATTTATGGACAAAGCTGAAAAGGCCGGTGTGAGCAAGGCGACCTACAAACCTGGATCAGTTACACCAGTTTTGTCAGGAGGAATGGGCCCAAATCCCGACCAACTATTGTGAGAAGCTTGTGGAAGGATATCCCAAACGTTTGACCCAAGTCATTCAGTTTAAGGGCAATGGTACCAAATACTAATGAAATGTGTGTAAACTTTTGACTTTGCAGTAATATAAATGCCTTCCAACTTTCTCTCTCTCCCATTATTCTGGCATTTGGCAGATATTAATAATTATGGTTATCCTAACTGACCTAAAATGGGAAAGGCTTATTCTGATTTCATGTCAGATATTGAGAAAAACCTGCAGATGTGTCTTTTTATACAGTGTATGTAAACTTCTGGTTTTAACTGTATATATTTTTAACTTGGCAATATATGTTTCATATCACAATTTGAAAACTAGAAATCATGCAATTTTCACCCTAGCCACTTAAATTTAAGGAGTCTCATTATCATCACAGACAGGGTTACAGTAACAGGTAACATCTCTATATCTCTATAGAAAGCTACTGTAATAACACAAACATTCACTGTTTACTGTATGTGATGTTTTTGTTCTCCCTGTTCCACCTCCCTTTATAACAACCTCTGCACACACTCATTAGATGCTTCAATACAAAGGATAGGGCCTGACTCAGTCCATTGCTGCTAATGTACATGTGAATATCCTAAAAGAACGGGAAGTAGGAGTCTAGAATTCCCCTAGTGGTCATGATCTGAAAAATAAATTATTTTATTTTTATTTTTAAATGCCTTTAACATAAAACCTTAAGCTAAACAGAATGGGAATTTTCTGTTGACACATTCCCTTTAAAGTAGATTTCAAGACCCATTTCGCAATTGAAGCTAGCCTGCCAATGAGCTGATTATAGAAGGTCTGGTTTCAGCCGTTATAACCAGTAACAGCTGCAGTGGTTACAATATGTTGTATTACATAGGCGGCCATATTTAATCCGTCACTTCTTAACACCTTCTTGCAATATCTTCCCAGATTCTTTACATCTAGGTGATAACCTCTGTTGGAAGCTGTTGTACCAAACTTGAGCTTTACCTAATTACCGTATATCAATGGCTGAATATATTATATTTTGAAAGGTGTTTTCTTTATTTTAGAGGAAAACTTTTTTATTGCGGGGAAAATGCACTTTATTGTCCATACTGTATGTGGTTATTTTATGGTAACATTTTTTATTGATGTTTGCACTTGTTTCTTTCTTGTTTTTGAAGGAGCGAATGTGAAACCCCCTCCCTACATGAGGACCAAACGATCTGTTCCAAACTCAGGTGAGTCCTGTACTATCCTGCTAATTTTCAGTGGGTATCATGCAAACGGGAAGATTTTGTGATGTTGTATTTTTCTGTTCGCAGCATCCTAATTTGTTCGTTTTCTGACACTTTGATATATTTAATTATATTCCCTCATCTGATTTAACACTTTCTATAACCGCTGAATTTCCACGGCGTGCTGTACCCTTGTGGTCTATTTTCTTTGTAGCCCCCCGCTCTCCGTACTTGTAAGGGAGCAGAATGTACTACCCTGATGATGCTGCATTTGGGGGAGTAGGGGAATTTGTCGACTATCCTACACACAGCTGTCCTATGTGCAGCCGTTCTCTATACAGATGCTACCCTGGATGAAGTCGGCTACTTTTGACAATACTATCCAACTATTTTAGGTGTATGGGGGGTCTCCTGACTGTCCTCCAACAGATGATGTTAGGGATGATTTTTGATGAAGAACAATTGAAGGTGAATAGGTAGGGACTCCACTTGACACTGTGTGGACCATTGCTTCCTGGGCGAATGACCTGTCTAATATTACATCCATATAAATAAGAACAATATATTAAGGTGTATTTATACACAGATGTACCCTAATGGCCCATAACAGACAATCGGGACTGTATTATGGATCTGTAAGGAAGACAGGTAGCACAGGTTCGATATTTGTGAGCTGAATGACCAGATATTTAGAGAGTTGTCTACTAATAATAGGTAGTGATGATCAAGTGCTCGTTACTCCAGTTTGCTGAGGGTGCTCGGGCATGCACAGAGTATCGCGGGTGCTTGAGTGATATGTCCGAGTCCCGCGGCTGTATATTTTGCGGCTGTTAGACAGCAACAAAACATGAAGGGATTGTCTGTGTTTGTCAGGCAATCCCCCATGTTTTGTGGCTAACATCTGTGAAACATGTGGCCGTGAGGACTCAAACATGTAGAACCATCTCAAAGAGGATGACAAGGAAACGGACAGCATGTGACTTAAATATGAGTGTCTGAGCAAAGGGGCTGAATACTTATGACCATGTGATATTTCAGTTTTTCTTTTTTAATAAATTTGCAAAAATTTCTACATTTCTGTTTTTTTTCAGTGAAGATGGGGTGCAGAGTGTACATTAATGAGAAAAAAATGAACTTTTTTGAATTTGCCAAATGGCAAATAAAACAAAGAGTGAAAAATTTAAAGGGGTCTAAATACTTTCTGTACCCACTGTATTATTTTACATGACAGGGAACCTGTCATGTAAAATAACACTTGGCCTGCAGATACGGGGTTAATCTGCAGGTTAATAGCATTCTTACACTGTGTGTCACCTGCACTGAGAACTCCTCTGCTGGGAGCAAATTACCGTATTTTTCAGATTATAAGACGCACTTTTTTTCCCCAAAATTTGGGGAGAAAAATGGGGGTGCGTCTTATAATGCGGATATACTTTACCGTTACCGTTGCTGCAGGATGGAAAGAGGGATGCCCGGCGGTGCTGCGAGTGTCTCTGGCGCTGCTGCGGGTGTCATTGGTGCTGCTGCAGGTGTCTCCGGCGCTGCTGCGGGTGTCTCTGGCACTGCTGCGGGGGTCTCTGTCTGTGTCTGGTGCTGCTGCGGGGGTCTCCGGTGCTGCAGGGGCTCTGCCAACATTTTGTGAAAGGCCAGAACCCCTGCAGTGGCACGGTTTCCCATGTGGACTCTGAGAAAATGGCCGCCGGGGGCGGCGCATGCGCAGATGGAGATCTCGGCACCAAGATTTCGAGAGATGAGATTTCAGCGCTGAGATCTCATCTCCCGAGATCTTGGTGCCTAGATCTTCATCTGCGCATGCGCCGCCCCCAGCAGCCATTTTTCCCGAGTCCACTGCATGGGAAACCATGCAACTGCGTGGGCTCTGGCCTTTCACAAAATGTCGGCAGAGCCCTCGCAGCACTAGTGTCACGGGTGTGTCGCCACGAAGATCGTCGCGATTACACAACCTGACTTCTCACAGCTGAGTTTTTGGTGCTTGGTGTTTGTCGGCAGTGAGGGAGTTAATTCTCCCTCTCTCTGTGTTAGACGAGGCCCAGCCTCGCCCAGCTGCAGTTAATGCTGCACTAATGAGATTCCTTCAAATACCTGCCAGTCTGCTAGGGAAGTGTCGGTGAAAGCATTCATGCAGACCAGCAGAGCGGATTGTGGTATTGTGAAGTCTGAAGTGAAGAGTACCTGGTGTGGTTTTCTCCCCTCCTCGCTTTATTATTTATCTCCTTACCCGTTGGTGTTCCCTCTGTAGTTGT
This sequence comes from Oophaga sylvatica, assembly GCA_033576555.1. NCBI lineage: Eukaryota > Metazoa > Chordata > Amphibia > Anura > Dendrobatidae > Oophaga > Oophaga sylvatica. The sequence continues at coordinate 542,536,010 of JARQOD010000003.1, read as the reverse complement.
ATAGTGAGTTTTGTATGCAAGGTGGTCGTTTATTTTACCCCTTGTTCTGTCTCGTTCGTCTTATACTGTGTGTAGGCATTTACCTTCCCGTTCCCTGTGGTGGTGATCAGGGTCCTTCTCAGGACTAGATTACAGAGGGTCAGGGATTCACAGGAGATAGGGTTACGCTGGCGGCCTGGACCTCTGTACCATCAACAGTACCTCCAGGTAGAGGGATTAGTCAGGGTCCCAGCTTAGGGTCAGCATAGACCCCGGACCTCCTGTATACAGTGACAGCGTGACATTTAGAGACCCCCGCAGCAGTGCCGGAGACACCCGCAAAATTTGGGGTGCGTCTTATAATCCGGAGCATTTTATAATCCGAAAAATACGGTAACTGTATTCCCCCTGGCAGCATTCGGTTTCCAGTCATAGGGGCGGCGCCGGTGTGGGATCAGTCACATCTCTGTCTATAGAGAGCGGCTGCTGTAACCGCGCCCTGGCAGTGACTAACAGCAGGACCAGCATTAGGGCTCGCTGTCAGTCAGGGCCCGAATTGCAATCCACCTGCGGCTGTTAACATGTTAAATGCCTCTGTTAATCTCAGACAGCGGCATTTAACTCTCACAAACCGGATGTGCGTCATTGGCTTATCTCATTGGCGCCCCTGTCACATGATTTAAGGGCGTCAATGGGTTGGCATGCCAACCTAAGCTAACCCCTGTGGTTGTCATTGCCAAACTGCTACGAGTGCAGCCCCGTGGCCGGCGTTTATAGCAGATGAGCAGTTTGCTCCATAAAGCAGGGCTAAAGCCATGCTATGTGTAGCACTAGTGATCAGAAGATCGAAGCTTCAAGTCTCCTAAGAAGACTATAGAAGCACGTAAAAAGTAAAAAAAAAAAGTCTTTAAAAATATTTTAAAAATATAAAAGTTTAAATCACCCCTATTCACCACATTCAAAATAAAACAATTAAAAAAAATACGCATATTTGATATCACTGCGTTTAGAAACGCCTGATCTATCAAAATATAAAAATAATTAATCTGATTGGTAAACGGCGTAACGAGAAAAAAATTAGAACGCCAGAATTGTTTTTTATTCGTTTCAACATTGCAATAAAATACAATAACGGGTGATCAAAACGTCGGATCTATCCCAAAATTATACCAATAAAAACATCAGCTCGGCACGCAAAACATAATTCCTGACCCGGCCACAGATCCCGAAAAATGGAGATGATACGGGTCTTGGAAAATGGCAAAATTTTTCTTTCTTACAAACTTTGGATTATTTTTTTACCACTTAAGTAAGAAAGATCCTTGACATGTTTGGTATCTGTGAACTCGTAATGACCTGGGGAATCATAACGGCAGGTCAGTTGTAGGATTTTGTGAACATGGTAAAAGGAAAACCCCAAAAAACAATTGTAGAGTTGCATTTTTTTTTTTGCAATTTCATTGCACTTGGAATTTTTTTCCTGGTTTTTAGTCCATTATGTGGTAAAACCAATCATGTTCAAAAGTACAAGTCGTCCCGCAAAAAACAAGCCCTCACTTGGCCAAATTGATGGAAAAATAAAAAAGTTATGGCTCTGGGAAGAAGGGGAGCCAGAAACAAAAACGGAAAAATCTGAAGTGGTAAAGGGGTTAATATTAATATTCTCTCTCAAGCATCTAATTTCCAATTTACTAAAACCGGTTTTTCTAATCTTTAATCTTAAGCAAGACTTGCTATGCGTTTATAATCTAGGTACAATCTTCCCAGTTCTCCTGCACTAAACTGTGTCTGATCTAGAATGCGATATACAAAATTGTACCAAATACTTGTATCTAATCTCCATGTGATTTGTGTAGTGCAGAAATCACAGGCGTTTCTCTGTCTTTATACATCCTAATATTTTATTTGCTTTTGTTGCTGTCACTTGGCACTGAGTGCCGCGTCAATTTTTGCAAATTACAACGATGAACTGTAATATGGACAGGACAGGAAGCAATACCGGCAACCAAGCAATACAAAGTACAACAAGATTATATCTGATTCTTTCAGTTTAATTATTGCCCATTGCTGAGTCAAGTTGCATTATCAATCAATTGCTCAATAAGGTTCCATTATTATTTTGAATATAATTACTGTAACCATGAGCTAAATCATGAAAAAATAATACTTGAGAAATGGTTTAGAATATGCATCGGAAGGAAACTGTAAAATGCTTTTTATTCGAACGTCCATGACAGCACTACAGAGAGAGGGGATCCGCCCCTTAGGAACAGGAAACCTACAGATATAAAAGGGCGGCACCTCTCCCACACATCAGTTGGTTTCCTGTTCCTAAAGGACGGGTTTCCTACAGATGAAGATCTTCAGGAGGACCCAGGCCGGCCGGTCGACCCAGGTAGCGGGGGGGGATCTCCTACCTCTGCCGGTGCGGAGCCCCTGGAAGCGCCACGGTGGGTCCGGGTAGGATTCCACGGCAGTGTGCGGAGCAGGTGGAGCAGTATCCAGAGGATCTCTGTCTCCCAGCCAGCGCCGGTAGCTAAGTATTCCCCCCCTCTCCCTGGTCCCGATGCCTTCTCCCTGTCCTCTCCTGTGGTCCTGTCATGGTGGGGGCCTCTTGAGGGTGCAGCCGTGATTTTTTAAAAAAAAAAAAAATTTTTTTAAATTTGAATTTCCCGCCGCGTCACTGCTGTGAGCAGCGCGGCGGGGGTTTTTTGAATTTCCCGCCGCGCGTCACGTTATGGATAGCGCGGCGGGGGTTTTTTTGAATTTCCCGCCGCGCGTCGCTGCTATGGACGGCGCGGCGGGCGGTTTTGAATTTCCCGCCGCGCGTCACGGCTATGGACGGCGCGGCGGGCGGTTTTGAATTTCCCGCCACGCGTCACGGCTATGGACGGCGCGGCGGGGTTTTTGAAAATTCAGTCGTGCGCCGCTGTTGCAGCAGCGCGGCTGGGGTCGGGAGAGATCTCCGCTCGGAGGGGAGATGCAGCGGGGGATTATACTTACCTCCATCGGTATGGTGGGGTCCGTGCGAGCGGGGGGAAAAGGGGGCGGAGTCTCCACCACCGGAACCGGAAGTGAGACGCCGGCCGGCGTTTTTGAAAATTTTGGCGGCTGCATCATCGGACGGCGCCTGCTGTGGGGACGGCGGGGAGGTGCGGGGGGGGCCGTGGGGCGGGGAGTAGGAGGGGGTGGACCCCTGGCCAGACCTGCTGATCCAGATATCCGGGGGAGGATATAAGGAGCCTAGGAAAGAGGTAAAGCGCTTCTGCCCCATTTTTTTTACGATGGACACTGCAGAGGCTCCCTCGGTGCAACAGGAGAGCCAGCAGCAGCAGACAGAGCGCTCCTCTTCAATGGCCAGGAGCACCAGCCGCAGAAGTTCCGCAGCTGGGAAAAAGCCCCCTCCCGTGATCCGGTACCTACTGCTGTACAATCTGGGTAAGAGATCGTCAGATTTAGAATACCCAGTAATACAGTTTTTTCCCCATTTTGTGTTACTAGGGGAAGAAGTGTTCGGTGAAAAGCAAGCACAGGGAATGTGCCTTTTGCGCTTGCCCTCTGCCTGACGCTTGCCCTAAGAGGTTGTGCCAGCCGTGCATGCAACAGACGGTAGGGCATTTTTAAGGGGAAGGGCAGGGGCATGGGATGACATAGTAAACCCCCCCTATGCCCCTTCCCTTTTTAGATAGCGGAGGAGACTCCAGATTTTACCGAAAGCCTGAAGGAGATAATAAGAGCAGAGTTGAAAGCGTCCTCAAGACACGGAGAATTTTCCAGGCGTAGAAATGTACCAGTTTTATCTGATTCAGAGTCACCTGCCGCCCATGATAGGGGTGAAGTTGTGTCAGGACCCTCCTCGCCTTCCTCTTCGGCTTCCTCCTCGTCTTCTACGGAAGACGCTACCCGTTTTTGTTTTCCCTTGGACCAGATGGACAAATTTGTCAAATCAGTTAGGTCCACCATGGGGGTAGAAGAGGCGAAACCAGAGCCCTCAGTACAGGATCTGATGTTTGGTGGTCTAGATCCAAAAAAACGGAGATCCTTTCCACTAAACAGTAGCATCCAAGGCCTTATAGACAGAGAGTGGAAGAAGCCTGAAAAAAGAGGCTCCTTACCCCAAGCGTTTAAACGGAGATATCCCTTTGAAGATCCCCTGACGGGTAAATGGGATAAGGCCCCGAAGCTGGATGCAGCAGTGGCGAAGGCTTCTAAAAAATCCTCCATCCCATTTGATGATATGGGGTCTTTGAAAGATCCACTAGACAGGAAGGCAGACTCCTTCTTGAAAGGCACATGGGAGATGTCGGCAGGTGCCCTGAGGCCGGCAGTTGCAGCCACTTGCGCAGCCAGGTCATTGATGGTCTGGCTAGACCAGTTAGCTTCCCAGTTAATAGATGGAACCTCCAGGGGGACAATTCGGAAGACCTTGCCAATAATTCAGAACGCAGCGGCTTTCCTGGCTGATTCCTCAGCGGACTCAGTAAGAATGGCTGCCAGAGCGGCAGGGCTGTCTAATGCAGCACGAAGGGCATTATGGTTGAAATGTTGGCCGGGCGATATTCAAGCCAGATCTCGCCTCTGCTCCATTCCGTGTGACGGCGAATATCTTTTTGGCCCGGTCCTGGACGAACTTTTAGAAAAGGCAGGGGACGACAAGAAAAAGTTTCCCAGTCTATCAACCCCTTCCTATAAAAGACCTTTCAGCAGAAGGAGGTTCAGCTACCGAAGGTCGTCCAGGGAACGAGCCAAATGGGATGAAAAGAGGCGAAGAGGTACAGGGTTTATGTTTAGAGGTCCACCTAGGGAAACAAAAAAACCCTCGCAATGACTAGCAATGCCGGTAGGAGGCAGATTGAAGGCCTTCTACCCGGCCTGGTCGGAAATCTCAAACAGTAGCTGGATCCTTAACATCATAGCTACAGGGCTGCGGTTAGAATTCTCCTCGGTACCTTGGGATAACTTTAAAGTTACCCCACTCAGGTCATCGCCATCGGAGCAGGCCGCTCTAGAGTTGGAGGTTCAGGAGCTTTGCGCTAAGAATGTCTTAGTGGAGGTGCCAGAAGCAGAGCGGGGTAAGGGGTTTTACTCCCCTCTGTTTTTGATCCGTAAACTGGATGGGTCTTTTAGAACAATTATTAATTTGAAAGCCCTCAATAAATTCCTGATTATTCACCCATTTAAAATGGAAACGGTCAGCTCAGCAATAAAGCTTCTGTTTGAAAATTGCTTTATGGTGGTGTTAGATCTGAAAGACGCTTATTACCACATACCGATCCATATGGAGCATCAGCGTTTCCTCAGAGTAGCAATCCAGATGGGGGAATCACTGCGACATTTTCAATTTAGCGCCCTTCCCTTTGGCTTGGCGGTTGCCCCACGAGTATTCACTAAGGTTATGTCGGAGGTCATGGCCCACTTACGTGAATCAAATATGCTCATAGTCCCCTACCTTGACAACTTTCTTATCATAGGAAAGACGGCAGAGCATTGCCTAGAGCAACTGAAAAGAGCGATTTCTACCTTAGAGCGGCTGGGATGGCTAATAAATACCAAAAAGTCTCGTTTGAATCCGATGAGGGTTCAGCAATTTCTAGGGCTAATTCTGGATTCACAAAATCAGAACTGTAGTTTACCGTCAGACAAGTTAATTCGCTTACGGTACCAGGTCCTAAACGCTTCCAGTAACCCCTCCATGTCGCTTAGGAAGGCCATGTCTCTTTTGGGCTCCCTCTCGTCCTGATTCCCGCGGTTCGGTGGGCCCAATTTCACACAAGGGCACTGCAAGCTGAGGTCTTGCTGTATCAAAATTTGCTAGGTGGTTACCTGGAAGGCCAGCTATCCTTGTCCCAGGCTACTATAAGATCCCTGGATTGGTGGAAGAATGAGACAAACCTGTCTAAGGGGGTTCCCTGGGAATATGACATATCCCGAATAGTCACAACAGATGCTAGCCCCTCTGGGTGGGGGGCTCATATGGGGGACGTTATGGTTCAGGGCTCATGGGAGCAGGATCAAATTCAAATGTCTTCTAATATGAAGGAATTAGCAGCGGTAGAGCTAGCGATTAAAAAACTCCTTGTCTATCTACAGGGTCACCACGTTCGAGTGCTCTCCGACAATCGGGTCACAGTCGCATACATCAACCACCAGGGTGGTACTCGTTCCGGTCCTCTCATGGAAGTGGCAAGGCGCCTACTTCAGATAGCAGAACGACACTTTCTTTCTCTAACGGCTCTACATATAAGGGGAGAAGAAAATACCAAGGCGGACTTCTTAAGCCGCAATCTCCTGAGCCAAGGAGAGTGGTCATTAAAGACTTCCATCTTCGACCTGATTGTGCGGAAATGGGGTCTACCGGAAGTAGATCTCTTTGCTACCAAAAGCAACAGGAAAGTGAGACAGTTCTGCTCTCTGAATCCCAAAGAACGCCCTCTGGCAGTGGACGCTCTTCTATTACAGTGGGATTTCAATCTAGCCTACGCCTTCCCTCCCCTGTCCTTACTCCCCCTAGTATTGAGGAAGGTCAGGAAGGACAGGGCAAGGATAATATTAATCGCTCCTTTTTGGCCAGGAGGGCATGGTTTTCATGTCTCAGAAACATGTCGATAGCCGACCCGTGGGTCCTGCCGGACATTCCCGATCTGCTCTCCCAGGGTCCAGTCTACCATCCTCGAGTAGCGGGCCTCCACCTGACGGCGTGGATTTTGAACGGTCGCTGCTGACAGATAAAGGGTTTTCTGCTAATGTAATTAATACTCTCCTTAAAAGCAGAAAAGAGGTTACAACTAGGATCTACGCTAGGATTTGGAAGAAATTTCTTCAGAGCTCGGCGGTTGTAGCAGGGACACAACACCGATAACCCAGATTCTAGAATTCCTACAAAAGGGTCTGGACTTAGGTCCTCTCCACAAGCACCCTTAAGGTGCAAGTTTCAGCTTTGGGGGCACTCTTTAGTTGCAACATCGCAAATAATTACTGGGTCAGTAGATTCATTAAAGCTGCGGGTAGGTCGAGACCCATAGTGAAGGTGAGAATCATGCCATGGGACTTAAATCTTGTTCTCACTGCTTTAACAGAGGCCCCTTTTGAACCTATATCAGCAGCATCAATAAAAGTTATTTCCCTTAAGACCGCTTTCCTGGTAGCATTAACCTCGGCTAGGAGGGTAAGTGACATCCAGGCACTATCTAGACTATCTCCTTACACTCAGGTCCTGAATGACAGGATAATACTTAGGCCGGATCCGGCATACCTACCTAAGGTGTCTTCCGCTTTCCACAGAACACAGGAAATTATTCTCCCTTCGTTCATCCCTAATCCATCTAATCAAAAAGAGATGAAACTTCATACTTTAGATGTTAGAAGATGTCTGCTGCAATATTTGGCAGTCACTGATCCCTGGAAAAGGGACAATGCATTGTTTGTCTCTTTTCAAGGAATTAACAAAGGCCGTAGATTAACAAAGAGCTCGTTGGCCAGATGGATTAGGGAAGCAATTTCTCTGGCATACACCTCGAGGGGCAAGCAGCCACCTGAGAGGCTAAGGGCGCATTCCACTCGAGCTGTGGCGACTTCATGGGCAGAAAGGGCAGAAGTCTCGATTGACCAGATATGTAAGGCAGCTACGTGGTCTTCTCCACACACGTTTTAACACTCATTATAGATTAGATTTGGGTGCTTCCTCAGACCTTTCTTTCGGACTAAGGGTGCTGCAGGCAGTAGTCCCTCCCTAAATAGTTATTACTCTCTGTAATTCTCTCTGTAGTGCTGTCATGGACGTTCGAATAAAGTCTAAGTTACTTACCGTTAACGGTATTTTTCGAAGTCCATGACAGCACCCTTACATTCCCACCCAGGTTCTATGTGCACTTCTTCCGCTTATGTAGTCCACATGTAATAAACAATTGATTAATGTTACTGTGTGATGCATAAATTTTTTTTTTTTGCTGTATACCATTTAACCTTGATGTCCTCTTATGCTCTGTAATCCAACTGATGTGTGGGAGAGGTGCCGCCTTTTATATCTGTAGGTTTCCTGTTCCTAAGGGGCGGATCCCCTCTCTCTGTAGTGCTGTCATGGACTTCGAAAAATACCGTTAACGGTAAGTAACTTAGACTTTTCTTTAATGGATACGACACAAAGTTACGGTAATCGGGTTTGATTTTATAAAACCACTTTAACTTTGGAACGTCAGCTCTGCGGGTCGGCTATTGGCATCGGTCCATTGCTTTGAAGTCAGAGGCATCATCCGTGTTGGTGTGTGACAACAGTGTTTTTCTGTCTAATGTAATAATAGTGGCAATAAGCAGGCATTAAGTGGTATTCATAGACATATAAATAGCATTAATAAGGCATGGATTAGGCTATTCCACCTTCTTGACTCTTTTGAAGTCTTATATTAATTGCATTCCTAAACAGTGTATCATGGGAACATCATGGCTTCCTGTCCATTAAATTAGATTTTTTTTATTAGAAATCACAGAGGTAGAATATGACATGTATTACAACTATGTATGTTGTCTTGAGGTGTGAATATCTGGTAAATATCACATTACTGTCCATCTGGTCCTATATTTGGTAACTAGTGACATACAGAAAATGCAACATCTAAGCTCCAATCAAGTCAGGGATTAGTGTCCATACATTGGAAGACCTTTTGATATTATCACTTAGACATTTGGGAAAATTCCTCCTTTATATGTCACAATTTCTTCTAATTCTTTTAAAAGGGTAAAGGGTTACTCCTAAAATATTAAGTTATCTCCTCTTCATAGGATTGGAGACAGCTTACTCATTGTCCTCCACAATCCTGAGATAGGGGCACTGGAACCTGGGAATAAGGATCAGCAGAGGCTCATCTTGAATAGAGCAGAGACATTCATTATCAGTTGGTGAAAGCCAAGACCACGCACATAACAGAGGCCATACACATAACGGAGGCCGTACACATCACCGAGGCCATACATGTCACTGAGACCACATACACTTTACCGAGGCCACATACACTTTATCGAGGCCGCATACACCTTTCCGAAGCCACACACATCACTGTGGCCACACACATCACCGAGGCCACACACATCACCGAGGTCACACACATCACCGAGGCCACACACATCACCAAGGCCACACACATCACCGAAGTCACACACATCACCGAGGCCACACACATCACCGAGGCCACACACATCACCGAGGTCACACACATCACCGAGGTCACACACATCACCGAGGCCACACACATCACCGAGGTCACACACATCACCGAGGCCACTTCACCAATCAGTTACACTAGGCCAAGGATGAAAATCTCCATTTTTCAAGGAGGCCACAACATTTTGACGGAAAGAAAAACATGTATTCAGTGTATGTCCATGAAAACTGCTGAAGTTCCCAATGAAGCCCCTGAAGGACATTACACCAGAGGTCATTATGATGAAGCTTTGTATGTGAGCTCTTGGGATGTTACTAACCTCTATCATTCGTTCACCATGCCCCTGTCTACAGTCATGGCCAAAAGTTTTGAGAATGACACAAATATTATATTTTCACATGATCTGCTGCCCTCTGGTTTTTATGTGTGTTTGACAGATGTTTTTATCACAGACAGAAATATAATTGCAAACATATGAGTAACAAAAGCTTATATTGACAGTTAGAATGAGTTAATGCAGCAAGTCAATATTTGCAGTGTTGACCCTTCTTCTTCAGGACCTCTGCAATTCTCCCTGGCATGCTCTCAATCAACTTCTGGACCAAATCCTGACTGATAGCAGTCCATTCTTGCACAATCAATGCTTTCATTTTGTCAGAATTTTTAGGTTTTTGTTTGTCCACCCGTCTCTTGATGATTGACCATAAGTTCTCAATGGGATTAAGATCTGGGGAGTTTCCAGGCCATGGACCCAAAATCTCTATGTTTTGTTCCCTGAGCCATTTAGTTATCACCTTTGCTTTATGGCAAGGTGCTACATCATGCTGGAAAAGGCATTGTTGATCGCCAAACTGCTCTTGGAGGGTTGGGAGAAGATGCTCTTGGAGGACATTCTGGTACCATTCTTTATTCATGGCTGTGTTTTTAGGCAAGACTGTGAGAGAGCCGATTCCCTTGGCTGAGAAGCAACCCCACACATGAATGGTTTCAGGATGCTTAACAGTTGGCATGAGACAAGACTGGTGGTAGCGCTCACCTTGTCTTCTCCGAATGAGGCGTTTTCCTGATGTCCCAAACAATCGAAAAGGGGATTCATCAGAGAAAATAACTTTACCCCAGTCCTCAGCAGTCCACTGCCTGTACCTTTTGCAGAATATCAGTCTGTCCATGATGTTTTCTTCTGGAGAGAAGTGGCTACTTTGCTGCCCTCCTTGAGACCAGGCCTTGCTCCAAGAGTCTCCGCCTCACAGTGCGTGCAGATGCACTCACACCTGCCTGCTGCCATTCCTGAGCAAGCTCTGCACTGCTGGTAGCCCGATCCCGCCACTGAAACACTTTTAAGAGACGGTCCTGGCGCTTGCTGGTCTTTCTTGGGCGCCCTGGAGCCTTTTTGGCAACAATGGAACCTCTCTCCTTGAAGTTCTTGATCATGCTATAGATTGTTGACTGAGGTGCAATCTTTCTAGCTGCGATACTCTTCCCTGTTAGGCCATTTTTGTGCATTGCAATGATGACTGCACATGTTTCTTTAGAGATAACCATGGTTAACAGAAGAGAAACAATGATGCCAAGCAACAGCCTCCTTTTAAAGTGTCCAGTGGTGTCATTCTTACTTAATCATGACAGATTGATCTCCAGCCATGTCCTCATCAACACCCACACCTGTGTTAATGGAGCAATCACTGAAAAGAGGTTAGCTGGTCCTTTTAAGGCAAGGCTGCAATGATGTTGAAATGTGTTTTGTGGGATAAAGTTCATTTTCTAGCCAAATATTGACTTTGCAAGTAATTGCTGTTAAGCTGATCACTCTTTATAACATTCTGGAGTATATGCAAATTGTCATTAGAAAAGTGAAGCAGTAGACTTTGTAAAAATTAATATTTGTGTCATTCTCAAAACTTTTGGCCATGACTGTATTCTTAGCAAAATGCATTGCTGCCTTCCCCACATCCACTTTCTATGATAGGTTCATACTTATAATTACTGATTGCTGGGGGTTGGACCGTGGGTGCGCCTCAATCCTGAGATCAGGCTCTAAAACCCGTGAACAAGCCTCAACTAAGACCTATTTTGAATAGAGTGGAGGTGCGCATGCAGAACCTCAATATTCTCAGTTGACCGCTTCTTTGAGGTTTCTGTCAGAATCCCCCAAAAAACTCGATTCCTATTGGTACCCCAACATCTCTGAAGGCGTTGCCCATGACTTTAATATTGATAGCCTATTCTTGGATAGGTCATCAATGTCTGATCGTTGGGGGTGCGAAACCCAGCACCCCCACCGATCAGCTGTTCTCAGTGTCGACTGCAGCCCCACCAAGTAGACATTGATGACCTATTGTAAGGACAACCTCTTTAAATAAAGCCAACAGTGTGGCCTATGTATGACAGTAGTTTCTCAAAATGTGGCATACCATGTTTTCTGCATATTGGAAAAAAACAAACACTGTCAGGCGGAGGCCATACAATGACTCTATCGGCTTCATTTAGGTGAAATGTTATGATGGGGTCTCCATGGTCAGAGCAGGCTGTGTAGGTATGAATCTAGCCTTATTCAGTTGCATTGTCAGGGTATGAATGACAAATCTGCCTAGTCACGCCACGCTACAAAGTGTCAGGTTTAGCTGCATAGCTTATTGGCGTTATGCCTAATATGTATCATGGCATGGTCATTACGAATTAATGGAGTGCATTCAACACTAGTATAACAAAAAAGGCAACCGCAATCAGAATGCTACTTTTATTTTGTAAATCTTTGCTGAAAAATGAGAGCTGGAATCTGATTGGTTACCAAAATAACTTCTCTACTTTTTCCTTGGACACTTTTCCTTACATTTGATACGTCACCCCATCATATACTAAATCAATACTTGTGTTCCTCGTCTACTTCATATTCATAATATTACTATATAATTACATTTTGCCTTTGTTCTCTGATTCTGCATTGGGGAATTGCTCTTGTATTGTTTACAGTCTGAGGCCAGAACAAGGAAGCAGAAAATCCATACACGTCTCACACTGCAGGGAATATCCGTAGGAGAAACCTTATACTCCCGTATGCCGGCTTCTTCAGCCAAGCGCACTTTTCTACTAACTCAATACACTACACTGCAAAGAGTTCCTTCATTATTTTACTCAATATAGTATAAATATCTATGGATTTATGGTTTGTGAGTGTAGGGCTTTCAGCTATTTTCTTGATTGTATCTCTTTAGAGGTTTTACTCTGCTGCTCGGTAAACGTGGAAGTTTTCTTGTAACTAGCTTGGCCCGTGCGAAATTTTTGCACATTGGTCGTTGGGGGCGCAGGCAATTTCAGAAAAAGCAAGCTGGTCAAATGTAAATGGATCGAGATGATGAGCACAGACAGGTATTTATATTTGTAGCTTGGTAATACAATAAATTGGTTTGATAAGTAGAGGCCAAAAAATGTCTTCCGGTTGAGGTGCCACCTGCAGGTCTTTGTGTCTTTCTGTAGGTTTATGATACAGTAAAGATGTATATCTTCGTACCGTGTTAGCCAGTAGATAGAAAAATATTTAGAGTTGAGAGTCCTCAGTGGTATCAACCACTGAGGACTCTCAACTCTGTAGGATTATGGAAATAAATGTTTAAACTTTGTGTGTGGGGCGAAGTAATCAGTGAAAAAGCAGTTCATGTTTACAAATGTGTTTGCATATGTGACTCATCATTTCTGTGTGTGGGTCGAAGTAATCACCGAAAAAGCAGTGCATGTATACAAATGTGTTTTCATATGTGACTCACCTGTAGTGAAGTGTGCAGTCCTCCAATGTGCCTGAAATAGGCTGGGCAAGCACTTGAGTAAGCTGGAAAGACCCCAAGGCAAATGTTTGGATTTGTTTATGATGTCTGTAAGCAGCTTTGGGGTAGTGTGCTTTGGGGTAGTGTGCTGTCACCTGCAGGTAATTTGACCTTTCAAATGGTGTATCATTTGTTTGTGTGGGGGGAGTATGAACGGAGCAAGTGTGCAATTCAATAGGCAGTGCATGTTTACAAACGTGTTTGCATACATGCCTCACCTGCAGTGAACTGTGCACTCCTCCAATTTGGCTAAAATAGGCTGGGCAAGCAGTTCGGCAAGCTGGAAAGCCCCCAAGGCAAATGTTTGAATTTGTTTGTGATGTCTGTAAGCAGCTTTGTGGTAGTGTGGTTTGGGGTAGTGTGGTGCCACCTGCAGGTCATTTTTCCTTACTGCAGGTTTATGAAAATTAATGTTTAAACTGTTTTTTTGTGATCAAATCGTGGATGTGTGGTTTGTTTGGCTATTTTCTTGCTGAAGGGGGCAAGTTTACCTTTCAAATGGTGTATCATTTGTGTGTGTTGGTGCAGTATGAACGGAGATACAAAGTAATCACCGAAAAACAGTGTTTACAAATAATAGAAAAGATGTCAACTAAACACTTCACGTTGATATAACCTAGAATAAATAAAATGTACAGAAATCCTTCAGTTAGTAAACAGTAACACATGTAAGAAGCATGGGGTTCTTAATTAACATGTTTATAATCAATCCCACCACGACTTAGTGTACCCAATCAGGATGGTCCCTACTTTAGTAACTCACCTCGATATTTGCCAGCAAGCCTTCAGTTCCTTGTATTAATTACATTTGGGTTGTGGCGGCCGCCTCTTGGTCTGTGCACCTTATATATTTAACTTTCCCAATGCAGGTGTACAACAGTCATGCCCAGGTCCAGCTCTGCCCCCTCTATTTTGCGGTCTGCTGGCACATAGCAAGGTGAGTTGCTAGTGTATTGACCATCCTGATTGGTACACCATGTCGCAGTGACTTTTACACATTTTTTATAGAAAAAAATAGTATCCTATGATTCTTACTTTATATTACTATAAGGGATGGGTGAACCCGAACTGTAAAGTTTGGGACCCGTACCGAACACATAGTGTTTGGTCACAAGGTCCCGAACACGAGTTTCCATTTGGGCGTCACCGCACGGACACTCCCAGAAAAAGCCAAAGACTGCCGAGTGCAGTGAATACTGCCGGCAGTTAATGAGCGGCTCCGGAAGCAGATGCGGCCGGGAGACTGCGGGACGGGAGGAAGCGTCGCTGGACAGGTAAGTATAATTATAATGGCCCATATCTGTAAAGTCCAAGCTCTGGGTTCGGACGCAAGTTTGCGTCATGTCCGGCCCGAGCTTTACAAAAAACTCGGGCGCACCTGTCGATCCCGATCATCGGGGGGGTTCGCCCATCACTAATTACTATGTATTTACTTGCTGCAGTGATTGTACATTTTGTTTTTATTCTAGATTATATTTGTCTATTAATGGCCACACTGTGCATGTGCACCTACAGATTACACTTATACCAAGAGGTGTACTGGCCTATGTTTTTTCATTTACTATGTATATCAAAGATTTTGATTTGCTTGAGACTTTTTATAATTCTTGTTCAACAAATTTCAAATATAATTATTATACCTACCGATCTATTTTGTCTATGCCTATGATAGGAGATCATCACTGTTGTTTGTGACATTAAGAATCCATTTATTGGACATTTCCTTCAAAGTTGTTTTTATAGCTGAATATGTTAAGAACATGACACACACTCCCTCATAGGTAACAAAAAAAAGGAAGACTTACTACAAGAAGAGTGGGTACACCACACCCACTCCCAACTAGTCCCTGTACAGACTAGAAAGACCCTAGCCGCACAGCTCAACAACAGCGCCTTGATCCTGGCTCCCTAAAAGGCCATTGAGGGGTTCCTTGTACCTCCAGAGGAACCAGAAGTGAAGCCGCAACACACTGCCAAGTAGAGGAGAGGAAAATGTGCGGGAATATACAAAAATCCAGAGTGAGAAAATTAAAACACGTTCATCTAGGATAAGAGAGGGAAAGCTAAGGAGATCCAAAAGAAAACGGAATGAGCATAGCCCCACCAGAAGCCTAAAGAGGTGAAAGGAAGATGAACTGTGAAGGAAAACAAGCAGATTTACTGCAGGATTTCAACTGGTGTTTACCATGCAAGGAAAACCCCTTAGCTGAAGGGCTGGAACTCCTAAACCCAAGTCCATCTAGAGGTATAGCCAGCAAGGAAGTGCAGTGAAGGGTGAACATATAGAACCCAACCCAGAGTGTGATAGGGCATGCCAAAATGGGAAAATGAAAAACACTTGGAGAGGAGCAAACCAAGAAAGGGAGAGCAAAGATAATTGGAACCATCAGCATTTGGACAGGGAAGAAAAGGAAATAGGTCAGCAGACAGGGGAACCAACCACGCAGCAACAGGTGAGCAGATCGAATCCCCAAACTGAGACATGACAAATATACTGTTATTTTTTTTTTCGACTCTGTTTAAGTTTTCATTACTTCTCTGTGCTGGCCATTAGATTCTGGCCGGCACAAGCCTTGCTCATGTATGAATCATCCAAATTTCTTGTATCGGGCATTTTTAACAACCAAAGTTCATGAAGGTTTACTTACTGATGGTACTTTAAATTGGTGGGATTCTTACATTTGGAACCAACACCAACACTATCAATGTTTATTTCCTTTTACAACCTTTATTACCTGTATAGCTTTGTCCTGCAATTCAATTAACTTATTGACTACAGTTTAAAGGGGTGGTCCACTATAACCCATTTTCAATATCCCTAATATGCCTTATAAAGTAAAAAAAAAAACATACTTCTCCCCTGTGCTGATGTCGCTTCTCTATTCCAAGCTTCATAAAAAGGAGATGTCCCAAAACAGCAACTTTTCTACACCAGATACCGTATGTAGTGAGAAAATGTTATGACAATATGCCAAATATATGCAATTGTATCGCATTTCAAAAATAGCCACCACTTTGGAAAACTTAAATGCAAATATTATTATAACATCAGATTATTTCTGATGACAAAAATTTTTTGATGCTGAACAATTTTTATGTTTTTATCCTACATTTCAAATAAGTCAAGAGGAGCCTCTCGTTCCCATGGGACATTTTATTTTCACAGCTTTTTGACAACTTATCACCCAGTTTCATAGACTAATGTGGTAGATAACATTGTATTAGACTGTAGCAGCCAAATGTATTATACCAATATCAAAAGTGAGAAGTCCCTGCACTCCACAAGACTTGCACAGTACAGTGTTATCGGTGCAGAAGTTGGCCTATTATCATCATATTCATAAACTGATGACAGATAACTTCTCCCATGTCAATCACATCATTAATTTGCACCTGAGATGTAAGCACTGAAAATTTACTTTTAAAGAGAATTTGTTTCCCCAAAAATATATGCATACAGTACATATCAATGAAGTCTGTACTTATTTTATTTGTTTTATTTTTTTATTAAATATTTTTGTTATTGTAGAAAATATGAAAAATGTAATCTTGAAGTTTTCAAAATTTCCACTTTTGGACCCTAGAAGTAGCAAGTAAGGTGTGATGTGCTCCCCACCATGGCCCCAGAATGTACTTTCAGAGTGCTGGAGGCGCTCACCGCTGTAGCCCCTGGCTGTACTTTCAAAGTACTGAATTTCCTTACTGTTTTGGCCTGCAGATTGTAAACGCAGACTGCTATATCCGTTCCCTCTGGCCTATGCTTACAAGTCCAGAGGTTTAATGGAGCTCACTTGATAGCATTGGACTTCAGAATCATGGCGCCTTGTTCTCTCCCCAACTGTAAACTTTGCTTGCCAAGGAGTGCATGCAGTGCTCACCTAATATGGCCACTGCATACGAGATTGGATAGTCTCTTATGCCCCTTGTATGCCGTGCTTGCTGTAAGTGCCATGCACGGACACATTACAGACAAGCAATTATAAATGCCAGCTGCCAGTGGCAGGATAAAAAATAACAAAAAAAAATTATACAACTATAATACTTATTCTTTATTAAAAATAAATTATAATTAAAAAAAGTGACACATTCACTTTCGAGTGATGATTTATAACATTTACAGTGTTACTTGCTGTTTGTGAACCTTCAGAATTTTCCATATTTCTGCATAAATTTGACCTAAAACTACATCAGATTTTCATAAAAGTACTAAAGTACATAAAGAGAACCAATTAAAAAAATGAGTCAAAAATATCAGATTGTAATTTTTTCGTGATATTGGACTCATGAACATTAACAGTAGCTATTGTGAGAGGGCCTTTAGTTGCTTAGATGTTACCTTTGGTTCCTTTGTAAGCTCGTGGATTATTCTACTTTCCTTTTTTTTCTTGTGCGTGAAAAAAACAGGCTAATTTTCACCAGTGTGATAGATAAGATTTTCATCAGTGTTTGGTCAGTGTGTAAAATTTTACCATCAGTGATGTTCTCCTATGCCAACCACCTCCGCTCCCCGAAACATTTCAAAACTTCTCCTACCTATTAAAATGTTAAAAATAGACAGCACATGGATTGTATACGAGTTGCATCCATCTGCTGTCCGTGATTTTCATGGACTCTTAGACTAGTATAGATGATTTTGTTCCATAATTTGAATTAAAAACAGACACGTCATTGTTATTTATTTTTTGCGGACGCATGATCTGTGAAAACAGCATGGACATGTGAACAGTGCCACAGATTATAATGGGTAGATGGTTTATCCATTAAAAAAGGATGTCTGAATGAGGTCTTAATGCACAGGGACTAGATAACGTGGAACGGGGTTGTTGTAGACAAAGAGCACTGTTAGTTGAGGCCTTTGTCAAGTAACATGGTCCTCAGTGTGGTCCCTGTGAAGTGAACATGGACCTGAGACAGTGGGTTACATAATTGTTGCAGCCATGATTTTATTTTCAGAATTTCTGCTATGTATAAACTCTTACCTTCAGTTCAGATGCTTGCTGGGACCCCGCTGTTCTCTGCAGTGTCTGCTCCAGTAATGGTGTCCTGGCACAGATATGTGATCACTGCGGCCAATAACCTTTTAAGCCACTCATTATGTAATATGCGTCAGTAATCAATAATCTCCTGTGTCGTTGTATCTGCAGTCGGGCTCAATTTGGATTTCGTTGGTCCGTATTTGCCTTCTTTAAAGCGGAACCACTTTGGAGTGATACATCAACCCAGTATACAAAGTGCCCATGCTACAAAGTTACTATTTCTCCTAAGTTATTAAATGTTCTTTTTGAGTAAACATATGATACTAGTTGTCTAGAAAAGAGAAAGTTATCATGTAAGCAATATTCTTATGTGTCTACCATGATAACTCTCATTATGGACATTGCACCTCTGAAGAAGCTAAAGGCATACCGTACTTATTGTACTTACCAATATTACATTACCTTTTATTAGTGGTAAACAAATAAAAACGAAAGAAAAAAATGTTCATTTCCATTTTTGAGGTTATTGTAAAGGTTTAAAACCAGCGGCCATTTAAAGAACATGTCCAAATAAACCTAAAAACTAGGATTTGACTGAAGTAAAGCTCAATATTCCCCTTCCAAAATAGTCATACATGGATCTGATACCTGCGTATGGGGTTCTTGCGCTGTTCCTTTTTCTTTACAGTACTAACGGGTATGCAGTTGTTAGGCCTATGTTTGACCCTCTAGAGCCACCATCATGTCAGTAAAATCAGTGGTGATTGTCCGTTCTCAGCCATACCAGTTCTGGAGACACAAGGACTCCTTAAAGGGAATCTGTCACCAAATTTGTGCCACCTAATCTGAGAGCAACATAATGAAGAGACAGAGACCCTGATTCCAGCAGTGTGTTACTCACTGGGCTGATTGCTGTGGTTTTGATATAATCACAGTTTTATATTTCTTATTCTCACTTGTATAGCTCCATCATATTCCACAGCACTTTACAGACATTATTATCACTGACCCATTGGGGCTCACAATATATATTCCCAATCAGTATTTCTTTGCAGTGTGTGGGAGGAAATTGGAGAACCCGGAGGAAACCCACGCAAACACGGGGAGAACATACTGACTCCTTGCAGATGTTGTCCTTCTGCAACTGCACAGATTGCATTAATGGTATGTTCGCTTCTGATCTATTTCATCTCTTTCTGTGCAGGGGAATTAGATCTCTGGATCAGAAAAATTCATCTCCGACTAAGGCTACTTTCACACATCAGTTTTTCGCCGTCAGGCACAATCCGTCCAATATGTAAAAAGACGGATCCGGCGCAGATTGCGAAAAAACTGATGCGACGGATCGAATTTTTATCCGGATCCGTCCTGAACTTATGAACCCGAGAAATGCAGTGTGCGCATGTCTGGAGAGAGAGAGAAAGAATAAACGGAATGCGGTGGCCGGATCAGGCTCAAGACTGATCCGGTTGCCGGATTCACCCATTGACTTGCATTGTACCCGTGCGCCGGTAGCGCCGCATCCGCGGCTGTCCGGTTTTTCGCCGGACACAAAAAACGTTCCTAGATGCGTTGTGTCCGGCCACCGGAATCAACATTTTAGACGGATCCGGAAAAAAACGGACGAAACGGAAGCACAAATGCGGCGCTATCCGGCGCTACTGCAACTCAATGAGAAAAAACGGATCCGCCGGAAGCAAAAAACATATCCATTTTTTTCAAAAAAGGCGGATCGCGCCAGACGGCAAAAAACGGATGTGTGAAAGAGGCCTAATTAGAAAAATATAAATTATTTAGCACAGAATTTTAAATCTAGAAAAAAAATTATATTCAAGGGCAAACATCACTTAACATCATTTAAGTCCACATTCACACGTTCAGTATTTAGTCAGTATTTTACATCAGTATTTGTAAGTAGGGATGAGCAGACCCTGGAAGTTTGGTTCGGGTACCAAAACTGTTCCTGAACTTGAACCTGAATCTGAAATCCATAGAAATCAATGAAGACCCGAAATTTGGAATTGGAAAATCTCTCTCTCTCTCGTAAAAATACAGAAGTGGTGACGTGTTTCTATTATACTTTTCCTCTGATTGTTCCATTTCTGGTTTTGTGTTAGAAATAATGATCAAAAATACTGACCAAATACTGACTGTGGGAATGTGGTCTTTCACATGTAAAGCACTGACCACGGTAAATACCACTCAGCCATTCCTTCACAGTTAGTTGTGGAAGTCCTAATGCCCACCATAGGGGAAGATCTATAAGAAGCTGAATATGTCTAATTATGCCTTCACTAATTAATTCTTTATGGTTTAATAAAATGGGACAAACTCTTTATAATCCGAGCTAGACCCTAGAGGTGGAATACGTGGACATAAGAACTGACATAAAGGGCAGCTTACATTTTGCTGATGCAATAATTTTACTGGCAGAAACTTTCTCTGCCATTTGTATAAAAAGGAAGCAATTCTACCAATAAGAACATGTAACATATACAGTCCCTGACAGAAGTTATGTCGCTTATCCATGTTATGTAAATCAAAGCTTATAACCTGACGTTAAATTCATCCATTGGTTTTATAAATTATTCTTTTGAAAGCTGAAACCCTCCCAAATTTGGTTTAGGTTAAGAAAATAAATTTGCATCAATGCTGAAATATTGATCATTTAATGAACACAGAATGGTCAGGTTTTGGCAAGACAAAAGTTTTGTCACCTGGTCATATAATGCACCTAATCCTAGTTTACATCCTCACCTGTGCTCAGTAAATGATCAGTTAATTAGTGTGTGTGTATAAAAAGAAACCCAACACCCCAGACCTTCACTTGAACTGCAACTTGAGCTCTGACAACATGCCAAAAATCCACCCTGCGACCAAATCCTTGATTATCAAGAGGCTGAAGAACAGATCCACTGCAGAGGTGGCTGGCACCTTTGGTGTGTCTCAGCGTCAATTACAAAGAATTAAAAAAAGATTTGAAGAGACTGGAGAAGGTTTTGACAAGCCCAGGTCCGGCAGACCCCGCAAGACAACTGCTCAGGAGGAACGTTTGTTTGTTAGAAAATCCAAAGCAAGCCCCTCTTCCACTGCAGCAGAGCTCCAACAGGCCTGGTCACCTCAAGTCACTGTGTCAACTAGAACAGTTTGTAGGATTCTGTCTTGAAATGGCCTCCATGGTCGAATCAGTGCCCAGAAGCCAGCACTAAACAAAAGGCCAATAAAAAAACCACAGCCTTCTAAACAGATGGACGCTGGAGAAGTGGCAGAAGGTGGATTTCTCTGATGAATCTTCAGTAGAATTACACCACAGTAGCCGCAAATACTGCAGGAGACCTACTGGAGCCATATGGATCCAAAATACACCCAGAAAACAGTTAAATTTGGTGGTGGAAAGATCATGGTCTGGGGTTAAATTCAGTATGGGGTGTGCGAAACATTTGCAAGGTGGAAGGCAATATCAATACCCTAAAATATCAAGAAGTATTAGCTACCTCTTATATTCCAAATCATAAAAGGGGTCAAATTCTGCAGCAGGATGGTGCTCCATCACCTACATCCATCTCTAGAACAAAGTTCCTCCAGGCAAAAAAGATCAAGGTGCTCAAGGACTGGCCAGCCCAGTCATCAGACATGAACATCATTGAGCATGTCTGGGGTAGGATGAAAGAGGAAGCTTGGAAGACAAAACCAAGGAATCTAGATGAACTCTGGGAGGCATGTAAGACTGCATTCTTTGCTATTCCTGATGACTTCATTAATAAATTGTATGAATCATTGTTGAACCGCATGGATGCAGCCTTCAAGCTCATGGAAGTCACACAAAATATTAAATATGACTCTAATAGCACCACAACTTCATTCACCAATGTTCTGCAACATACATTTGTATTTTAAGATAATTATTTGTTTGAATATCACATTACTTTCTGTGGGCGACAAAACTTTTGTCTTGCCAAAATCTGACCATTCTGTGTTCATTAAATGATCAATATTTCAGCATTGATGCCAATTTATTTTCTTAACCTAAACCAAATTTGGGAGGGTTTCAGCTTTCAAAAGAGTAATTTATAAAACCAATGGATGAATTTAACGTCAGGTTATAAGCTTTGATTTACATAACATGGAGAAGCGACATAACTTCTGTCAGGGACTGTATACTAATATTGCACTTTTATTTTTGTTGGTCTCCAATTTGTTAAAGGTGACCCTACATTTAAGAAGTTGTATAAGGTTAGGAAAAAGAAAGGGAATCAGTGCCACTCATGTTAGTGGGCAGTGTCTGGTATTATAGCTCATCCCCATTCACTTAATATCAGTCACATCTCAGGCAAAATTAAATAATTGCAATTTTACCTGAGACTAATTACCGTAATTGCAAGATTAGGTTGCAGTGAAATCCTTGACTGGCTTTATTAAATCTCCAGATAATTCCATCAAGCTTTGATGGATTAATGGATCGCAGGCTGTTATAATCATCATAGAACTGCAAACTTTACATTTTAGGTGCATCAGTCTTAAGTAATATTAAAGGCTTTTAGGTTACAGTACATACATTGAGGTCATTAACGTACCGTAGTGCACATAAAATAAAGTGCATACCTAACGAAGTAGCGAAACGTGCGGTGGGGCGGCGGGGACTTCATACCTCCAGATGATCTGTTCATGTAAGTGTCATTCTCTTATATAGTACTGCCTAATTTGTAGACAAAGGGAAAAGCATATCCCATTTGAAGTGCAATTAGCATTAGGCTTTATCCTTATTCCCTAAAATGTGATCTGATATCACTCTGTATATAGATTTTTGTAGTCCCTGCTTCTTGATTAGAAGCCTCCTTGTTACTACCTGTTGTATCATATAACCATTTTATCTTTGTTAAAATAAAAAGTGCTTTTATTGGGCATTATATTCTCTCTGGGCTTGTTCTTTTTTGTGTGATAAAATAAATTGCATCTGAAAATTACTAGGTAGAAATGTCTGTTCATCTACAGTATTACAGATATCCGATTTGTAACGTGGAGTATATATTTCTGTATTCGGACATACTCATAAAGTGAAACTCTGTCTTTATCATTGCTGTTTTTTTAGATTACAATCTCTGTGCTGATGACTTTCTTTGAATATTTTTATTTCTGCTTTTATTTTTTTCGAAAATACACAGAATAGACAAAAGTATAAGATCCACTACACATTATACCTAGAGGAGCTCTTGTGACATATCATACTAAATCCACAGTCATTAGTGAATAAATAACTGACTTCAGACGTATTATGCCTATGAGTAAAGACTGTGGTGTCCGAAACGCGTAAGGTGTTGCATGTCCTGAACCTTCATTGTTTTTTTTTAATTCCGTGTAACTTTGCTGGAATTTTATCTATTTTTGGTGCTGGATCACAAATGTCAATATTTTTTCCTTGTAATACATGGTCCTTCACTTGCTGCAACTGTGAGATCAGGGCTAGTTCCAGTCCATGTAGTTTAAAGGGGTTGTCCACTGCTAGGACTAACCCCTTCTTAAACTAAATGTTTGGTCTTGGTAAAATAATAAAGCCTGTACTCACCTCCCATGCCGGCTCCGTTCCCACGGTGTCGGCACTCGTGGTCCCGGGACTGTGGTACGGTGAAATGACACGTGATGCCCGGCGCCCAATCAGCATTGGCGTCCCTGTCTCCGCCCCGTCCTGTTGAACATGAAAAGGAAGTCCAAGATCAGCTACAACCCGGACTTCCTCTTTATGTTCATTATGTCTGTTGGCGGAGACAGTGATACCAGCGCAGATTGGGTGCCGGGCATCACCCTACAAATTGTCTTGCCACTTCTGATCTATAGCATATACATATGAACATCATAAAATGGCCATACAGGGAATGGTGTCAAAAATGATTAAGACCGCCCAATGGATTACTAAGGCCAGAGTGAACAGAGGTTTATATTAAGAAATGATTTAATGGTATTACAGCCTAAGGCTAAGTTCACATGACGTGACAGACACCACTGTTTTCCTTGTTTCTATATAATGTATATTTTCGTACCTTTGCCACCAAATACTTTACATAAAGAAAACACGGCCTAAACACACAGGGACCTATTCCTCAAAGCTTTTACCCCAAAAAGTGTTGTAAAAGCTTTGAAAAGTCTCACTATTTTTGCACAGCACGTGTCGTGAAGTAAATTTTGCAACTTTTGGCTTCTTCACACCAGTTTGAATCAGTTTTTCCAAAATTGGTAGAGCTGGGAAGGAGCCGGGAAGCGGCATGGCCACTCCAGCTTGTTCAATTCCATAAAAGTGATAGCGTTTTGCACCCCAGAAATGCTACTCTAGCCCCTGAGTTTTAATGAATTTGGAGCCTTGTACAATGCCAAGCCTGGGGTTGCGCGAGCTTTCGCTACGTCAGCCCTGATGAATTGGCCCCATAATGTTTTCTACGTGCTGCTCAGTACGTGATGGCGTGGACTTACTCAGAAATTAATTTGATTGTGGTTATTTGGTAGCAAACAACTGTTTTACATGGCTGAAAAATGATCTGTCTTTTCATGCGCAGCGAGCAGATCTTCTAATGACAAGGTTATGATAAATGGCGTTCTCACTAGGCTAACACAACACTAACGAGGTTAAGTAAGTCTAGTGGTTCTTTGCCTTGGAGCTCCTGTTAACATTTTCAATTTTCAATGGAAAATTCAATGTGTAGCCCGGACCCATGTCACGTTAGAACGTATGAGTGCTGTGGTTGTCAGCTACTGATTCCAGATGTTAGTATTACCTTTCCTCTTTGTACACAGTGATTAAAATAGTTTTTGTTAAACTGTATTTATCCATTTTGCATAATATATTCTGTGTAAAATGCTGCTGTCCTACAAAAAAAAGCTATTTCCTTCTAGCAAAAAGTTGTGTCTTTTCTGCACCTCGGCCACATTCAAGTCCAGAACTTCAGGAAGAAAGCAGCAAATTTTACTAATCCTATACAGCCACTAAAATGCCTGTTCATTATGTTCATTCAGTGATGTAAAGAGGTTGTCCTCTACTTTTACATTGATCTATCCTTAGGATAGGTCATCAATGTCTGATTGGCCGGGGTCTAACACCCGGCACCCCTGCCGATCAGCCGTTATCGGTGGCGGCCTCCGGAAGTACTCACAGAGATGGCCGTCTTCTGATAGTGGCCGCCTCAGGGTCATCCACATCCACCTGCTATTAATTTGAATAGGAGGCGGATGTGCAGTACCAAGGCTGGACCACTACCAGAAGACGCCAGCTCTGCAATTGAGAACTACCATCCAGCGGCCGCCACTAATAACAGCTGATCGGTGGGGGTGCAGGGTGTCAGACCCCGGCCAATCAGACATTGATGACCTGTCCTAAGGATAGGTCAATGTAAAAGTAGAGGACAACCTCTTTAAGTGAACCTTTCAGCAGAATTTTATACTCCAGACTAATGTTCTGCATGTTTAAGGCGCTTTAATGCTGAGTAAATCCTTACCTTTCTTGTAGGAATCCGTTTTGCTGATTTAGAGAAATCCGCAGTTAAAATTATATGCTAATAAGTTGCAAGTGCAATGGGTGTGCACTGCACTTGCAGCTATCCTGCTTCTCTGCCTTTTCCCCGCCCGCTGCCTGTTTTCCGGTTCAGGTCACTGAAATATGAGTCGACTGCTAGAAAGAGTCAGGCAACAGGCGGGGAAAGTGCAGAGAGGCAGGGGAGCTGTAAGTGCATTTACCGCCCACTGCACTTGCAGCTCATTAGCATAGAATTTAAACAATGGATTTCTCTACATCAGAAAAACAGATTTCTACAAGAAAGGTAAGGATTTACTCAGCATGAAAGCCCCTTAACATACATGCCATTAGTTTGGCATATAAAATCCCGATGACCGATCCTCTTTACTACAGACGTCCGATGGGAAGATACCATGTTCATTGTTTTATCTTTATAATTAGCAGAGATGACAATAACAAAGAAAACTACCCTCACAGAGCTGCAGAATTGGAGGAAAATGCTGCATGTTCCTGGGACCTTCAGCACCACATGGACAAGAAGATGTTTGATGGCTCCAGCAGACTTGGAATTGGAATCTTGCAGTCAAAGCAGCCAAGATCAGGCACCGGGAAGATACATGAAGGAAACCAAGTAAGAAAAAGATTCTTAGGAGCAATGTAAATATATTATAATGTTGACTTAGCTATGTGCAATGATGATGACTACAATGGACTGCTTGTATCTACGCCGCCTCGTAGAAAAAGTCCTTCTTGCCCAAATAAAACAAACAATGTTTTTTTGCAGATGCTATTCTTATATGTGAGAACCGAAGTTTTTCTCTAGGTATGTAAGGAACAGTGAAGAAACTCCAAAATAATGTTTAGTGGTCGCCTGTTGGGAATCCTTCCCATGAAATGTGTCATGCATATGAGGAATAATGACGCACAGCATCTATCTGAGGGCCGTAATATGCTTCTCATGACCATGTTAGAGGGAAACTTTCACAAAGCTTTTTGAAACCCAATCTGAGAGCAGCTTGATGCAGAGACAGAGGCCCTGATTCCAGCAAAGTGTTGCTTACTGCAGTTTTATAAAATCACTGTTTAATTAGCAGGAAGTTATCATTAGAGGACTTGGAAACCTGCTTCATGTAGACCTTAATATTCATGAAATCTGAATAAACCTGCCCCCACCAGTGATTGGCATCTTTCTACCTATGCACAGTGTACACAGAAATCTGCCAATCAGTGGTGTGGGCGGGTTATACAGAGCTCAGCATTCAGAGAACTGGCCGATCTGCAGCCAATAAAACTGTGATCAAAACTGCAGCAAGCAGCCCAGTAAGTGACATATCACTAGAATCAGGGCCTTGATCACTACATCACACTGCTATCAGATAGAGTAATAAAAACCCGGTGATTGAGTCTGGTAACAATCCTACTTGGTCAATCCAATGTTTTTTGTGATGGAAGAGAGATTGCAAAAAGTGTCTTTTGTTCTGTAGGGACCCTACTGGATGGACTCCCACACATTAGACATTTTATATCTAATCTGCGGAAGTATGCATTAAATGATATAGCAGTGCTGAGCATTTTGGATGTGAATGAGGTCTGGGGTGATGCAAAAGACTTGAGCTCACCTCAATCTTTTTTATTTTTCCCTGTGCCTGTTTCCTCTCCCTGCTCATCACTCCATTTCCCCTTTCCATATAGTGTAATGAGCTGTTTCAGGTGAGCTGCATGGCTGTTTTGTCAGAACAAGACAGAGTTGAGCTTCTTTTTTCAGAGTGGATGACAAGTTCAGGAGGCGAGGGAGGGAGAAGTGATTGAGAAATGGAGGAAAGAAGCTGAGTTCTCTGATGAAGATATATTACAAAGTTTTGTATGTTCTCATGTACTAATAATTTATGCAACATTTGTTGAATGTACAGTTACTGTTGGATTAGCGCAGTATTGAGAGATGTTCGAGAGATATATAGAAAGCTAAAGGTCCACATGCTATGTAGATTTTAACTCTGCAGTATGACAATTTATCTTGCAAATTTTCATAGCTGATTTCACACTTTGCAGTGCACAATACATACGGATTCTGCCACATTTTAGGGTCAAAATCCACTAGTAAATTTGCAGTGGAAAATCAGTGTCAAACCACATGTGGACATGGGCAATTATAGATAATTCTCATTCAGACAAACTTTTATGTCCTATTTGGATTGCAGTGTGCTGGTGGTCAGTGGGAGTTTGGGTCCTTAGATCGCCATTGATCGCTCAAAACGCTGCACTAAAGTGTGCAACGCCTACATGAGCCTGCGCATAGAGTGGTGTGCAGGCTCAAGGGTAAATTTGTGGGTCTGTGCTGTGTGCATAGACTTACTACTGAGTGTGTGCACTGCTCTGTGTGCAGTGGATTGCTCCACAAATCTGTGGCAAATCAACTGCAAAATCTAAACTGATGGCATTTCATCCTGTGCATTTGTGAAATGAAGCATGTTGTGAAAATCGGCGCCATAAATTGAGATGCTGCAAACTTTAAAATGCCACTGTAGTGTTTTTTTTACGTTAGTGGTGCAACTAATCTAAGTTCCTTGACCCTTGTGTCATACTTACCAGCCGCCATCTTTATCTTTTATCGGCGCCGCTCCGGTCGTCTTCTGCAGATTGCAATCTGCCGGATCGCTCCAGTGTTTGCTGGGTGAGCCAGAAGTCACAACTCAGTGTAAGTCTATGAGGCCAGGACGAGACTCTCATAGACTTATACTGAGAGCATGTGACCGTTACCTCTGACATCCAGTCAGAAGATGCGTTCACAAGATGGCGGTGCGGGACTGGAGTGGCGCTGGGAAGAGCTGAAGACAGCAGCTGGTGAAAATAACAATAGGGTCAGGGAACTCCAGCACTGAAATGAAAAAAAATAATGCTGGAGTGGTGCTATAAATCTGTACAGCACAGATTTTTATTTCAATAAATCTCATGTATTCAGATTTTTCACCCTCACAATCAACCAACTGCTGGTCAAAGGTAATATTGCATGTCCTAGGGGGCACACAAACAGTTGCTTTACAGGATGTAGCCAATTATTAAAGTCAGTTTTCCAGAAAAAAGAATTCCTTTAGCTATAAATAAGATGTAATGAACGTTGCTCTTTCTTTCTAGTCTTTCTTTCCGGAGCCGTTCATTTATATTTAATTGCAGACAACGCAGAAAGCATGAATCGTATGATTTGCAGCCGCTTTCATTTGCCTTCATTCAAGGCAGGTGTATCTGTCAAAACCTGTGCCGCCGGCTGCTGCAATCTGCACCATTATGCATCTGATGTAGTTGAGCACTATGGGGGGGAACTTATTTATTTTTTTAAAGTAAATGGAAACATCCTGATGTTTGATTAAATAGGAAGCCCCCTGGAAAGCTGAAATCACTTTACTTTCTTTCCCTTCTTTTTAATTCGTTCATCAGCAGCACAAGAGCCATTTTGCTTTCAGCAGCTGCACAATTCAGACGGTTATAAATAGGATTTGCAAGAGCGATCACAGCTGCGCCCTATTTTGCTGTATAAAGAACAGTAAACTTCTAATTTGATGCGCCAAAAATCACTGAGTGTTTGCAATCAGTCTGATATAATCATCCATGGAGAAGACTTACAATCCTATCTAATTCCAGGCATCTAGGACGCTCGGCACAGTGCCGTATCTAATAATTCATACTTTTGTTCATGAACTTCATCACTTTCTTTACTTCCATTCTGCATTGTCATAACCTGAGGGTGGTAGAGTCCTACATTACAGAGGAGATTAAATACGATATTGGAAAGGTTATAATTGTGTGATCTGTGAGAGTCCGACAACCCCACTGATCCATTAATACAAATGAGCTGTCCTCCAGAAAGTAGAGAATGGTCTCCGTATTGTCACCTGTGCGTAGCTCATCTGCAAGTCACTAGGCAAACCATATTATACACTGTGTTCCAAATTATTATGCAAATAATATTTTCTCAGATTTTCCCACATTAGCTATATGAATTTCAGTCATTGTAATTTTCCAGTCAAATAACTATTAGAGTACAAGTGAAAGGTTTTAGTACAAACTGCCTATGAGAACAGTATATTTTTTAAAAAATAAAACACTCAAACTGCACTCAAAATGCATGTTCCAAATTATTATGCACAGCAGAGTTTTCAACCTTTTCATTTTAATAAAGAACAAAAAAATGGTCATTTGTGAAATTATAAGCATTAGCAGGTTATTACAAACTGAAATCAAACAGTTTTCAAATCAAAACTTTATTCTAGGTGTTGTTACATTTGCACATAGGACCGCTTGTTCGAAAGGAGCTTCTGAACTCTCTCTGTCCATTGAATTTGTCAGGTTTTGGATGGTTTCTGCTTCAATTGTTTTGCATGAGGACAGAATACCCTCCCAGAGCTGTTGCTTAGATGTGAACTGCCTCCCGCCATCATACACACTCCTTTTGATGATGCTCCAGAGGTTCTCAATGGGGTTGAGGTCAGGGGAGCATTGGGCCACACCATAAGTTTGTCCCCTTTTATGTCCATAGCAGCCAGAGATGCAGATGTGTTATGTGCAGCATGAGACGGTGCATTATCATGCATGAAAATGATCTTGCTGCGGAATGCACGGTTCTTCTTCTTGAACCATGGCAGGAAGTGCTGTTTGAGAAACTCAACATACACTATGGAGTTCATGTTTACCCCTTCAGGGATCCTAAAGGGCCGACAATCTCTCTCCCCATGATTCCAGCCCAAAACATTACTCCACCTCCTCCTTGTTGGCACCGTAGCCGTGTTTCATTGGGGTGTCCATCAACCAGCCATCCTCCACTCCATCCATCTGGACCATCGAGCGTTGCACGGCACTCATCGGTGAACAAAACAGTTTTGAAGTCAGTCTTCATGTATTGTTTGGCCCACTGGAGCCGTTTCTGCTTGTGTGCAGTGGATAGAGGAGTCGACAGGATGGCTTACACACAGCTGCAAACCTCTGAAGGACCCTGCATCTTGTTGTTCTGGGAACGTTGGAGGCACCAGCAGCTTCAAAAACTTGTCTGCTGCTATGACAAGGCTTTTTTGCCGCTGCTCTTTTAACCTGACGTAATTGCCTGTAGGAAAGAGTCCTCAATTTTCCCTCATCAGCACGCACACGTGTGTACTGTGAATCAGCTACATACTTCTTGATTGTGCAATGATCACGATGAAGTGTCTTGGCAATGTTGATTGTAGTCATGCCTTGACCTAAACACTCCACAATTTGTTGCTTCTCAGCAGCCGACACATCCTTTTTCTTTCCCATTTTGGCAGAAAATGTAGGCTGCTTAATAACGTGGGACAGCCTTCTTAAGTAGTCTTGCCTTTCATTGGACACACCTGCCAAACTAATTAGCACAGGTGTCTGCAATTGCTTGCAGTGATATAAAGAGCCCTGACACACATCACCATCAATGAGTTTAACTGACAAACAAAAAAATTCTTACCTTATCACTCCTAAACAATTTTTGCATAATAATTTGGAACACAGTGTAGAACCTTGAACTGAGTCTTACAGACTTTAGCCAAACGAGGGCCTCCTCGAAAAGGAAGAGGGCATCCCTCTGTAGTCAGCTGTTCTGGAGCTGTTTCCCCGTTTGGGTGGCTGGATGAGAGGCCTTCAACACAGAAATTGTTTATGGGTGAAGATAAGCGAATTGGTCCCCAAGACCCTGGTGTGTTGGCCATGTCTGTATTCCATGGCCACCAGACTGGAAAATCACCTCTTGTCTGCCAGCTGCATTGTTGCAGCATGATGCACAGATTTCGTTGCTCTGGGGCTACTAATCATAAGAGGTGTTTGTCACCGCTGAGAGGCCAATGATTGTCCCCCCACAAAAGGAAGTGAGGAGACTACGGGGGCTCCGGCAATGGTATGGAGGTGCATCAGGTTATCGGTAAGTGGGTACAGTTTTTTTTTTTCTCTGCTCTCACAACATATAGATCCCTAAAATAAGACTAAGGGTATGTTTCCACGGTCCATTCCTGCAGCGCTTTGGGTGCAGCACATGTCCAAAGCGCTTCCGGATTTTCTACGCACGGTGATTGCGCATGTGTTCATTGAATCATGCTGAGTCAGCACATCCTATACATAGGACTGTGATATTTATCTTGCGGAGACTGATTGTCTCCGCAAGATAAATAGACGTGCTGCGGTCTAGAAAGACGTGCAGGTGCGTATGCGCAGGGAAGCCGGAGGCGGCCGTGCACGTATAGTGGAGATGGGATTTCATAAAATCGCCTCCACAATGCTGTACGCAGTGTCCAATCCGCAGCGTTTACTGAACGTGGAAACATACCCTAAGGGATGGAGAACACTTTTAATTTTGGTAGAGTTACGGTATGTGATGTCCATGAAGATGACAAGTACAGGGGCGGAACTATAGTGGAAGCAGGGGAAGCAGCTGCCACAGGGCCCGGGCTAGAAGGGGGCCCGTCCCTGCTGCAGCTGCCCTGTGATTTAGGAGCAAAAAGGGGGGCCCGAGAACGCTGGCAAATGGATCCGCGCTCGGGCCCCCTCCCAACATTTTGTTCAGGCTTCTGACTCTGAACGCTGATGCATAACAACACTGTGTTGTTTTAAAGAGACACTACAGTGTTGTAAATGCAGACAGCGAACAGAAATGAGCACTGTAGCTTTAAGCTGCGGCCCAGTGCATTATGGTCCGTCTGTCACAGCGTGTGTGCATGTGGGGGCGGACAGCAGACGGCCAGCAGACGGCCAGGCAGACCACATGAAGCAGCAGGCTGACTGGACAAGCAGGTGGAAGCCCGGGCGAGCAGGGTGAGTACCGTGAGTCTCTCAACAGTGAGAAGAGGCTTGGCTGCTCAATGGTGACTGGGAGGGCAGGTGCAGGCAGGATCTAACAGGGCCCACATTCAACAGGGCCCAGGCCCCAGGCTGCAGTGCAGGGGGCCCACATTCAACACAGGGCCCAGGTAGCAAGGGGCCCGCATTCCAACAGGGCCTCGGGCTCCTGGGCCCTGTTTGACGCAAGCCTCAAGTCACCACTAACCTCCCCCTGGGCCCTGTTGGGCACGGGACCTCAGTCACCAGTAGCCTCCCCCTGGCCCAGTAACAGCCTCATGGTTGCTACAAGTGACGAGTGACACCCTGATCTCTGCTACATGTGACAAGTAACAACCTCAGCTCTGCTACATGTAACAAGTAACAACCTCAGCTCTGCTACATGTGACAAGTAGCAACCTCGGCTCTGCTACATGTGACAAGTAGCAACCTCAGCTCTGCTACATGTGACAAGTAACAACCTCAACTCTGCTACTTGTGACAAGTAGCAACCTCAGCTCTGCTATTTGTGACAAGTAACAACCTCAGCTCTGCTTATGTGACAAGTAACAACCTCAGCTTTGCTCATGTGACAAGTAGCAACCTCAGCTCTGCTACATGTGACAAGTAACCTCAGCTCTTCTACATGTGACAAGTAGCAACCTCAGCTCTGCTACATGTGACAAGTAACAACCTCAGCTCTGCTACATTTGACAAGTAACAACCTCAGCTCTGCTACATTTGACAAGTAACAACCTCAGCTCTGCTACATGTGACAAGTAGCAACCTCGGCTCTGCTACATGTGACAAGTAACAACCTCAGCTCTGCTACATGTGACAAGTAGCAACCTCAGCTCTGCTCATGTGACAAGTAACAACCTCAGCTCTGCTCATGTGACAAGTAACAACCTCAGCTCTGCTCATGTGACAAGTAACAACCTCAGCTCTGCTCATGTGACAAGTAGCAACCTCAGCTCTGCTCATGTGACAAGTAGCAACCTCAGCTCTGCTCATGTGACAAGTAGCAACCTCAGCTCTGCTACATGTGACAAGTAACCTCAGCTCTGCTACATGTGACAAGTAGCAACCTCAGCTCTGCTACATGTGACAAGTAGCAACCTCGGCTCTGCTACATGTGACAAGTAGCAACCTCGGCTCTGCTCATGTGACAAGTAGCAACCTCAGCTCTGCTATTTGTGACAAGTAACAACCTCAGCTCTGCTCATGTGACAAGTAACAACCTCAGCTCTGCTCATGTGACAAGTAGCAACCTCGGCTCTGCTACATGTGACAAGTAACCTCAGCTCTGCTACATGTGACAAGTAGCAACCTCAGCTCTGCTACATGTGACAAGTAACCTCAGCTCTGCTACATGTGACAAGTAACAACCTCAGCTCTGCTACATTTGACAAGTAACCTCAGCTCTGCTACATGTGACAAGTAGCAACCTCGGCTCTGCTACATGTGACAAGTAACAACCTCAGCTCTGCTACATGTGACAAGTAGCAACCTCAGCTCTGCTCATGTGACAAGTAACAACCTCAGCTCTGCTCATGTGACAAGTAACAACCTCAGCTCTGCTACATGTGACAAGTAGCAACCTCGGCTCTGCTACATGTGACAAGTAACAACCTCGGCTCTGCTACATGTAACAACCTCAGCTCTGCTACATGTGACAAGTAGCAACCTCAGCTCTGCTCATGTGACAAGTAACAACCTCAGCTCTGCTCATGTGACAAGTAACAACCTCAGCTCTGCTACATGTGTACAAGTAACAACCTCAGCTCTGCTACATGTGACAAGTAACAACCTCAGCTCTGCTACATGTGACAAGTAGCAACCTCAGCTCTGCTACATGCGAGGAGTGACAGCCTCATCTCTGCTACATGTGCGGAGCGACAGCCTCAGCTTTGCTATACAAGTAGCAGAGCTGAGGCTGTCACTCCTCACATGTTGCAGAGATGAGGCTGTCACTCCTTACATGTAGCAGAGCTGAGGCTGTCACTCCTCGAATGTAGCAGAGCTGAGGCTGTCCCTACTCACATGTAGCAGAGCTGAGGCTGTTCCTCCTCACATGTAGCAGAGCTGAGGCTGTCACTCCTCACATGTAGCAGAACTGAGTCTGTCACTCCTCACATGTAGCAGAGCTGAGGCTGTCACTCCTCACATGTGTAATTGGTGAGGGCGTGGTGCAGAAGTACGGTATACAGAACAATCTTAGATTATTCTGTATACCGGACTGTTGTTCTACTGAATAAATCATCCGTTTTGAAAGCAATTTGCAGGCTGGATTACAAGTTTCTTCACATATTTACTCTGGAGAAAGCCTACCTTCGTCACTACCTCAGTTGCTTCCTGGGAGTTGGTTCTTTTCTGTTATTTCACTATCATTACTCCAAAAACCTCTAATTTTGGATAATAAAGGTATCTTTCTTAACACAACTTGGGTAGACCGGGATTGGCAACGCGCGCGAGGGGGGGGGGCCCCATTGTGAAGTTTGCTGTGGGCCCTGCCGTTCCTAGTTACGCCCCTGGACAAGTATCAAGTGAAACAAGAGTCAGGAGGATCAGAAACAATGTCAGTAAATATGCAGCTGAACGAGCACTAAATGTTTAGAACAAACCTTTACCAGATGTGGATATGAAATCATCTGGGATCGATGTGTCTACATGTGTAATAATCCATGTTCCACAATTGCATCAATGGGCAGAGGCTACTGTATATATATTGTCACTTGTTTTATGTTTCGTCTGATTTTTTTTTTGTGCTGTTTTTAGAGCCGGGTATTGTTTCTGCTTATGAAAATAATATTGAAAGGGAAATGCTGTCATAACAACGCTTCTATTTTAGTCTTATGACTAAATATGTATCTCTTTGTGTGTTGAAAAGGGTTTGGTAACTGCAGTTTCATTTCAGAAAATATACCGGACTACGCAATGGTGCTGGATGTGTCAGTTTTGCTCATTATATACCATTTACAGTGGGTACAGAAAGTATTCAGACCCCTTTAAGTTTTTCACTTTTTTGTTTCATTGCAGCCATTTGGTAAATTCAAAAAGGTTCATTTTTTTTCTCATTAATGTACACTCTGCACCTCATCTTGACTGAAAGAAAACAGGAATTTGGAAATTTTTGCAAATGTATTAAAAAAGAAAAACTGAAATATCACATGGTCATAAGTATTCAGACCATTTGCTCAGACACTCATATTTACGTCACATGCTGTCCATTTCCTTGTGATCCTCCTTGAGATGGTTCTACTCCTTCATTGGAGTCCAGTTGTGTTTAATTAAACTGATAGGACTTGATTTGTAAAGGCACACACCTGTCTGTATAAGACCTCACAGCTCACAGTGCATGTCAGACCAAATGAGAATCATGAGGTCAAAGGAACTGGCCAAGGAGCTCAGAGACAGAATTGTGGCAAGGCACACATCTGGTGAAGGTTACAAAAGAATTTCTGCAGTACTCAAGGTTCCTAAGAGCACAGTGGCCACCATAATCCTTGCATAGAAGACGTTTGGGACCACCAGAAGTCTTCCTAGACCTGGCCGTGCAGCCAAACTGAGCAATCGTGGAAGAAGAGCCTTGGTGAGAGAGGTAAAGAAGAACCCCAAGATCACTGTGGCAGAGCTCCACAGATGCAGTAGGGAGATGGGAGAAAGTTCTACAAAGTCAACTATCACTGCAGCCCTCCACCAGTCGGGCCTTTATGGCAGAGTGGCCCGACGGAAGCTTCTCCTCAGTGCCAGACATATGAAATCATGAAGGACTCCCAGACTATGAGAAATAAGATTCTCTGGTCTGATGGGGCAGAGGGACGGGACTCCTTCACCTTTTGAGTTACGCTGCCAGGATCCAGGTAAAATTGTCATGACCATGCCTGCTTGCTAAATCATTGTTTTTGCATTTATGCTCCGTTGGATGTTGATACTACCACTTCATAATGGTCTTAAGCTCCTAATGAGATAGAGGTTGAGCTTACCATATTGCCCTGCATAGACTAACATGCGCTTATTATAGATTTGATACACGTCAGTTTTGATAGTGATAACTTAATGCATGCATTCTGGTCTACAGTACATCTATTTATTTGTATACTTTACATGTGCTATAGTGTATATACTGTTTATCTGTTAAAAGCATACAAATTATCTCCAGCATTGTAGCATCTTTTTGCCTCTACACTATGTTCCAAATTATTATGCAAATGATATTTTTCTCTGATTTTCCTAAGTGGTCGGTGCAAATGACAGTCAGTCTAATAAAAGTCATCACATGTTAGAGTATACATCGAATTTTATTGAAGAAACCTCCCAATGATAACAGTATAATCTCCAAAATGAAAAAAACTCAAAATGCACTGTTCCAAATTATTAGGCACAGTAGAATTTCTGAACATTTGATCTGTTTTAAAGAACTGAAAATGCTCATTTGTGGAATTTGCAGCATTAGGAGGTCACATTCACTGAACAAAAAAGCTATTAACTCCAAAACATCCTAACAGGCCAAGTTACATGTTAACATAGGAATCCTTCTTTGATATCACCTTCACAATTCTTGCATCCATTGAACTTGTGAGTTTTTGGAGAGTTTCTGCTTGTATTTCTTTGCATGAAGTCAGAATAGCCTCCCAGAGCTGCTGTTTTGATGTGAACTGCCTCCCACCCTCTCATATTATTATTATTATTATTTATTTCTATAGCACCATTGATTCCATGGTGCTGTACATGAGAAGGGGTTACATACAAATTACAGGTATCACTTACAGTAAACAAACTAACAATCACAGACTGATACAGAGGGGAGAGGACCCTGCCCTTTCGGGCTTACATTCTACAGGATTGTGAGGCAGGAGACAGTAGGTCGGGAGGTTGCAGCAGTTCCGGTGTTGGTTGAGGTGATATCTCCGGTAGTGGTGAGGAGGTAGCAGGGTCATTGCAGGCTGTAGGCTTTCCTGAAGAGATGGGTTTTCAGGTTCCGTCTGAAGGATCCGAATGTGTTTGATAGTCGGACGTGTTGGGGCAAAGAATTCCAGAGGATGGGGGATATTCGGGAGAAGTCTTGGAGGCGGTTGGATGAGGAGCGAATAAGTGTGGAGGAGAGAAGGATGTCATGGGAGGATCGGAGATTACGTGAGGGAAGATATCGGGAGATTAGTTCAGAGATATAAGGAGGAGACAGATTATGATGGCCTTGTAGGTCAGTATTAGTAATTTGAACTGGATACGCTGAGGGAATGGGAGCCAGTGAAGAGATTTGCAGAGGGGAGAAGCGGAGGAGTAGCGAGGAGAGAGGTGAATTAGTCGTGCAGCAGAGTTAAGGATGGACTGAAGAGGTGCGAGGGTGTTAGCAGGGAGGCCAGAGAAAAGGGTTTGCAGTAGTCGATTAGTAGTAGATTGAGGGTTGAGGAAAGGACGGATTCTTGAAATATTTTTGAGCTGAAGGCAACAGGAGGTAGAAAGAGCTTGGATGTGCGGTTTGAAGGACAGGGCAGAGTCAAGGGTTACTCCGAGGCAGCAGACTTCTGGTACGGGGGAAAGCGTGATGTCGTTAATTGTGATAGATAGGTCAGGTAAGGAAGATCTGTGGGATGGGGGAAAGATTATGAGTTCAGATTTGTCCACATTGAGTTTGAGGAAGCGGGAGGAGAAGAAGGAGGATATGGCTGATAGACACTCGGGATTCTGGATAGCAGAGAGGCAGGGTGGATTTGATTTAAATCAAACTGATTTAAATCACGATTTAAATCACGATTTAAATCACTAGTCAGTAAGGCTTGATTTAAATCAGTGATTTAAATCAAAGTTTCTACCTAAGATCGTACACACAAACAGATCCAGACTTGTCTGTCTGTGGCTATGCTGCAGTATTGTGCTCAAAGTTTCACTTTCATTTTCTTGTCTGCTTGCCCTTCCTCCTCCTCACACTTAAGGGTATGCCACACTAAACAATATCGCTAACGGGATCGCTAAAAAAACGTCACTATTTAGCGATCCCGTTAGCGATATTGTTCAGTGCGGCAGCTTCCAGCGACGAGCTTCCTGCTGTGATCTCGCTCGTCGCTGGAATCGTTCCGGACCCTATTTCATCGCTGGCGCTCCCGCTGGGTAAGTATCTATCGCTGTGTGGCACCTTTTCTTAGCGATTTAGCGGTACTTTTGTACCGCTAAAGTCGTTAAGAAGATCGCTAACGGCGATAGCGTCGTTAACTATATCGCTAAATGTGGCCGCATTTAGCGATATAGAAACAATCCCGCTAGCGATCGCATTAGTATGCGTCGTTATAGTGATCGCTAGCGGGATTGTTTAGTGTGGCAGTACC
This sequence comes from Oophaga sylvatica, assembly GCA_033576555.1. Classification (NCBI taxonomy): domain Eukaryota; kingdom Metazoa; phylum Chordata; class Amphibia; order Anura; family Dendrobatidae; genus Oophaga; species Oophaga sylvatica. The sequence continues at coordinate 542,497,454 of JARQOD010000003.1, read as the reverse complement.
TTTAGATTCACATTCTTCTTGTGTTGTGCAGATCTATTCCACTCCAAACAATCAGAAACCTATTGTCTAACTTCTTGAACTTGGCACTGAAGGGGTTGATTCTGTATTCATAGGTTTGTAGAACAATAGGATTAGGGTCTTTTTCTCAACTCTGTTCATGTTGTAACATTTTTGCCGTGAAGAAGAGGCTTGGACCTCTGCGGAGTCAAATTCAGTTTTGAGAACTGCGTAAGTAAAGCGAGCGTCTGTGATAATATAGGAGAGAAACTGCCCACTAATCCTACAGAAACCTCTGGAAGAGCATGGTATTGTGAATGTTACACATATACAGCCTTTATTCTACTGAGTTAAACAACTCGGCTTTATCTCATGATGGAAGAACCTTTGGATGGTAAAATATTTTCCTCAAAAAGCAGTTTATTAAAAAATCCGATTTAAATCAAAAAAATCCGATTTAAATCAAAAAAATCCGATTTTTTTGATTTTTTAAAAAAAATCATTGATTTTTATCCACCCTGCAGAGAGGTGATGTCTGGGCCAGAGAGGTAGATCTGAGTGTCATCAGCGTAAAGGTGGTAGTGGAATCCGTGGGACTTTATGAGTTGCCCCAGGCCAAGTGTATAGATTGAGAAGAGTAGGGTCCTAGAACAGAGCCTTGGGGGACTCCAACAGAGAGAGGGTGGACGAGGAGGTAGTGTGGGAGTGGGAGACGCTGAATGTGCGGTTGGAAAGGTATGAGGAGATCCAGGATAGGGCGAGGTCCTTGACGCCAAAGGAGGAAAGAATCTGTAGTATCTCAGATCTTTTGCTTGATGATACTCCAAAGGTTCTCTATAGGGTTGAGGTCAGGGGAAGATGCTGGCCACACCATGAGTTTATCTCCTTTTATGCCCAAAGCATCCAATGACTCAGAGGTATTCTTTGCAGCATGAGATGGTGCATTGTCATGAAAGAAAATGATTTTGCTCCTGAAGGCACGTTTCTGCTTTTTATACCATGGAAGAAAGTTTGTCAGTCGGAAACTCTATATACTTTGCAGAGGTCATTTTCACACCTTCAGGAACCTTACAGGGTCCTACCAGCTGTTTCCCCATGATTCCGGCCCAAATCATGACTCCTCCACCTCCTTGCTAACTTAGCAGCCTTGTTGGGACATGGTGGCCATCCACCAACCATCTACTACTCCATCCATCTGGACCATCCGGGGTTGCTCAACACTCATCAGTAAACAAGACTGTTTGAAAATTAGTCTTCATGTATGTCTGGGCCCACTACAACCGTTTCTGCTTGTGAGCACTGTTTAGGTGTGGCCGAATAGGTTTATGCACCACAGCAAGCCTTAGAAGGATCCTACACCTTGAGGTTCGAGGGACTCCAGAGGCACCAGCAGCTTCAAATATCTGTTTGCTGGTTTGTAATGGCTTTGTAGCAGCTGCTCTCTTAATCCATGAACTTGCCTGGCAGAAACCTTCCTCATTCTGTCTTTATCAGCACAAACACGTCTGTGCTCAGAATCAGCCACAAATCTGTTAACAGTACGATGATCATGCTTAAGTTTTCAAGAAATATCTAATGCTTTCATCCCTTGACCAAGGCATTGCACTATTTGATGCTTTTCAGCAGCAGAGAGATCCTTTTTCTTTCCCATATTACTTGAAAACTCTGGCCTGCTTAATAGTGTGGAACATCCAGTTTTCCTTTTATTGGGCTCACATGGTAAACTAATTATCACAGGTATCTGAGATTGAGTTCAGTGATCCAAAGAACCCTGAGACACAATACCATCAATGGGTTTCATTTACAAAAAAAAAAAAAAAAAACGCTATGACACTTAAAACCAATTTGCATAATAATTTGGAACATAGTTTAGTGATACTATCCACACAAGATTATTGTTATATGCTAGGATTTGGTTATGCTATTTACCAGGCTGCTTAGTTTATTATTGTGAGTTCCCATGTCCCTCCCTTCTTTTTCTGCACCTTCTGGATTTTTATCTTTGTATTTTATCATGATTTAATAAAAATTACATAATTTTTAAATATCTTACATCTTTATCCAGCGCGCTCTCTCTCTCTCTCTCTCTCTCTCTCTCTCTCTCTTTCTTTCTTTCTTTCTCTCTCTTTCTTTCTTTTTCCGGGTTCAAAAGGTCAGGCAGGATCAGGCGAAAAACCTGATCAGTTCCATCAGTTTTTTAAAATCAGCGCCGGATCCGTCCTATCATGCATAACACGGATCATGCCTGATTCAAAAAGCCTGATGTGTGAAAGTAGCCTTAGCGGTCAGGTTGCAGTAGCCAGGTTCTCCATAACAGGAACGATCTGTTATATGGGAATGAGCACGTGTACTGAAGATGCTGGGGCAGGTTTATCAATAGTGTCATAAGACCACACTTACAGAGAGAACAGGTCTTATCAAAATCATACATGCCACATCGTACAGGACGACTCTTGGCATTCCGGACACTTCATTCTTCTGGTTGTCATATCAGTAGTGCTGTATTTTGTGACATTAATAACTCAGCCATCCATAGGGTCCTTCAGTTAATTCACTTATACAAGTTGGATACTTGCATACAAAGCCCAGTGCAATTTTGTAACCCTTGCTAGAACAAAAAAAAAAATTAGAAATGTGTCCCCGTAAGGGACTCAGGAACCCTATTCTCATGGTGGGGGTCCCAGCAATCAGTAACTTATATAACTATGGCACATCTCCTTTAAAGGGAATTTGTCAGCAGATTTTTGATATGTAACACAAAGGCAGCATGAAAAGGGGCTGAGATACATATTTCAGTGAAGTAACACTTATTAGGCTGTGTGCTGTTATTTCCATGCAGGGTCTTTCCCCAAATGTCAAGTGAACAATGTTTTTACCTCTATATTTTTAATTCTTTTGAGATTTTTTTATTTGGCAATAGTGTGTCAGAGAAATGCAAAAATGTGAAGAAAAAAAATTTAAATTTATTTTTTTTATTTTTTATGGATTTTCAAAGTTTGGAAAAGTGCGAATTTCTGTGTTGCCTGCCTTTACATTTCACATTGTAACTCAGGCTAGAAAAAAGATAGAGAAACAAAATAAACACCATTCTACTCAGAACTGTACGACTTTCACCAGATATGTCCAAGACTATGTTTCTTTATGTTTTGTTTTGGTGAAATCAAATTAAAAAATTTTGATGCGCAATTGATAAAAAAACGAATGTGTTAAACTGAAAAAATGCATGTGTGTTACTGGTGTTCTTGGTTATATTTGTACAGGGACTCAACTTGGACCTACTTTGGATCTAATTTTTTTTATATTTTTATTTAGGCCTTGAATCATCTGATTTTAGGTTTGTGTGAGTTTCTTCCTTTTTTTCCTTCAAATTACAAGTTATTGAATTCAGCATTTATATGCAACAATAAAGAAACGCAAAAAACAAAATACCGTAAGTGCCAGAATAAATACTCTTAATCATCATACCACAGCTTGCTCAGCATTTTCAACCTCAATGCATCGAACAAACCAAAAAAAAAAGTTGATCACATCCTCAAGTGTGATTTTCTAAATAGTCTCATCCTAATTACATGTTAAAAACAAGATTAAAAGAACCAATATTTTTAACACCAAATTTATACATGAAACAATTTTTTTTTTCCTATTATATCACTAAATATGTCAATTATGAGTGTTTGAGAAGTATACAGTATTTTAAATCGTCGTTCATAAATAATAAACAATCAATTAATAGTACATTTTAAACTGGCCTTTTTATCACCCAATTTGTCCCTTCTAGTGGGTGAAATGTACATCTTGTCCTGTTGTCCAAAGCGCTTACTAGCAATGGCCATTCCTTTTGTGTCAAAGAGTATGTACGGCCTGTCAAGGTGTTCGGCTCCGCCTGAGCTAATATCTGATTTTTGTTAACTTTTAAAATGTCTGGTTTTCTTGGATACACAAATGATGACGCTGGACCAGAAGGATGCAAAAACTCAATTCTACTTCTTCATTTTCACAATCTTTGGAGAGTACAGTAGCCAGCCACCAGCGCCAATCATATTCACAGGTCACATAACCAGTTATGTCATCCATTGCCAATGCAGCTCGAGCTAGCCTCCAGAGGCCATATTCAGACCAAATTTTAAACACCTATGCAACTTTTCAAATGGAGTGAGAAAACTATTCTTAACATCCAGTTCATGTATTGTACAAACCAGGAGTACGAAGAGGAGGAGAGTTTTGTTACTACATTGGTTACAGGAAGCAGAACCCATCAAAGGGACTCGCAATACCGCACTTTCATTCCATGTAATGAAACAGAAATAAAAACAAGGATTTTTTTCATTCAGCAAAGACAGTGAAGTCCATGAGGTGATAGAAGGTGCACAAGATTGGCAATGGATGACATAACTGGTTATGTGACCTGTGAATATGATTGGCGCTGGTGGCTGGCTACTGTACTCTCCAAAGATTGCGAAAATGAAGAAGTAGAATTGAGTTTTTTGCATCCTTCTGATCCAGCGCCATCCTTTGTGTATCCAAGAAAACCAGACATTTTAAAAGTTAACAAAAATCAGATATTAGCTCAGGCGGAGCCGACACCATGACAGGCCGTACATACCCTGACACAAAAGGAAATGGCCATTGCTGGTAAGCGCCCTTATGGACAAGATTACATTTCACCCACTAGAAGGGACAATTGATGAAAAAGGCCTTTTAAAAACAATAAAAACAGTTTAAAAAAATTGATTAGTTCATTGTAATGTATGTGGTACAGTTCATAAAGCGTCTTGTGCTTGGGTGCGATGAAAATACTTGAGACATAGGTTGATAAAGAAAGTCTTGTATTGCTTCATACAAATTGGCAAAAATAAACACACAGGTTGCAAACACAGAAGCAGGAGCACAGCAGGCCAGAGTAATCTAAGCTCAGCAATAACTCTCCACAACAGATTCAGATCTTCTTCTCTGTTACCGCAAGTCCATGCAAACGTGAGGCTCTCAAGAGCAGAGTTCAGAGTCCACAAGTGCTTCAGAGTTCCTCAGTAGGAATGGCTGGAGTACAAGGTCCAAGGCTTCAGGAGTCAGAACACAGGTTCACTGCAGGCTAGATTCGAAGCACTGATTGCTCAGCTGTGGCTGTTTAAGAAGCAAACGGAGAGAATCAGGGCGGGAACATGCAAGCTGGAAAACTCCATTTTGACTGAGGGCAAGATAGCTGCAGCAAAACAGAAAGCAAAATGGCCGACGAACAAACTGAGTTTCAGAAACAGATTACACAGAACCTTAACATTACTCCCCCCTTAGGGACAACCTCCGGATGACCTCAGACCAAAGGCTTGTGTGGGTACCTCTGATGAAACTGATGGAGCAAGCGAGGAGCATTAACGTTATGACTGGCTCCCATGAGTTGTCCTCCACTGGTAACCCTGCCATTTAATCGATATTGTAACTGATTTCTATACAACCTGGAATCTAAAATCCTTTCCACCACAAATTCCTCCTGACCATCGACTAGCACTGGGTCAGGGCAAGGAGAAGAACGTCCAGGAAACGTATTGGGTGTCGCAGCCTTTAGTAGGGATACATGAAAGACAGGGTGGATTCTCATAGTTCTGGGCAATTGAAGACGACAAGCAACGGCACTTATAATTTTACTGATTTTATGGGTCCAATGTACTTATGTCCCACTTAGACGATGGAATCCTTAACTTAAGATTTCTGGTTGACAGCCAGACCAGGTCCCTACCTTAAAAGCTGGTGCAGGTTTACGAAATTTATCTGCTGCCTTCTTGTACCTTTCCTGAGCCGATTCCAGATTCTCCTTTAGAAGATCCATATCTTCTGTAAAGTCGTGACTCTTTCAGCCACTGCTGGCAAAGGCGTCTCTATGGGAAATCGTGGTAGAATGTTGGATGATAACCTAGATTAGAGTAAAAAGGAACTGTTTAGTGGAGGCACTCTGAAGTTGTTGTAAGAGAACTCAGCCAATGGAAGTAGATCCACCCAATCATCCTGTAGGTGGCAGATAAAGCAGCGGAGATACTGCTCCAGGGTTTGATTGGTTCGTTCGGTTTGTCCATTAGTCTGGGATGAAAAGCAGAAGAAAGGTTTACTTTAATGTCCAATGCTGCACAGAAATTTTGCCAAAACCTAGAAGTGAATTGCACCCCTCGATCCGAAATAACCTCATCCGGTAACTCCATGTAAGCGAAACACATCTTTAATCATCAAATCTGATGTCTGTTTTGCAGTGGGTAAGCCGACACAAGGGATAAAATGAGCTGCCTTTGTTAGACGGTCAACCACCACTAGAATAGTGTTCTTCCCTTGAGAGGTTGGTAATTCCACAATGAAGTCCATAGAAATGGATCCCCACGGGGGACGGGGTGGGAAAAGGCTGTAACAGACCAGTTGGTGAAGAGCGAGGTGTTTTGCATCTTGCACAAACCTCACACGAGATGACATAGTCCAAAACATCCTTCCTACAAGTGGGCCACCAAAAGAAACGAGAAAGAAATTCCTGTGTCTTTAGAATTCCTCTATGCCCGGCTATTTTGGAATCGTGAATGAGTTGCAATACTCTCAATCTAACTGTTTCAGGTAATATCAGACGTTGTCCCAGAATCCACACACCATTCTTAAAGACAAGACTTACGTCCCTTGGGGTGAGCCAAAAAAAAATCCGCAGGTATGCTTCCTTGATGTCTTTAATTAGGTCTTGATGATGAATCACTCCTAGGAATCTAGAGTCAGGAAGAATAGTCTTAGGAGGAGTAATTGGACGTGTCTCTGCTGAGTAAATCCTAGAGAGTGCATCAGCCTTTCCATTGCGCGATCCTGGTCTATAAGAAATAATAAAATTAAATTGGTTTAAGAAAAGATTCCAGCGAGCCTGGCGAGGAGTCAGGCACTTAGCCGACCTGATAAACTCAAGATTACGATGGTCTGTTAGAACAACTATTTGCTGTGCAGCTCCTTGAAGAAGGTGTCTCCATTCTTTGAAGGCGGCAATAATGGCCAACAACTCTCTATTGCCCACATCGTAGTTCTTCTCAGCCGAAGACAACTGCTGGGAAAAGAAGGCACAGGGATGCAAGACATTCTTCTCACCTGTTCTCTGAGAGAGTATAGCTCCCACGGCACAGTCTGAAGCATCCACCTCTATTATGAAGGCAAGCTCTGGGTTGGGATGTACTAAGATAGGTGCAGTGGTAAATTTATCTTTTAGACGGGAAAATGCTTCCGGGGCTTGGGGAGTCCAGGAGAACTTAGACTCTTTCCGGGTAAGTTGGGTGATAGGTGACACTACCTCAGAGAAATTCTAATGAAACGTCTATAGAAGTTTGCAAACCCGATGAAGCGCTGTACCTCCTTCACATTTCTAGGACTTGGCCAATCATTGATGGCTTGGTTTTACTTCCATCCATACTAATTCCTTGTGTAGACAGTACATACCCCAGAAATTGAATTTCGGTCTTATGGAATTCACACTTTTCAGCTTGATGTAAAGATGATTTTGTCTTAGACGTTCCAAGACCATTCTCACATGTCCATGATGTTCCTCTGTGGAGTTAGAAAAAATTAAAATATCATCCAATAAATTACCACGAATGTATCCAGGAGATCCCTGAAGATGTCATTCACCAAGTGTTGGAAAGTGGCTGGGGCGGTACTCAGACCAAAAGGCATAACTAGATATTCAAAGTGTCCAAGCGTGACCTGAATGCAGTCTTCCATTCATCCCCAGGTCTAATACGGACTAAGTTATAGGCCCCACGAAGATCTAGTTTAGAAAAAATTTTGGCATGTCGCACTCTCTCCAATAACTCAGGGATTAAAGGCAATGGATAACGGTTTCTAATAGTAACCTTATTGAGTTCCCTATAGTCTACGCATGGTCTCAGGGATCCATTTTTCTTCTTTACAAAGAATATGGGTGCCCCTGCAGGAGATGAAGAGGGGCGTATGAAGCCCTTGGCTAGATTTTCGTCTATGTACTCTTTTAAAGCCTTCAGCTCGGGCCCCGCCAGGGGTAGATCTTACCAAAAGGTATCTCTGCTCCAGGCAACAACTCAATTGGACAATCATATGGACGGTGAGGAGGAAGCTGGTCAGCGTTCTTCTTGTCACATAAATCCACATAGTCCTGGTATACAGCTGGTAGTTCAGGGACTGACATGGTTCCTTTAGGAACAGAGCAAGCTGAAATTTTTGGACTCATCTGTTTCTCTGGAAAGTGTAATTCCTTGGTCTCCCAGTTAATGGTAGGATTCTGAGCCTGCAGCCATGGTAGCCCTAGAATAATGGGAAAGTGAGGAGAAGAGATAAGCATAAAGGACAGTTTCTCTTGATGATCTTTACCCATAAGAACCTTTAAAGGCTCTGTTTCCTGATCCACTGGTCCAGAGGTCAGCAGGGAGCCATCCACAGTTTCCATCTGTACTGGAGTAGCCTTCTTCACTGAACGTATTCCCTGTTCAGAGCAAAGGAGACATCCATAAAATTTCCACTTGCACCTGAGTCGATCATAGCAGAGCTAGACACCCAGGCTGAGTCAACCCAGAGTTTGATGGAAAGAAAACAGTGAGAATTGTTTTTTTACAACTCAGCTGGGACACCGCTGAGGAAACTTGAAAGATGGCAGCATTTACACAGTCAACGTCCTCAGAGGTAACGGAGTTTAAGTCTGAGAAATCAAGATCTGTTGCTGCAGATCTCTCTGGAGCCTGAGGCTCGGACCTGACAGATCCCCTCTCGCAACACTCACAATGAATGAGTGCTGCAGTAGTCTTGTGAGAACGGCTGGGGCAGTTAATAATAAAGTGCCCTGACTTACCACAATAAAAACATAGATTCTCCTTAAAACGATGTTCCTTGCGTGCATCACTAACCCGTCGTAGTAAAGAGTCTACCTGCATGGGTTCAGGTTCAGGTTCCCGTGTAATCCTATTCAAAGGTTCCTTAGCTGGAGAGGAAGGTAGGAAAAGGTTAGTACGATTGCTTTCGAACCATCTCTCTTGCCTGCGTTCAGTTAAACGAGTATCAATACGGATGCAGTAGTTAATAAAGTCACCTAACGCAGTGGAGGGTCGGCACGAGCAAGTTCATCCTTAATCAGTGGGGATAACCCCTTTCGAAAAATAGATTTTTGGCGGAATTGTCCCAGGTGGTATCAAGGGCCCATCTCCTGAAATCCAAGGCATATTCAGCTACCGAGTGCTTACCTTGGCGCAAAGCTAACATGGCTGCTTCAGCTGTTGCACCTCGATTGGGGTCATCAAACACCTCCCCATGGCTGAAATAAAATCATCAAGGTGATTCAAACAATCATCCTCAGTCTCAATCAGAGGGTTTGCCCACATCAAAGCCTTGTTGGTAAGCAACATAATTATAGTAAGCACCTTAGATCGTTCAGTAGGAAATTGTGAAGCATGTGCAGAAAAAAAAAGATTGCATTGATTAACAAATCCCCTGAATTTTTCACGTTCACCACCAAAACGAAAAGGGGCAACTTGGGAATCCCAGAACTCGGGCCACGGCAGGAGCCTGGACTCGCCCCTCCAGAACCTCAATCCTGGCTCGCAAATCCTGGGCAGTCTGTCCAACCACTTGCAAATTGTGATTATTTAGGTCCTGAAGATTTGTAAAACGGGTCTTTATATTCTGCAAATCTGCAAGGATATTATCAGTCACTCCGCAAAGTTCCTTTATGCGGGCCTCCATTTTCCAGATCTTTTAAGACAGGATACTGGAAGAAGAGGAGAAAAAAAAAAAAACAATAGTGTTCACCTGTGGCAACACTGAAGAAAGAAAAAAACTTTAAGGGAACTGCTCACCTGGAATGGTTGTGAGAAGTCACAACCACTATCATCACAGAAAGCTTTCAACCAGACATCTGATATCCAGAGTTTCAGCAGACAAAAAGAGAAGAGAAAAAAAAAAAACAATAGTGTTTACCTGTGATAACACTGCAGAAAAAAACTTAAGGGAATTGCTCACCTGGAATGGTTGTGAGAAGTCACAACCACTGTCATCACAGAAAGTACAACCGGACATCCGATATCCACAGTACAGCAGACAAGCCTTTCCAGACCCAGCAGACACTAACGTTTGGCTTCAGAATCTTGTAATGTATGTGGTACAGTTCATATAGCGTCTTGTGCTTGGGTGCGATGAAAATACTTGAGACATAGGTTGATAAAGAAAGTCTTGTATTGCTTCATACAAATTGGCAAAAATAAACACACAGGTTGCAAACACAGAAGCAGGAGACACAGCAGGCCAGAGTAATCTAAGCTCAGCAATAACTCTCCACAACAGATTCAGATCTTCTTCTCTGTTACCGCAAGTCCATGCAAACGTGAGGCTCTCAAGAGCAGAGTTCAGAGTCCACAAGTGCTTCAGAGTTCCTCAGTAGGAATGGCTGGAGTACAAGGTCCAAGGCTTCAGGAGTCAGAACACAGGTTCACTGCAGGCTAGATTCTGAAGCACTGATTGCTCAGCTGTGGCTGTTTAAGAAGCAAACGGAGAGAATCAGGGCGGGAACATGCAAGCTGGAAAACTCCATTTTGACTGAGGGCAAGATAGCTGCAGCAAAACAGAAAGCAAAATGGCCGACGAACAAACTGAGTTTCAGAAACAGATACACAGAACCTTACATTCATATTTTATAGAATGACGATTTAACTACTGTACTACTTCTTAAACACTTCATAAATGACATATTTAGTGATATAATAGGAAAAAAAATAGTTTCATGTATAAATAGGTGTTAAAAATATTGGTTCTTTTAATCTTGTTTTTAACCCCTTCCCGACCCATGACGCCACGTAGGCGTCATGAAAATCAGTGCCAATCCGACCCATGACGCCTATGTGGCGTCATGAAAAGATCGCGTCCCTGCGGGTCGGGTGACCGGGTCACTGAAAGGTCACCCGACCCGCCGGCACAGGACCCTTTGTGCTTCACCACAGGGGGGTTGGCTTAACCCCCCCGTGGCCACGATCGTTCTGATTGGCTGTTAAAAGTGAAACAGCCAATCAGAGCAATCTGTAATATTTCACCAATATAATTGGTGAAATATTACAATCCAGCCATGGCCGATGCTGCAATAGCATCTGCCATGGCTGGACACCGAGCCCTGACCCCCCCACACGGATTCACGGCGGCGATCGGCCGCCGCCACCGAAAGATGGCAGCGGTCGGTCACCGCCGTCACTAAAAGCTCCCCTCGTCCTGGCCTCCGCTGCCCCACCTTCCGACCCCCCCCTCACTTCCGACCCCCATACTCACCTCTCCCGGTCCACCGATGTCCCTGGATCCTTCCCGGCGGCTGCCCGGGATTCTTCATGGGCGCCGCCATCTTGGAAAATGGCGTGCGCCCGCCGGCCGGCGCATGCGCAGTGCGCCCTGCCTAGTCAAAAAATTTATTTTGATCACTGTGATAAACTGTCACAGTGATCAAAATAAAAAAAAAGTAAGTGAACCCCCCCTGTCATAGGTAGGGAAAAATAATAAAGAATTTTTTTTTTTTTTCCTATTGGCCCTGTGCACACGTTGCGGATTTTGCTGCGGATCCGCAGCTGATTTCTCTGCTGATCCGCAGCTGATTTCTCTGCTGATCCGCAGCTGATTTCGCTGCTGATCCGCAGCGGATTTCGCTGCTGATCCGCAGCGGATTTCGCTGCTGATCCGCAGCTGATTTCGCTGCTGATCCGCAGCTGATTTCGCTGCTGATCCTCAGCTGATTTCGCTGCTGATCCGCTGCTGATTTCGCTGCGGATCAGCAGCGAAATCAGCAGCGAAATCAGCTGCGGATCAGCAGCGAAATCAGCTGCGGATCAGCAGCGGATTTCGCTGCTGATCCGCAGCTGATTTCGCTGCTGATGCGCAGCTGATTTCGCTGCTGATCCGCAGCGGATTTCGCTGCTAATCCGCAGCTGATTTCGCTGCTGATCCGCAGCTGATTTCGCTGCTGATCCGCAGCGGATTTCGCTGCTAATCCGCAGCGGATTTTGCTGCGGATCAGCAGCGGATTTTGCTGCGGATCCGCAGCGGATTTGGCGCTGCGGATCCACAGCAGATCCAGAAACCATGTACAGTACAATGCAAATAAATGGTAAAAAAAAAACGCTGTGCACATGCTGCAGATTTTTCAGCGCGGATTTGCTGCGGTTTTAAATCCGCAGCATGTCAATTCTTTGTGCGGATTCCGCAGCGATTTTACACCTATTCCATTATAGGCGTAAAACCACAGAGAAAAACCGCAGCAAATCCGCGCTAAATACGCAGGTAAAAGGCAGGTCGTTTTACCTGCGGATTTTAGAAAAATCCGCAAGTGAATCCGCAACGTGTGCACGGGGCCTTAGGGTCAGGCTGGGTTCATATTGCATTATGGCAGTCCGTTAGATGGACTGCGTTTCACCGCGGTATAACGCGGTGTAACGCAGTCCGTTAACGCTGCCATTCACCCCATTTGTGTGCGCATCGCAACGCATGCCATGAAGCGGCATGCGTTCGCGACGTGTCGTCATTCAGTGACGGAGCCTTGGACGCAGGCTGCAGCGTCTGGGCTCCATCACCGCTAGCACAGATGAATCATCGCTGATTCCTCTGCACTAGCGGGTATAGCATAACGCGATCGCGTTATGCTATACCGTTACCAGCCCGTCAACGCTACGTGTTGAACGGGCTGGTAAAACGCAATATGAACTCAGCCTTAGGGTTAGAACTAGGGTTAGGGTTAGAACTAGGGTAAGGGTTAGAACTAGGGTAAGGGTTAGAACTAGGGTTAGGGTTGGAATTAGGGTTAGGGTTGGAATTAGGGTTAAGGTTGGGATTAGGGTTAGGGTTGGGATAAGCGTTAGGGGTGTTTTGGGGTTAGGGTTGGGATTAGGGTTAGGCTTGTGGTTAGGTTTATGGTTAGAGTTGGGATTTAAGGGTTAGGGGTGTGTTGGGGTTAGGGTTATGGTTAGGGTTTGTATTAGGGTTAGGGGTGTGTAGGGATTAGGGTTGGGGTTAGGGGTGTGTTGGGGTTAGGGTTGGAGTTAGAATTGAGGGGTTTCCACTATTTAGGTACATCAGGGGATCTCCATACGCGACATGGCGCCACCATTGATTCCTGCAAATTTTGCGTTCAAAAAGTCAAACAGTGCTCCCTTTATTCCAAGCCCCGACGTGTGCCCAAACAGTGGTTTACCCCCACATATGGGGTATCAGCGTACTGGGGAAAAATTGCACAACAACTTTGGGGGTCTAATTTCTCCTGTTACTGTTGGGAAAAAAATTTGGGGACTAAAAAAGTTATTTTTGTGGAAAAAAAATGATTTTTTATTTTCACGGCTCTGCGTTATAAACTTCTGTGAAGAACTTGGGGGTTCAAAGTGCTCACCACACATCTAGATAAGTTCCTTGCGGGGTCTAGTTTCCAAAATGGGGTCACTTGTGGGGAGTTTATACTGTTTAGGCACATCAGGGACTCTGCAAAGTAACATGACGCCCGCAGACCATTCCATCAAGTCGGCAATTCAAAACGTCACTACTTCCCTTCCAAGCCCCGAAGTGTGCCCATACAGTAGTTTTCTCCCACATATGGGATATCAGCGTACTCAGGACAAATTGGACAACAACTTTTGAGGTCTAATTTCTCCTGTTACCCTTGGGAAAATAAAAAAATTGGGGACTAAAAGATCATGTTTGTGGAAAAAATATGATTTTTTTATTTTCATGGCCCGGCGTTATAAACTTCTGTGTAGCCTTGGGGGTTCAAAGTGCTCACTACACATCTAGATAAGCTCCTTGGGGGGTCTAGTTTCCAAAATGGGGTCACTGGTGGGGGGTTTCTACTGTTTAGGCACATCAGGGGCTCTGCAAAGGCAACATGACGCCCACAGAACATTCCATCAAGTCTGCATTCCAAAATGGCGCTCCTTCCCTTCTGTGCTCTCCCATGCGCCAAAACAGTGGTTCCCCCCCACATATGGGGTACCAGTGTACTCAGGACAAACTGTACAACAACTTTTGTGGTCCAATTTCTCCTGTTACCCTTGTGAAAATAAAAAATTGCGGGTTAAAAAAATCAGTTTTTGAGGAAAAAAATGATTTTTTATTTTCACGGCTCTGCATTACAAACTTCTGTGAAGCACGTGGGGGTTCAAGGTGCTCACCACACATCTAGTTAAGTTCCTTGAGGGGTCTAGTTTACAAAATGTGGTCACTTGTGGGGGGTTTCTACTGTTTAGGCACATTAGGGGCTCTGCCCGCCCGCAGACCATTCCATCAAGTCGGCATTTCAAAGCGTCACTACATCCCTTCCAAGCCCTGACGTGTGCCCAAACAGTGGTTCTCCCCCACATGTGAGGTACTAGCGTACTTAGGACAAATTAGACAACAACTTTTGGGGTCCAATTTCTCCTGTAACCATTGTGAAAATAAAAAATATGGGGCTAAATAATAATTTTTTGAGAAAAAAAAATGATTTTTTATTTTCACGGCTCTGCGTTATAAAGTTTTGTGAAGCACCTGGGGGTTCAAAGTGCTCACTGTGCATCTGCATAAGTTTCTTAGGGGGTCTAGTTTCCAAAATGGGGTCATTTTGGGGAGCTTCAAAGTTTAGGCATACAGGGGCTCTCCAAACATGACATGGTGTCCGCTAACGACTGGACTAATTTTCCATTCAAAAAGTCAAATGGCGCTCCTTCCCTTCTGAGCCCTGCCGTGCGCCCAAAACAGTGGTTTATGACCACATATGAGGTATCTGTGTACTCAGGAGAAATTGCCCAACAAATTTTAGGATCCAATTTATACTGTTGCCCATGTGAAAATGAAAAAACTGAGGCTAAAAGAAAATTTTTGTGAAAAAAAAAGTACTTTCTTTTTTTTACGGATCAATTTGTGAAGCACTTGGGGGATTCAAAGTGCTCACTCTGCATCTAGATAAGTTCCTTTGGGGGGTCTAGTTTCCAAAATGGGGTCACTTGTGGGGGAGCTCCAATGTTTAGGCACACAGGGACTCTCCAAATGCGACATGGCACCGCTAAATATTCCAGCATATTTTCCATTCAAAAAGTCAATGGCGCTCCTTCCCTTCTGAGCCCTGCCGTGCGCCCAAACAGTGGTTTATGACCACATATGAGGTATCGTGTACTCAGGAGAAATTGCCCAACAAATTTTAGGATCCATTTATCCTGTTGCCCATGTGAAAATGAAAAAACTGAGGCTAAAAGAAAATTTTTGTGAAAAAAAAAAGTACTTTCTTTTTTTACGGATCAATTTGTGAAGCACCTGGGGGTTCAAAGTGCTCACTCTGCATCTAGATAAGTTTCCTTACGGCGTCTAGTTTCCAAAATGGGGTCACTTGTGGGGGAGCTCCAAGTTTAGGCACACAGGGACTCTCCAAATGCGACATGGCAACCGCTAAATATTCCAGCATATTTTCCATTCAAAAAGTCAAATGGCGCTCCTTCCCTTCTGAGCCCTGCCGTGCGCCCAAACAGTGGTTTATGACCACTATGAGGTATCGTGTACTCAGGAGAAATTGCCCAACAAATTTTAGAATCCAATTTATACTGTTGCCCATGTGAAAATGAAAAAACTGAGGCTAAAAGAAAATTTTTGTGAAAAAAAAAGTACTTTCTTTTTTTTACGGATCAATTTGTGAAGCACCTGGGGGTTTAAAGTGCTCACTCTGCATCTAGATAAGTTCCTTGGGGGGTCTAGTTTCCAAAATGGGGTCACTTGTGGGGAGCTCCAAAGTTTAGGCACACAGGGACTCTCCAAATGCGACATGGCAACCGCTAAATATTCCAGCATATTTTCCATTCAAAAAGTCAAATGGCGCTCCTTCCCTTCTGAGCCCTGCCGTGCGCCCAAACAGTGGTTTATGACCACATATGAGGTATCTGTGTACTCAGGAGAAATTGCCCAACAAATTTTAGGATCTTTTATCCTGTTGCCCATGTGAAAATGAAAAAACTGAGGCTAAAAGAAAATTTTTGTGAAAAAAAAAGTTCTTTCTTTTTTTTACGGATCAATTTGTGAAGCACCTGGGGGTTCAAAGTGCTCACTCTGCATCTAGATAAGTTCCTTACGGCGTCAGTTTCCAAAATGGGGTCACTTGTGGGGGAGCTCCAATGTTTAGGCACACAGGGACTCTCCAAATGCGACATGGCAACCGCTAAATATTCCAGCATATTTTCCATTCAAAAAGTCAAATGGCGCTCCTTCCCTTCTGAGCCCTGCCGTGCGCCCAAACAGTGGTTTATGACCACATATGAGGTATCTGTATACTCAGGAGAAATTGCCCAACAAATTTTAGGGTCCATTTTATCCTGATGCCCATGCAAAAATGAAAAAAATTGATGCTAAAAGAAAAATTTTGTTGGAAAAATTAAAATGTCCATTTTTTCCTTCCACGTTGCTTTAGTTCCTGTGAAGCACCTGAAGGGTTAATAATCTTCTTGAATGTAGTTTTGAGTAGCTTGAGGGTGTGCAGTTTTTATAATGGTGTCACTTTTGGGTATTTTCTGCCATATAGACCCCTCAAAGTGACTTCAAATGTGAGGTGGTCCCTAAAAAAAATGGTTTTGTAAATTTTGCTGTAAAAATGAGAAATCGCTGGTCAACTTTTAACCCTTATAACTTCCTAACAAAAAAAAATGTTGTTCCCAAAATTGTGCTGATGTAAAGTAGACATGTGGGAAATGTTATTTATTAACTATTTTGTGTCACATAACTCTCTGGTTTAACAGAATAAAAATTCAAAATTTGAAAATTGCGAAATTTTCAAAATTTTGGCCAAAGTTTCATTTTTTTCACAAATAAACGCAAAAATTATCGACCTAAATTTACCACTAACATGAAGCCCAATATGTCACGAAAAAACAATCTCAGAATCGCTAGGATCCGTTGAAGCGTTCCTGAGTTATTACCTCATAATGGGACACTGGTCAGAATTGCAAAAAATGGCCAGGTCATTTAGGTCAAAATAGGCTGGGTCATGAAGGGGTTAACATGTAATTAGGATGAGACTGTATTTAGAAAATCACACTTGAGGATGTGATCACCTTTTTTCATTTGGTTGGTTTGATGCATTCAGGTTGAAAATGCTGAGCAAGCTGTGTTATGATGATTAAGATGTATTTATTCTGGCACTTACGGTATTTGTTTTTTGCGTTTCTTTATTGTTGCATATAAATGCTGAATTCAATAACTTGTAATTTGAAAGGAAAAAAGAAAGAAACTCACACAAACCTAAAATCAGATGATTCAAGGCTTAAATAAAAATATAAAAAAAATAGATCCAAAGTAGGTCCCAAGTTGAGTCCCTGTACAAATATAACCAAGAACACCAGTAACACACATACATTTTTTCACAAGTTTAAAACATTCGTTTTTTTCACAATTGCGCATCAAAATTTTGAATTTGATTTTGCCAAAACAAAATATAAAGAAACATAGTCTTGTGACATACTGGTGAAAGCCTGTACAGTTCTGAGTAGAATGGTGTTTATTTTGTTTCTCTATCTTTTTTCTAGCCTGAATTACGATGAGAAATGTAAAGGCAGGCAACACAGAAATTCGCACTTTTTCCAAACTTTGAAAATCAATAAAAAAAATTTTAAAAAAATTTTAGAATTTTTTTTCTTCACATTTTGCATTCTCTGACACACTATTGCCAAATAACAAAATCTCAAAAGAATTAAAAATATAGAGGTAAAAACATTGGTTCACTTGACATGGAATGACCCTGCAATGAATGTTTTATCACCAGCAGATTATCATTGCCAGGACTGGTGCTCACATGAGCCCTCGTCCGACCACGCCCCCCTCCTGTGATAAGCAGTTTACTGTCAATATACACATAAAGCTGTGATGTGGGTGGGGGTGGCTCTCTCAGCTTTGCTACATGTTAAACCTTAAAAACTTTGATTTGTGTCACCACTGCTGCACCCAGTAAACTAAGTGAGACATTACTGGAATCAGGGTCTCTTTTCCTACATTATGCTGCTCTCAGATGAGGTAGCAAAAACCTGCTGACAGATTCTCTGTAGGCCACATTCATACATTCAGTATTTTACTTGTGTATCTGTAAGCCAAAACCAGGAGAGGAACAATCAGAGTAAAAGTATAATACAAACACATCACCACTTCTTCTGCATTTATCACCCTCTCCTAGTTTTGACTTATAAATACTGAGGTAAAATACTGACCAAATACTGAACGTGTGAACGTGGCCTAATAGAAACACGTCACCACTTCTGTATTTATCACCCACTCCTGGTTTTAACTTACAAATACTGAGGTAAAATACTGACTAAATACTGAACGCATACCTCCCAACCGTCCCGGTTTCAGCGGGACAGTCCCGATTTCGAGTCCCTGTTCCGCTGTCCCGGCCGGGAGGCTTAATGTCCCGCGATCGCGGTTGGGTATTGATGACAGCAGAGTGCACAGCGGATACCCCGGGGACTGGGAGAACTTTCTCCCAGTCACTTGTCACGTTCCACAGGAAGTGACCGCTGACCTCATTTCCGGCGGTCAGCTGGTATAGCACCAGGAGGTAATGCTAGTTCGGGTCGGGAGGACAGATCCGGCGGCGGCGGTGCATCGAGCGCTCCATGCAGTACCCGGCTCTCACTCCAAGAGATGATGATCCCAGATCCTGCCTGTCTCGCTCTCAGAAGCTGCAGCTCCATGCGCGGCAGCATGTGAGACAGGCAGTATGAGGTCATCATCTCTTGGAGTGAGAGCCGGGTACTGTATGCAGCGCTCATCTGTGCACCGGGGTAGGGATTGTTTACAGCCAGAGAGTGAGGCAGGCAGGGCTGAGACGCTGCACTGTGCCAGCCATTTGTTTCCACATCATCCTCAGTGCTGTCTGAGCCCTGCCTGCGTCACTCTCTGGCTGTAAACAGTATCTCACTTGGCTGTGGTATATGCCTCAGGACTGAGAGACAGTATACCAGTGGTATCTCTCAGTCCTGAGGCTCCTGATTCAGTAGTGTAGAGAACCAGTCATGAAACTGACTGTCAGCAATTGGCACCATGTCGATGGTCAGTAGGATTCCTCTGTAAGGCCGGGTTCACATTGAGTCAATGGCAATGCGCTGACGGCATCCGTTACATAGTGGCACTAACGCTATGTAACGCATGTGTTAGCGCACCCACAGACTGCAATTATGTAGCGCATCGTTAGCACATGTCATATTTGGCATGCGTTAGCAATGTGCCGTCATTCTGTGACAGACCGTCGGACGCGGTCTGCAGCATTAGGCTACGTTCACATTGCGTTAGTGCAGTCTGCTCAACGTATGCGTTAAACGGACTGCGCTAACACAAGTGCCTTTTAAAGATTGCGTTATGTGATCGTGCTAGAGGTGATGGACCCCCGAACGCTGCAGACTGCGTCCGAGTCTGTCACAGAATGACAGCACATCGCTAACACATGCCAAGTATGACATGTGCTAGCGATGCGCTACATAATTTCAGTCTATGGGTGCACTAACACATCCGTTACATAGCGTTAGTGCCACTATGTAACGGATGCCGTCAGAGTATTGCCATTGACGCAATGTTAACCCAGCCTTCGGGGGTCCGTCACCGCTAGCGCGATCGCATAACGCGATCTGTAAAAGGCACTTGCATTAGCGCAGTCCGTTTAACGCATACGTTGAGTAGACTGCACTAACGCAATGTGAACCTAAGATAGAGTAGAATTATGTTTATCTGCTTCTTTCTCCAATGGAGACTCTCCTATATATACAGTCTTGATGTAGTGTATGGGGAATATATATATAGTGTATAGTGTACAGGGTATATACGTACAGTGAACATGTAGTGTACGAGGTATATACAATGTATAATTGCATAGTGTACAGGGTATACAGTGTACACTGTATAAATATGTAGTGTACAGTGTGTCCGTATAGTGTGTATATGTACTGTTATACTGGCACATGTCGGGGGCCTTTGTCCCTCTTTCCCTTCTTCAAAAGTTGGGAGGTATGCGAACGTGTGCACGTGGCCTTAAGGGTATTTGCACTCAGGGCATATAGTAGTGGATTTTCTAGGAGGAATATCCACACAAACGTACAGTATGGGCCTACAGCAGTATGTGGATATTATACTATGGAGCCGTGGTACAAGCAATATACGTACATAAGGTTTTCAACATCTTTCCAGGAAGCATAGAATAGTCCTTACAGTAATGTCATACACTGCCTCCAGGTTCTGACATGAAATACTAGCCATGTTAATTGGTCACACAAATAATTTCACTTGGACTAATGATTTGCTTCCATGTCACAAGTGTCAGTCAAGAATGAAGGTGTAGCACGGCTTGTGTTTTTCTGTCACACACATATTGTACTACAGATGGAGAAATCCTATGGGTCAGGTAGACATCTTCTGTTGAGGTCAGTGGATGACATTAATTAAAGCTTTTTCATTGGAGACCTGCCAAGATTATATTAGGGGATCGCATCATTAGCAACAACAATAAAAATGTGATATTATCAATTAACTGCCTGAAAGGAGAGGGCTTTGTTTTTAATCAAAATGACTGTACAAACCAAGCACAGGCACCCGATGCTCCCTCGCCATCACCAAATAATTCCGTGCACCTTCCCCTTCCAGTTTTTTCTATCTTCTCTGACTCCTGTAAAGCCAAAGCTGTCAAGGAAGAAGGGGTGAAAGTAGAGAAAAAAAAGTTTGCATTCCTTTCTAGGTCTGGCCTAAAACAACAAAAGTTGCCAAACATTTGGTTTTTTTTTTCCGCATATGTGAAGAAAATGAACATGTGAATAAGGCCTTGGCATGCCAGCAAGTTGTTTGTTTGAGGCTCACTTCAGGCTGCAATGTGCTCCGTTGAACTGCAGGTGGTGCATTTTACAGAACTAAATGAGTCAGAATTTGGAGCAAATTGTGATAAAATTTTCCTTGCACCCTATTTTGTTATGCATCTTAGGGTTAGTTCACACATTTCGTTTTGGCATTTTTTTTGTGACAAAAAAACCGAATAATTTTACTGTAAATGATTTCTGATATCTCGTGCACATGCTGCTGATTTTTGTCTTTGCAGATGTGAAACCGTTTCAGATCTTCAGCATTTCAATTTTTTCAGTGTATTTGCAGCATTTTTCATTCATTGTAATGAATGGTAAAAAAAACCCACATCAAAAACATATCAATATCGCACACAAAATACATTTTTTATGCAGCATTTTTCATACCAAGAGACACATTTTTGATGCAGAAATGTCTGCAAATATTGAACATGTGCATGTACCCTTAGATACTTTTTCTGCCTGACTCAACAAGGGATATCACAAATTTGTGGTGCAAATTAAGCCAACTAATAGGTGGAGTGTTTTTTCTTTGGTGTGTTTTCAGAGTATTGGGGCCTGGGCACACAAGGTTTTTTAAACTTAAGCAAATTTTTCAAGCAGAATGCACTTCAGGAAACTATTTTTTATTTTTATTTTTTTCCTGTAACGTCTTTTGTGTCATTATTTTGGTCATTTCCTGAGTGTTTTTCAAATGGTTTTGGCCACCGGTGTTTTTTTTTTTGGAGGGTTTTCCTATGTTTTTGGGGATTTTTTAATACTGTCATTTTGCAGTTACGGTATTTTTTTTCACTCCATTGAATAATGAAGAAACATTATAAAAGTCAAAATGGTGGCAAAACATTGTAAAAGACGTCCTGGTGTATTCTGGGCATATTTTGAGCTTCCGTATTGACTTCCATTGGAAATTACAAAGTGTCTTCCAAACAGAAAACCCCAGAAGAATGAACATGTCACTTTTTTAACAGCTTGGCGGTTTTAGAAACTTGAAGCACTTTAAAGACACTCAAACGGCTGAATATATGCACAGCAGGTCGTTTTATTATACAGGGTGGTCCAAAAGTAGGTGGACAGTATGTGTAATAGGGTTATGAAGAGGGGGAGATTTATCAAACATGGTGTAAAGTGAAACTGACTCAGCTGCCCTTAGCAACCAATCAGATTCCACTTTTCATTCTTCACAGACTCTTTGGAAAATGAAAGGTGGAATCTGATTGGTTGCTAAGGACAACTGAGTCAGTTTCACAGATCCAGTTTTCACAGATAAATCTCCCCCAAAATGGCAAATAATTTAAATACAGATCAAAGAAAATGGAAAAGAGTATTGGAAATCTCAAAATGCTGAAACAGTTAGAGCAAATTGTGTTGAACCATTTGGTACTCAAGCCCCAAAGAGACAAACCATTTACCGCATTCATGACAAATTTGATGCCACTGGCTCAATCCTTAATGCTCCAAAAACTGGTCGACCCAAAACAGCCTGTATAGAAAATAATAAACAACTTGTTACTGAAACATTTGTTCAGAGTCCAAAGAAGTCCACCAGAAGAGTCTCTTCAGAATTGGGAATTTCACGAGCTTCCATCATGCGAATCCTGAAATCTATTGAGTGGAAAGCTTATCCTCCGCGTCTAATTCATGGTTTATTGGAGGATGATCCAGACAGGCGGCTGCAATTTAGTGAGATTATACTTAACAAAATTGATGAAAATCCAGTAATTTTAGATAACATTATGTGGAGTGATGAAGCTTCTTTCACATTATCTGGCCATATTAACAGACATAATTGTATTTACTGGTATAACGAGAACATGCATTTAACATTAAAGCAACAACTGAATGAGCCTGGTGTCAATGTTTGGGGTGGTATTTCAAGTTTTGGTGTTTTTGGACCATTTTTTTTTTGATGGAACAGTCACAGGAGATACTGTAAGTATCTCGAAATTCTAATGAATCAAGTTGTTCCCCAGTTACAGCAACAGCCTAATTCAAATGACCTTTATTTCCAACAAGATGGGGGCCCTTCACATTATTCAAGAGTCGTCCGCGAGTATCTTGATGAAACATTTCCTAATGGATTGGCCGAAGAGGCCCACTTGACTGGCCGGCACGTTCACCAGACTTGACCCCAATGGATTTTTTCTTTTGGGGAGTACTCAAGGACAAAGTTTATAGTCGAAAACCAAAAAGTGTCAGTGATTTGAAAAATTACATAAGAGATGCATTTCAAGAAATTAATGCCCAAAGAGACTTGTGCAAAAATGTTTATCGAAGCGTAAGAGGCAGACTTCAAAGCTGTGCAAATTGTGATGGAAAACAGTTTGAGCACCTGCGTTTATAAAATTTAAGGTCTTTTGTATTATTGTTCAGAATAAAATTTAATTGTCAATGTTATGCTTGTGTTAGTAAATATAATTTTATATATTTAAGTCAAAATGTTTTCTGTCCACCTACTTTTGGACCACCCTGTATATTCACAAGCATGTGTTCTTTCTTTTGAGTGTTTTCTCACAGGTGATTTCTGCAGCAGTATCCACCTGAAAAAGACATCGAATGCACATACCCTACCTGTATTTGCACATTTTTGGGCCCTTTCTGCTATTTTTTATTAATATCTAAAAGTTGATTTTTTTTTATCAATTGAGATATTTTAAAATGTCATTTAATTCCCCATTTCATTAGGAATTTACTAGGTGGCGTAAAAACCAGTGCAGAAACATCCTTGAGCATAAGGTGACATTTGACAAGACTTTTTCTTTTTTAATTGCTCCATGCAATGACCATGGTGTCATCAGAAAAGCATATTTACGATGAACTTTCTCTACATAGCAAGTTTAATTGAGCATTATGCAAATAGAAGATATAAATCTTATCTTTTTACAATTAACTTGCTTTACATTGTAAATATTTATGTGTAAATACATTGATATAAATTATCTTTTATACTTTACACCTCATACTGTAATATGCAGAAGTTGAAGGAAAGGCAGTGTGTTGGCAGCTGATTTATCTCTGTACTGTTCAGCTGTTCAACAGAGAATAGATTCAGGAACAAAGATAACACAGCTTACAACTGGTATTTCTTATAGCTTAAGGCACTGTCACACTTAGCGATCGCACTAGTGATCACGACAACGACACGGACCTGGCGAGATCGCTAGTGCGATCGCTATGTGATCGCTAGTTAGCTTCCAAACACATCTCATCAGCGATCTGTATAACGACCTCTGCGGTCGTTGGGAAAACCTAGTCCCACCTGCGACGCTGGTGAAGTCATTCATAAAAGGTGTCACACTCAGCGATTCAGGCTCACCAGCGGGACACCAACGACCAAAAAACGGCTCAGAACGTTCATGAGCGATCAGCGACATCTCAGCAGGGGCCACATCGCTGCTACATGTCACACACAGCTAAGTCGCTAACGAGATCGCTACTGCGTCATAAATCGGTGACGCAGTAGCGATCTCGTTAGCGATCTCGCTTAGTGTGACAGTACCTTTAGGATCTTAGCACCTTTTTTTTTAACAGTGCTTTACTTGCAATATGACACTATTGCTGGAGACAGAACACGATGCACTATTAAACAGTAGTACATAGAAGTTGTTGCAATATGTACAATAATAAGCATTATTCCCATACCCCCACTCAACAACTAGTTATCCTGTTAGGCCGGGGTCACACTTGCACGTGTGATGCGAGAAAACGCTCGAGTCTCTCACATCAATACCCGGCACTGTATAGAAATACATGCAGCCGCACACTCCGGTCCCGAGTGCTGGCTGCAGTGTCGGGTGTTGATGCGAGTTTCTCGCATCAGACTCGCAAGTGTGACTCCGGCCTTAGTCTCATAGTGGTTCTGAATTCTTCAAATTTGGCTCTTAGAAGTGACATTCTCATAACATCAGCTATTATCTTCTCAGTCTTGCAATAAACAAACTCAGTTATGCCATATTCTATCAAATTACGCAGGTGATGATGTTTAACGTCAATGTGTTTGGTTCTCGCATTGATCTCACTACATGCAAGTTTAATGCATCCTTGGTTGTCTTCATAAATCACCATCAGTTGAGTTGATGGCTTACCAAAATCGCCTAACAATTGGTTTACCCAAACAGCGTCAACTTGCATGTGCTGCAGACACATACTCTGCTTCTGTAGATGACAAGGCTACAGACACCTGGTTTCTGCTTGACCAAGACATTGAACTTTCTCCAAGCTTAAACAAATAGCTGCTTGTTGATTTACAATCACTTAAGTCACCAGGCCGGTCTGCATCCACTTAGCCTGTGAGCTTTAGATCTCCTTTTGCAGATATACTTAAATGTAGGTCTTGAGTCTCTTTCAAATATCAAAGAATAGCATTCCAGTATTTTTGATGTTTTTTCCACATATTTGCAGAGAATTACAATTGTTGCTGTGATATCCGGTCAAGTCATAGTTGCTATGTATACAAGTACCCCCACTGCCTTGTCTTTATTTCTCATTGTTAGGTAACAGGTCATCTTCTCCCTCCAACTTTAAGTTGGATAGCTCCATTGGGGTTGATATACCTTTGGCTTCTGACATTCCAAACTGATTCAGAATTGAGTTGATTTTTGCACTTTAGTTTAGAAGCAAAAACTTCCATTTTCTTCTCTTTGAACCTGGAATCCTAGATAATATGTAACATTCCCAAGGTCTTTCGTTTCAAAATGCTGATTCATAATTTTAGTCATCTTTGCAATTTCTGTTTCACATCGATGGTCCTCATATAAGAGAATATACATCCACCTTCCTTCTGTACATTTTGTGTATAAACACCTATCTGCTTGACCTCTTTTAAATCCTTCTTGTGCACTGCAGAAAAGATGTGGATTCCAGTCCGCGCTGCCCAAATAATAGATTTCCAAGATGTAGTAGCAGTTAAGTGGTTTAATCTACGCGTTTCAGGGTGAATACCACCCCTTCCTCAGGAAAATACCACATATAGCTTTTCCTGAAGAAGGGGTGGTATTCACCCTGAAACGCGTAGATTAAACCACTTCTTACCTGCTACTACATCTTGGAAATCTATTATTTGGGCAGCGCGGACTGGAATCCACATCTTTTCTGCAGTGCATTGTATTGTCGGGTCGTTGACCAAACTGTGGATCTGCGGCAGCCTCTCCTACATGTGCTTTACCCACCTAATACCAGGTGAGCAGCTTCCTACTTAAAAAAGTGATAACTTACTATCGGATAAAGGTACTGCCACACTAAACAATCCCGCTAGCGATCACGATAACGACGCATACTAATGCGATCGCTAGCGGGATTGTTTCTATATCGCTAAGTGCGGCCACATTTAGCGATATAGTTAACGACGCTATCGCCGTTAGCGATCTTCTTAACGACTTTAGCGGTACAAAAGTACCGCTAAATCGCTAAGAAAAGGTGCCACACTAGCGATATATACTTACCCAGCGGGAGCGCCGACGAGAAAATAGGGTCCGGAACGATTCCAGCGACGAGCGAGATCACAGCAGGAAGCTCGTCGCTGGCAGATGCCGCACTGAACAACATCGCTAACGGGATCGCTAAATAGTGACGTTTTTTAGCGATCCCGTTAGCGATATTGTTCAGTGTGGCATACCCTTAAGACCCTATTGTGCTTTGTGTCTCCCTTGCTTTTTCTATTAAATCCTTCTTCTGATAAGACATTGTTCATTTTGTTATACCATGCTCTTGCCGATTGCTTAAGACCATAGAGAGATTTTTGTAGTTTGCAAATTATATTCTCTTCACCCTCTTTGATATAACCCTCATGTTGAGTCATGTACAAGTCCTGTTCAATGTTACTATTTAAAGAAGGCAGTTTTGATGTCCAAATGTCTGACAAACATCTTATGTACAGCAGCTATAGCCATTAGAGTCCTGAATGTGGTCTGCTTCGCAACTGGAGAAAATGTGGC
Source organism: Oophaga sylvatica (assembly GCA_033576555.1). Classification (NCBI taxonomy): domain Eukaryota; kingdom Metazoa; phylum Chordata; class Amphibia; order Anura; family Dendrobatidae; genus Oophaga; species Oophaga sylvatica. The sequence continues at coordinate 542,470,699 of JARQOD010000003.1, read as the reverse complement.
ATCATAATCTTCACCATATTTCTGAGAATATCCTTTTGCAGCTAATCTTGCTTTAAACCTGTAAACCTTGCAGAGTCATACTTGGTCTTAAATTTAATCTGTCACTCTAAATTGGCGGGATATTTAAATGATGGCAGTCAGGTCAGATGGGCGGTGTTTTGGGTACTTGCCGTAACATGTTGTTCGCCGCTGTCTCCATTATTTCTGGGAATTGTAGTCGTTGCCCTCCATATAACGCGCCTGCGCATTGCAATCTGCGGGCAAAGCATACTGCGCGTGCACAATTCAAGATTGCAATGCACAGGCGCGTTATATGGAGGGCAACGACTACAATTCCCAGAAATAATGGAGACAGCGGCGAACAACATGTTAAGGCAAGTACCCAAAACACCGCCCATCTGACCTGACTGCCATCATTTAAATATCCCGCCAATTTAGGGTGACAGATTCCCTTTAAAAAACATTTACATTTGATTGCTTTGTAGCCTTGTGGTAATTTGGTAAGTTTCCAAGTTTGAAGTTGATGAAGGGACATCATTTCCTCATTAGCAGCATTAATCTACTTCAGTTTTCATGGACAGGTAGCTGTTGCATCTCATCCCATCACTGCAGCTCTGACTCAGGTAGTGTTTTGGCAAAATAGGATAGACGCTTAGCTGGTATACCCTTGTTTGATCTCAATAATCTCCTGACTTCAAGTTTACCTTATTTTTCTATTGCTTCCTCAGTGGTTGAAGAGCCTAAGCAAACCTTTACATCATTTTTCTTGTTATTTTGAAACTGTGACTGAGATTGTTGTTGCTTCAGCTGGGCTACTAGTATGATGTAATGAATTCTCATCAATCATTACATTTCTGCTTATTGTGAATTTGTTTATTTCTAAGTGCAGGATTCTATATCCTTTCTTGGTTTCATTGTAGCCCACCAAGATACCCTCTTTTGCGTGAGATTCCCACGTTAATTTAGAAATACTTCTGAATATTGTTATGTGTTGTAGTTCAGGCTTCTTGCTGAATGAAATGTTCTCAATAGCTTTACCTGGTAGTCTGGTTTGAAGGTAGCAAGCTTGTTTCACCCCAATATGTTGTTGACAAATCTACATCAAATAGCATACTTTTCCCACTTTCTCAGTGTCCGGGTTCCTTCTTTCCTCTACACCATTTTGTTCAGGGTTGTATGACACAGTGGTCTGAAACACAATTCCATTTTGCCTTAAAACGCTTTTTGCCTCATTACTTGTATATTCAGTTCTATTATCTGCAGCAGAAGTTTTGGCATTCTCACAAATTTGTTATATACTTCAGCAAGATATGTTTCAAGTTTTTGTGGAACTTCATCTTTGCTCTGAAGCAGATGGACAACTGTATATCTTGAATAATCATCGATAAATGTGAGAAAATATTTATTCTTTCCAGGAGTTTGAGTACTCATTGGACTACAAAATTCTGTGTGAAGTAAGTCTAGATACTGTTCTGATTTTGTAGTACTGTCCCTAGGAAAGGATTTTCTTTACATTTTCCCTTTAAGACAGTTAGTACATTTCATTGTCTGATTGCACAGATTGCCTGTAATACCATCAGCAAGTTGTTTTTGATCTAACGCCTGTGCCTTACATAGATACAATTCTTGTTCTGTTCATGTTTAGCAGTATATACAGTTTACCTGCTTTTTAGCTGGTATAACTAATATTTGATTTTATTTTTTCATATTTATGTTTTCATATGATACAGCTATTATCTTTACATCTAACTTAATTTCATTGTCTTGTGAGTTTCTTCACAGATAACAGATTGCTTTCAAGACTAGGGACATAAAGCACATCCCTTACTGGGATATTTCTGCTTTGTGTTGGCGAGACTTGACAATTAATGTAACCATCTCCTATTCCCTCTGAATTCATATACAGACCATTAGCCAAGATCTCTTTCTCTGACTTACTTTGGTCAAGGTTAGAGAAGAAACTTCTGTCATTAGTCATATGACTAGTTTCCCCAGAGTCTATGCACCATGGATGCTTTGATGTACTTGCATTAACAGTAAATGCAGCTTCTATACCTGAAGTGTCATGTTTTTAAGTAATGGCACTTTTAGCCATTTGATTATTATTTTGTTTTTTTTTAGCTGATTCAATCTATCTTTCCGTACTCTGCAGTCAACCTTTGGGTGCCCTGCTTTCTTGCAAACAATACACTTGCGTGTTTCCTTCAAATTACTTTTATTTTTGGGTAGATCTTGGGTTTTTAAAGTGCATTCTGCTTTGGATACCCCATTGCTGCATACGCTTTTTTCGCTTATGCTCACCTACAAGCTACACTCTGACATAATCCAATGTAAGCTCATAATCTGGGCGCTCGTCTAGTGTCGTTACAAGTGTGTCATAGCTTTCTGGTAGACCGCTTAGTAGTAGTGCAGCAACAAGGAAATCCTTTTGATCTTCCCCAATGCCCTGCATGCTTTCCACAATTTCTAGAGTATTTATGTAATCTTGCATATCTTGGCCCTTGTTTAGCTTAGAGTGATACAGTGTTTTTGTTAAATATGGCTCATTGCTGAGATTTATCCTTTTATGCACTTTTTGCAGCTGTTTCCAGATTTATTTTGTAGTTTCACATTTACATACATGCATCTGATCATCAGGTATATTGAGGGAGATAATGCTTTGTGCTTTTTGATCCTTCTCTACCCTAATCTCTGTATTGTCCAGCCGTTCAAAAGTGAATATATATTTATTCTGGAACAAAGATAACACAGCTTACAACTGGTATTTCTTATACACACGTGGTCAAAATTGTTATAAGACGGTCTTATAACTTTTGCCTTTAACATGTTTGTCTACAGTCATGGCCAAAAGTTTTGAGAATGACACAAATATTAATTTTTACAAAGTCTACTGCTTCACTTTTTCTAATGGCAATTTGAATATACTCCAGAATGTTATAAAGAGTGATCAGCTTAACAGCAATTACTTGCAAAGTCAATATTTGGCTAGAAAATGAACTTTATCCCCCAAAACACATTTCAACATCATTGCAGTCCTGCCTTAAAAGGACCAGCTAACCTCTTTTCAGTGATTGCTCCATTAACACAGGTGTGGGTGTTGATGATGACATGGCTGGGGATCAATCTGTCATGATTAAGTAAGAATGACACCACTGGACACTTTAAAAGGAGGCTGGTGCTTGGCATCATTGTTTCTCTTCTGTTAACCATGGTTATCTCTAAAGAAACATGTGCAGTCATCATTGCAATGCACAAAAATGGCCTAACAGGGAAGAGTATCGCAGCTAGAAAGATTGCACCTCAGTCAACAATCTATCGCATCATCAAGAACTTCAAGGAGAGAGGTTCCATTGTTGCCAAAAAGGCTTCAGGGCGCCCAAGAAAGACCAGCAAGCGCCAGGACCGTCTCTTAAAAGTGATTCAGCTGCGGGATCGGGCTACCAGCAGTGCAGAGCTTGCTCAGGAATGGTAGCAGGCAGGTGTGAGTGCATCTGCACGCACTGTGAGGCGGAGACTCTTGGAGCAAGGCCTGGTCTCAAGGAGGGCAGCAAAGAAGCCACTTCTCTCCAGAAAAAACATCATGGACAGACTGATATTCTGCAAAAGGTACAGGCAGTGGACTGCTGAGGACTGGGGTAAAGTTATTTTCTCTGATGAATCCCCTTTTCGATTGTTTGGGACATCAGGAAAACGCCTCATTCAGTGAAGACAAGGTGAGCGCTACCACCAGTCTTGTCTCATGCCAACTGTTAAGCATCCTGAAACCATTCATGTGTGGGGTTGCTTCTCAGCCAAGGGAATCGACTCTCTCACAGTCTTGCCTAAAAACACAGCCATGAATAAAGAATGGTACCAGAATGTCCTCCAAGAGCAACCTCTCCCAACCCTCCAAGAGCAGTTTGGCGATCAACAATGCCTTTTCCAGCATGATGGAGCACCTTGCCATAAAGCAAAGGTGATAACTAAATGGCTCAGGGAACAAAACATAGAGATTTTGGGTCCATGGCCTGGAAACTCCCCAGATCTTAATCCCATTGAGAACTTGTGGTCAATCATCAAGAGATGGGTGGACAAACAAAAACCTAAAAATTCTGACAAAATGAAAGCATTGATTGTGCAAGAATGGACTGCTATCAGTCAGGATTTGGTCCAGAAGTTGATTGAGAGCATGCCAGGGAGAATTGCAGAGGTCCTGAAGAAGAAGGGTCAACACTGCAAATATTGACTTGCTGCATTAACGCATTCTAACTGTCAATATAAGCTTTTGTTACTCATATGTTTGCAATTATTATATTTCTGTCTGTGATAAAAACATCTGTCAAACACACACATAAAAACCAGAGGGCAGCAGATCATGTGAAAATATATTTGTTTCATTCTCAAAACTTTTGGCCATGACTGTATAATTTTCTTTCTAATCTGAGACAACTCTTTCCTTCACTTCCTCTGATCCATGTTGAGTGTGATACACACCATGTCACCAAACAGCACAGTGAGATCTGTAGCCCTCTATACAGGCCCACTCACTGATTCCAAGATTGTAGACACCTGTGATGCTAATTAGTGGACACATCTTGATTTAACATGTCACTTTTGTCACATTATTTTCAGGGGTACCATCATTTCTGTCCAGGCCTATTTCATGAGTTTTATTTTTTTTAAAATTCTGTGGAAGCATGGATGAAAAGCAATGTCTGACGTTCATTTTCATAGATTTTTGATTTATTATTACTTTTGTCAGATTGAAGTTCACCATTGTGGGTTTTTCTATCATTAAACGAGGGGTACCAACAATTTTGACCACGTGTGTAGTTTAGGATCTTAGCATCCTGTCTGTCAGCTTGGAAAGTGAAAGTAAAACATACTTTAGCTATTCATAGTCACTAGTAACTTCTTGGTTCTTTTTTTCAACAGTGGCAATATAACACTATTGCTGGAGACAGAAACTCATGCGCCATTATATAGTAGAAAATAGTAGTTGTTGCAATATATACAATAATAAGCATTATTCCAACGCAGTGTTCACTCCTTTGGGTTGTAGAATCTTCTTTGTGGGTCAGATTTTGCCCTTAGAAATGTTAGTGTCTTGTCCCACAACTTGGTAATCAAACATATTGTATTGTATGATTGCTTTACTATGCACTAAGGTTTGGCGTTTAGAAGTTTGTACTCCCTCTCTCCCTGTCTGCCTCATTAGCTCTGATGTCAGTAACCCCTCCTTCTTCATTCTGATTAGCCATGTTATGTGGCTCATGTTTTTGCATCTCTGGTTAAGAATTTGTCTTTTTTTATCTACTGTAATTGTGTATAACTACAAAAAATTCAGCTTGACAATTAACCTTCTTCTGGAATCTTCATACATGGCTCTGCAGTCGAATCAAGCAATGTGATGAAATCTCTTCATGTGAGTACTGGTACATAGTGACAGCTAAGAAACTGTGTCTCAAGAGTCCCCACACTCACAACCTAGTCATTGAGTCAGAATAGTTAGCTGTTTCATTTACACTTTCAGCTGGTCTGTCTATGTTCAATTTGGTGTTTTTTTTTTAACAAATGTGTAGTTTTAAACACCAAATTTACTATACTGCATGAACCACTATGATAAACTTGTCATATTTTTAGACTATAAAATGACATGAAATGCCCACTATTAATTACCCACCAGGGGTGTATATACCACAGCATATAATATGATATAAAATGGTGGAAGACAATGCACTATCACAACCACCGAATGGTATAAAATACAATACTTTATTAGAAAATGTATTTAACAAGGTACAACCTCATGAACTGTACTGAAAGGTACTAGATACAAAGTTAAAAACACATAAGGGACGTTCAATTCCATAGGACACCTCTCATACTACCGCAATAATGAATTCAGCCTAAATTAGTATAGCTATATCTATATACAAAAAATCAGGTGATACAGCCTATTAGCTCAGTGGCCAACGCTATACTACTTGTTACTTAGCAATTGCTAGGCATAAATGAAAGTCATACCCCATATAGGGAAAAACATACCGCAAAGCTGGCAGGTGTGTAGTCCTCGGACGTCCCTCTGCCCCGACGCGCGTTTCGCACTGCTTCTTCGGGAGGCCGGTCACTAGGTACCTTTTTCTGTCTATCTTGCTGTCTGATTCCTGTTGCCAAGTGTAATCTGTCTCTAGCAGCAGAAATGCCAAGATGGATTAAGGAAATAGAGTTTGGTCTTTGTCCATCAAAACTGCACACAGGGCTAACAGAGAGGCAGCCTTTCATTTCAGAGCAGGTAAGCCTTTGAACAATGACAGGAGCAAGGCTTTCTGGGAATTTAGGGAAAGAAAGCTCCAGTACCTGTAGTGCTGTCCGAATGATGATTATTATGAGGAATTGTTCTCTACAAAAATGCGAATGGCAAGTTACAGAACATGAGAATTGGGGCATTTATTTGCAATTTTAGAAAAGTATATGCTCCAAAGCCAGCCTTAAGTGTTGGTGATAAGGAAGCATAACCACGTATTTCTAGAGGTTTTGGGTTAAAGGACATCTGCTCTTAAAAGTTTGTTATGTTGATAGCTGAATATTTTATAAGCCTCTTATTCCACTAGCATTAACTTTGGCCTCATATTTACTATAAATACTGATAAGCAGTCACCATAACAGGTGGTGACAGGTGACAAGTGGCTGGCATTTCAGAAATGTTCTCCTCCAGCCCCTCAGTGTACATTAATGTATGGGCTATTCACCCCACAGCAAAGGCTCGATGTTAGGGCTCATACAGACAGACATTCAGCGTTTTTCATGGAAATTGGTCGTACCTATAATCTGTGGGGAGGTTCAGATGTTGGATTTTTTTTTTCCACGGACCAAAATCATTGACAAATGTCTGATATTGACCCAAGTGTCAACTCAAACTCACCAATGCAAATCTATGGTTGTTTGGGGATAGAACTCAGGTGTCATCCATGTGCTTTTCATTTTTCACCGTTTGATAGGAGAAGCTTGAAACCCTCCATCAGTTTTTTTTTCTTTCATCTGAGAAAAACTAATGAAACTCTGATGGTAAAAACTGACACTTTGACCAAACTCTGATACCCTCATAGAAAAAACATCGTATTTTGTGTTTGAGAAAAATCACTGACCTCTGAATGAGCCCTTATGACCGCTGCAGCCAATCACTGGCCTGTCTGGTCCTATTCTGGAAAAACTACCTTATAAAGTCAATGATTGGCTGCAGCCTTGTCTAGGCACAAACTAAACAGTATAGATCTTGACCAGTGATGAGTGAGTATACTCGTTGCTCGGGTGGTCTCCCGAGTATTTGGAAATGCTTGGAGATTTAGTTTCTGTTGCCGCAGCTGCATGATTTATGGCTGCTGGACAGCTGGAATACATGTGAGGAATGCCTGTTTGTTAAGGAATCCCCACATGTATTCAGGCTGTCAAATAGCCGCAAATCATGGAGCTATGGCAACAGAAACTAATTCTCCGAGCACTTCCAAATACTCGGGAGACCACCTGAGCAACGAGTATACTCACTCATCACTAATCTTGACTACTTCATACACGGCTGAGCTAGCCCCAGCTCGGTCATAGAAACCGTCCATCATCCGTAGCAACCAGTGATACTGTCAGTCATAACACCTATGTAAATGGGTTAAATATTTGCTGCTGCATTAGTCTGGTCCCTTAGTTAGGTATCTAGGCTCATCTATCCCATCCATTGAGTACTAGAAAGCTGAGAAGTTACATGTTAGTAGTGTACAGCATTGCAGCCATTAACAGGACTCCGTCTGTGCGAGAAACATCTGGGTAAGGGCTCATCCAGACGGTCGTGGATCTTGGTCCCATCACGTAAGGCAATCCTCAAACTGGCTGGGGATCTATCTCCAGGCCCGAGCAGGACAGCCTCATAGAAATACATGAAGCCGCCATGCTCAATTGGGAGAACCGCAGCCAGTCCATGCACTGTGGTCCTTGATCGGACGGAGATCCACGGACGTCTGGACGAGCCCTAAACCTGACTGACATGGAGTTTAACATATGGGGCACCTTAGGGTATGTCTACAAGGAATTGATATGCTCCAAATTTTTCACAGCTTAAAAACAGATCAAAATCAGTTGTTTTTTTTGTTTGTTGTAGAATTCATTGGTGAAATGCTGCAGATTTTATCCTTCACACCACATTCAGATTAATTTGCAGTGCAGATTTATGGTGGATGAGAGTTGGTAAAATAATACTGTAAAGGTTGCAGATTTTCCCCTCACCAAGATGAAGGAAAAAAATCTGCAACCTATTTGTTTCGTGGGAACATTTCTTGAACGTTCTCCCTGGTGCATGATTTGTGGTTTGACATGATGCTGTCTTACATTTGCAGTGTGTTTGTACTTTTTGGGCTTTTTTATTTGTGCTGGTAGTACTGTTCTCAATACATTTTACCCCAGTTTTCTGTATTGTATGAGCGAAGACTGAAAACACCCTACTAACATGGCAGCAGGAAGCTCCAGCTCCTAATATTTTGCGAAGAGCCTGAATCTGTTGCACGGAGCTACTCTCCACTTACATCAAGGCTTCGAATTCAGTGGAACATGCCCCAATTTTTACTGTTGGATTCATACAGAATCCAGTGGAGGCTTCATGCAGTTCTATAGCAGCTTTATTACAGCAAAATACAAAACGGCCGTGTGCACAATCTTAATAATGGCTCACATTTATCCTAATTTTACTATATGCGCAGTTTACTGATGCAAAGCTGTATGAGAAAAAAAAAACAGCCATCAAAATTGTTTTCCAGTTTATTGGTACGATCGATTTACATCATTACTAGAGAACTATAGCAATACATTAGGCGAAAGTGTAGCGAAAATAATTCAGTTTATCTGTTTTCACATTGGATATGATACCTAGTCCATCAATTCATTTACTGTATGCAGGAGAACATCTACTGATAAGTATCCAGATACCAGACGGAAATTGCCTGGTATCTAAATATTTCCGTTTTTTGTAATGATTGGTGCTGTTGTAGCAGTTTTCATTTGTACCTTGTCATATAACATTTTTTTCTATTATTACAATGAAATTCATCCATATTAGATGGCAACCTGCGCGTCTGCCACCAGCCTATGGGAAGGGTTAAGAGAAAGGGGTCTTGATTTTTTGCTTTGCTCTCAGTACATTTGAAGTGCTATCTTCTCTTATAGATAAACATTTCAGTTCCATGTGAAAAACTGCCCTGATCCTGTAAGTCGATCCTTTTTTTTGCCGCCATTCTGAGAAATGTGCCACCAGTCACACTAGATAATTGTGGCTTGTTCCATGAGCTTAGCTGTAGAAGAGTTTATAGATAAATCCTCATCATCGGTGGGGGTCCCAGAAGTCATATCACACCCCCACCCTCCCTTCCCCACAAATCCTACATTTATCACGTATCCACAGTTTTTTTTTTTCATGGGATAGCCCCTGAACAGTTCTGTGGATAATTGTATGATTGCTTTGAATGGACGGGGGGGGAAGGTAAGACCTCTGGGCCCCCGCCAATTATAACATGGGGTCCTAAGACAGGTGTGTGAATTAATTAATACCGCAGTTCATAACCTCTGAAATTACTTCTATGGGACTAACGGTAAGCTAGGTCTCCTCCAAAAGAATGAGAATCCCACCTGTAGACAGCTGTTTCGGGGTTCTTGCCCCTCATAAGTACAAGGTAAGGTACTGGTTAGCTGCCTTTTATGTACTCTCTGGAAGATTTGTTTCTCTTTGTTCAGAGTTTGAACACAGTTTCAGTTGCATAAAAGGCCCAATTCTGTCAGATAAGAGAATTTTCAGTCATGTGTCCCTAGCCTTGAGAAAAGGTATGTAACTCATTCTCCCCCATAAAGAAGAACACGCTGTCTCTCTCTAAAGTCACCTCTAGGTAGCTAACCTGTAAGTCAATGTCTGAGCTATCGAAAAGTATATTAGATGACTGAAGATTTCAGAGTAGACAGAATTTGCTCAAAAAGGAAGATTCCCATCTGTAAACTTGTTTCAGGTTATTGCCCCTCATCAGCACAAGACAGGACAGGCTATTATTCTAGTAACAGGATTGCTGGATGCTAACACAGGAGAGGAGTCATTACTAAATCAGTGTACACAGCCACTTACGCTATTTTCCTACCCTCTGTGAATACATGCACTTTTTATAGCATTGCTGAAAGCCTACGTAAACCGATCATGTGCTGATGTCGGGACAGGTCTGATTACTGAGGGATCTGGAACAATACCGGATCAGTGCTTAAAAGCAATGTTTACAAAATGTGCTCCTGTTTACTGCTGTTGGTGCCGGGTGTCATTTTCTGTCTGTACATGTTTGTGTTTTTGCACTGAGCTGCTTTGTTGGATGCTCCTGGCTCAGGTGGCATTCGCTTTCTCTTTCCACATTATCAGGAACATTTCAGCTGTGTTCCAACAAGATCATGTTCTCTCAACAGACAGACAAATAATTCTCTTTTTTTTCTTTCCTCTCATTTTATTCTCTGTGCTCCAAAAGATGCAGCCATTTACTATAGAGTAATTCATTTTACTTATTTTATTCCTCCAGGAAATCGAGACTGTAAGTCAATGCCTTCCCGAAATCTGGACTACTAAGGGGATGACGTCTCATGAGCATAGCCCTCACTTATCCTTCAGAGGAGCCACAGATTTTCAGCCAAGGTAGTACTTCTTCTGTATTAGACATCACATAACGTCCAGGATAACTTCACAATGCTGAGCCCCGGCTGTGATAAAGTGGCTAGATAGCTCTTTCTCCATGTCAATGACAATGAAACAAACCAGCCAGCTATCCTGCACACCGGCTGCAAGTTTCTATTTGAGCAAGAACCATTGTGCGTTGCCAAACTCTAATCATATCCTATTTATCCGAAACGTCTATTCAGGGGTATGGCTGAAGCCGAAACTGAACGGGCTGTGCTGCGGAGAACACAGGGTCCCATTAATGAGCCTGATGAGGGGGTCAGATTCTTTTAAAATGCTTGTTGAAGTGTAGTGAAAAGAGAAGATAGATGCAGATACTGTATTATGCTCAACAATTGAAAAAATATAAAGTATTCATGTTTTAACTTTTTTTTAAAATATCATTTGTTTTTAATGGAGTAAAGTATGAAAAATAATTTAAAAACTTTTGATATTTCCACTTTTAAACTATAGGGGAGCAGCTGCTGAAATTTGCCATGAAAACCTAGTATACAACTTACGACTGCAGTAAATGTGGGCGGGGTCTGATCACAGGTGTGTGATGTCACTTCCTCTCCTCCCCTTCTGGGTGTTTGCAAAAGGATAAGAGAGGATGAAGTTTAGTATTTTTTTCCCCTAAACCCCCTTAATTGTATGTGAGGTTTAGTACAAGTGTAGAAACCCCTAAGTGACCAGGCCAAATTTTCAAATTTGACCAGTGTCACTTTGTGTGGCAGTAACTCTGGAACGCTACCACATATCCCAGCGATTTTGAGATTGTTTTTTTGTGGCACATTATATCTTATGACAATTGTAAATTTAGGTCAATAAAATTTGACAGAAATTTGACAAATTTCGAAACATCAATTTTCAAACTTTTTCAAAGGTTTAAAATTGTAACATTAATTTTTAATTTCTTCAAGGACATTTACAACTTATTTTTTTAGGGACCTATTCAGGTTGGAAGTGACTTTGGGGACCTATATATTGGAAACCCCCCAAAAGTGATATCATTTTGAAAACATCGCCCCTCTACATATCAAAATTTATGTCAAAGTGGCATAACATGAAAGAAAAATGTTGTTTTTAAGTCCTGAATGTTGCTAACTTCTGAACAGGTTGCTGTAACCGACTGACTCTAGGGCAGTTATTTGGCCGTGAATTTCCATGGCAGACATCAAGATCACACAATCATGATCTCAGGGTGCCGATGGGTTTTGAGGGAGACCCCAAACTCTGATAACCATATAAATGCCATAGTCCCTATTAACAGCAACATCTTATCGTTTAAACCTAAGATGCCAACACTGATCATGGTTGATGCAGCAGGGTGTCAGCTATAGTGTACAGCTGACAGCTGCTGCTTCACCCATCGGGATGCTGTTCACTTATATCTCAGGCCAGTTTTAATTCGTATTGGTGGTCACTAAGGGGTTAAAATAATTACTGATTTCCGCCTCCCCTGGTGTCCAGCACCACTCCTGTACTCTTCTGGCCTGTGTATCTGCTCTTCAGCTTTGCCGGCTCCCCCTGTGTGGAGCGGTGCTTCTTTTTCCATGTAAGTCTATGAGAACCAAAACAACAGCATTGGCAAAGCAACTTCCGCTTCACACATAAACCCCTACATGATTCGGCAAGTCTGTTTTCAGGTCACAGCAGCCAGAAAAGGACTGAAGCAGGTGGGGTTTAACTTCACTTTTATATATGTTTATATAAACTGTTTACCCAATTGTTTATCATTTTAATCATCTATAATATAACACTGGGAGCGTGTCTCTGTCTGAAGCCTTTATAGACTGTGCAAGCGCAACACGCCTGCGCAGTCTGGCTCCAGACAGAGAGACAACCAGCGGTGAGTACTCTGTATAGCGCCGGAGATCGCGGTATGCGTACTGGATGCATACCGCGATCTCCGGCGCCAAACTCACATACTTACCTGAACGGGAGGAACGTTGCCTCGGCGCTTCTCTTCTCCCGGGGCAGGAGACCAGGAGTGCGCGTCGGAATCGCGCATGCGCAATAGCGCTATCCGGCGCCATTTTGCTGAAGACACATTTACAGTGTGCCTTCAGCAATATGGCGCCGGACCGCGCCTACTCCGGCGCCGCTCTCCTCCCCCCGGCGTCCAGCAGAACGGAACAACGCTGGAGCACATGGAAGAAAGGTGAGTATAAAGGTTTGTTTTTTTGGGGGGTATGTGTGCAGTTTAATAGCGGTGAGGGGACCATGTACATCAGGTTTGAGGGTGAGGGGACCATGCACATCAGGATTGTGGGGTGAGGGGACCATGCATATCAGGATTGGGGGGTGAGGGGACCATGCACATCAGGATTGGGGGTTGAGGGGACCATGCATATCAGGATAGGGGGTGAGGGGACCATGCACATCAGGATAGGGGGTGAGGGGACCATGCACATCAGGATTGGGGGGTGAGGGGACCATGCACATCAGGATTGGGGGGTGAGGGGACCATGCACATCAGAGTTGGGGGGTGAGGGGACCATGCACATCAGGGCTGGGGGGTGAGAGGACCATGCACATCAGGGTTGGGGGGTGAGGGGACCATGCACATCAGGATTGGGGGTTGAGGGGGCCATGCACATCAGGATTGGGGGGTGAGAGGACCATGCATATCAGGATTGGGGTGGTGCGGGGACCATTCATATCAGGATTGGGGTGGTGCGGGGACCATTCAAATCAGGATTGGGGGTGAGGTGACCATGCATTCCAGGATTGGGGGGTGAGGGGACCATGCACATCAGGATTGGGGGGTGAGAGGACCATGCACATCAGGATTGGGGGGTGAGAGGACCATGCATATCAGGATTGGGGTGGTGCGGGGACCATTCATATCAGGATTGGGGTGGTGCGGGGACCATTCAAATCAGGATTGGGGGTGAGGTGACCATGCATTCCAGGATTGGGGGGTGAGGGGACCATGCACATCAGGATTGGGGGGTGAGAGGACCATGCACATCAGGATTGTGGGGTGAGGGGACCATGCATATCAGGATTGGGGGTGAGGGGACCATGCACATCAGGATTGGGGGTTGAGGGGACCATGCATATCAGGATAGGGGGTGAGGGGACCATGCACATCAGGATAGGGGGTGAGGGGACCATGCACATCAGGATTGGGGGTGAGGGGACCATGCACATCAGGATTGGGTGGTGTGGGGACCATGCACATCAGAGTTGGGGGGTGAGGGGACCATGCACATCAGGGCTGGGCGGTGAGAGGACCATGCACATCAGGGTTGGGGGGTGAGGGGACCATGCACATCAGGATTGGGGGGTGAGGGGGCCATGCACATCAGGATTGGGGGTGAGAGGACCATGCATATCAGGATTGGGGTGGTGCGGGGACCATTCATATCAGGATTGGGGTGGTGCGGGGACCATTCAAATCAGGATTGGGGGTGAGGTGACCATGCATTCCAGGATTGGGGGGTGAGGGGACCATGCACATCAGGATTGGGGGGTGAGAGGACCATGCACATCAGGATTGGGGGGTGAGAGGACCATGCATATCAGGATTGGGGTGGTGCGGGGACCATTCATATCAGGATTGGGGTGGTGCGGGGACCATTCAAATCAGGATTGGGGGTGAGGTGACCATGCATTCCAGGATTGGGGGGTGAGGGGACCATGCACATCAGGATTGGGGGTGAGAGGACCATGCACATCAGGATTGGGGGGTGAGAGGACCATGCATATCAGGATTGGGGTGGTGCGGGGACCATTCATATCAGGATTGGGGTGGTGCGGGGACCATTCAAATCAGGATTGGGGTGAGGTGACCATTCATTCCAGGATTGGGGGGTGAGGGGACCATGGACATCAGGATTGGGGGGTGATAGGACCATGCATATCAGGATTGGGGTGGTGCGGGGACCATTCATATCAGGATTGGGGGGTGAGGTGACCATGCATTCCAGGATTGGGGGTGAGGGAACCATGCATACCAGGATAGGGGGATGAGAGAACCATGAATACCAGGATAGGGGGGAGAGGGTCCGGGGACCATGCATGCCAGGATAGGGGGGTGAGGGGACCATGCATATCAGGATTGGGGGTGAGGAGACCAGGCATACCAGGATTGGGGGTGAGGAGACCAGGCATACCAGGATAGGGGGGTGAGGGGACCATACATACAAGGATGGGGGGTGAGAGGACCATGCATACCAGTATTGGAGGGGTGAGGGGCCATGCATACCAGGAATGAGGGATAACATGCATACCAGGATAGGTGGGTGAGGAGTACCATGCATACCAGGATTGGGGGTGAGGGGACCATGCATACCAGAATTGGGAGGTAAGGGGTGCCATGTTTACCAGGATTGGGGATGAGGGGACCATGCATACCGGGATTGGGTGTGAGGGGGTACCATACATCCTGCTATATGGATGAGGGGGGACCATGCATACCAGCATGGGGGGTGAGGGGACCATGCATACCAGGATTGGGGGGTGAGGGGACCATGCATTCCAGGATTGGGGGGGAGGGGACCATACATTCCAAGATAGGGGGGTGAGGGGACCATGCATATCAGGATTGGGAGGGATCATGCATATCAGAAAGGGGGCGAGGGGACCATGCATACCAGGATGGGGCGGTGAGAGGACCATGCATACCAGGATTGGGGGGTGAGGGGGCCATGCATACCAGCATTGGGGATGAGGGGTAACATGCATACCAGGATAGAGGGGTACCATGCACACCAGAATTGGGGGTGAGGGGACCATGCCTACCAGAATTGGGAGGTAAGGGGTGCCATGTATACCAGGATTGGGGATGAGGGGACCATGCATACCAGGATTGGGGGGTGAAGGGTACCATACATCCTACGATAGGGATGAGGGGGTACCATGCATACCAGGATTGGGGGATGAAGGGACCATGCATACCAGGAAGAGGAAAGGGGTGCCATGCATACCAGATTTGTGGGGGGTGAGGGGACCATACATACCAGGATAGGGATGAGGGGTGCCATGCATACCAGGATAGGAGGGGGGCAGCACATACCAGGATGGGAGACCATATACCTATAAAAATGCTTGCCACCCGGGCGTAGAACGGGTTCATCACTAGTGTTCTTATATTGAAATCAACATTAAATAGTATTAAAAATATATATATAGCTTACTGTATGTAAACTATAAAATATAGGGGTTTTCCGGTTTCAGAATCACCTCTCCCATGGCTTCAGTTTGTTTAAAATCAAACAAACCGACTTTACTCACCATTCCCGGGTCCAGAGCTGAGTCTCCACCGCTGCTCCCAGTGTGTTTGTTATTTCTGCAGAGTTGACAGCACTGAAGCCAATTGGTGAGCTTAGCAACTCGTGCAGTCTACGGGGGAAGATGGCGGGGTTTTATTTATTTTTTACAAAATAGTGCAGTTTTGTGGTGTTTTATGCCCTTTTTCTGGTGTTTATACTTCTTTGCATTAAAAACACTCTGAACAGATGTTGCTTGTGAGTTGTTAGAAAACTTACCATATACCACTTTGGCATTCTTTTTACGTATTGTAAAAAAAAATAAGCCACAGGCCAAAAAGACTTGTGAAAAAAATGTCTGAAAACCATTTTTACTATTTGGAGACAAAAGCTGCCAAAAAACAGTCAAGGAATCTTAAATGAGAAATGTATTAAAGGAAGTGGCTGAATAAATGACCACTTATTCTGGTCACATGTAGAATGAGTCAGAAACTTTTTAGTTACCTTCTACCTCTTAATTCCATCTGTTTATATTATTTATTACCTCAAAAAAAGGAATCAGAGTGGAGTTGTAATAATGGTATTTTATAACCAGATCCCTGCGGGTTGATTAGTCATTGCATGTATTGAACACATTATATAATCCGCAGTTTGAACGTGTGGTTATGTGTTTCTATAGCGACTATCATTAAAACAATAAAAGAATATATTAGGAAGTTGTATAAATAGAAACACTATAAACATAAAGGTAACCTGCAGTCTGCTGATGGACTATTGCAGAGCAAAGATGAAAACTCTGTCTGTGTAAGGTTCTGTATATCTGTTTCTGAAACTCAGTTTGTTCGTCGGCCATTTTGCTTTCTGTTTGCTGCAGCTATCTTGCCCTCAGTTAAAATGGAGTTTTCCAGCTTGCATGTTCCCGCCCTGATTCTCTCCGTTTGCTTCTTAAACAGCCACACCTCAGCAATCAGTGCTTCAGAATCTGGCCTGCAGTGAACCTGTGTTCTGACTCCTGAAGCCTTGGACTTTGTACTCCAGCCATTTCTACTGAGAAACTCTGGAGCTCTTGTGGACTCTGAACTCTGCTCTTGAAAGCCTCACGGTTGCATGGACTTGCGGTAACATAGAAGAAGATCTGAATCTGTTGTGGAGAGTTATTGATGAACTTAGATTACTTTGGCCTGCTGTGTCTCCTGCTTCTGTGTTTGCAACCTGTATGTTTATTTTTGCCAATTTGTATGAAGCAATACAAGACTTTCTTTTTCAACCTGTGTCTCAAGTATTTTCATCGCACCCAAGCACAAGACGCTATATGAACTGTATCACATACATTACAAGATTCTGAAGCCAAACGTTAGTGTCTGCTGGGTCTGGAAAGGCTTGTCTGCTGTGCTGTGGATATCGGATGTCCGGTTGTACTCTCTGTGATAACAGTGGTTGTGACTTCTCACAACCATTCCAGGTGAGCAATTCCCTTAAGTTTTTTTTTCTGCAGAGTTATCACAGGTAAACACTATTGTTTTTTTTTTTTTTTCTCTTCTCTTTTGTCTGCTGAAACTCTGGATATCAGATGTCTGGTTGAAAGCTTTCTGTGATGATAGTGGTTGTGACTTCTCACAACCATTCCAGGTGAGCAGTTCCCTTAAAGTTTTTTTTTCTTCAGTGTTGCCACAGGTGAACACTATTGTTTTTTTTTTTCTTCTCTCTCCTCTTCTTCCAGTATCCTGTCTTAAAAGATCTGGAAAATGGAGGCCCGCATGAAGGAACTTTGTGGAGTGACTGATAATATCCTTGCAGAGTTGCAGAATATAAAGACCCGTTTTACAAATCTTCAGGACCTAAATAATCACAATATGCAAGTGGTTGGACAGACTACTCAGGATTTGCGAGCCAGGATTGAGGTTCTGGAGGGGCGAGTCCAGGCTCCTGCCGTGGCCCCGAGTTCTGGGATTCCCAAGTTGCCTCCTTTTCGTTTTGGTGGTGAACGTGAAAAATTCAGGGGATTTGTTAATCAATGTAATCTTTTTTTTTCTGCACATGCTTCACAATTTCCTACTGAACGATCTAAGGTGCTTACTATAATTATGTTGCTTACCAACAAGGCTTTAATATGGGCAAACCCTCTGATTGAGACTGAGGATGATTGTTTGGATCACCTTGATGATTTTATTTCAGCCATGGGGCAGGTGTTTGATGACCCAATCGAGGTGCAACAGCTGAAGCAGCCATATTAGCTTTGCGCCAAGGTAAGCACTCGGTAGCTGAATATGCCTTGGATTTCAGGAAATGGGCCCTTGATACCACATGGGACAATTCCGCCAAAAAATCTATTTTTCGAAAGGGGTTATCCCCACTGATTAAGGATGAACTTGCTCGTGCCGACCCTCCCACTGCGTTAGGTGACTTTATTAACTACTGCATCCGTATTGATACTCGTTTAACTGAACGCAGGCAAGAGAGATGGTTCGAAAGCAATCGTACTAATCTTTTCCTACCTTCCTCTCCAGCTAAGGAACCTCTGAATAGGATTACACGGGAACCTGAACCTGAACCCATGCAAGTAGACTCTTTACTACGACGGGTTAGTGATGCACGCAAGGAACATCGTTTTAAGGAGAATCTATGTTTTTATTGTGGTAAGTCAGGGCACTTTATTATTAACTGTCCCAGCCGTGCTCGCAAGACTACTGCAGCACTCATTCATTGTGAGTGTTGCGAGAGGGGATCTGTCAGGTCCGAGCCTCAGGCTCCAGAGAGAGCTGCAGCAACAGACCTTGATTTCTCGGACTTAAACTCCGTTACCTCTGAGGACGTTGATTGTGTAAATGCTGCCATCTTTCAAGTTTCCTCAGCAGTGTCCCAGCTGAGTTGTAAGAAAAACAATTCTCACTGTTTCCTTTCCATCAAACTCTGGGTTGACTCAGCCTGGGTGTCTAGCTCTGCTATGATCGATTCAGGTGCAAGTGGAAATTTTATGGATGTCTCCTTTGCTCTAAAACAGGGAATACGTTCAGTGAAGAAGGCTGCTCCAGTACAGATGGAAACTGTGGATGGCTCCCTGCTGACCTCTGGACCAGTGGATCAGGAAACAGAGCCTTTAAAGGTTCTTATGGGTAAAGATCATCAAGAGAAACTGTCCTTTATGCTTATCTCTTCTCCCCACTTTCCCATTATTCTAGGGCTACCATGGCTGCAGGCTCAGAATCCTACCATTAACTGGGAGACCAAGGAATTACATTTTCCAGAGAAACAGATGAGTCAAAAAATTTCAGCTTGCTCTGTTCCTAAAGGAACCATGTCAGTCCCTGAATTACCAGCTGAATACCAGGACTATGTGGATTTATGTGACAAGAAGAACGCTGACCAGCTTCCTCCTCACCGTCCATATGATTGTCCAATTGAATTATTGCCTGGAGCAGAGATACCTTTTGGTAAGATCTACCCCCTGGCGGGGCCCGAGCTGAAGGCTTTAAAAGAGTACATAGACGAAAATCTAGCCAAGGGCTTCATACGCCCCTCTTCATCTCCTGCAGGGGCACCCATATTCTTTGTAAAGAAGAAAGATGGATCCCTGAGACCATGCGTAGACTATAGGGAACTTAATAAGGTTACTATTAGAAACCGTTATCCATTGCCTTTAATCCCTGAGTTATTGGAGAGAGTGCGACATGCCAAAATTTTTTCTAAGCTAGATCTTCGTGGGGCCTATAACTTAGTCCGTATTAGACCTGGGGATGAATGGAAGACTGCATTCAGGTCACGCTATGGACACTTTGAATATCTGGTTATGCCTTTTGGTCTGAGTACCGCCCCAGCCACTTTCCAACACTTGGTGAATGACATCTTCAGGGATCTCTTAGATACATTCGTGGTAATTTATTTGGATGATATTTTAATTTTTTCTAACTCCACAGAGGAACATCATGGACATGTGAGAATGGTCTTGGAACGTCTAAGACAAAATCATCTTTACATCAAGCTTGAAAAGTGTGAATTCCATAAGACCGAAATTCAATTTCTGGGTATGTACTGTCTACACAAGGAATTAGTATGGATGGAAGTAAAACCCAAGCCATCAATGATTGGCCAAGTCCTAGAAATGTGAAGGAGGTACAGCGCTTCATCGGGTTTGCAAACTTCTATAGACGTTTCATTAGAAATTTCTCTGAGGTAGTGTCACCTATCACCCAACTTACCCGGAAAGAGTCTAAGTTCTCCTGGACTCCCCAAGCCCAGGAAGCATTTTCCCGTCTAAAAGATAAATTTACCACTGCACCTATTCTAGTACATCCCAACCCAGAGCTTGCCTTCATAATAGAGGTGGATGCTTCAGACTGTGCCGTGGGAGCTATACTCTCTCAGAGAACAGGTGAGAAGAATGTCTTGCATCCCTGTGCCTTCTTTTCCCAGCAGTTATCTTCGGCTGAGAAGAACTACGATGTGGGCAATAGAGAGTTGTTGGCCATTATTGCCGCCTTCAAAGAATGGAGACACCTTCTGCAAGGAGCTGCACAGCAAATAGTCGTTCTGACAGATCATCGTAATCTTGAGTTTATCAGGTCGGCTAAGTGCCTGACTCCTCGCCAGGCTCGCTGGAATCTTTTCTTAAACCAATTTAATTTTATTATTTCTTATAGACCAGGATCGCGCAATGGAAAGGCTGATGCACTCTCTAGGATTTACTCAGCAGAGACACGTCCAATTACTCCTCCTAAGACTATTCTTCCTGATTCTAGATTCCTAGGAGTGATTCATCATCAAGACCTAATTAAAGACATCAAGGAAGCATACCATGCGGATTCTTTTTTGGCTCAACCCCCAAGGGACGTAAGTCTTGTCTTTAAGAATGGTGTGGGATTCTGGGACAACGTCTGTATATACCTGAAACAGTCAGATTGAGAGTATTGCAACTCATTCATGATTCCAAAATAGCCGGGCATAGAGGAATTCTAAAGACACAGGAATTTCTTTCTCGTTTCTTTTGGTGGCCCACTTGTAGGAAGGATGTTTTGGATTATGTCACTTCATGTGAGGTTTGTGCAAGATGCAAAACACCTCGCTCTTCACCAACTGGTCTGTTACAGCCTCTTCCCACCCCGTCCCGCCCGTGGGGATCCATTTCTATGGACTTCATTGTCGAATTACCAACCTCTCAAGGGAAGAACACTATTCTAGTGGTGGTTGATCGTTTAACAAAGGCAGCTCATTTTATCCCTTGTGTCGGCTTACCCACTGCAAAACAGACATCAGACTTGATGATTAAAGATGTGTTTCGCTTACATGGAGTACCGGATGAGGTTATTTCGGATCGAGGGGTGCAATTCACTTCTAGGTTTTGGCAAAATTTCTGTGCAGCATTGGACATTAAAGTAAACCTTTCTTCTGCTTTTCATCCCCAGACTAATGGACAAACCGAACGAACCAATCAAACCCTGGAGCAGTATCTCCGCTGCTTTATCTGCCACCTACAGGATGATTGGGTGGATCTACTTCCATTGGCTGAGTTCTCTTACAACAACTCTCAGAGTGCCTCCACTAAACAGTCTCCTTTTTTCTCTAATTTAGGTTATCATCCTAATATTCTACCACGATTTCCCATAGAGACGCCTTTGCCAGCAGTGGCTGAAAGAGTCACGACTTTACAGAAGAATATGGATCTTCTAAAGGAGAATCTGGAATCGGCTCAGGAAAGGTACAAGAAGGCAGCAGATAAATTTCGTAAACCTGCACCAGTTTTTAAGGTAGGAGACCTGGTCTGGCTGTCAACCAGAAATCTTAAGTTAAGGATTCCATCATCTAAGTTGGGACATAAGTACATTGGACCCTATAAAATCAGTAAGATTATAAGTGCCGTTGCTTGTCGTCTTCAATTGCCCAGAACTATGAGAATCCACCCTGTCTTTCATGTATCCCTACTAAAGGCTGCAACACCCAATACGTTTCCTGGACGTTCTTCTCCTTGCCCTGACCCAGTGCTAGTCGATGGTCAGGAAGAATTTGTGGTGGAAAGGATTTTAGATTCCAGGTTGTATAGAAATCAGTTACAATATCTGATCAAATGGCAGGGCTACCCAGTGGAGGACAACTCATGGGAGCCAGTCAATAACGTTAATGCTCCTCGCTTGCTCCGTCAGTTTCATCAGAGGTACCCACACAAGCCTGGTCTGAGGTCATCCGGAGGTTGCCCCTAAGGGGGGAGTAATGTAAGGTTCTGTATATCTGTTTCTGAAACTCAGTTTGTTCGTCGGCCATTTTGCTTTCTGTTTGCTGCAGCTATCTTGCCCTCAGTTAAAATGGAGTTTTCCAGCTTGCATGTTCCCGCCCTGATTCTCTCCGTTTGCTTCTTAAACAGCCACACCTCAGCAATCAGTGCTTCAGAATCTGGCCTGCAGTGAACCTGTGTTCTGACTCCTGAAGCCTTGGACTTTGTACTCCAGCCATTTCTACTGAGAAACTCTGGAGCTCTTGTGGACTCTGAACTCTGCTCTTGAAAGCCTCACGGTTGCATGGACTTGCGGTAACATAGAAGAAGATCTGAATCTGTTGTGGAGAGTTATTGATGAACTTAGATTACTTTGGCCTGCTGTGTCTCCTGCTTCTGTGTTTGCAACCTGTATGTTTATTTTTGCCAATTTGTATGAAGCAATACAAGACTTTCTTTTTCAACCTGTGTCTCAAGTATTTTCATCGCACCCAAGCACAAGACGCTATATGAACTGTATCACATACATTACAGTCTGTTCTTTCCCTTAATGGAGTTGTCCGGTCTTTAATTAAAAGTCAGCAGTCACTGTATGTGACTGCATATTTCTGAATCATGGCAGTGTGCATGCTGCCTGGAGTCTTTGATGCTGGTGACAGCAGACTATCATGCGAACACGTATGCGATTTGTACACATGGTCACGTGCCAACTAGACGTGCTCGGCCATTCTCAATTCACTTGTATGAGAGAGGCTGAGCACGTCTAGTCGGAATGTGGCCGAAAGTGTACAAATCACATACTTGTAGGCACTCGACCACCCCACCTGCAATACCAGAGAATACTTGTAGTTTGCACACTATAAGTATTAAGAAGTCCTGCAGACTTTTATCAGAAGACCCTTTTTAACACATACTACAGTGATGATTCTTTAGTTGCTAAAGAAGATTAGAAAACCCATTGTTCGTCTGTTGATTAAAAGAAATAATTAAATGCAACACGTTCTGTACAATGTGATCCTGCACTCCGAGACTCCCAACCTTGTCCTCAAACAATTGCACAGATAAGATCATGTATAACAGTACAGCTGCTGTTTCTCTACCAATAGCTTATCACGAAAGGAAACAAGTGATTTCCTTTTTTTTTACTGACTGCTATTGTTCCTTTCTATCAGGGTATGTCCACGCAGATTGTATACTCTGTGAAGATGCAATCAAAATTTGCATGAACTAGATGTGCATTTATTTTGGATTTTACTGCAAATTTACATCACAGAGGTGAAAATTTCACAGTGAAGATGTGCAGCATAGATAGACTTGCTATGTATCTAAATTCCACACCAGAGGTTAATTTCTGTTTAAATGATGCACAGATTTTTATTGCACAGTATTTGGGTAAAGTCAGTCTGTAGCCATCAGCTCAAAAAAAGGTTAAACCAGACAAACTTGCTACTTGCCACTCCATCTAGCCCAGAGGATTCTCGGCCTTCAACCTTTAACCCCTATTGAGGGATCTGAACTAAGAATGGGACCCCTGGGTTGCATCCACGGAGTAGCTGTTGGCCAAAGGAGTCAACCTATAAGGCAAGGATAATTTTACTAGCTGGGAGGGAAAGAACCAGGGGCAGAAGGAAATACCATAGTCTGGGGAATAGCCGTGGTTGGATACCAGGAGGTTACTCAAAATTAAAGTCAGACAAGCTAAAGTCAGATCAGGAAGGATCATGTAGAAAGAAAAAGTCAGGGTCACAAGCTGGGTCAAGGACAGAATGAATACTACAGAAGAATAGCACCAGAATACACGGAGTACACCTAACACAACTTAATAACTTGAGTAGGGTGTGGCACTGGCCCATTGGCCACTACAGGGAGCTGATTACTCGTGCCACACCAAGATCTGCAGCTGAACTCTGCTTGCGATATCTAATGATATTGGCCATGAGTCCATGACACCTCCTCCATCACTATCTCCACCCTTCTCTGGCTCTATGAAGTCAGAGCTGTCAGTCACAGAAGAGTGGGGTGAAGCTTGAGGAAAATCAGTCAGGTGGGAAAGTGCATTTAAACGTTTGGCCCCGCCGTGATGCACTGGGGGCCTGTGTTTGGTTTGAATAGTCATTTTGTGCTGAAAGAGCCCCTTTAAGGATTGTTTTTTTTACCTGCCCTGTGTAAGGTATACAGGTAAGCTGTCTAACTATCAACTGTTACAACCAGAACTGGCTCCAAAGATTGATCCCACTCCGATCGTCTTTCCTTCAGTCATAATACCGAGGAGGAATACATTGTATAATTGGTCTCGTGTAGCTGTAGAATTCTGTTGCTTTAATAGTTTCTCTACAATCTTTGCATAAATCCAAATTTTTCCGACAACGATTCTGTTGTAAGATTTGAATGGCAAAGGGCTTAAAGTGATATGTCAGCAGTGGGTCAGGCTTCACACCTGGTGATGAGAAGACTCCGAGCTCCATCCTTTTACTACTTGTGTTTTCCCTTAATTTACAAGTTGTTTTACCTTTGTACTCTTTCCATCCTTCATTGTAAAGTCATGTATGTGTGTGCCATCTCTGAAACCTGTGAAATGTTTAATGCAGTGCTACTGGAGAATTCTGATAGTGGCTCTCATAGAGAAAAATGGAGCAAATGGTCAAGCCAAGCATTTTTGTTTATGGGGGGGGGGGGGGGGGGGTTGAGAGAGATAGCGGTCAGCCAAATGATCATTTAGCCCAAAGCTATCTAATGTGTACGGCCAGCTTAAAAAGGTATTCTATAATTTAAAAGTTATCCCCCACCCATAAGATAGGGGAAACTTCACGATTGCAAAGTAGTCCGACCGCTGGGACCTCATGCATCCCAGGAACTTATAGGATATACTCTGAAGAGCCCCGTGTGAATGGTGGTCAATCATGCACACTGTTTCTCTGTTCAACGCTCCTCTTGGTTGGTCTTCGGCACTCCCATAACAACAATGAAGGGAGGGACAGTGCTGATGATTGACCACCGCCGCTTCATTCACACCGGGTACTTCAGAGTCCCAGTTGTTGGGATCGATTGCGAAGTTATCACCTACCCCATTGAGAAGAGATCACTTTCAAACTTGAGAACAGCCCATTAAGTCAGTAGTAAGGAATCGTGTGTTTATTAACAGATAATTAAAGTGAGAATTGATTGCAAACAGCATCTCCATCCTGCCTCACTAATATTCCAAGTAGTAGCGCCCCACAGAAAATGTCAGGTTTCTGTCATAGTGTCCACTACGTTACCTCCTTTATGAAGCCTGTGAAAGTATAATGCTTGCAAAAGTATTCAACCCCACAGGCATTTTGCCCATTTTGTTACATTACAGCCTGTGTTTAAATATTTTTGTGATACAATTGTGTGATGCATCAGCACTAAATAAGCTGGTGAAGTGAAAGAAATATAGGCATAAATTTAATTTATGGGATCATAATTGTCATGTGCATTTGTATTCCGATTCTTTTTAACCTCTCTATTAATGACCTTGTGGATAGGATTGAGAGTTAAGTGTCAGTCTTTGCTGACGACATCAAACTATGTAGGATATTAAAATCTGACCTTGACATTATAATATTGCAAAATGATTTGAATAAGCAAACACTTGGCAAAATAGATTTAATGTAGATAAATGTAGAGTAATGCACCTATGACAGACAGAGTAATCCTATTGCTGCCTATAAATTAAATGGGAGTGTACTCGAGACTACAGAACAGGAGAAGGACTTGGGTATTTCGGTTACAAGTAAGCTGAGCAGCAGTGCTCAATGTCAGGCAGCAGCCTCAAAAGCAAACACGATTTTAGGGTATATAAAATCCTGCAATCCCAACGTATTATTACCTCTTTATAAATCACTGGTGAGGCCACATCTAGAATATGGGATCCAGTTTTGGGCTCCACATTATAAAAAGGATATTCAGAAGTTAGATTCAGTTCAAAGACGGGCAACTAGATTATTACACAGGATGGAGGCCTCTCATATGATGAAAGGTTGGAAAAGATGGGCTTGTTTAGCTTAGAAGAAAGACGTCTCAGAGGGGATCTCATTTATATGTATAAATATATGTGTGGCCAGTACAAAACACTGGCACATGACTTATTCCTTCCATAGACCATACTAAGGACGGGGGCTCTCATTACGGGTGGAAGAAAGGCGATTCTGGCAGCTAAACAGGAAATGGTTCTTTACAGTTAGAGCAGTCAGACTGTGGAATGCCGACCACAAGAGGTTTTGATGAATATTCAACCCTCTGGGCGTGGAAAGAGGTGAATATTCATTTCTCTTAAGTAGCGGCACACGTGACCGCCCTGCAGCTACAGGATGGCTCCGGCTGACACTGTGCGCACTAATGAAGAGCAATGAATATTCACTGCTCTCTGCAGGCACAGTCCCGGCATGCATAGCAGTAAGTATTCCGGCAACTTCCCTTCGGCTTGCAAGCAGCGCATGACGTCCCTGCCAAGCATAAAGCAGCTGCTGGCATCGGAACAAGATGCTGCGAGGGAGCGCCGGGAAGGTAAGTGTAATGGTTTGTTTTTTTTAATGTTTTCTGATGGGGCCATGCATACCAGGATGGGGGGCAATCATAAGGATGGGGGCCAATCATGCTAGAATAGGGATGGGGCCATGCAAAATAGGACGAGATGGGGGCCCTGCATACCAGGATAGGGATGAGGCCATGAATACTAGGATGAGATCGGGGCCCTGCATACTAGGATAGGGATGGGTCTATGCATACTAGGATGAGATGGTGACCCTGCATACCAGGATAGGGATGAGGCCATGCATACTAGGACGATATGGGGGCTCTGCATACTAGGACGATATGGGGGCCCTGCATACTAGGATAGGGATTGGGCCATGCATACTAAGATGAGATGGGGCCCTGCATACTAGGATAGGGATTGGGCCATGCATACTAAGATGAGATGGGGGCCCTGCATACCAGGATAGGGATGGGGCCATGCTGACCAGGATAAGGATGGGGCCATGCATACTAGGATAGGGATGAGGGCGATCATTCCTGCCAGGTTATGGATAAGGGGGACCATTCCTACCAGGATAGAGATGAGGGGGCCATGCACACCAGAATTAGGGATGAGGGGGCCATGCATACCAGGGTAGGGATGAGGGGGCCATGTGTATCAGAATGGGGATGAGGGGACCATATATACCAGTATAGGCGATATTAAGTAAAGAATTGACCACATTTTTTGCTTCAATTTTTTTCCCATAATTTCCTCCTCTAAAACCTAGGTGCATCTTATGGTCCGGTGCATCTTATAGTACGAAAAATACAGTATGTAGCTATGTGTTCACTCCTTTTGCTATGAAGCCACTAAAAATTTCTGATGCAATCAATTACCTTCATAAGTCCCATGCTTAGTGGCAGGACGTTCACCTGTGTGTAATCTAAGTGTCACATGTCTGTCAGTATATACACAGCTTTTCTGAAAGGCGACAGAGGCTGCAACACCATTAAGCTTTGGCATCACTAACCAAACACCATGAAGACCAAGGAGATCTCCAAAGAAGGCAGGGACAAAGTTCTTGAGAAGAACAAGTCAGAGTTGGGTTATAAAATAATATCCCAATCTCTGATGATCCCCTGGCGATCCATCAAATCCATTATCAAATGGAAATAACATGGTACCACAACCTACCAAGAAAGGGCCGCCCATCAAAACTCTCAGCCCCGGCAAGGAAGGCATTATTCAGAGAGGAAGTACAGAGACCAAATGTAACCCTGAAGGAACTGCAGAGTTCCCAAGCAAAGATTGGAGTATCTATCCATATGACGACAATAAGCCGTATACTCCATAGAGGTGGCCTTTATAGAAGAGTGGGCAGAAAAAAGCCTTTACTTACACGCAAAAATTGTAAGGCTCATTTTGGGTTTCTCAAATGACATGTGGAGACTCCCCAAATATATGGAGGAAGGTGTTGTGGTCAGATTAGACCAAGTTTGAACTTTTTAGCCACCAAGGTAAAAGCTGTGTCTGGCGCCAAACCAGCACAGCTCATCACCCCAAGAATACCATCCCTACAGTGAAACGTGGTGGCAGCATCATTCTGTGGGGATGTTTTACAGCAGCAAGGGCAGGGGAACTGGATGGTGCAAAATACAGGGATGTTCTTGAGCAAAACCTGTTTCAGTCTGTCAGTGATTTTAGACTGGGACGGAGGTTCACCTTCCAACAAGACAATGACCCAAAGCATACTGCTAAAGAAACACTCAAGTGGTTTAAGGGGAAATGTGTAAATGTTTTGGAGGAGCCTAGTCAAAGCCCAGACCTTAATCCAATTGAGAGTCTGTGGTCAGACTTGAAGATTGCTGTTCACCAGAAGAAACATCTAACTTGAAGGAGCTGGAGCAGTTTTTGAGGAATGGGCAAAAATCCCAGGCGCCAGATGTGGAAAGTCACTGTAGTTCAAAACACAGTTGGGAACATACATTTTTTTGATGTGATGCATGCTTTAATGTTTGTCTAGGCATAGGTCACAAATTAAATACGGTACCTAAAATTAAAGGGCCTCTATTATGTGATAATGAAACTGTATTTAGGGTACTGCTTTTCTTATGACACAATCCTGTACTTAAAGGGACTGTCAGCACAGAATGATTGTTCAACCCAAGTACAGGCGCTCGGTGCTTCATGGCGGTGCCAATCATTTAACTAAACCTTCCTACCTTCTTATTTCTGCTCTATCTCCACTCTTCTCTGACTATGAAGCTAGATCTGTCAATCAAGGAAGAGTGGGGTGGAGATTTAGGGAAAACAAGCAGATGGGAAGATGTATATAGATGATTGGCCACGCTATGATTCACTAAGTACTTGGCTTGAACAGTCATTTTGTGCTGACCGAGTCCCTTTAATGCAGTGTTTCTCAACTCCAGTCCTCAGGACCCACCAACAGGTCATGTTTTCAGGATTTCCTTAGTATTGCACAGATGATAATTTTATCACCTGCTCAAGCATTAATTCCATCACCTTTGCAATACTAAGGAAATCCTGAAAACATGACCTGTTGGTGGGTCCTGAGGACTGGAGTTGAGAAACACTGCTTTAATGCAAGGCTTGCATATGGACCCATGTTAGGGCCATGTGCCTGAACTCTTAAAGTGGCGATACAGGGTATAATATTTTTATTGCACATTAAGGCAATAAAATACATACTGGAAGTTATTCTGCTATTTTGTTCCTTAATTTGTAGTTTAGTGTAAAACATCAAACATTTTTCAAATTTTAATGGGAGTGGGAGATCTTGACCTCTGATGCATAACAGGAGGCAGTGTCGTAGTTTGAAGCTTGTGGGCTGCAATGCAAAATCTCCACCTGGGCTCCTGACTGTTATGGATCTTTATTAGTGTTGGTTTTTTCATATGGACCCTATTGAGCCTCACTGGGTACTAGGGCCCAGGAGTGACTGCAACCCCTGCACCCACTATAATTACGCCCTCGACAGGAGGGTCTGAGAACATAAGTTACACGTGTCAGTTCAACATATTGCCGAGTTTACAACCATTGTGCTCTGAATGTACTATAAGGTGTAACTATCTATTATGTGAACACTGTGTTCAGACAAACAGTTTCGGCTTAAAAGTACCCTGCTCTTATATGTTCTGCAGCAACAATGACTACAATTGTGCATCTGTTCTGCCAAGGTAAACACTAATTCTACATCCATTCTCCTCCAATTTTTCTTTACTTTGCGATTTTTTTTATACCTCGATTGTTTCTCTTAATTGCAGCAGCGTTGAATAAGCATATACTAATAAAACCTATATAGATTGCTGTCCTAGAGAGTAAAAACTGATGGGATCTGTGTCAACTTTGTAAAAAGACCTTCATTCTATTACCTTTGTTAATATTTTTAGACAACAAATGTAAGTGATTTTGTCTTGACCACTTTTTAGTCTAGAAATCCCCATAAACTGGTAATCGGGCAACATATGAGATGTTCACAGCACAGCACGGTGGCTCAGTGGTTAGCACTGCAGCCTGGCAGCGCCGGGGTCCTGGGTTCAAATACTGCCAAGGACAACATCTGCAAGGAGTTTGTATGTTCTCCCCGTGTTTGTGTGGGTTTCCTCCAAATTCTCTGGTTTCCTCCCACACGCCAAAGACATTCTGATAGGGAATTTAGATTGTGAGCCCCATCGGGGACAGTGATGATAATGTGTGCAAAACTGTAAAGTGCTGTACAATATGTTAGGGCTATATAAAAATAAAGATTATTAATATTACCTCTCCTTACTTGTTTTGTCAAAAACTTGTATTGACCAAATTTAAACAAATCAGTAGCTTCTTTTCTAAAATTCTGCATGTGCCGTTCCCCTGTTATTTCTAAGGCTGCGTTCACACTATCAGTATTTGATCAGTATTTTACATCAGTATTTGTAAGCCAAAATCAGGAGTGGAACAATCAGAGGAAAAGTATAATAGAAACTCGTCACCACTTCTGTATTTATCACCCACTCCTCGTTTTGGCTTACAAATACTAAGGGAAAAAACTGACCGTGTGAACGTGGTCTAATAGAGGTCTGTATAGAGACTGATGGGTGTTACCAGATGGGGGCGTGTCACTGCACGGAAGGACATTATCCAATCAGTGTAGTCAATGTGTCGACCCGCCACCACAATTGTGGGTTACCAGGGCAATGGGGTACTCAGAGCCGAGCCCATGGAAGTCTATGGGGATTTGTCACAGGTAGCTGTGGCTCGGTCTGTGGCCCTGGCGGTCTGGCGTATGTTGGGGGGGAATATTTACAGGGGATAGATTTATATACAGTTCGTGACGCCACCTGTAGTATTCTGGTAATTAGTACCAGCGCTGCTGTAGATCTCTGAGGGGATGGTGAGGCAGCTAGATGTCGGGTCCCCTACAGGTGGGACTGGTCCCTCAAAGTCTATGGGATTTGTGAAGTCGGGTGCGGATAAAGAACACAGTCTCACACGGTCAGCGTCTTTCCATACCTTTACTTGCAAGTTGTTAAGGCAGGTCCCAGGGAGGCTGATCCAAGGAGAGTGTATCTTGAGACAGCAGCTGGACAAGTTAGGGGCCTCCTTTAACTCCAATAAAACGAGTACAACCAGCCTGAAGCGTAGTTCCCTCAAATCTCCAGCTAATCTTTAGCTGTACCTGCCCAGTCAGCTTAGTGTTAGGGGCCTTCCTGTGAAGGAGCTGAATTCTTATTTTGTCCTGCAGAACTCCAAAGTCTTCACTCCCCTGACCCCAGTTACGTACTGACTATAAGGGGCTTGTCTGCCGCGACCTAGGGTCCGGTAGATTCCTGGTTTTCTTATCACTGTGCTTGAAACAACAGTGACCCTTCGGTCCCCAGTGACCGGTAGCAATGTGCAGGACTTTTCCAAGCCAAAAGCACTTTTCCAATAATCTTCCTTCCACTTTGCCCTTCGATTTGCTCAACTCTTAATAGCTAGTTCAGTCTTTCTTCCAGTGGGGCACAGCTCTGACTAGACTAAGGTGAATTAGACCACCTGTACCAGCCTCCACGTTCTGAACTGATGACAGACTTAAACTGGACACGTCTACTCTGTCCAAGGACAGGAAACTGACTGACTAAAATCACTCCCTTCCACACCCCTGCTGGGTGTGTCAGAAGTGTACATGATGTATGAAGAGCCCTTAACTGTTACCTCTCCACTCATCCTCCTGGTATTGTGTACCAGGGCTACACATTCCCCCATGGTAAACGACAGCACTCCCGGGCTGTAAAATATAAAAGAGACATTTTTGTTTATGCATGAAAACATTAAACAATTAACATTGGTTCGTCCCATCCGGGAGGTGAGGATATCTTGAACGTTGCAAACATTAACATTTTATATAGAAATACAAAAGTATTAAATAGCATTCAATAAATATACGGTATACTTGTGAAGGACCCGCACCAAACCTTCAACGTGGGTCCTGGGTGGGCTGCAGGACATCCGAATGCAGACCTCACTCAGTGCCACACCACACGGGTTTTTGGTTCAGAGGTAAGTCAAGGTTTCATGTGAAACCATTAAAAAGGCACTTTAGTGCAACTATTTACAGGATACAGTTTTTGGGCTGGCTCAGTCCTCAGCCTCTGAGTCCATTGTAAGACATAGACATAATAGGGAAAAACACATATATATATATAGACTTTTTACAATGTTCACATGAATTCGTTATAATCACTGCTGATATCTAATGGGTAATTTCCCTTTTGTGATTCTCTCTGATCTACGTGGTGTAGTTTCAGGTATAACAAGTTGCGATCTGTCTGCACTGCGTAACGGCAAACTATAGAACTGCCTTAATCTTTCTATGGATCTGGCAAGCGTACTGATGGCTGGGCGGTGTGAGTCAGCTTCACCAGGGGATCCCATAGTATGGGGCGCTGCTTCTGATGATCCATCTTGAGGTTCCACAGGTTGAGGTGTTGCTGGAATGGGTAACTCCTGAGCGGGCTCAACTGGCACCACAGGCACAATTGGAGGTAGAACTTCCTCTTGTGGCTGATAAAACTGCAACACTGGAATTATCACAGCATCTCCCAGTCGGGGCCAATCCGCAGGAAAATCTCCCAGATCTGTGTGTAGGACCTCTTCCTTTCTTTCTCCTTGATTGAGGACAGGGTTCTTTTCACAACGCTTTAAGTGTTCTGGACACAACTTCAAATGATCTCTGGACACAGTGATTGTTGTTCTTCCTCCGTCCTTACTGACGACACAAACTTTTCTGTTGTCATATTTAGAATCTTGTATGACGTAGGGTTCTTGCTCCCACTGATTATCCAATTTGTGCATCTTCCTTTTTCTTTTTAATACAACCTCTCCAGGCATCAAAGGCTTGGCAGGAGCATTTCTGTTGTAAACATCTTCCTGTTTCTCCCGTGCCTTATTAAGACTTTCCTCTACACAGATTTGTACTCTTCTGTACTGCTCTTGCCGATTGACGTCCCAGTTTTCAACGGCGTCGTCTGCCTCCGGTTCTACCACTCCGAGTTCTAGATCCATTGGTAGTTTTCCGGGCCTTGCTCTCATAAGATAGGCTGGAGTGCAGTTAGTTGAGCTTACAGGTATATGGTTATACAAATCAACCAAATCAGGTAGTAAATCCGGCCATCGATTCCTGTCTTCCAACGGTATGGATCTCAACAAGTCAAGGACAATATGGTTCATCTTTTCACAAAGACCGTTGGTTTGAGGGTGATATGGTGTTGTTCTTATTTTCTTGCACCCGTACATGTGACAGAATTCCTTGAATAAATCAGCTTCGAAAGCAGGTCCCTGATCGGTTAATACTTGCTCCGGATACCCATGCGGTCTGCAGAAGCTTGCTTGAAAGGTTTTCGCGGCCGTCACTGCGGTCTGGTCCTTAACTGGAACAACCACCAGAAATCTGGAGTAATGGTCCACCATGGTCAAGGCGTATGAGTATCCAAATCTACTTGGCGACAGTTTGACGTGGTCCAGGGCCACAATCTCCAGG
The DNA here is from genome assembly GCA_033576555.1 of Oophaga sylvatica. NCBI lineage: Eukaryota > Metazoa > Chordata > Amphibia > Anura > Dendrobatidae > Oophaga > Oophaga sylvatica. The sequence continues at coordinate 542,437,081 of JARQOD010000003.1, read as the reverse complement.
GGACGAGTCGTCCGGATAGGTTGCAGGGGTGCCTTTTGACTACCGTAGTCCTTTCTTCTGAGACCACAGGGTCCACAGTTCCGACACCACCTCTCGACGGAGCTGCGCATCCCTACCCAGTAGAACCGGCACCTCAACAGGGTCTCCAGCTTTCTCCAGCCAAAGTGTCCTGCTTGATCGTGGTACGCTTCCAACACCATTGGGACGTCTGCCTTGGGGACCACTATTTGCCAGACCATCTCGTGGGTTCTGGGGTTGACGTATCTCCTGCACAACTTCTCACGGTATAGGAACAACCTGCTTTTCTCGTTCCACAGGAGCTTTGCTGACATAGGTGCATCCTTTTCCAAAGAGGAGCCTTCTTGTCTCAACAACTCCTTGATGCGGCTGACCACTGGATCACTGTCCTGAGTCTCTTTCCAGCTGTGATGGGGTAAAGGATTTAATGTTGCACCATACTGCTTTCTGTGGACTCGATGCTCGTGGACTACCCCATTTCGATGGAACGCAGGTAGCTCAATTTCTTCCAGGTCGTCCGATTCTTCTTCCGTGTCAGAGTCATGCGGCCTTCGGGACAACGCATCAGCATTAGCATTCTTTCGACCTGCCCGGTACTTGATAGTAAACTGGTAATTGGACAACCGAGCCATCCATCGCTGCTCCATGGCACCCAGCTTGGCAGTTTCCAGGTGCGTTAACGGGTTGTTATCTGTAAACGCAGTGAACTTATTAGAGGCCAGATAATGCTTAAATCTTTCAGTAATGGCCCAGACCAGCGCCAGAAACTCCAGCTTGAAGCTGCTATAATTTTCCGGATTCCTCTCAGTTGGCCTGAGTTTTCTGCTAGCATAAGCGATGACTTTTTCTTGGCCATTCTGCTTCTGACTGAGAACTGCTCCCAACCCTTCATTACTGGCGTCGGTGTACAACAGGAACGGTTGGCTGTAATCAGGATAGGTTAAGATCTCATCACCTGTAAGGATCTCTTTCATCTTTTGGAATGCTTCAGCCTGTTCTTTACCCCAATTAAAGGGAGGGTTTCTGCTCTTCAGGGATTGTCCTACTAGGAGGTCCTGTAAAGGAGCTGCCTTCTTCGTGTAATCTTTCACGAATCTCCTGTAATAACCCGTTAGTCCCAGGAACTGTCGCACTTCCTTAAGGTTCTTCGGCTCCGGCCACTTCTGGATGGCAGTGACTTTCTCTGGGTCCGGCGCTACTCCTTCCGAACTGACGATGTGCCCCAAGTATTGTACCTTCTGTTTGAGTAAATGGCATTTCGAGGGTTTTAATTTCATCCCGTACCTGGACAGGGACTCGAATACTTCTGCCAGGTGCTTCAGATGGTCCTCATATGTCTTGGAATACACGATAACGTCGTCTAGGTATAGCAGCACGGTTTCAAAATTGAGATGTCCCAGACAGTTTTCCATCACTCTCTGAAATGTTCCTGGGGCACTGCTGAGCCCAAACGGCATTCTGTCGAACTCACAGAGCCCCATTGGGGTGGTGAAAGCCGTTTTCTCACGATCCTCCTCAGCCACAGCCACTTGCCAGTAACCACTAGTCAGATCGAGGGTAGAAAAGTAGTTAGCCGTTTTCAGAGCAGCTAATGATTCCTCTATACGTGGTAACGGGTATGCATCCTTGTGTGTTATGCGGTTCACCTGCCTGTAATCCACACACATTCTCATACTACCATCTTTCTTTTTAACCAGAACTAGAGGGGCTGCCCAGGGGCTACAACTATCCCTTATCACCCCAGCTTTCTTCATATCATTCAACATTTCTTTAGCCTTCTGATAATGAGCTGGAGGTATGGGCCTATACCGCTCTTTGATGGGAGGATGACTGCCAGTAGGGATATGATGTTGTACTCCCTTAATTGTCCCAAAATCAAGTGGATTTTTGCTAAACACTTGGGCGTACTCTTGCACCACCCGTAATACCCCTTGCTTCTGGTGAGCGGGAGTGGTGTCCGTCCCAACATGGAGTTGCTGACACCATTCCGCCACCTGAGTTGCTGGGTCATTGTCCTCCGCTATTTGACAGGAGTCTAAGGACTCAGCCGGGAGAATAGAATTATTATCAACAGCATGAAGTTTAGCAATGGTTGCATAACGGGGTAAATTTACCTCATCATCTCCCCAATTGAGAAGCCGTACCGGTACTCTTCCATTCACCACTTCTACTACTCCTCTAGCAGTCATAAGTGTAGGTCTATGTTCTGAATGGTGGGGTTCTACTACAGCTTGGTAATTCTGTCCTCTCAGACCTATGGCTGCCCTGCACCAAATGATCATTTCACTCATTGGGGGTATCACAATAGGATCTGAGTCAGTGACCCGTACATTACCAATTTCGCCGTCGGTAAGCTTCGCTTGCTGCTGACACACCAGGGCCCGGATCTCTCTTTGGATTACTCCTCTCTGCCTTGGTCGGGCAATCTCAGCGAGCTGTTGGAGCAAGAACACAACTTCTCCCAAACAATTACCGATAATGTTAGTACCCAAAATGATATTTAAACCGTTCTCCTCATTTACAGTCTTTACTACCAGAAGCCCTTGGTCCTTCAACTCCTCTCTGCCCACCTTTACATCTACACATTTTGTTCCGAGTACTTCTACAGGAAGACCATTCGAAGCATACACAGTAAAGTCAAGGCTCGGAGGTTTAAGACTGTCCATTGACCAGTACTTGGTATATAGAGCATCAGGTATTAGGGTCACCTGGGACCCAGTGTCTAACAATGCTGGAACAGCAATACCATCTAGAATAATAGACAGGTAGGGTCGCCCGCCCACATACCTGCGGTTCCAGTCTAGGGGGCCTGACGGGTATTCTCCTGGGTGTTGGCCCTTGGACCCAGGTTCTGCCCGTTTAAAGGACACTGTGGAGACAGATGACCTTTCCGGTTGCAGCGATAACAGATGATCTCTCGACGAGGAGGGTGTTGACCAGAGGTTGCTCCTGGGGGTGGCGTTGTCCTCCTGCGGGGGGGGCGACGTCTTCTTTCTTCTCCGGTGCATCCACGGAACGTCTTCTGGGCAGTCAGCTAACAAGATCTTTCCTTCCTCCTCTTTCCGCAGCTGCAGGGCACTCATTACAGCAGCCAGATTTTTAGTCAGCTGGCGCACCTCTGAGCGCAGACAGTCCAATTCACTAGGAGGTGTCACCTGCGCTTTGGCTTCAGCCACTAGCGGGGAAAAGGGGGTTACTGCCGGTTCCGGAGTGACTTCAGCCTGATGATGTTGGGTTGCCACCTCGGGTTTGCCCAGGGGCCGCAGCCCTTTTATTGCCATGTCCTTTAGGGCATCAAAGGTAGCATCCGGATGATCTAAGGACCACCAATTTACAGTTCTGCGTTCCTCTGGGGATCTCAATCCCTGTATAAATTGTTCTTTCAGCATTCTATTCTCGTCGATAGCATTTAAATTGTTAATTTGCTTGAGGGCTCTCAGGGCTCCCTGTAGTCGGCAAGCGTAATCCCGGATGCTGTCACCTGGCTGTTGTGAACAGTGATAGAAGGCCATCCGGAGATCCGTTTCTGTGCGGTCTTCAAATATGGCATGCAGCTTAAGGAAGATCGCAGGTACCGACTCCTGATCAACGGTATCCCAAGTCTCCACTTCCCTCTCAGCAGCGCCAGTTAGCTGCCCTATTAGCACAGCAGCTTTTTGTCTCTCAGGCATGGAGTACATTTCTAGGATGCTGCATAACTTCCGCTTGAAGCCTGCTAATGTGCCTGGCCCACCGCTGTATTGGGGAAGCCATTTCGCCCCAGGCATATATGGGAGCGTTAGTGGCATAATCGGGACTACCGGACTGGGTGCTGGACCTGCACCCCCATCTGGCGCTACAATGCCAGACGGTGCGGGATTGGGGCCTCCGGCCGGGGCCGCACTGTCAGCCGGTTGTTGTGACATCTTAGCGCCCCCTTGGTTAAACGGAGCCTACCGGTTTCAGATGCTGCTATTTCACAGGCACCGCAGTGGGAACAGGACCTTCGTCGCAGGCGCTCTGATGTCAGAGCGTTCACTTCCTGTTGCAGGACCTGCCGATGAGTCAGAGCCGGGGGCGTGTCCAAGACTTTGCGCGCTCTTTCAGGTACGCCCACCTTCTTCTCCAGCGCCTTAGGGCGCGAATCTGGCGGCAAATATGGCGGTATTTGGCGCCAAACAACAGCAACAGTCTTTTTCGCCAAAACACTCCACAGGCACACAGGGCTCGCAATGCTGCAAGTTTCGTATCCTGTTCGTGACGCCAAATTTTTGTGTCGACCCGCCACCACAATTGTGGGTTACCAGGGCAATGGGGTACTCAGAGCCGAGCCCATGGAAGTCTATGGGGATTTGTCACAGGTAGCTGTGGCTCGGTCTGTGGCCCTGGCGGTCTGGCGTATGTTGGGGGGGAATATTTACAGGGGATAGATTTATATACAGTTCGTGACGCCACCTGTAGTATTCTGGTAATTAGTACCAGCGCTGCTGTAGATCTCTGAGGGGATGGTGAGGCAGCTAGATGTCGGGTCCCCTACAGGTGGGACTGGTCCCTCAAAGTCTATGGGATTTGTGAAGTCGGGTGCGGATAAAGAACACAGTCTCACACGGTCAGCGTCTTTCCATACCTTTACTTGCAAGTTGTTAAGGCAGGTCCCAGGGAGGCTGATCCAAGGAGAGTGTATCTTGAGACAGCAGCTGGACAAGTTAGGGGCCTCCTTTAACTCCAATAAAACGAGTACAACCAGCCTGAAGCGTAGTTCCCTCAAATCTCCAGCTAATCTTTAGCTGTACCTGCCCAGTCAGCTTAGTGTTAGGGGCCTTCCTGTGAAGGAGCTGAATTCTTATTTTGTCCTGCAGAACTCCAAAGTCTTCACTCCCCCTGACCCCAGTTACGTACTGACTATAAGGGGCTTGTCTGCCGCGACCTAGGGTCCGGTAGATTCCTGGTTTTCTTATCACTGTGCTTGAAACAACAGTGACCCTTCGGTCCCCAGTGACCGGTAGCAATGTGCAGGACTTTTCCAAGCCAAAAGCACTTTTCCAATAATCTTCCTTCCACTTTGCCCTTCGATTTGCTCAACTCTTAATAGCTAGTTCAGTCTTTCTTCCAGTGGGGCACAGCTCTGACTAGACTAAGGTGAATTAGACCACCTGTACCAGCCTCCACGTTCTGAACTGATGACAGACTTAAACTGGACACGTCTACTCTGTCCAAGGACAGGAAACTGACTGACTAAAATCACTCCCTTCCACACCCCTGCTGGGTGTGTCAGAAGTGTACATGATGTATGAAGAGCCCTTAACTGTCACCTCTCCACTCATCCTCCTGGTATTGTGTACCAGGGCTACACATCAATGTCAAACTTTTGTCGGGACACGCCCCTTTCAGAATCGGAACCGTAACCGTAATCAGCTGTCAATTCATTCTTAAATTTCTCAGAAGAATAATAGAGGAACGGCACAACATTGATTCAAGAGAAGATGCTCCAGAATTGGTGTTTTATGAGGAATGCAAGAATTTATTAAAGCAGACATGTCAGAAGAGGTGAGGCTTCCACTTTATGGTGGAGCTACACAGCAATATGAAAATCATTATGACATCACGTTTGATGGATTTCCAGCTGATCATGTGCAACGTACGATCTACTTCACCTGCGATGCCGCCAACACAAAAAAGCGAAGAATGTTGAGGATTAGTTGCGAGTCACATGCAACTTGTCTCATATGGGCCGCCATGTATGTTGCTTGCAGCTTGTGACTTACATGTAACCAATCTGGGATTTAATTTTTTTTTTTTTGCAGCCAAAATAATCACATGAAATAAGTCACAGAAATGTTTTTCATCGCACCGTTTGTTTTTTAATTATTGTCGCACCACCAGGGTTGTTTATTAGCCTTAAACTTTACACAATATTATCTGTCATTTTTGTAAGGGTGAGGTATACATCCCATTTGTTATAAAAGGAGAAGGCACCACATACTGAACAATGAGAGGGAGCGAGAAAAAAAGAAAAGTTAAAATATTAGGCCATGTTCCCACATGCCAAAATGCTGTTTTTTTTTCCAGGGTTTTTTTTTTTGCAGATATCTCCACCAAAATATACAGTAGCATTCTGCTCTGATTATTGCATTTTTTTGCTGCATTCATTTTTGGATGCCCTTTATGTGATTGCAAAAAAAAAAAAAATGTGTCGGCTGTTTCAATAATTTCTCTCTCTTCTGACACATGATATACATGTGGGAGGAGAGAGAAATGATGCCCCTAGCCTGTCTCCAGACCTTAATCCCATAGAAAACTTATGGAGGGAGTTGAAGCTCCGAGTTGCCAAGCGACAGCCTCAAAACCTTAATGATTTAGAGATGATCTGCAAAGAGGAGTGGAGCAAAATTCCTCCTGACATGTGCGCAAACCTCATCATCAACTACAAAAAACGTCTGACTGCTGTGCTGCTAATAAGGGTTGTGCCACCAAGTATTAAGTCTTGTTTGCCAGAGGGATCAAATGCTTATTTCTCACTGCAAAATGCAAATAAATTTATATAATTTATACAATGTGATTTTCTGGATTTTATATTTGATATTCTATCTCTCAATGTTAAAATTATTCCACTCTTAAAATTATAGACTGTTCATGTCTTTGTCAGTGGGCAAACTTACAAAATCAGCAAGAGATCAAATACTTATTTCCTTCTCTGTACCTCCCCAGCAGCATAACGAGCAGACACATGTATAGATTGGATTGCTGCGGTGGACAGAGCGGCATGTTTACTGCTGCCTGCCCGCTCAGCTTCCCTGCCAGTCGTCTCACCCTTGGCATTGCCAGAGTTGCAGCAGAATTAGCCCTTCTTCTCCCTGTCTCCCTTCCTGCTCCAATTCTGTCCCTTGCCTGCTCAGTAGCGGATAGAGGTCCAGGCTAGCTTAAGGTGGTCCTGAAGATTGTGGTGGCAAACAGCCTTGCTCACATCTGAGGTAGGAGGCTACTCTGTCAGGACTGGGCTGCTCCGACTGTAGTTCTCCGATCTGTGCTGGCTCCTTGGTTCTCTTATTACTGGCAGATGCATTGTAATTTGCAGCACTGGTGACTTTAAGGAACATGAATAGATGTGGATTGGGTGACATGGTTCACGGATGCCAAAAAGCCAGGTCATTTTCAGCAGACAGAGTGGCTATAAATGACTTTGTGATATGAGTTCTAGATCATTTTTAGAAATAAATCTGCTTAGAAAAGTCCCTTAGTATTATGTACAGCCATTTGCTTCTATTTTCAAGCGCCCTAAGTTTCAAAATAGATTCCCTTTATCCATTTTTTTTTATCAGTAGGTTCAACCCTCGTAATCCGTTTAAATGGCCATATAGGTCATAGGAAGCTCAATAACATGATCTCTTGATATCTACGTTCCAATGTCGTATTCCAGAGAATTCTAGGTTTTTTCTTAATATGTAAATGAGCTGTTACGATCTATTGGTTCGGACAGTGATCTCACTGAGAATTCGCCTCCAGGGATTATTGTAACTGAAAGGGAGCATTACCAGTGTGAGACATGTAGGTCCGGAGAGCTGACTGTCAGACATTACACCTTTTACATTGGTAACGCTCCCTTTCATTTACAATAATCTCTGGAGGCAGATTCTCTGGGAGATCTATGTCCGGCCCATAGATCTGAACAACTTATTTACATATTCAGAAACTCGTGGATTTCTCAGGAATAACACATCACAGATATCAAGGCATCAGCTTCCTATCACCTGCATGCCCATATAGGTGGCTTCCAGGGGTCGATCCTACTGACAGATTCCCTTTAATATTTCAAATTAAAAAATGTTCTTATTCTATTTTTTATCGTGAAAACTCCAATGACGTCTTGGTCTCGGTATCTTTCCTGGCAGCTGCACTTCTGTTTTGTACTCAGAACAGCACCGAGATTGCTGCATTGGTAAGTGATCAGTAGTGTGTTTGAAGGGGGTTGGCTGCTTATTTCAATAGGAAAATGTGTCCCCTTCCCTGTCAAAGCCAAAGCTTAGTGGGAGATGCTTAGCTGTACAGCACTGATTGCCCTATAAATCCTCGTACGGATGAGTACTACTGTTTAGGACAGCCTGTATGCTGATTGTGGCAGCCAGTATCCTGTGGCTCAGCAGACCATAAGTACTTGTGCTAATAGGCCCCTGAGCAGCCACTGATCAATTGATTTCCTTGTGGCTTTTCTGCCCTCCTTCCATTATCTCTGTTGTTGTTAAGCTATTCTGGTGCAGTATCCTTAAAATGTGCTCTCCTAAATGAGAGGGGGGTTACATTTGTGTAGAATTACTTATTATAGAAATAGTTACGGTAAATATTTCGGTGAATTGGGCATTATGCTGGCAGTGGGAGAAGACTTATCAAATTAAATGCTCAAAGAAACCGTTTCGTGACGTGCACCTTATTTAGTATGTGCTTTTGACACCTATGTGCCTTGTCCAACAAGCAGGCTTAGGCCTCTTTCACACATCCGGCGGGCGCCCCCGGCATTTTCCCGCAGCGCCGCATCTGAAAATCTGATGCGCCGCATGCGGCTTTTTTCGCATTGACATGCATTAGCGCCGGATGGCGCCGCATGTCAATGTGTTGCATGCGGTTTTGTCCGGATGCGGCGCAAATGTACATTGCGGCGGCCGGACAAAACGCTGCATGTAACGTTTTTTTTTTTTGCCGGATGATTTCTTATCTCTCCAAGCATCAGAGACCATCCGGCAAAAAAACGCATTTTGGGCGCCGGAAGTGTGAAAGCTTTTCACATGCGGCGCTGCGGTAAAATGCCGGGGGCGCCTCCAGGCGCCCGCCGGATGTGTGAAAGAGGCCTTAGCCTTACTGAAAACGGGTTGGTTAACTGGGAAAGGTGTGCAGTCTTTGCCCAAATTGTATTGCACATCTCTGACACAAAGGAAGTCAACTAATAGGTGGTGCAACCTTAGACTAGACAATTAAAAAAAAACAGATTTACCAAACATCTTGAATCTCTATGATACGGAAATCTGGTGCATTTAAGACTGTCTAGGAAAGGAAAGAGTAGCGCATGCGCTGTACTAATTTCATGTTTTGCCCACTGGCAAAGCACACTGTGCATGCGCTGGGCCGAATTTGAATTGCGCAATTGCGGGAAACCGAACGCCATATGTGGGATTCACAGACGGCGATACGCAACGGATGCCGAGGAAGGGGGGAGAGGGAGAAAACGCCGCCCTCCTGACCTGACCGCTGTGATTGACAGGGAAAAAAACTAAGTTTACAAAGGTATTTTGATATGAAAATGGGGTTATCAGGATATATGATACCTACCGTTAGCTTTGTTATGGGACGCACTATTCAGCCATATCTTTATCTGATATGGCAATTTTGGGGTGACAGGTTCCCTTTAACTCCACAGCACTATACATACATCATCAACACTGTCCCCATTGGGACATTTGATAACATTGGAATGTTTTTGTAAGAGCTTTTCTTGTGGAAAACCTGATGCGGCCCAGCCTCACCCAGATTCTACCTCCAGCGGCCCCCGGGTAAATTGAGTTTGAGACCCCTGATGTAGAGGCAGAAACCCTTATTCCATTGATGTATAACTTACAGAGCTGCTTGAAGCAATTTTAATAAAATCCCTGTTTTATCTGCTGCAGATCTTCCCATTCTCTGAATGCTGAGCTCTGTATAACCCCGCCCACACCACTGATTGGCAGTTTTCTGCGCACACTCTGCATAGGCAGAAATCTGCCAATCACTGGTGGGGGTGGTTTATAGAGAGCTCATGAATAAGGAGGACTATATGGCAGCAGGTATACTAGTCCCCTAGTGAATCACCTGTTGGTAAATCAGTGATTTTATTGAAACAGGAAGCAACCCAGTAAGTGACACATCGCTGGAATCAGCGTCTGTGTCTTTACATTATGCTGCTCTCAGATTATGTGGCAAAAACCTGGTGACCTCTAAGTCTCCCTGCCTATCAATCAGTCAGTACTGATAACTTACTTATAAGGATGTAATCACTGATGCGGGTAAATGATCTACAGGACGTCTTGTTTATTGTAAATGTACTTCTGTTCTCGCTTGAGCCTGACATAACTCTTTTTCTTGCAATTGGTACATTTACTGGTTATAATTAGTGATATGATGCCACAATACAGAGATTCCTGACATTTGCACTCTTCATCTGCTCTGTTATGTAGATGCGACTTTGCTGATCTTGGTAAATATTATCTTTGGAGAATTTAGAAGGTTAAATCTGCACAAGAAAGTAACTACTATGTAACTGGAGGTGCAAAAAATACTTTGTCTATGTAAGAATATTTAATGAAAAAATTGCAATATCAGGTGAAGACTGACTGCCTAGGCTACTAGGCATGTCCTGTGCATGAGAGAGGCCCACAGACACAGACAACAGCTAGAACGTTTTGTTTTCCAATGAAGAGTGCTGAATCCAATACTTCAAGTCATTAATTCAGATAGGTAAATGGTGAAGTTCTTCCTCCTTGCCTCTAGGAGGCGCTCACTGCATACAGATTTATATAACTCACTTTAATGGGGACACTATACTCCCCCTAGTGGTGACTACAGGTTACAAGAATTGTATTATTTAAATATGTCTTGGAGGAGAGACGCAGGGGCTCTTTATGAGAAAAACTAATTGAACAGTCTATAACAAACTGTCAGAATTTGAGAATGAGAAGAATTAATATTTACATGTAACTGAACAGTGGGCTCCCAGAGTCAACGTTACTGGTGGACCCTTGGCAGGCCCGTCCTACACTGATCAGGTCTATCCCATTGAGGAGGTGGAGATGCTACAGAGTCATATCAATGTGTTCTATCCTTATTTACACTTTTTACAGCTTGATAATTATTGTTCCTGAGGAAAGGGGAAAATCATCACCAGCCATTTGACATCTTCTGGGATATCAAACCATGTCTAGTTAGGACAGCTGGACTTGATTCTCCTGTGTAGCCACCTCCTTGACTAGATGGGCTTCGATAGCTTACATCACAAGACTACAAGTAGTTGAGATATAAGGACACCTTCTAAAACTGTAGATAGAGAACTGTCAGGTAGTGGTGGACCTTTGAGGCGCAAAAACCTTTTCTTTTGAGCCTCAGGGCCTCAAACCAAGAATAGATTCATTTTTCAAAACCTTAAAGAGGCTACTGAGGTGCTCAGAAGTAACTCGGGTCACTGGTGGACACACGCAGAAAAGGGGCCCTGTGCAAACACAATATGTGGGCCCTTTGAAGTCCATCATAATGGATAATTACACCTGCTTTGGGGTTCAAACTGGGCCTCCTTACCTTGGTGGGTTTATTATTTTAGAGGGAAATAAGTTCAACTTTTTGAGCTAATAGCCTGGGACATGACCAGAGCCTCTGGTCCCAGTGATTATCTCATCTTTCTAGATCTGTGTGTGTGTGAGGAGCTCTTCACTGGTTAAGCACACAGTCAATCACCACCATCAACAAAGGTGTTGACACAAAGCAGCATGTGACCGAGTGGGAGCAAATAAGAGCGGTATCTGTGGAGATCTGTGCTTGACTCCTGTGTTGTGTCACCTGGCTGCTCGGCGCCCGTGAGAGCTCTGCTCATTACACTGCACTTTCCCATACACAGAGAGGATACAAGCTGCACACTGGCTGCAGGGGTTATGTTTCTCATGCTACAAGGGCAAAATGACCCAATAATTCAGTGGGACTAATACACTTCCGGATACCCAATGTGATTTCCTTGTAGAATCCACCCAGAATCCACGTAAGTAAGCGACATATCACTTTTTCTACGGTGCAGGGTCTAAATGCATGTAAATAAATGGCTATAATGCAGATTTTGGAGCAGAATATGCATTAAAATAAATGTAAAATTCAGTTTCAGGAGAGGCGCTGCTCTAGGTTTTCTCCTTTAGATGTTATGTGATTCTCATATGTAAATACCTAATGGTCGACTTTTCTTGTGTTAGAACCAAACCTCATCACTTTTCTTCTAATATTTAGGACATTATATGTATTGATGATTTCTCATTGTTTTTCAGAATCAGTCCCGTAATGCGGATTCAGGACTTTGCTGAGCAGCTGCAGCATGCGAGTGAGGTAAGAGCAGATCTGACCGTATACTGTAACTTGTAACACCCCAGACCCATTGATTGTATGTGTGTGATTGATGAGATGAAACTTTGCATGGCGTCAGACATTTTCCCTTCGGATTTCTTTTATAGAACGTCGGCCATTCCTAGTACCTCATTATAATTATTTATCACAGAATTAACTAGAAGTGATTTTCTTAGAGACTGCTAATGATTGAGAAGGTTGCTACATGATCATTTGTCAGGGCCGGTGTCACCAGTCGGGGCACCCGGGCATGTGCCGGGACCTGGATGAACGGGTGGGCCCAGTTGGCTCGTGAGTTGGGGAATCCCGGTCGAGCCACCCCACAAATACTCACCTCTCCTCATCACTGTCTTCTGACTTGTGTGACACAAGAGAAACGGAGGGCAACACCAAATAAATGGGATCCACCTGTAGCATGTCATTAGAAACCATAAACCAAAAAAGAAAAACATGCCATATACACAGGGATCACCTTGAAATACAATAATATTTCAGCTGCAGATGGAAGGAAGAGAGCCACAGTATTCATTACTGATGGGTAGGCGGAGCCCAGATCAGGATGTTACCTCAGATCAAAAGAGTGATGACTGGCTGGCCCCTCCAGCTCGGGCTCCTCCTACTCAGCTCCAGTCTAAGATTTGAGGTCCCAGAGGATGGTCGCTGCTAATGCAGCTCCTCAGAAGATTTTATTATTTTATATTCGGACAGGGGACTTGGATCACTAGTTGGTCTAGAGGTCTCAGGGGTACCAGCGCTGCTGTACCCCAACCTCTCCCTTGGCGGATCTGTATTTACTTAAAGTCCCTGCAGAATCCTTGCCGGCCCTGGGGGATGAGGAGAGCTTCTCTGGCGGGGACGCAAACCACACGTGCGGTCACTGCGTTCTTCGCCCTGGGGGGAAGCTTGGGCACAGCGCCAGAAACCCCTGAGGGTCCCTGTGGCGCCTTGGCTGGTGAGTACTCCACACAAATTTTATTATTATAATTATGTGTGAGTGCTTTAGCGTCTGAATGAGCAGCGCTATTACTAATGTCAGTATGCTTCAGCGCTGCTGTGACAGCGTTACTACATGTATGTCAGTATGCTTCAGCGCTGCTGTGACAGCGCTACTACATGTAATGTCAGTATGCTTCAGCGCTGCTGTGACAGCGCTACTACATGTAATGTCAGTATGCTTTAGCGTCTGGATGAGCAGCGCTATTACTTGTATGTCAGTATGCTTCAGCGCTGCTGTGACAGCGCTACTACATGTATGTCAGTATGCTTCAGCGCTGCTGTGACAGCGCTGTTACAAGTAGATGTGGTGATTTTTTGTCCGCAGGCAGATACCTGCAGGACAGAGAGGGAGCAGGAGCGGGGGAGTTCGCGCTCATTATTCGAGCTGGCGGGGGGCGTGGCCTAACTATTCCCGGTCTTCTGAGCAGGAAGACGCGCGCTCTGGCGTTTCTCCTGCGACTCCCTCACTGTGGCGGCCATTACACAGGCTCCTGGGCTCCTCGGACCGCTCCTCTCCTCATATAGACACCACGGCCAGCTGGGTGAGTGCTAAATTCCTCACCCTGCAGCGCAGCGATCGCTATCCTGCAGCTGCAGTCTCATTAGAGACATAGAAATTGGCTGGGGCTCACAGATATATATATTGTGGTGAGTTTGCAATATTAACCCCTCTGAGGGTTATTTCTACCAGCTAAATTTTCTTGACTGAATACCGCTGGGGTAACCCTGCTTGGTGGAGCGTTAACCCTTCAGCGTTTGAAAAAAAAAAAAAAAAAAAAAAAAAAAAACCGCATAGTTTTTTGCTGGTATTACCGCTTTGACCTGCTCATACAGGTGAGACATGTCTGAACAGGGTTCAGATGCCGCGGACCACGTCCCAGTGCCATTACGGCAATCAGATACGCAGACCTCCACAGCGTCTAGCGCTGCGGTCGACAGCGGTGGAAAATTGGACGATATCGCTCGATCGATCAGCAACTTGTCTGACCTTTTAGGTCAATATGTGTCTGCTAATTCCTCTCAGAGGAAGCGACGCAGGCCGTTACCGGCCTCTACACGGAGCGAGTCAGATATATCTGATATTGGGCAGAGTTCCCCTTTAAATTCGGATGGAGAAATATCCGATTCAGATGCGGACGAGCCGCAGGGGCGTTCCTCTATGGCGAAGCGTACGGAGGCATTAATTGAAGCCATGAGAGATATATTACAGTTACCGGAGGAGGTAACTAGTCGTCCTGGTAAATCAGCACGCATGTTCCAGGAGTCCCGTGCTTCGCGTACAACATTGCCAGCTCTGGATGAGCTTAATAGTGTAGTAGAGGAGGAACGTCTATGTCCAGATAAGCGTTTTCATGGAACGCATTTCTTTGATACACTTTATCCTTGCTCTGCGGAGTTAAAGGCTAATTGGACTTCTGCTCCTGAAGTGGATGTGTCCTTATCTCAGCTTAGTAAATCCTCACTACTCCCTATTAAGGGAAAAGCGAGCTTACAGGAGCCTTTGGATAGAAAGGCAGAAGTGGCGGCAAAAGCAAGCTTTGAGGCTGCGGCTCATGGATTCCGAGCAGTGCTAGGATCCATGTGTGCTGCTAGAGCTTCTCTAAGCTGGTTGGCACGTCTGAAGACGGAGTTGCAAAATGAATCTCCGTTATCTGAGATACGGGAAACTTGTGAATGGTTAGAAACGGCAGCCTGTTATATATTTGATGCCGGTCTGGATACGGCATCTCTGCTGGCCAAAGCGCAAGCTTCAGCGGTCACAGTCAGAAGAGCTTTATGGCTCAGACAGTGGGCCGGGGACGCAGTTTCCAAACAAGGGTTGTTGGCCTTACCTTACAAGGGTGGCCATCTTTTTGGATCCGACCTCACAGAGCTGATTTCCAAGGCTAAGGCGAAGGAATCAGCATTACCACAGCGTAGGGCCATGGCCTCTGTGTCCAGTAAGCCTGGTGTCTATAGTGGTCGGCGGTCCTTTCGGGGCCGAGGACGATCTAGTCACTCCTCGTGGGGATCGGGTCGTCCTTCCTTCTCAGGAAAGAAATCCTCTCAGAAAACTCGTACTCCCTGGAAGCAGAGTTTCCGCCAGGACAAGCGGGAACTTGACAAGAAGCCCGCAAAGTCGGATTGACGCCAGGGGTCCACTCGAGGATTCTCGAGTGGGGGGTCGCCTGCTTCTTTTCAAGGAGACTTGGATGGCTCGCGTTCCAGATTCCTGGGTAACGCGGATAGTGTCGGCAGGCTATTTCATAGAGTTTGCTTCTCGACCCCCAAATGTTTTTTGTCAGTCTCGCGTTCCGTCGGAACCCGAGCTTGTTGTCGCTCTACAGCGAGAGGTCGAATCTCTGCTACAAAAGGGTGTAGTGATACCGGTTCCGTCAGAGGACCGAGGGAAAGGTTTTTATTCCAACCTTTTTATAGTTCCCAAAAAGGAGAACAAATTTCGCCCGATTCTGGATCTCAAGCGATTAAACCGGCATGTCCATGCCCGGAAATTTCGCATGGAGTCGCTTCGTTCCTTGTGGCAGCTCTGTCACAGAACGATTTTCTGGTGTCATCGACATTCGCGACGCCTATTTGCATATTCCCATCGGAAAGGCTCATCAGCGCTTTCTTCGATTTGCCATAGGTCAGAATCATTACCAGTTCGTGGCTCTGCCGTTCGGCTTAGCCTCAGCGCCAAGGGTCTTTACAAAAATTCTGGCGCCCCTCATGGCAATTCTTCGAAGACAGGGGATTACGATTCTCCCTTATCTGGACGATCTTTTGATCGTGGCTTCCTCGGAGGAGGAGGCGTTGACGGCTCGGGATTTGTCTCTTCAGTTTCTGAAGGACTTCGGTTGGCTGGTCAATTGGGAGAAGTCGTCCCTGGAACCATCGAGGACAATTCTCTTTTTGGGAATGCATCTCGACACGTTTCGGTCGGTAGTTTCCCTACCACCAGACAAACAGTCATGTCTTCTTCGACATGTACAGATTATGAAATCCTCAACGGCAATGTCCCTACGGAAGTGTATGCGTCTTCTGGGACTGATGGTGGCGTCCATGGAGGCAATTCCTTTTGCCCAGTTCCATTCCAGGACTCTCCAAAGGTTCATCTTGAGTCGATGGAACCAGTCGCAATCGCTGGATTGCAGTGTCACCATTCCTCGCGCGGTGCGGGATTCTCTAGAATGGTGGTTACGTCCAGGGGCATTCTCCCTGGGGAAGTCTTTCCTCCCTCCGAAGTGGTCAGTTATAACCACCGATGCCAGCCTGACGGGCTGGGGGGGTGTTTGGAACAATCTCTGGATTCAGGGGGTATGGTCATCGGAAGAGTCTTTTCTTCCGATCAACATCCTGGAATTGAGGGCGATTTTCCTTTGCCTCCAACATTGGACGGTCCCTTTGAGCGGTCTGCCAGTCCGAGTGCAGACAGACAATGCGACGGCTGTCGCGTATATCAATCACCAAGGTGGGACAAAGAGTTCCAGACTCATGGTAGAGGTGTCCCGAATTCTGATTTGGGCAGAGGCCAGTGTACCAGCCATTTCGGCGATTCACATTCCAGGGGTTCAGAATATTACAGCGGACTTTCTCAGTCGCAGAAGGATGGATCCCGGGGAATGGAGCCTCCACCCGGAAGTTTTTGCACTACTGTGCTCTCGCTGGGGAACCCCCCAAGTGGATTTGATGGCATCCAGGTCCAATGCCAAGTTACCGACATTCATGTCCAGGTACAAGGACCCGAAGGCGGTGGCGGTGGATGCTCTAGTGGCTCAGTGGGATCAGTTCGAGCTGATCTATGTATTCCCGCCGATATCCTTACTTCCTCTAGTACTGCGTCGGATCAGACTAGAGAGAATTCCAGCTATTCTGATAGCTCCAGACTGGCCAAGAAGGGTGTGGTTCTCGACAATAATGTCGCTGTTGGCGGCACCTCCTTTTCCACTCCCTCTTCAACCGGACTTGTTGACTCAGGGGCCCGTTTGTCATCCGGACTTGATGTCCCTGCGTTTGACGGCGTGGCTCTTGAGACCGAAATCTTGACCCGTAGAGGTTTTTCAGCCGAGGTCATTGCTACCCTTCGTGCTGCAAGATGTCCGGCTACTACTAGGATTTACCACAAAATTTGGGAAACCTTCTTTTCGTGGTGTTTGGGGTCCTCTCGGAACCCGAGAAAATTTTCCATTCCCAACCTGTTGGCTTTTCTGCAGCATGGGCTAGACAAGGGTTTGGCAGTTAGCACTCTGAAAGGTCAGATTTCTGCTCTGTCCTTATTGTTCCGGAGAACCATTGCTTCAAATAGAGACGTGCTCTCCTTTTTCCGAGGTATCTCTCGTAAGTTTCCGCCGCGGAAGGCACCCGTGTCTCCTTGGCGGCTCAACCTTGTTTTGGAGGCTCTTCAGCATAAACCTTTTGAGCCTATGGTTTCTGCTAGCCTTTCTTTACTTTCTTGGAAGGTGGCTTTCCTTGTTGCAGTCACTTCCTTGAGGAGAGTGTCTGAGTTGGCAGCTCTTTCTTGTTCGCCTCCTTTTCTGGAGTTTTTTCCGGATCGTGTAGTGCTTCGCACTCGGGGTGATTTTTTGCCTAAAGTGGTGTCACAATTTCATGTTAACCAGGATATTGTGTTGCCTTCACTCTGCCCGGATCCGAAGAATGCGAAAGAGCGAGATTTACACACATTGGATTTAGTGCGGGCCTTGAAGTTTTATCTATCTATTACTCAAGGTTTTCGTAAGACGGACTCCCTGTTTGTGGTTCCAGCAGGTCGTCGGCGTGGTCAACGAGCTTCCAAGGATTCTATAGCTCGTTGGATCCGGTCAGCTATTTTGGAAGCTTACCGCCTTCGGGGTGAATCTTGCCCGATTAAGATTCGAGCCCATTCCACGAGAGCTGTGGCTTCATCGTGGGCTTTTCATCAAGGTGCCTCGGCAGTGCAGCTCTGCCGAGCGGCAACTTGGCGCTCTGTCCACACGTTTACAAGGTTTTATAAAGTGGACGTCAGTGCTTCCGCTGATGCAGCCCTCGGACGTAGGGTCCTGCAGGCAGCTGTAGTTTAATGTTCTGGATGAACTTGTGTTTAGCGCTGGTTGCGCTTTGTTGTTAAGGTTGTTGGGTTTCTGCCTTTTGTTGGTTTTTCCCACCCTTATTTTTGAACTGCTTTGGGACGTCCCATCAGTAATGAATACTGTGGCTCTCTTCCTTCCATCTGCAGCTGAAACACGGATTTTGGTAAAAGCTTACCTGTAAAATCCTTTTCAGCGAAGGAAGGAAGAGAGACACAGCACCCTCCCACGGCAGAAGTGTGTTGATGTTTTCAGATGCAGCGCGACCCTTATCTGATAGCGATTATCTGGGCTGAGGTCAGCGCGCTAAGGCTCTGTTCCAGCATCGCCAGCTCATCACAGTAGTCAGGTTCCGTGAGTAGTACCTGGAACTCTGTGGTTTTTGGTTTTCTTTGCATGCATAACCTGTATCCTTGTGTTTTTTCTCTGAAGTTCCTTCAGAAGGGGTTATGTTGCTCCGCTGGTGATCTTGGCTCTTTTTCTAAAAGCTTTGGTACGACTGGAGCTGAGTAGGAGGAGCCCGAGCTGGAGGGGCCAGCCAGTCATCACTCTTTTGATCTGAGGTAACATCCTGATCTGGGGCTCCGCCTACCCATCAGTAATGAATACTGTGTCTCTCTTCCTTCCTTCGCTGAAAAGGATTTTACAGGTAAGCTTTTACCAAAATCCGTGTTTTATTGGTACTACAAAAAAAAAAACATTAAAACCATTAAAAAGTCATGAAATGTCATACAAAGTATAAATAGCCCACAATAGATCTACAGCCCTCCATCAAATGACACAAAATTCAGATTATTGATATAAAATTCAACTCTCAATACAGGACTCATAGATACTTGTGGTCACCTCACCTGAAGGAAAATAATCCTCTGTAATGCAAATTTGTAAAGCTTCTATTGCTCATGTGGAGATCTTCATTGGCTCAGTCCATGAAATTCATCATATTGGGCAGTTCGGGTGACCGAGACGATGACCTGCCTCCAGAAGACATAAAAGCGTGTCATTCACATGGGTTCGACGTGTGATTTCATGATCTAACTGGAGAGAAGTATATATAAAGGAACAACTAAATAAGATAGTACTGGTTGTATTACACTATATTACTTTAAACTATTATAGATAAGTTTTTTTTTATCTGGTAATTTTATGTTAGTCTGATTAATGCAAATTTTCTCAAAATTCTAAGTGCTCTTTGAGGCTTTTGAGATATCCTTGGTATTTTGTATATTGGTATGGTGCAATATAGAAAATAAGAAATATACTTTTGCTTTATAGATATTATTTATGTATATATTGGCAACATATTACAGATTTGGATCACATAATCTTCCAAATGGTACAGAAAATATGCAATTTGGCTAATAGAGCGAAACTAAAAATACAGGTAATCAATCTGCTATATTCATAATTAGTTATATAAACAATAAAATATGTTGAAAATGGTCACTTAACCCATGTGCTGTCATAATAGGGCTACCAGAAGGGTGTATTCACCGTACCATCATATACCTTCTATGTAATAAAAAAATTTTTTTTCTTTAAAAAGTGGGATGTACTCTATCAATTGCCGCAAGTACAGAGATATTATCCCTTAGACACATTGTTTGTCATTTTGTGTCCTTCCCAGGGGTGAATTTTCTGTTAGGCACAAAATACATTAATATTTCATTTATCTTCCAGCTGTTTGTATAGTAAAGTTAACATTGAATTATAAGTCCCGTGAGCTCATTTGGGGGATATTGTAGGTTTACTGTGTGTCTTAAGGTACTGCCACACTAAACAATCCCGCTAGCGATCACGATAACGACGCATACTAATGCGATCACTAGCGGGATTGTTTCTATATCGCTAGTAGCAGCCTATTTTAGCGATGTCGTTAAGGACGCTATCGCGGTTAGCGATCTCCTTAACAACTTTAGCGGTACAAAAGTACCACTAAATCGCTAACAAAAGGTGCTACACTCAGCGATATATACTTACCAGCGGGGCGCCAACGATAAAAATAGGGTCCGGAACGATGAGAACGACGAGCGAGATCACAGCAGGATCTCAGCAGGGGCCACGTCGCTGGTAGATGCCGCACACAACAACATCGCTAACGGGATCGCTAAATAGTGATGTTTTTTAGCGATCCCGTTAGCGATGTTGTTTAGTGTGGCATACCCTTAAAGCTACATTCACACATCCTGTGGTGCAGCAGTGTCATACTGTGCAGTGATGAGTATACAACCAAACACAAAGGAGAGAAATAGCCAGCAACCTCAATAGTGTAAAAGAAATAAATCAAAGTAAGGTAGTATTCAGCATATGCTGGCTATATGGACTGATAAACATTGGACAGTCGGAAAAAATCAAAATAGCACAACCAAAAAAGACCACACACTTCGACCATAAGTCCAAAAAATACAATATATATTTTATTAGTATTGCAAAAATAGAATGGAGTAATAACAATGCATAAATACAAAGTCATATATGCTAAAAAAGGGGCAACATTATCCAGGTATAGAGGCTTACAAATATTAAACAGTGCTAAAAACAATTCACAACATTGCTGATGTGCAAAAAGAGCAAAATGATATATATGTAAGAAATATATGAAAAATGTGCGTAAAGCGCAAGTGCTTAAGAGACACCAATAGGTGTCAGTATACAAGTAAACCACTGAAGACAAAAAGTAATATTAATACAGACCAAAAGTGTCAGTGTATGAATATGGTATGCATATAGACCAGGACTGACAAAAGTAACAAGAATTGTTACAGAAATATAGCCGCCAAGTGCTCTTAATAACTTATAATTTACACAGCTCTTGGTCACCCGGATAGACGCCCTCCCCAACGCGCGTTTCAGCACGTTGCCTTGTGCAGTGATGAGGCAGTGACCCAGGAAACGTTCAAAGTAAAGTCTCTTTTAATGAATTCTGTACTCGCAGACAGAAAGTAAATCAGATCCTCCGGATCGCAGCTTGGAAAACCAAGACAGGCCGTGACCGATTGCCGTGGGCGACTGCAACGCCGTGTATGCTGAAGGTGCCAGGCCTTTTGGCTCCGCTTGGTCCTCACACAGGTTGAGCACTGCAAAGCCTCCTGCTCTGCCTGCTTGCAAGATCAAAGCTGACACAGCCAACCCTCTGCTGCAGGGGTAAACCTGGGGTCGGGGAAGGAAATGGACCACACCACTACCATCCAGTAGTACATTTCAAAACAAAAGCCCATGGCTGGTTTTCTTAAATCTGCCTTGGACAAATTGCTTGCCCAAGACTAACATTTAGGCCGGTGTCACACTTGTGTGTGTGATGCGAGAAACTCGCACAAGTCTCTCGCATCAACACCTGGCATTGCCGCCGGCACTCGGACCAGAGTGTGCGTCTACATGTATTTCTATGCAGCCACACACTCCGATCCGAGTGCCGGCGGCAGTGCCGGGTGTTGATGCGAGAGACTCATGCGAGTTTCTCGCATCACACACGCAAGTGTGACACCGGCCTTACTTCTGTTTTGCCTTGCAATCAAAGCGATGCCTGTGACTGCAATGCACTTCCCCGGCTTCCATATGCTTCTTTGCATATCTTGGGGGGGACACATAGCGACCCTCGCATATAACACAGGTCAGTGCTGTACAGTTTTTTTTTTTTTGACACATTGACCCTTAAAGTTTCATTGATCCATACAAGCATCAGTTGGAAAAATAGGTCAGTGAGATTCAGAGCATGTGTTATTCTCATCCATTCTGTGGGTCAGCCTCGGTCATTAAAGTATATAGGCATCCATTTATAAAGTGTGAAGCACAGAACCCACATTTTGTACAACCGTTTTTCCATCCAAGTTTCATCCTTTTTAATTGACGCTTTTAAGAATCAATGGATAAAAAAGTGCAGCCAGTCTGCCTAACTCTGTGAAAAAAGGTGGAAACAAATAAGAGGGCACCATCGAAAAATAGGACCGTTTCTCTCGGATGGAATTACTCATACAGATATGTGAATGTAGCCTCAGGAGCAGGTCTCAGTATTGTTTTTTGCAGTGGAAGTATGTTCAATATTCCCCATTGTTTTCTTTTAAGAAATGAGGCTCCTTGTGAATTTTTTTTATTGTAAAGATCTCAGAAATATAAGCAGCCAACAGGTTTGTAATGAGTGATTCTGACAGTACAGGTCAAACATTTTAAGGGATTGTTCAAGTAAAAAAAAAATGGAAGGAAAATATAAAAATAAAAAAGGTATACTCACTGCCTGTAATTCCTCGAGGGCAGGCTGCTCTGGTGGTCTTCACCTGGCAGGAATTAATGACGACTTGTTCTGTGGTCTCATATGGGCTGACAAATGGTCAGATGAATGTGCTTCGAATGCTGTTCTAGTCGGCTGACTGCTGCAGGCAATTACCGGTCTCTACAGCAAGGTGATGGAAGAACAGGACCTCATTGCTTCTTATTCTAAATGAGGCCACCAGAGCAACCTGCACTGGAGAGAGGGACATGAGAGGTGGTGAGTATGCCTTCTTTTCTTATTTAGAACATTCCCTGCCCTAAAGGGGTTGTCCACTATTTGGAAAACCCCATCTGAATCCGTTTACCCCAATAAAATAATAACACCCATATTCACCTCTAGTGCCGGCGCTGTTCCAGTTCTGTCGACACTGGCTCTCCTGGAGAGCACGTAACATAATGTTATGTGATCCATGTAGCCAATCAGCGGTGGCTTCATTCTCTCCGCCTTTGGATAAATCAAGACATGCGGAGGAAGTCAGAGCTGCTGCTATTGTTCTCTCTCTTCCTCCGGAAGTAAATTACACCTATAGGAGAGAAGAGTGAAGCCAGCATTGATTGGCCACAGGGATAACATGACATGACAATGTCACGAGAGCCCTGGGAGAGCCAGTATCAACACCGCTGGCATGGTGCCTGCATCGGAGGTGAGCATAGGTGTTATTATTTTACTGGAGTGAAAGATAGGGATTCAGAAGGGGTTGTCCGAGTAGTAGACAACTCCTTTAAAGAAAGTGTGTTGGACCATCCTTTTGTACACTCAATTGATGCAGGCTGATGATGCAGAATCCACTATCAATCCAGTGTCTGCAGGGATAGTCCATTGATTCCCAGTCTCCTGTTTTTGACAGTGTAAATGGCCAGATATTAAGCGTAGACAGAAGGTGTGATAAAGACCAATTTACTGCTGCGGTTTCTCTGTGTTTGTCAGTGCTTCTGCATAATGCATTATAGTGAGGTTTTCTGCTGATCTGTGGAAAACAGCATTACACTGGCTCCTGCTGTGGCCTCCTGCGCTGGTGATCACAGCCGTTTTATCTAGTATTATGTCTAGAGAGAACAAACATATAACTTCTGCAAGTCCATACATATCAGCTCTGGGCTTGTTTCATGCTGATTTCCTCTGACCACTGTGGTCTGACAGCAATTATTTACCAATGCAAAAGTCCCTAAAGCGATAGAAAGCCCATAAGGCGGCACTCCAACAAATTTTGCTTAGCTTGTATAGAGCAGCATAGGTTCATATTGGGCTCTTATGTGTTCATACTTATGAAACATCTTTGAGTCTTTGGAAATATCTTTGACAATCTGTATAATTATAGATATTGTACAGTTTTCGTTGATGTTCCACTTATGAGTTATCTGTCATTTTGGTTCCTTTTTCCAATCTGATATGGTTCCTCTACTACAAACTACATTTCCTGCAATACCTCTGGCTTTTGCAGAGGGGGCAGAGTCCACACTACACTTCTCTGCTCTGTCATATCTAATGGCAACAGTGACATAAAACTGCTGTCATTGACTTATACAAAAGAGTCTCAATGTATCTTATGTGATGTAGCTTCACACTGCAGAGTATCAGTAGCTGTCATGTGATGCAACTGCTGCCTGTCTGACCTGCCACCTGCTGATGATAAGTTATTCCCTGTTAGCTTGCAAGCAGAAGGCAGAGAGGACAGGCAGAAGAAGCATCTCATAGGATACATCGGGGATTGTCTATTCTATTAGTTTTTAGTGTACATTGTGATACAGGGAAGTTTTAGTCTACCTGCAGCTCATCATTGTATGGACTTACCCTCTATATCACCCATACATAGGAATAAGGAGAGCAGAACTTGGTGAGGAAGGAATGGGTCTGAGCGCTGCTAAAAGGGATTTGATAGATGACAATCTGGGGTTACCAAAAAACTGGAGACTGACTTCCTGTCTAAACAGGAGAGCATGTACTGACCTGGAAGTCAGACTGAAGATCACATGACACAGCTGGCCATAATGAAAGGGTCACAGTGGTAGAACATGAAATAGCTGATGAGTTTCAATTATGAGGAGTGACTATGAACCAGTTATAAGCACAGTACAGATAGTTCTTATGTTGAAAAATAAATGTGGTTGATGCAGTATTTTAAAGGAGAGAATCTGGGGTGATTTATCAATTCAAGTAAATGGTAGGTAATGGTGAAATGTGGACATCTTAAAGGGGTTGTCCGGGCTTTCCACAAAAGTCTGGAGTTATTCTATGTCAATGCAGACTTGAGAATCTTCACATTGCGCGCAGCGGTGCCGGCGGCGAGGCTGAGTAGTTATGTGATGGCAAGTATACAATATACATAGTCCCGGACACATTCCAACTAGACGTGTGTGGCCTCGCTCAGTTCACTTGTATTTACTGGTATTCACTTGTAAGGTTTCACAAGTCTGCAATCATATAGAGTGGCTGCTGACTTTTGTGAAAACCTGGACAACCACTTTAATATGTGTTTCAATGGACAGAAACTGTGACTGAGTGTTAAGGCTCATTCCGAAATCAGTGATTTTTTTTCATACCCTTAAAAAAAATAGTGGAACAGCTTTCATTAGTCTTTTAGATCAGAGCTTCCTCAGTGTTTAGTCAATCTGTTAGTTTTTACCATCAGTTTATTTGCAAGTTTTCTCAAGCTTCTATCAAACAAACATGAAAATCTGAAGATTTTTTTCCTGGATCTATAGACTTGCATTGGTTGATCGATGACTTCGATCATAATCGGACACGTTGCGACACGTTGCGTTTTTATGCAGAGCTCTCCCCTCTGTTAAAATACATGGACATGTGAACAGCACTATAGACTATAATAGGCTCGAATTATATATCTAAAAACATGGATAAAACTTGTAAAAGAAACTGATGTCCGAATGAGCCTTTTTTCTGCATTATATCTGCTAGATCTGAATATCTCCTCAGTGTACAGAAGGAACCAATCTAAATTAATGGCCATCTATAGACATAGAAGCAGTATCAGGTATATGCTATTGCAGAATCTGAAAGGAAGGCCATTAATCACCTTTCTAGTTATATGAATCCCAAAATCAAATATAAATTGTATTGATCAGTTAAAGTGACAGCAATAACTACCTGCCAAATCCCAACGCACAGTGACAGTGGGTCAAATCCATGTGCAAAAATCTGATCATCAGCCTTGCACCTCCACAACGCATCCACTTGTAACACACACATCTGATTCACACACATTGTTTTCAGCATTTTGTGGGCAGATAATTGTTTAATGTATAATGCAAATTGTTAGTCTACAAACACATAAAAGTCTAGGTTAGTCTTTGCTCTGGGTTCGACGTTTTTCTTACACCCCTTTCCTTTAGGACTTGAAAACATACGACAAAACGCAACTTTTAAATATTACAAAATAAAAAATACCAAAGATATGAAATTCTTGCGCTTTTTTTACGTGTTTGAAATGCTGAAAAAGATTATTTCAGCTGCAGATGAAGGAAGAGAGCCACAGTATTCATTACTGATGGGTAGGCGGAGCCCCAGATCAGGATGTTACCTCAGATCAAAAGAGTGATGACTGGCTGGCCCCTCCAGCTCGGGCTCCTCCTACTCAGCTCCAGTCTAAGATTTGAGGTCCAGAGGATGGTCGCTGCTAATGCAGCTCCTCAGAAGATTTTATTATTTTAATATTCGGACAGGAGACTTGGATCACTAGTTGGTCTAGAGGTCTCAGGGGTATCAGCGCTGCTGTACCCCAACCTCTCCCTTGGCGGATCTGTATTTACTCAAAGTCCCTGCAGAATCCTTGCCGGCCCTGGGGGATGAGGAGAGCTTCTCTGGCGGGAACGCAAACCACACGTGCGGTCACTGCGTTCTTCGCCCTGGGGGGAAGCATGGGCACTGCGCCAGAAACCCCTGAGGGTCCCTGTGGCGCCTTGGCTGGTGAGTACTCCACACAAATTTTAATAATAATTATGTGTGAGTGCTTTAGCGTCTGAATGAGCAGCGCTATTACTAATGTCAGTATGCTTCAGCGCTGCTGTGACAGCGTTACTACATGTATGTCAGTATGCTTCAGCGCTGCTGTGACAGCGCTACTACATGTAATGTCAGTATGCTTCAGCGCTGCTGTGACAGCGCTACTACATGTAATGTCAGTATGCTTCAGCGCTGCTGTGACAGCGCTACTACATGTAATGTCAGTATGCTTCAGCGCTGCTGTGACAGCGCTACTACATGTAATGTCAGTATGCTTCAGCGCTGCTGTGACAGCGCTACTACATGTAATGTCAGTATGCTTCAGCGCTGCTGTGACAGCGCTACTACATGTAATGTCAGTATGCTTCAGCGCTGCTGTGACAGCGCTGTTACAAGAAGATGTGGTGATTTTTTGTCCGCAGGCAGATAGCTGCAGGACAGAGAGGGAGCAGGAGCGGGGAGAGTTCGCGCTCATTATTTGAGCTAGCAGGGGGCGTGGCCTATCTATCCCGGTCTTTTGAGCAGGAAGACGCGCGCTCTGGCTTTTCTCCTGCGACCCCCTCACTGTGGCGGCCATTACTCAGGCTCCTGGGCTCCTCGGACCGCTCCTCTCCTCATATAGACACCACGGCCAGCTGGGTGAGTGCGGATTCCTCACCCCGCAGCGCAGCGATCGCTATCCTGCAGCTGCAGTCTCATCAGAGACATAAAAATTGGCTGGGGCTCACAAATATATATATATTTTGGTGAGTTTGCAATATTAACCCCTTTGAGGGTTATTTCTACCAGCTAAATTTGCTGACTGAATACCGCTGGGGTAACTCTGCTTGGTGGAGCGTTAACCCTTCAGCGTTTGAAAAAAAAAAAAAAAAAAAAACGCATAGTTTTTTGCTGGTATTACCGCTTTGACCTGCTCATACAGGTGAGACATGTCTGAACAGAGTTCAGATGCCGCGGATCACGTCCCAGTGCCATTGCGGCAATCAGATACGCAGACCTCCACAGCGTCTAGCGCTGCGGTCGACAGCGGTGGAAAATTGGATGATATCGCTCGATCGATTAATAACTTATCTGACCTTTTAGGTCAATATGTGTCTGCTAATTCCTCTCAGAGGAAGCGACGCAGGCCGTTACCGGCCTCTACACGGAGCGAGTCAGATGTATCTGATATTGGGCAGAGTTCCCTTTAAATTCGGATGGAGAAATATCCGATTCAGATGCGGACGAGCCGCAGGGGCGTTCCTCTATGACGAAGCGTACGGAGGCATTAATTGAAGCCATGAGAGATATACTACAGTTACCGGAGGAGGTAACTAGTCGTCCTGGTAAATCAGCACGCATTTTCCAGGAGTCCCGTGCTTCGCGCACAACATTGCCAGCTCTGGATGAGCTTAATGGTGTAATAGAGGAGGAACGTCTATGTCCAGATAAGCGTTTTCATGGAACGCATTTCTTTGATACACTTTATCCTTGCTCTACGGAGTTAA
Source organism: Oophaga sylvatica (assembly GCA_033576555.1). Lineage (NCBI taxonomy): Eukaryota > Metazoa > Chordata > Amphibia > Anura > Dendrobatidae > Oophaga > Oophaga sylvatica. Next base: position 542,409,209 of record JARQOD010000003.1, on the reverse strand, counting down.
AGGCTAATTGGACTTCTGCTCCTGAAGTGGATGTGTCTTTGTCTCAGCTTAGTAAATCCTCTCTACTCCCTATTAAGGGAAAAGCGAGCTTACAGGAGCCTTTGGATAGAAAGGCAGAATTGGCGGCAAAAGCAAGCTATGAGGCTGCGGGTCATGGATTCCGAGCAGTGCTAGGATCCATGTGTGCTGCTAGAGCTTCTCTAAGCTGGTTGGCACGTCTGAAGACGGAGTTGCAAAATGAATCTCCGTTATCTGAGATACGGGAAACTTGTGAATGGTTAGAAACGGCAGCCTGTTATATCTTTGATGCCGGTCTGGATACGGCATCTCTGCTGGCCAAAGCGCAAGCTTCAGCGGTCACAGTCAGAAGAGCTTTATGGCTCAGACAGTGGGCCGGGGACGCAGTTTCCAAACAAGGGTTGTTGGCCTTACCTTACAAGGGTGGCCATCTTTTTGGATCCGACCTCACAGAGCTGATTTCCAAGGCTAAGGCGAAGGAATCAGCATTACCACAGCGAAGGGCCATGGCCTCGGTGTCCAGTAAGCCTGGTGTTTATAGTGGTCGGCGGTCCTTTCGGGGCCGAGGACGATCTAGTCACTCCTCGTGGGGATCGGGTCGTCCTTCTTTCTCAGGAAAGAAATCCTCTCAGAAAACTCGTACTCCCTGGAAGCAGAGTTTCCGCCAGAACAAGCGGGAACTTGACAAGAAACCCGCAAAGTCGGATTGACGCCAGGGGTCCACTCGAGGATTCTCGAGTGGGGGGTCGCCTGCTTCTTTTCAAGGAGACTTGGATGGCTCGCGTTCCAGATTCCTGGGTAACGCGGATAGTGTCGGCAGGCTATTTCATAGAGTTTGCTTCTCAACCCCCAAATGTTTTTTGTCAATCTCGCGTTCCGTCGGAACCCGAGCTTGTTGTCGCTCTACAGCGAGAGGTCGAATCGCTACTACAAAAGGGTGTAGTGATACCGGTTCCGTCAGAGGACCGAGGGAAAGGTTTTTTATTCCAACCTTTTTATAGTTCCCAAAAAGGAGAACAAATTTCGCCCGATTCTGGATCTCAAGCGATTAAACCGGCATGTCCATGCCCGGAAATTTCGCATGGAGTCGCTTCGTTCCGTTGTGGCAGCTCTGTCACAGAACGATTTTCTGGTGTCAATCGACATTCGCGACGCCTATTTGCATATTCCCATCGGAAAGGCTCATCAGCGCTTTCTTCGATTTGCCATAGGTCAGAATCATTACCAGTTCGTGGCTCTGCCGTTCGGCTTAGCCTCAGCGCCAAGGGTCTTTACAAAAATTCTGGCGCCCCTCATGGCACTCCTTCGAAGACAGGGGATTACGATTCTCCCTTATCTGGACGATCTTTTGATCGTGGCTTCCTCGGAGGAGGAGGCGTTGACGGCTCGGGATTTGTCTCTTCAGTTTCTGAAAGACTTCGGTTGGCTGGTCAATTGGGAGAAGTCGTCCCTGGAACCATCGAGGACAATTCTCTTTTTGGGAATGCATCTCGACACGTTTCGGTCGGTAGTTTCCCTACCACCAGACAAACAGTCATGTCTTCTTCGACATGTACAGATTATGACATCCTCAACGGCAATGTCCCTACGGAAGTGTATGCGTCTTCTGGGACTGATGGTGGCGTCCATGGAGGCAATTCCTTTTGCCCAGTTCCACTCCAGGACTCTTCAAAGGTTCATCTTGAGTCGATGGAATCAGTCGCAATCGCTGGATTGCAGTGTCACCATTTCTCGCGCGGTGCGGGATTCTCTAGAATGGTGGTTACGTCCAGGGGCATTCTCCCTGGGAAGTCTTTCCTCCCTCTGAAGTGGTCAGTCATAACCACCGATGCCAGCCTGACGGGCTGGGGGGGTGTTTGGAACAATCTCTGGATTCAGGGGGTATGGTCACCGGAAGAGTCTGTGCTTCCGATCAACATCCTGGAATTGAGGGCGATTTTCCTTTGCCTCCAACATTGGACGGTCCCTTTGAGCGGTCTGCCAGTCCGTGTGCAGACAGACAATGCGACGGCTGTCGCGTATATCAATCACCAAGGTGGGACAAGGAGTTCCAGACTCATGGTAGAGGTGTCCCGAATTCTGATTTGGGCAGAGGCCAATGTACCAGCCATTTCGGCGATTCACATTCCAGGGGTTCAGAATATTACAGCGGACTTTCTCAGTCGCAGAAGGATGGATCCCGGGGAATGGAGCCTCCACCCGGAAGTCTTTGCACTACTGTGCTCTCGCTGGGGAACCCCCCAAGTGGATTTGATGGCATCCAGGTCCAATGCCAAGTTACCGACATTCATGTCCAGGTACAAGGACCCGAAGGCGGTGGCGGTGGATGCTCTAGTGGCTCAGTGGGATCAGTTCGAGCTGATCTATGTATTCCCGCCGATATCCTTACTTCCTCTAGTGCTGCGTCGGATCAGACTAGAGAGAATTCCAGCTATTCTGATAGCTCCAGACTGGCCAAGAAGGGTGTGGTTCTCGACAATAATGTCGCTGTTGGCGGCACCTCCGTTTCCACTCCCTCTTCAACCGGACTTGTTGACTCAGGGGCCCGTTTGTCATCCGGACTTGATGTCCCTGCGTTTGACGGCGTGGCTCTTGAGACCGAAATCTTGACCCGTAGAGGTTTTTCAGCCGAGGTCATTGCTACCCTTCGTGCTGCAAGATGTCCGGCTACTTCTAGGATTTACCACAAAATTTGGGAAACCTTCTTTTCGTGGTGTTTGGGGTCTTCTCGGAACCCGAGAAAATTTTCCATTCCCAACCTGTTGGCTTTTCTGCAGCATGGGCTAGACAAGGGTTTGGCAGTTAGCACTCTGAAAGGTCAGATTTCTGCTCTGTCCTTATTGTTCCGGAGAACCATTGCTTCGAATAGAGACGTGCTCTCCTTTTTCCGAGGTATCTCTCGTAAGTTTCCGCCGCGGAAGGCACCCGTGTCTCCTTGGCGGCTCAACCTTGTTTTGGAGGCTCTTCAGCATAAACCTTTTGAACCTATGGTTTCTGCTAGCCTTTCTTTACTTTCTTGGAAGGTGGCTTTCCTTGTTGCAGTCACTTCCTTGAGGAGAGTTTCTGAATTGGCAGCTCTTTCTTGTTCGCCTCCTTTTCTGGAGTTTTTTCCGGATCGTGTAGTGCTTCGCACTCGGGGTGATTTTTTGCCTAAAGTGGTGTCACAATTTCATGTTAACCAGGATATTGTGTTGCCTTCACTCTGTCCGGATCCGAAGAATACGAAAGAGCGAGATTTACACACATTGGATTTAGTGCGGGCCTTGAAGTTTTATCTATCTATTACTCAAGGTTTTCGTAAGACGGACTCCCTGTTTGTGGTTCCGGCAGGTCGTCGGCGTGGTCAACGAGCTTCCAAGGGTTCTATAGCTCGTTGGATCCGGTCAGCTATTTTGGAAGCTTACCGTCTTCGGGGTGAATCTTGCCCGATTAAGATTCGAGCCCATTCCACGAGAGCTGTGGCTTCATCGTGGGCTTTTCATCAAGGTGCTTCGGCAGTGCAGCTTTGCCGAGCGGCGACTTGGCGCTCTGTCCACACGTTTACAAGGTTTTATAAAGTGGACGTCAGTGCTTCCGCTGATGCAGCCCTCGGACGTAGGGTCCTGCAGGCAGCTGTAGTTTAAAGTTCTGGATGAACTTGTGTTTAGCGCTGGTTGCGCTTTGTTGTTAAGGTTGTTGGGTTTCTGCCTTTTGTTGGTTTTTTCCCACCCTTATTTTTGAACTGCTTTGGGACGTCCCATCAGTAATGAATACTGTGGCTCTCTTCCTTCATCTGCAGCTGAAACACGGATTTTGGTAAAGACTTACCTGTAAAATCCTTTTCAGCGAAGGAAGGAAGAGAGACACAGCACCCTCCCACGGCAGAAGTGTGTTGATGTTTTCAGATGCAGCGCGACCCTTATCTGATAGCGATTATCTGGGCTGAAGTCAGCGCGCTAAGGCTCTGTTCCAGCATCGCCAGCTCATCGCAGTAGTCAGGTTCCGTGAGTAGTACCTGGAACTCTGTGGTTTTTGGCTTTCTTTGCATGCATAACCTGTATCCTTGTGTTTTTTCTCTGAAGTTCCTTCAGAAGGGGTTATGTTGCTCCGCTGGTGATCTTGGCTCTTTTCCTAAAAGCTTTGGTACGACTGGAGCTGAGTAGGAGGAGCCCGAGCTGGAGGGGCCAGCCAGTCATCACTCTTTTGATCTGAGGTAACATCCTGATCTGGGGCTCCGCCTACCCATCAGTAATGAATACTGTGTCTCTCTTCCTTCCTTCGCTGAAAAGGATTTTACAGGTAAGTCTTTACCAAAATCCGTGTTTTTAAAGAATTTTTCAAGGGTATTTTTTTAAAGTCAACTATGGGAAGTGATGTTATGAAAAGAAACAAAGCCGACATCTATTCCCCAGGAATCTGCTCTACGCTGCAGTGCTGTCACTCCGACTGTCTCCGCCTGACGGGAAGCGATGACATCGCGATTAGCACACTCAGAATAAAGCGGCCATACTTACCAATACTACTATTACATATCACTAATGCACTCCAGGATGCAGCAAGCCCCATTTATAAAAATGAAAAATATGTCAATGTGGACCAACCCTTAAAATTCTGCTCACCTCGGCATCATAAATGGGATCTGTTTAAAAATGGTTTGGAGACGTCCTTTATGGAACAACAAACAATAACATCAGTGCAAAAACTCATTGATTATCTAGGATTTATTTCACTTGACTTTTACGAATAATTTGCTTTTCCTATTTTATGCAGTAGAAATGTAAATCTGTTACTGTCAGAGAGAGCGGTGATTTTGTGTGCAGCTTCTCTCTTGCGTCCTTGCTGTGCTTCATACAATAGGCCGGTGCGTCACCTCCAGAAATAGGAACTTCTCATGCAGAGATTGTAGCCTCATCGGCCAAAAGGCAGGAATTCTATTCCGTGTTTACGGCATCCTGGGGGGCTCGGGGTGACCGTGACACATGAGGAAGCTCCTGCCGTCGGTCATTGTCCGCTGCTTAATGTCAGCAGATTTATTCTTCAATTTAATGGGGTTTAATTATGGCTGTGAGTAGTGTACAATATATGCAGCTTACAATGAATGTTCATCTTGAAACGTCATCATAAAGTTAAAGCATATGTCAATCACCCAATACCAAAATAAAACACAGAATTGCTGCCCATATCGGCCAAATCAAGCTAAAACTGCTGTCTCGTAATGGTCCCAACATTCATGCACTGCACCTAGCCATTCACTAATGGACGTTTCCTCTTTATTAGCATTTTGCCATCTCTATAGGTGCTGCATTGCCATTGTCAGGTAAACTACCTGCCCTGAACTAAAAGCCCTCTCACTGTTACACCTGCATGCAGTTTGTCAGACAGGAGAGCAAGAGCAGACAGACCACCACTTCCTGTAATCCATCCCAGGGTCTCAGGTTATGCTAGACCTCAGGCAGTGGACAGCAAGTTCAGACAGAAGGAAGACACTAGTGATCGGCACCTTGCAGTCATTTTTCAGGCTTAAAATATTATTTTAGGTGGAAATTTTTGTTAGTCATTGCATTGTCCGTGAGATAAGCCTAAATAGAGACCATTTAACATGTAGAAATACTCCATATAATGAGGGAACTGCATTTACTATTGCTATAAGTGTCAGATATCCTTGTATTTCTTGGTGACTCAATGACCCCCAAATGGTCCACCGGTCAGTGGGGTACACAGGTGAGAGGGAGCCCCATAAGGCTCTATTATGTCGCTGGGTTTTCCTACTCAGGATTAAAGGACTGGTATATGTCCTAAAACAAATCTGGTGTATCTGTTCATGGCTCGTAACTAAATATATTTATGTATAATAAAAGGTGATCTACCTATCCATTAATCCAAAAAATACTGCAATTGTATGAAGGTAAAGCCCACACAGATACTCTAAATAAATCACTGTCAGCAAGATGCACATACAATATATGTCCACCCTTAAAGGGTTACTCCCTCATAAACCAAGAAAGGTCACCCAGCGATCCCAAGATCGGAGCTCTGGAACCTCAAGAACGTCCTGAATGGAGTGAAGGCAGAGGGAAGCATGCCCGATCTCCTCTCCATCCATTGTCTATGGGACTGATGGATAAAAGCTGACTCCTGCACTTGGCCATTTCCAGCAGATAATGAATGCAGCAAAGGTTGATCTTACACACTTCCACCTAGACAGCGCTACTGCGCCCCGTTCTTGGGGTTCCAACTAGATAGAGATCAATATGTTACATGTAAACGTTCTTTACGTCTGTGTACTGCCTGTTACGTCTATGAACTCGAGGCAGATGCAACCTGGGGCCCGAACGGTATGGGGGCCCACTCACCGCCAAAGCAGCAAATCACTTCTGTCACAGACACATAAATGGCTGCATTGTATGAACTTTTGGGTTGCAAAAGACTCATATACCGTTCTTGCACGGGGGTCTTTTTCTGGGCCCCTGTATAGACTGTCGTAGAGGAGGCTGACAAAGTAGCAGGGAATTTGTTGGAAATCTGCACTATGATGCCTCTAGATATAGCAATTTTGTAAAGACATTTTATGCTTAATCTTTACTTTATCAGATATGCCGGGGACATTAATTTGTGACGCCTACTAATATACAAGTATTCCACTGTTTCCGGATGCACTTTTTAGTCCGCCGCACTCAGACTGCACAGCTGTCCTGTTCTCAATGACTGCTGGTGGAGGCGCGTGTTACCAGACCTGTCCATCAGCCTGCTCCCATGGAGGAAAGGACCCCGGCACTACAAATCAGTGCATTTTCTGAACATTCTTTAATGTATAAGCCATCCAAATATACCGTACATTTCACTTTGGGTCAATCTGACCGTCATCAGATATACAGGTGTCATTATGGAAAATCGTACTGAGATGAGGAGAACAGCACGATATGAGGAGCCGTTGCCAAATCTGCCCATCTACCTCTTCTAATAATGAACAGCTTTCCCGAGTGCCATGATTTTTGATTGGAGGAGATGGATGGACAGGTCTGGTCACATGCTCCACCACCTGTAGTCATTCTGCGAGCAGTAGAGCTGTGCCGTCTGTGAGGACAGAGGCACTAACTAGTGCAGGAGGAGGAACCTGGTATATGTCAGTGCCACAAAATGATGTCCCCAACAAAAATATGTGTGAGGGACCTCAAAGACAAACTTAAAGGGATTATCTAAGACTTGGATATTGATGACCCATCTTAGGGCTCTCTCCCACTTGCGAAGCAATCGGACAAGTGCAATTCAATAAAAAATCAGATTGCCCTCGCCCCCAATGTTTCTCTATGGCGCAGCTCACATCTGTGATTATTTTATCATGCCAATTCGGTATTCATCCGAGTATTGGATCACACGCACCCGTATAAGTCTATGGGTACATGTGAATCATCGCACTGCACTCCGGTATCACCCGACTGCAGTGCGATTCCTGCCGATGCCAGCAGCAGAGATGGAGAAATTACTTTCTCCATCTCCTCCGCAGCTGTGCTCCTATCCTCTCATGCGAGAGCATCGGCGGGCAGAGCACTGACACTCGCTCCCGCTGCAGCAGAGCACTGACACCGGCTCCCGCTCGCAGCAGAGCACTGACACTCGGCTCCCGCTCGCAGCAGAGCACTGACACTCGGCTCCCGCTCGCAGCAGAGCACTGACACTCGGCTCCCGCTCGCAGCAGAGCACTGACACTCGGCTCCCGCTCGCAGCAGAGCACTGACACTCAGCTCCCGCTCGCAGCAGAGCACTGACACTCGGCTCCCGCTCGCAGCAGAGCACTGACACTCGGCTCCCGCTCGCAGCAGAGCACTGACACTCGGCTCCCGCTCGCAGCAGAGCACTGACACTCGGCTCCCGCTCGCAGCAGAGCACTGACACTCGGCTCCCGCTCGCAGCAGAGCACTGACACCCGGCTCCCAGCAATCCATCAATATCTGTTTGCAGATTATGCAGCGGTCGGAAGTAATTAGTGAACAGAGCTGGATGCCAAAGCTCCATATACTTTGTAAGGGTAGGTTCAATCGACCGATTTCTCCAGTCTGATTATTCTGATCAGACTGGCATGAGTTTTTCTAAGACGTGTAGAGAAAAAAAAAATTTTCCATTCTGTCAGTAAAAATCGAACCACACGGATGTCACATGGGTCTCCAATTTTTTTCTCCAGACCACTTGGTCCGATGGAAAAAATTGCGCATGTGCACAGCCCCAAAAAGTATCATAGGTACGAGTACTATTCGTGAGAACCATTGATAACAGTCGTCCTAGAACATCGGTCGTGTTCAAGAGCTGTAATGGCCATTCTTTGCTTCATTAGGAGCTTACCTGCAGTACCCAGAATGGCCACTAGACTGTAAAGAGCTGTGGTGTCCTGGCTCTGTACAATGTAAACCTCTGGTGACTCCAGAACCAGCAAAGCTGATTGGAGAGGGTGCCGAGTGTCAGATCCATACTGATCTGATATTGATAGGTAAATCACGTTTTTTGAACGGCGTCACCTTACTTCGTGCATATCTTAAAGATGTTTTCCCTTTCAGCATTCTGCAACATGTGGTACTCACACTCCTAAGTCCAGGTCTGCCTCCCTGCCGCTGCTCCTGGTCCAGCTCTCTCTCCCCTCCGCTGCTCCTTGTCCAGCTCTACCTCCGCGCCGCTGATCCTGTTTCAGCTCTGCCTCCCCACCTCTGCTCCTGGTCCAGCTTTGCCTCCCCACCGCTGCTCCTGGTCCAGCTTTGGCTCCCCACCGCTGCTCCTGGTCCAGCTCTGACTCCCCACTGCTGCTCCTGGTCCAGCTCTGCCTTCCCGCAGCAGCTCCAGGTCCAGCTCTGGCTCCCTGCCTCCCCCTCGGCTGCTCCTGGTTCAGCTCTGCCTACTCGCCGCTGCTCCTGGTCCAGCTCTGCCTCCCCGCTGCTGCTCCTGGCCCAGCTCTGCCTCCCCGCCGCTGCTCCTGGTCCAGCTTTGCCTCCCCGCTGCTGCTCCTGGCCCAGCTCTGCTTCCCTGCCGCTGCTTCTGGCCCAACTCTGCCTCCCTGCCGCTGCTCCTGGTCCAGCCCTGCCTCCCTGCCGCTGCTCTTGGTCCAGCTCTGCCTCCCCGCTGCTGCTCCTGGTCCAGTTCTGCCTCCCCGCTGCTGCTCCTGCTCTGCCTCCCTGCCGCTGCTCTTGGTCCAGCTCTGCCTCCCCGCTGCTGCTCCTGGTCCAGTTCTGCCTCCACGCCGCTTCTCCTGTATACAGGCTGCAGTGGTGACATAAAGTCAACAGTTCTTCAGCCACTCACTGAGCTTAGCAGCTCATGCCATCTATCTCCAGTGATTGGCTGCAGCTCTGTTGACGCAATGTCATCTCTACAGCTTGTATACAATCCCAGGAGCAGCAGCGGAGAAGAAGCGCTGGACCTGGGCTGTACCGGCTGTCTAATGTTTTTAACAGGCATGCAGAATGAGGAAAACCCTTATGTGTTGCTTTATGGGAAATAAAGTAAAAAAAAAAGACAGCGTCTAGTAGTATCTGCAGTGAAAGCAATCCTTTGTTTGTCTGTACACCGGGTTACTATATCCATGGGGACATCTGCATAAGCCGGCGTGTTAGTGACGGCGGTGGGCACTGCGGTATAGACGTCCCCTGTGTGCAATGAGGGGGAGGATGGAGTGACTCATGGTGCCCAACGAGCGCCATCAGGTGTCCCTGCTCCGCTGCACGTCTCTTCCCCTCTGCCCATATAACCATGCACGTAGTATGGCGGCCACAGGCAGTGATCTGCAGCGGGGGCTGCTGCCCATTTAACAGATGCTGGTAATTTATTAATGTGATTTGCTGGTAATTCGATAGGATGTGCCATAAATAGAGCCGGCACGTAAGCCTGCATTGTGTATGTGAAGGGCAGGTGTGCGCGGATGAAAACTGGATAAATTGTATTGTGACAGCTCTCTGCTCCGTGCAGCGCCCACGCCTTTAACCCCTGTGCTCGTGTGTAAGGGTATGGCGAGCGATTTCATCAATGGCAGGGGGTGTGCTCTGGAGTCAGGACATGCTGATGTCACACGCATGAATGAATGAATGAATGGCCGGGAGCCTATGGTGAGCATTGATCTCCCCTCCCCCCTGCAGCAGATACATTGATATAAGAACAAATGAGGTCAGTGTGACGGAATGTCATCCCCGGTGTCATTAATAATCCATATGCATGAGGATTTGCGGAGCTGCAGAGCCCACGTGTCCCATTTGCGTAGGCTCTGACTGGTGGTTTCCCCCGTTAAGAGCTTGCAATCCTCGTTACAGGAGAGCCAGCTGCTGCGACTGCTGCGGGGAATAACAGGATTGCCGTCACATCTCGGTGCCATTCGCAGCCAGCCTGATGTTCTGCTTCTGTTTGCAGAATTCCTTCCTGAAGCTACAAGCCCTAGAAACTGACCTGTGCTCTGCTTTTTTGCCATCTCAGGAGGAGGTCGGAGGACAGTCTCACGGATGCAAAGAGGCGACCACTTCTCTAATCCAAACTGTGCCAAGCGAGGCGGCAAACCATGCAGGTAAGGGGCACTTATTTTATTCTTCATTTATAGTGCTTGTTTTGTTCGGTTGTAAATGTCTATTGTAATGATGATAATGAAAATATTTGCAAACAATCCTTGTCGGGAGACATCTCTAGAAAGTGTAATGTGTGGAATGCACTGTAATGTCTGTCATTACATCAGCATTCATTAAAAGCCACATTACAGTTACCATCCAACAGATGAGACAGAAATAATTGTCGTCGATAGATCGGACACATGTCTGGAGATTTGGCTCTGATTGTAATGGTTTGGTTCTGGTCAGAACATTGATATTCTTGCAATGACCTAGATAAAAGGATGGTTCCTGATGAATGGACAGGCGATCGCTGCTTCATGTCCCTACAGATATGTAATTATTGATCCTGATGATAAATACTTTGTATCAGTGACGTATTTTAGAATCTTGTTTGGCGTCCGCAGCTAAAGGGGATCATTCGAGGAATCTGATTGGTCCCACTAACAGAAGTAATCTCTACATCTTTAGTGATGATCTTGTTGATTCCAGACCAATGAATATCTGTTGTGTTGACCACGATGTAGCGGTCACTTATAATGGTCATGATCAGAATCACTAACGAGGTTTTACCACAATAGACACCGGTGGAATATCTGCTTTTAACCCTTTTAAAAGCCAAGCAGCATGCAGGGATTGTGCAGCTGTTTTGCTTTTTGCTTTGCAATAAACTCCGTGAATTCTATGTGATTTTTCTTTTTACAAGCTTTTTCTAAATTCAGTTTTTTCATGAGATTTCTAATTCTTATCGCATAAACTAGCGCTTGCAAGCTTTTCTCATGGTGGAATGTTATGGTCACATACTTTTGAGACATTTTTATCTACTATACAATAGTCTATAGAAAATTCCTAAAAAAGACCTTAAAGAGAATCCTGTCACCAGTTTTTTGCCACCGAATCTGAGACCTGCATCATTTAAGAGACAGAGACCTTGATTCCAGCAATGTGTCTCTTACTAGCTGCTTGCTGTAGTTTTGAATAAATCACTTTTTCATCTGCTGCAGATCTAGCAGTTCTCTGAATGCTGCATTATGCAGCGTTAGAGGTCTGACGACTTTAAAGAAACCTGTGTGATCAGCAAGAAATTATCATTGCAGGACTAGTAAACCTGTTACCAGGTAGTCAGTCTTATCTAAGTAAGGGCTGAGACCCTGATTCCAGCAATGTGTCACTTACTGAGCTCCTAGCTGTCGTTTTGGTGCAATCACATTTGTATCTGCTGCAGATCTAGCAGTTCTCTGAATACTGAATGTTTGTATCGGTAGAGGTCTGAAGACGTTAAAGAAACACAATATATAAAAGTAATATCTGTATATATTGATAAAGAAACAATAGGATTAATACGACTACATAATTACTATATATTTTTGGAACGTTGCTAGAATGTATTGTGCTTTGTTTGCTGGTCATTTCCAATGTGTTTTGCCACTGACAGACGTGTCTGGTGGTTGGACCTTTCAGACCAGTTTCTCACAATGGAGATCCTCTAGAAATGGCAGTCAGCGCAGGTTCTCACCGCTCAGTACCAAAGGGCATTAAAGGGAATCTGTCACCAGGTTTTTAGCCACCTTACCTGAGAGCAGCATAAATGTAGAGACAGAGATCCTGATTCCAACTATGTATCACTTATTGGGCTGCTTCGTGTAGTTTTTATAAAACCACTGTTTTATCAGCAGGAGATGATTACTAGAAGACTAGTAAACATGTTACCATATAGTCCTCCATATTCATGAGCTCTTTATAAACCCACCCCCACCAATGATTGGCAGCTTTCTGGGTACCCTGTGCATGGGCAGAAAGCTACGAATCAGTGGCGTCGGCGAGGATATAGAGAGAACTGCTAGGTCTGCCGCAGATAAAGCAGTGACATTATCAGAATGACAGCAAGGAGCTGAATAAGTGACACATCGCTGGAATCAGGGTCTCTGCACCATATATGAATATGGAGGACTACATGGCAGCAGGTTTACTAGTCCTCTAGTGATAATCTCCTGCTGACCAAATGATTTTTATCAAAACTACACAAAGCAGCCCAGTAAGTGATACATCACTGGAATCAAGGTCTCTGTCCTTACATTATGCTGCTCTCAGAGTGGGTAGCAAAAACTTGGTGATGGATTCCCTTTAAGCAATCTACATTTTGAAAACAATAAATAAATAAATAAGAAAAACATTGAAAGTATATAAATGCACAAAAACATTGCAAAATCTCAGCTTTTTTTGCCACAAACAGCTGCTCAAGATGCAGGATTTTTTCTTAAAAACACTGTGTGAAGCGACACATAAGGGGAAATTAAAAAAAAAACCTCATTAAGCTGTATTCTCACACAGTGGACGTGCCTGTAGCTGAAAACCGCAGCGGTCAGAGCCTCAGCCACTCTTCATTAGAGTCACTTAATCTGGTAGGGAAACAGCTGCTTCGTCTGATCGGTCGTGCGGTTCTGCGGGTTTCCTTGCAAGATTAAAGGAGTTGTGCAGTAAAAATAAGTTATCACATATCCTCAGAGCAGGCATCTGCACCCATCGGCTGAACAGGGCACTCTCATCTCCACCGGAATAGAGCGGGCAGTGTGCATGCCGGACCACCGGTCCGCTCATCCTCTGTGGGGCTGCTGAGAGCTGAGCTTGTCTTTTTCCAGCATCGTCATAGAGTATCAGTGGATCGGGCACGCGCACGGCCATTTAATTCTAACGGATATAAGTGCCCCATTCTGCCAATCGGTGCAGGTCCCAAACATCGGCCCCTACCAATCTATAGATTATCACCTGCCCTACAGATTGGGGATCATTTATCTGCACTGGAAAACCTCTCTAAAGTGCTTATTTAATGAGGAGTTAGAAGATTGCAGTAGCTTATGTCCCTGGGGTTTTTGGCTGCCAGCATGTCTCCTGCTGTGTATGTAGTCCTGTAGTACAAGTGTTTTACAATCATACTACAAAGGGGGCTAGTTGTTTTAAGGGGACTTTTAAAAGTGACTTTTCCTTCTGGCCCCATTACCGCTACTTGTGGCAATTTTTTCAGTGCGAGGAACGATGTTTGTAAATGGGCCACATTTTGGGATATTGCACTTCTGTCTAGAAATGTTACTCCACTTTTTATGTCCCTTAGTAGAGTAAGTTTGTTAAAAATGAAAATTACCCACGTAAGTCTATGGGTCCATGAGCATGACGGAGAGCACAGGGGATGGCATCAGTGGGCAATCCGAAAGCTGTCCATCGTCAAAGTTGTAGTGGATATGAGAAGCTTTTCAATTTTTTGATTGTAGCGTCACATCTCCAAAAACCCTTGTGTAGTGTCTCCAAAAAGTTGGGACGGAGCCATGCCTACCCCTGTGTAGTGTCTCCTCGCTGGAGTTTGGGGAAAGAAATGTCCCATTCTTGTCTGATGTAGGATTCTCGCTGACCCATAGTCCTAGGTCTTATTTGTCAGATTTGTTGTTTCATAATGCACCAAATGTTTTCTACTGGTGAAAGGTCTGGACGGCAGGAGGGTCGTTCATCACACAAACTATTCTTCTGCAAAGCCATTCTGTTGTGATGGATGCGGTATGTGGTTTAATTTTCCAGATTTTTGGAAATGGCAATTGTATTAGATCTATGGAAGATTTCATGTTTGTTGCGCTTAGAAATAGTACCGTGTGTGATACAGGACTCACTTTCCATCTGTAATTAGTCTTTTATGTATTCTGACCATTAGCGCAAAGTACAAGCGCCGTAATGTATGTGCTGAAACATAAAACATGGTGAATTCGAGGAGCGTGCTCCAGTTTTCTTGCTACCAGCTAGTTATTTTTCTTAATTTGATTGTCTTATTGCTCAGGCGCTCATGTTTACTATTTGGTATAAAGGCAATTTATGCAAGAGAAAAAAGAATGTACTAAAGGGATTGCCCAGTTTGTTATAGGTTTATTGATCCTTGGTTTGTTGGTGATGGAACTTGATAGTCAGGGTCAGACTGGTCACACATCTTTATAATGCACACAGTGATGTCACCGCATCTGGATAATGCACACAGCGATGTCACAGCATCTGGATAATGCACACAGCGATGTCACAGCATCTGGATAATGCACACAGCGATGTCACCTCATCTGGATAATGCACACAGCGATGTAACCGCATCTGTATAGTGCACACAGTGATGTCACCGCATCTGTATAATGCACACAACGATGTCACCGCATCTGTATAATGCACACAGCGATGTCACAGCATCTGCATAATACACACAGCGATGTCACCGCATCTGTATAATGCACACAGCGATGTCACAGCATCTGGATAATGCACCCAGCGATGTCACAGCATCTGGATAATGCACACAGTGATGTCCTATTATTATTTTTATTTATATAGCGCCATTAATTCCATGGTGCTGTACATGAGAGGGGTTACATACAAAGTTATAGATATTGTTTACAGTGAACAAATTTACAATGACCGACTGGTACAGAGGTGAGAGGACCCAGTCCTTGCGGACGTACATCCTACGGCAGGGGTCGACAAAGTTGTTCAGAATCTAGGAGCCAGCCAAAAAATTTAGGAGCCAGAATTTTTTTTTAACAAACTTGGTTTTTAATGTAACAAAAAAACATTACAAACGTTATAAACATTTAACTTCTAAAGATAATAAATATTATATTTTGATATATTACCGTATATACTCGTGTATAAGCCTGAGATTTTCAGCCCATTTTTTAGGGCTGAAAGTCCCCCCTTGCTTAGCGGGTCTATACGGGGGTCGCGGGAGGGGTCGATCATACTCACCCCTCCGCCGGCGCGGTCTCTGCAGCCCCCTCTGCTTCTCCCACGATCTCTGGCTCCTTCCTGCAGCGGTCACATGGCACCGCTCATTAAAGTCATGAATATGCACATATTCATGACTTTAATGAGCGGTATCATGTGACCGCTGTAGGACTGAAGAGCTGCGGAGAGCGCCGGGAGAAGAGGAGACGCTGCAGAGAGAGACGCGCCGGCGGAGGGGTGAGTATAGCGATATTTACCTGTCCCATTCCACCGCTGCGCACTGCGTCCTCGTCTGACTCCTCTGGCTGTGAATGATCAGGCAGAGGGCTCGATGCGTCGTTAGTGCGCGCCCCGCCCCCTGCCAGATCATTCACAGCCAGAGGAGTCAGACCGAGGGAGCAGCGCAGCGGTGCAGAGAGGACAGGTAAATATCTCAGGTGCCGGGGTACTGAGCGAGTGGTGACACCGGCACCTGTCCCCCATAGCGCGCTGGTGTCACCGCCTGCTCAGGACACCGGCACCTGGCCCCCAGCAACGAGAGGTGAGTATGTCATTTTTTTTGCAGCAGCGCAATATGAGGCCTATACTATGGGGCATATGGGGCATAATTGTGCAGCATATGGGGGCATAATCTGGAGCATATGGGCATAATCTGGAGCATATGGAGGCATAATCTGGAGCATATGGGGGCATAATCTGGAGCATATGGGGCATAATCTGGAGCATATGGAGGCATAATTGGAGCATATGGGGGCATAAGCTATGGAACATATGTTGTCATAATCTGGAGCATATGGGGGCATAATATGGAGCATATGGGGCATAATCTGTGGAACATAATGGGGCATAATATGGAGCATATGGGGGCATAAGCTGTGGAACATATGGGGGCATAAGCTGTGGAACATATGGGGGCATAAGCTATGGAACATATGGGGCATAATCTGGAGCATATGGGGCATAATATGGAGCATATGGGGGCATAATCTGTGGAACATGGGGGCATAATATGGAGCATATGGGGCATAACTGTGGAACATATGGGGGCATAAGCTGTGGAACATATGGGCATAATCTGGAGCATATGGGGGCATAATCTCTGAGCATATGGGCATAATCTGGGACATAATGGGGGGCATAATCTTGGAGCATATGGGGGCATAATCATTTGTCACCAGTATACGGAGCAATAAGTTCCGTTTTGTGGCAAAATTAGGGGGCGTTATACATGATGTATACGGTAGTTTTAGGCAACATTCTAGTTTTATAGGGGGTATGGAGCATCGTTACGGACGCGGCGATACCAAATATGTGTACTTTAATTGTTTTGTTATTTTTATTTACAGGATTAAATGAATTTATTGGGGAATATTTTTTTTTTTATTATGATCTTTTTTTAACACTTTTTTTTTTTACTTTTTTACTGTGTCCCAGGGTGGGACATCACTGTATATTATATATGGTATTATACAGTGTATAATACCAGATCGCTGGTATGACAGTGTGCACAGCACTCTGTCACACCAGTGATCGCTCTGGCATCGCTGCAGGCTTCTCAGTGCCTGCTCTCAGCAGGCACTGAGGAAGCCGCCTCCCTGCAGGACCCGGATGGACCCCGGCGCCATCTTGGATCCGGGTCCTGCAGGGATAAGGGACCCTCGGAACAGCGCGACACATCGCGCTGTTCTGAGGGTCTCAGGGAGCGCGCAGGGAGCCCCCTCCCTGCGCGATGCTCCCCTGTGCCCCCGGTACACCGCGATCATGTTTGATCGCAGTGTGCCAGGGGTTAATGTGCCGTGTCCGTGACCGCTCCTGACACATAGTGCCGGGTGTCAGCTGTGATAATCAGCTGACACCCGGCTGTGCTCCCCCGGGCGCCAGGCATGATTTTTTAGGCGCCACTGGCGACCTTGCGCCCGGGTTTGTCGAACCCTGTTCTACGGGATAATGGGGAAGAGACAGAAGGTCGGGGGTGCAGCAGCTCTGGTGGTGGTGGTGGTGAGGCGGCAGCTCTGTGGGTGGTGGTGAGGCGGCTAGCTCTGGTGTGGTGGGAGGCGGCAGCTCTAGTGTAGGGGTTGTGTGGTGAGGCGGCAGCCTGGTGGTGTTGATGGTGAGGTGGCAGCTCTGGTGGTGGTGAGGTGGCAACTCGGGTCGTGGCGAGGCGCGAAGCTCGGATGGTGGCGAGAAGGAAACTCGGTGGTGGCGAGGAGGAAGCCCGGGTGGTGACATGGCGGAAGCTCGGGTGGTGGCGAGGCGGGAGCTCAGGTGGTAGCGAGGCGGAAGTTGGGTGGTGGCGAGGCGGCAGAATGGTTATTGCAGTCTGTAGGCTTTCCTGAAGAGATGTGTTTTCAGGTTCCGTCTGAAGGAACGAGGGTGGTGGATAGTCGGACATGTTGAGGCGTGGAATTCCAGAGGATGGGGGATATTCGGGAGAAATATTGGAGGCGGTTGTGTGAGGAACGAATAAGTGTGGAGGATAGTAGGAGGTCTTGGAAGGATCGAAGATTACGTGATGGAAGATATTGGGATATTAGTTCAGAGATATAGGGGACAGGTTGTGGATAGCTTTGTAGGTCAGTGTTAGTAGTTTGAACTGGATTTGTTGGGGAATTGGGAGCCAGTGGAGGGATTTGCAGAGGGGAGAAACAGGGGAGTAGCGAGGAGAGAGGTGGATTAGTCAGGCAGCAGAGTTGAGGACAGACTGGAGTGGTGCAAGAGAGTTGACGGGGAGGCCACAGAGGAGGGTGTTGCAGTAATCAATGCGGGGAAGAGGGCATGCACAAGAGTTTTGGTAGATTGAGGGCTGAAGAAGGGACAGATTCTGGAAATGTTTTTGAGTTGGAGGCGACAGGAGGTGGCAAGAGTTTGGATGTGTGGTTTGAAGGACAGGGCAGAGTCGAGAGTTACTCCGAGGCAGCGGATTTCAGGTGAGCGTGATGCCATTTACCATAATAGATCGGGTAGGGAAGATACGTGAGATGGAGGAAAGATGATGAGTTCTGTTTTGTCTACATTGAGTTTTAGGAAGCGAGAGGTGAAGAAGGAGGATATGGCTGATAGACACTCTGGGATTCTGGACAGCAGAGAGGTGACATCTGGGCCAGAGAGGTAGATCTGAGTGTCGTCCGCATACAGGTGGTATTGGAAGCCATGGGACTTTATGAGTTGTCCTAGGCCAAGGGTATAGATGGAAAAAAGTAGGGGCCCCAGGACAGAGTCTTGAGGGACTCCAACAGCGAGAGGGCGGGATTAGGAGGTAGTGTGGGAGTGGGAAACGCCAAATGTGCGGTCGGAAAGGTAAGAGGCGATCCAGGACAGGGCAAAGTCTTTGATTCCAAGGGAAGAAAGAATCTGTAGCAGTAGGCAGTGGTCAACTGTGTCGAAGGCAGAGGACAGGTCGAGGAGGAGGAGGATGAGAACTGTGTTAGCTTTGGCTGTAAGTCATTAATTTTGGTCAGGGCAGTTTCGGTAGAGTGGTGGGGGCGGAAGCCAGATTGGAGGTTGTCAAGGAGAGAGTTAGATGAGAGGTGAGAGGAAAGTTGAGCGTGGACATGCTGCTCAGGAGTTTAGAAGCAAATGGGAGCAATGATATGGGCGATGTCTGGGTATAGCAGCTGGGTCAAGGTTTGTTTTTCTGAGGATGGGTGTGATGGTGGCATGTTTGAAGGCAGAAGGAAAGGTACCAGAAGATAGCGATAGGTTGAAGAGATGGCTTAGGGCTGGAATGAGCATGTTAGTGAGGTTGGGGAGCAGGTGGGAAGGGATGGGGTCAAGTGCACAGGTGGTGAAGTGTGATTTGGAAAGGAGATGAGTAAGCTCTCCTTCAGTGATGTTGTAGAGGGTTGGAATTAGGGTTAGGGTTGGTATTAGCGTTAGGTTGGTGTTAGGGTTGGAATTAGGGTTAGGGTTGGAATTAGGGTTAAGATTAGGGTTAGGGGTGGTTGGTTAGGTGGGATTAGGGTTAGTCTTGTGGTTAGGGTTATCGTTAGGGTTGGGATTAGGGTTAGGGGTGTGTTGGGGTTAGGTTTATGGTTATGGTTGGGATTAGGGTTAGGGTGTGTTGGGGTTAGGGTTGTGGTTAGGGGTGTGTTGGGGTTAGGGATGGACTTAGAATTGAGGGGTTTCCACTGTTTAGGCCCATCAGGGGGTCTCCAAACACGACTTGGTGCCACCATTGATTCCAGCCAATTTTACGTTCAAAAAGTCAAACGGTGATCCCTCCCTTCCAAGCCCCGAAATGTGCCCAAACAGTGGTTTACCCCAGCATATGGGGTATCAGCGTACTCAGGAAAAATTGCACAAAAACTTTGGGGGTCTAATTTCTCCTGTTACCTTTGGGAAAATAAAAAATTGGGGGCTAAAAAATATTTTTGTGGAATTATTTTTAACGGCTCTGCATTATAAGCTTCTGTGAAGCACTTGGGGGTTCAACGTGCTCACCACACATCTAGATAAGTTCCTTGGGGGGTCTAGTTTCCAAAATGGGGTCAATTGTGGGGGTTTCTACTGTTTAGGCACATCAGGGGCTCTGCAAACGTAACATGACGCCCGCAGACCATTCATCAATGTCTGCATTTCAAAACGTCACTACTTCTCTTCCGAGCCTCGACATGTGCCCACACAGTGGTTTTCTTCCACATATGGGGTATCAGCGTACTCAGGACAAACTGGACAACAACTTTTTGGGGTCCCAATTTCTCCTGTTCCCCTTGTGAAAATAAAAAATTGCGAGCTTAAAAATAATTTTTTGAGGAAAAAAAATTATTTTTTTATTTTTACTGCTCTGTGTTATAAACTTCTGTGAAGTTTGGGGTTCAAAGTGCTCAACACACACCTAGATAAGTTCGTTGGGGGGTCTAGTTTCCAAAATAGGGTTACTTGTGGGGGGTTTCTACTGTTTAGGCACATCAGGGGCTCTGCAAACGTAACATGACGCCCGCAGACCATTCCATGAAAGTCTGCATTTCAAAACGTACAGGGATAATAAACAGCGATGTCACAGTACAGGGATAATAAACACAGTGATGTCACAGTACAAGGATAATAAACACAGTGATGTCACAGTACAAGGATAATAAACACAGTGATGTCACAGTACAGGATAGTAAATAGTGATGTCACAGTACAAGGATAGTAAACAGCGATGTCACATTACAAGGATAGTAAACAGCGATGTCACAGTACAGGGATAATAAACACAGTGATGTCACAGTACAGGGATAATAAACACAGTGATGTCACAGCACTGGGTTAATCACAGTGATGTAACACTAATGTAATAATAATCACAGCAATGTCACAGTACAGGCATAATAAACTGTTATGTCACAATACATTGATAATAAACACAGTTTTGTCACAATACAAAGATAAACTCTGATGTCACAATTCAGTGATAAAAAGTGATGTGACAGCACACAGATAATAAACACAGTGATGCCACAAAGCAGGAATAATTAATATTTGTAGGTAAACCTTATTGATGAAAGTGACATCACAGTATGGGAACACTGTACCAATTGTAATGAATGGCTGTGATGAGACAGCACTGGGATAGTAAAAACAGCATAATAATACAAGAAATAAAACACTCACTGATGTCACCAAAAAAACATATATAGAAGATGTACGATAATCGTGCTAATTAAGCTGAAGCGTTAGGCATAACATAATATCACATTATGGGTATACTTGAACAGTAAAGTCACAATGCAGACTAAGCACCAACATTTGGCAAAGTAGACTTCTCAGCCCCCTGATAGTGCCTGATCTCTGCACCCCTCATAGATACGGTGCTACCTCCAGCAGTCTATGGTGCCTGCTTCATGATGCCCTGATAGCAAAGGAAGAAAGGATTCCAAAGGGGTGAGAGGCATCATAAGCAGACATTCATCCTAACGTGACTATTAAAATCCAAGAAGTGTTAATTTTGTGTCTTTGGCCATCACTGGACCTGCTGCATTTGTCTTTATTCATCGTCTACTCTTGATATTTGTGAACTATTTTTATGTCTTCACTATGGGAAAAATAAATGGAAAAAACCCATTATCATTAACATATCTTTACATAAGGTTTTCTGATAGCAGTAATGTCTTGGTGATACCAGTAGGAATATTTGCATCGCTAGTGTGGATTTTAGGGGTTACTGTCACTTTTTCCAAGGGGCACTGTGGCTATTACTGAAGGGCTTTGTGGCTGGGACTTGTGATACTCCCTCCGGCAAGCACTACTGTGTGACTGTCTTGGACAGGATGTTGGTCCCTGGTGGGACTCCTGCTTTTAGCTTGGTCTGACTGGTGACAGTAGCTAGACAAAAGAATCCAGGGGCTAGTTTTTGGAGAAAATGACTTAAGTAGAAAGCCCAAAAGTTTACATGCCGGTACCAAATTTCTAGGCAAAATGGTTGCAAATCTCCTGAGATTTTGCCCCTGAGTATTCTAGTGATGCCGCAATCATTTTAGGTCATTTCTTTTCCGAGTGCACGGTGAATGCAATTTTCCTTCTTGTATTTTGATTCTATAGTTTATAAGCTTTTTTTACTTTGTGCTTGAGTTCTTTGTTAAATGAAAGTAGTTCTGGCACAGCAGGAAATTACTTTTTTCATTTTTTTCCCATTTCTTAAAGTCCTTTCTATTTAATTTGCTTTTACTTTTCCCTCTATACTTTTATGAGAAAATTGTAATACGCCTGCAGTAGGTACGGACACAAATGATTGCATCTGGTACAATAATGCAGACTAAAGGTATGCCACACTGAACAATATCGCTAACGGGATCGCTAAAAACGTCACTATTTAGCGATCCCGTTAGCGATGTTGTTCAGTGCGGCAGCTTCCAGCGACGAGCTTCCTGCTGTGATCTCGCTCGTCGCTGGAATCGTTCCGGACCCTATTTTCTCGTCGCGCTCCCGCTGGTAAGTATATATCGCTAGTGTGGCACCTTTTCTTAGCGATTTAGCGTACTTTTGTACCGCTAAGTCGTTAAGAAGATCGCTAACGGCGATAGCGTCGTTAACTATATCGCTAAATGTGGCAGCAATCCCGCTAGCGATCGCATTAGTATGCGTCGTTATCGTGATCGCTAGCGGATTGTTTAGTGTGGCAGTACCTTAAGATGATTGATTACATAAGGCGACATTCACACAGGCGACATTCACACAATCAGGATATGACGAGGATTTGGACATGGATTAGTTACCTAAATCCACATCAGAGCTGACGTTTCACATGCAGTGTAAATCAACGGGGTATTTCAAATCCATTTTACATGCAGCGGAAAAAGTCTATGGAGAATAATATCCTAATCATGATATGGATTTTACAAACTGCAGAATGTGTATTATTTGTTCAGGTTGGGAAAGCCACAGATTAGTCTCAATGAACTCCTATGAAGCTAATCCCCATGTGCATACGCTGGCAGAATTCTGAGTGTAAACTTTTAGGAGAATCAGCAGGTTTTTTGCAATGTAATCTGAGAGCAGCATATTGTAGGGGCTGAGACCCTGATTCCACCTATGTCACTTACTGAGCTGGGTATTGTTTCAATAAAATCAGTGTTTTATTGGCTGGAGATTATCACTGCAGGACTTGGTGGCTCGTGCATTCCAGTCCTGCTCTGTCTAGCCCTTCCTCCACCACTGATTGGCAGCTGGATATTGACAGAAACTTGCTAATTAGTGGTGGGGGCTGGGTTATACAAAGCTCAGCATTCAGAGCACTGCAGGATCTCCAGAAGGGACAACAGTGATTGATTTTTATCAAAACTACACCAGGCAGACCAGTAAGCAATACAGTGGGTACGGAAAGTATTCAGACCCCTTTAAATTATTCACTCTTTGATTCTTTGCAGCCATTTGGTAAATTCTAAAAAGTTCATTTTTTTCTCATTAATGTACACTCTGCACCCCATCTTGACTATAAAAAAAAAAAAATGTAGACATTTTTGCAAATTTATAAAAAAAAAAACTGAAATATCACATGGTCATAAGTATTCAGACCCTTTGCTCAATATTGAGTAGAAGCACCCTTTTGAGCTAGTATAGTCATGAGTCTTCTTGGAAGTTTTTCTCACCTGGATTTGGGGATCCTCTGCCATTCTTCCTTGCAGATCCTCTCTGGTTCCGTCAGGTTGAATGGTGAATGTTGGTGGACAGCCATTTTCAGGTCTCTCCAAAGATGCTCAATTGGGTTTAGGTCATGGCTCTGGCTGGGCCAGTCAAGAATGGTCACAGAGTTGTTCTGAAGCCACTCCTTTGTTATTTTAGCTGTGTGCTTAGGGTCCTTGTCTTGTTGGAAGGTAAACCTTCGGCCAAGTCTGAGGTCCAGAGCACTCTGGAAGAGGTTTTAATCCAAGATATCTCTGTACTTGGCCGCATTCATTCATGTTTCCTTCAATTGCAACCAGTCGTTCTGTCCCTTCAGCTGAAAAAACACCCCATAGCATGATGCTGCCACCACCATGTTTCACTGTTGGGATTGTATTGGGCAGGTAATGAGCATGCCTGGTTTTTCCACACATACCGCTTAGAATTATCACCAAAACGTTCTATCTTCGTCTCATCAGACCAGAGAATCTTATTTCTCATAGTCTGGGAGTCCTTCATGTGTTTTTTTTTAGCAAACTAGCAGACTTCCGTCGGGCCACTCTGTCATAAAGGCCTGGTGGAGACTGGTGGAGGGCTGCAGTGATAGTTGACTTTGTGGAACTTTCTCCCATCTCCCTACTGCATCTGTGGAGCTCAGCCACAGTGATCTTGGGGTTCTCCTTTACTTCTCTCACCAAGGCTCTTCTCCCACGATTGCTCAGATTGGCTGGATGATCAGGTCTAGGAAGACTTCTGGTGGTCCCAAACGTCTTCCATTTAAGGATTATGGAGGCCACTGTGCTCTTAAGAAACCTGGAGTACTGCAGAAATTCTTTTGTAACCTTGGCCAGATGTGTGCCTTGCCACAATTCTGTCTCTGAGGTCCTTGGCAGTTCCTTTGACCTCATGATTCTCATTTGGTCTGACATGCACTGTGAGCTGTGAGTCTTATATAGACAGGTGTGTGCCTTTACAAATCAAGTCCTATCAGTTTAATTAAACACAGCTGGACTCCAATGAAGGAGTAAAACCATCTCAAGGAGGATCACAAAAATGGACAGCATGTGACTTAAATATGAGTGTCTGAGCAAAGGGTCTGAATACTTATGACCATGTGATATTTCAGTTTTTCTTTTTTAATAAATTTGCAAAAATTTCTACATTTCTGGTTTTTATCAGTCAAGATGAGGTGCACATTAATGAGAAAAAAATGAACTTTTTTGCATTTACCAAATGGCTGCAATGAAGCAAAGAGTGAAAAATTTAAAGGGGTCTGAATGCTTTCCAAACCCACTGTATTCTGGGAAGGAGCCAATAGCCATAAAGGTTCTCAGGCTATTAATATCAGCTCACAGATGTTTGCTTAGCCTTTACTGGCTAGTTCACAACGTAACCCCAGAATAAAATTGACATGGGGTTCCTCTATAAAATCGAACCAGCAAAGGCTAGGCAGATAGCTGTGGGCTGATATTAATAGCCTGGGAAGGGCCATGGATATTGGCACCCCCCAGCTAAAAACATCAGCTCTCAGCCATCCCAGAAATGGCGCATCTTATAGAGGCCATTTCTGGCACTTAGCCTTGCTCATACCCACTTGCCCTGTAGTGGTGGCAAGTGGGGTAATATTTGTGGGGTTGATGTCACCTTTGTATTGTCTGGTGACATCAAGCCCACGGATTAGTTTGGAGAAATGTCTATAAGACACCTATCCATTACTAATCCCATAGTTGTATGGTAAATAAAGACACAGCCAGAATAAAGTCCTTTAATTGAAATAATCACACAGACTCCTTTATTGAATCTTAATTTACCATACTTACTGCATCGCCTAATCCCCAACGCCCTCGTCTCCTGCAAAAAAATAAAATAATAAAGCAACATATAATACTCCCTGTTTGACGTAGTCCACTTACCGAGTGTCCCCCGACATCTCATGTGTAGAACAGACCGCTCTACCCGGCCTCCAGTGATACACTGACAGGAGGTAATCGCTCCCACAGTGTATCACTGCACTGCCGCTGTGTGAGAACTTTCCCACGCAGCGGTGCCGTAAGTGAAAGCATCGGAGCTGATCAACTGATACACTGCAGGAGCGATTAGCTCCTGTCAGTGTATCGCCGGAGGCCAGGTAGAGCGGTCACATCTCCCGATGTGACTGTTCTACACGTGAGATCACCGTGGGACACTCGGATTACCTGGACTATAGCGGACAGGGAGTATATGTTGGTTGATTATTTTACATTATTTCTAGGAGACGAGGACGTTGGGGATTTGGTGTGAGGTGAGTATAATGGGTTTTTATTTCAGCAGCAGATGAAGGAAGGGAGACACACTAGTCATTACTAGTGGGTAGGCGGAGCCCACACAGGATAGAACACCTCAGATTAAAAAGAGTGTTGACCGCCCCCTCCAGCTTGGGCTCCTCCTACTCCAGCTCTCCAGTCTAAAATTTGAGGTCACAGAGGATAGTCGCTGCTGGAGCAGCTCCCAGAAATTTTTTTTATTTTAGTCGGACAGAGACTTGGACCGCCAGTGGTCTAGAGGTCTCAGGGGTCTCAGCGCTGCTGGACCCCCACCTCTCCCTTGGCGGATCTGTATTACCCTGTAAGGTGGTCCTGCAGAACCCTGCCGGCCCTGGGGGATGAGGATTGCTTCCCTGGCGGGGACGCAAACCGCGCTTCTGGGTCACTGCGTTCCCCGCCCTGGGGGGAAGCTACGGGCACAGCGCCACAAATCTCTGAGGGGTCCCTGTGGCGCTCAGCTGGGTGAGTACTCCACATTTTAATGTGTTTGAGTGCTTCAGCGACTGCTGCGGCAGCCGCTGTTACATGTGACATGTTGGTGACTAGTGTCTTTTGTCCGCAGGTGGATGCCTGCAGGACATGGAGAGCGGAGGAGTCGCGCGCCCTTTTTTTGAATTTTCGCGGCGCTCTGAGCGCGCGCTTTACTACTGTCTTCTTCCGGCTTCTCTCTCAGAGGCACAGCGCGGCGGCCATTACTGGATCAGGGAGCTGAAGGCTTCCTTCCTCACTCTCCTCCCCTCCCGACAATCGAAGACGCTACACCGCGGCCAGCTGGGTGAGTCGCTTCTGCCTGTCAGGGCAGAAGCTTAACCCCCTCACCCCCACAGCGCAGGACACTGAACGCTACCGCTAACGATCATTATAACGACGCATACTAATGCGATCGTTTTTGTGATCGTTTTAATGTCGCTAGTAGCTGCCACAGTGGGCGATCTCATTGACGACGCATAAGTGGTTAGCGATCACCTTAGCGACTTTGGCGGTCATTGCGATGTACAAATCAGCGCAATATTTTAGCGTTCTTGTTTAGTGTACAAAGGCAAAAGAAGCATACCTTTGAGAGCACTGTCCTGCAGCTGTTACCTCATAAGAGGCACCTGGGGCTCGCACACCCTTTTCATTAAACAAGGGTTGTAGGGAGTCTGCGACATTAACCCCTTCTTTGGCGGTTAACCCTTTATTGGGGGACAGCTGGGTAGCTCTCTCTTTAAGAGCTTTAACCCTTCAGCGTTCGTTTCTTCTTTAAGAAACCACACTGTTCTAGTTACTGACAGGTTTAACCTGCCATATACTGTGTGAGGACATGTCAGATCAGGGTCCAGGAGGTGCGGACCGTCTACCAGATCCGCTACAGGATCAGTTTCGCGTATCTGACACGCAGACCTCGACGGCGTCAGGCGCAGCGGTCAGAGGTTTCACTGATGTCAAAATGGAGGCCCTCGCTCGTTCTATTGATGGCCTGTCTGACCTTCTAGGTTATTGGGTGTCAGCTAGATCCTCTCAGAGGAAGCGACACAGGCCGGTGCCTTCATTCCCGCGCAGCGACTCGGAGATCTCGGGCATGGAGGGTTTTCCTTTCAAGCTCAGATGGGGAGGTGTCCGATTCGGATAAGGAGGATCGGCAGGGACTCTCTGCTTCTCTTTTGGGTCGTACAGAGGCTTTTATTGGAGCCATGAGGGAGGCGTTACAGTTACCGGAGGAGGTAACTAGACGTCCTAGTAAGTCGGCCCAGATGTTTTCAGGAGTCGCATAGGTCGCGATCAGCATTACCACCCTGAACACGCCCGATCTTATCTGATATCAGAAGCTAAGCAGGGTTGGGCCTGGTTAGTACTTGGATGGGAGACCGCCTGGGTATTCCAGGTGCTGTAGGCTTAAAGGAACGCCTGTTCCAGATAAGTGTTTTCAGCTGTATCCGTGTACGACGGAATTGATTGATAATTGGATTCCTTCTCCTGAAGTGGATGTCCCTTTATCCCAGCTTAGCAAGTCCTCATTACTTCCTGTTAAAAGGGAAGGCGAGTTTGCAGAATCCGCTGGACAGAAAAACGGAGATGGCGGCGAAATCCATCTACGAGGCAGTGGGTCATGGATTCAGAGCATGTGTGCTTGTAAAGCTTCTCTAAGCTGGTTAGACCGTCTACGGACGGCGTGGCAAGATAGATCCCCTCTATCCGAGGTAGATGGGCTTTTTAAGTTGGAGGATGCAGCCCGATATGACAGTGATGCAGGTTTGGATACTGCGTCACTGCTGTCCAGGGCGCAATCCTAGCCAGTCAGGAGAGCACTGTGGCTTAGACAGTGGACCGGAGACGCGGTTTCCAAGCAAGGTTTGCTATCCTTAGCTTACAAGGGTGGTCAGCTATTTGGATCTGACCTCACAGGAGCTGATTGCCAAGGCAAAAGCAAAAGAAACGGCTTTACCACAGCGAAGAGCTGTGACTTCTGCGTCTGGCAGGCATAGTGCCGGTAGTAGTCGGCGGTCCTTTCGGTCCAGGGGACGGTTCGGTCAGCCCTCTTGGGGATCGGGTCGTCCCTCTTTTTTCGGAAAAAAGAACGCTCAGAAATCCCGCACTCCCTGGAAACAGAGCTTCCGCCAAGACAAGTGGGAAGCTGACAAAAAGCCCGCTAAGGCGGACTGACGCCAGGGTCTCACTCGAGGGCTCTCGAGTGGGAGGTCACCTGCTCCAATTCAAACCGACTTGGGCTTCCCGCGTGTCGGACGCCTGGGTGACGCGGGTTGTGTCGGCAGGCTAC
The DNA here is from genome assembly GCA_033576555.1 of Oophaga sylvatica. NCBI lineage: Eukaryota > Metazoa > Chordata > Amphibia > Anura > Dendrobatidae > Oophaga > Oophaga sylvatica. The sequence goes on along the minus strand of JARQOD010000003.1, from coordinate 542,380,752 downwards.
TTCATAGAGTTTCTTTCTCGATTCCCAGATAGTTTTTGCCACTCTCGCATTCCGTCAGAGCCCGAGCTATTTGCCGCTCTACTGCGGGAGTCGATTCCCTTCTGCAGAAGGGTGTGGTGGTACCGGTTCCGCCGGAGGACCGGGGAAGAGGGTTTTATTCCAACCTCTTTGTGGTCCCCAAAAAGGAGGACAAATTTTCGCCCCATTCTGGATCTCAAAAGATTGAATTGGCATGTCCGTACCCGGAAATTCCGCATGGAGTCACTTCGCTCCGTTGTGGCGGCCCTGTCGCATAACGAATCGACATTCGGGACGCTTTTTTGCATGTTCCCATCGGAAGGGCCCACCAACGCTTCCTTCGTTTTGCCATAGGCCAGGACCATTACCAGTTTGTGGCCCTGCCATTCTGGTTGGCCTCAGCACCCAGAGTTTTTACGAAAATTCTGGCACCTCTCATGGCGATTCTGCGAAGACAGGGGGTTACGATTCTTCCCTATCTGGACGACCTTTTGATTGTGGCGTCCTCAAAGGAGGAGGCGGTGACGGCTCGCAATCTATCCCTTCAGCTCCTGGAGGACTTCGGGTGGCTGGTCAATTGGGAGTAGTCGTCTCTGGAACCGTCACAGTCAATCCTTTTTTTGGGAATGCATTCGACACGGTACGAGCAGTGGTGTCTCTGCCTCCAGACAAGCAAGCGAGTCTTCTTTGACATGTAATGAAGTCTTCGACAGCAATGTCCCTTCGAAGGTGTATGCGCCTTCTGGGTTTGATGGTGGCGTCGATGGAGGCAATTCCGTTTGCCCAATTTCATTCCAGGGCTCTCCAAATGCTCATTTTGAACCGTTGGGATCGATCGCAGTTTTCACTGGATTGCAGTGTCATCATCTCCCACAGGGTGCGAGAGTCTCTAGGATGGTGGTTACGTCCGGAAGTGTTATCCCTGGGGAAGTCCTCCTCCCTCGAGGTGGTCGATCATAACCACAGATGCCAGCCTGACGGGCTGGGGGGGTGTCTGGAATGATCTCTGGATTCAGGGAGTTTGGTCGTTGGAAGAGTCTGTCCTGCCGTCAACATCCTGGAATTGAGGGCAATTTTCCTTTGCCTCCAACACTGGACGGTCCCTTTTAAGCGGTCTACCAGTCAGAGTGCAGACAGACAACGCGACGGCGGTCGCGTATATCAATCATCGAGGTGGGACGAGGAGCTTCAGGCTCATGATGGAAGTGTCTCGAATTCTGGTATGGGCCGAGGCCAGAGTGCCAGCCATCTCTGCGATTCACATTCCAGGAGTTCAGAATATCACAGCGGACTTCCTCAGTCGCGAAAAGATGGATTCCGGAGAATGGAGTCTTCATCCGGAAATTTTTGCACTGCTGTGCTCCCGTTGGGGAACTCCCCAAGTGGATTTGATGGCATCCAGGTTCAATGCCAAGTTACCGACGTTCATGTCCAGGTACAAGGACCCGAAGGCTGTGGCGGTGGATGCTCTGGTGGCTCCTTGGGACCAATTCGAGCTAATCTATGTGTTCCCGCCGATATCCTTACTTCCTCTGGTGTTGCGTCGGATCAGACTGGAGAAGAGTCCCGGCTATATTGATAGCCCCAGATTGGCCAAGGAGGACGTGGTTCTCGACACTGGTGTCGCTTTTGCCAGCGCCTCCACTTCCACTCCCTCTTTGCCCGGACCTGTTAACCCAAAGGGCCCGTTCGTTCACCCGGACCTGAAGTCTCTGCGTTTGACGGCGTGGCTCTTGAGACCGAAATCTTGACCCGTCAAGGTTTTTCAGCCGAAGTCATTGCCACTCTGCGAGCTGCCAGAGGTCCGGCTACTACTAGGATTTATCACAAGACTTGGGAAGCCTTCTTTTCGTGGTGTTCGGGTTCTTCTAGGAACCCGAGGATTTTTTCCATTCCCTATTTGTTGGCCTTTTTGCAGTACGGACTGGACAAGGGTTTGGCAGTTAGCACTCTGAAAGGACAGGTTTCTGCTCTGTCCTTGCTGTTTCGGAAGGCTATCGCCTCGCGTAGGGATGTACGTTCCTTTTTTCACGGGGTAACCCGTCAATTTCCGCCGCAGAAGGCGCTTGTGTCTCCTTGGCGGCTCAATCTTGTCTTGGAGGCTCTTCAACATGGGCCTTTTGAGCCTATGGACTCTGTTAATCTTTCTTTCTCTCTTGGAAGGTTGCCTTCCTAGTGGCGGTCACTTCTTTGAGAAGGGTTTCTGAGTTGGCGGCTCTTTCTTGCTCGCCTCCTTTTTCTGGAGTTTCACCCAGATCGCGTAGTGCTTCGCACACGGGGCGACTTTCTACCTAAAGTGGTGTCACAGTTTCATGTTAACCAGGATATTGTGTTGCCCTCGCTTTGTCCGGAGCCAAGGAATGCGAAGGAACGGGCCTTGCACACATTGGATTTGGTGCGGGCTTTGAAGTTCTATTTGTCTATTACTCAAAGTTTTCGGAAGTCGGATTCTCTGTTTGTGATTCCAGCAGGTCGTCGACGTGGGCAACGAGCTTCCAAGGATTCTATAGCTCGTTGGATTCGGTCGGCCATTTTAGAGGCTTACCGACTTAAGGGCGAACCTTGCCCGATTAAGATTCGAGCTCACTCCACAAGGGCTGTGGGTTCATCGTGAGCTTTTCATCAAGGAGCCTCGGCAGCTCAGCTCTGCCGGGCGGCGACCTGGCGCTCCGTCCACACATTTACGAAATTTTATAAGGTGGACGTCAGTGCTTCCGCTGATGCGGCCTTAGGACGTAGGGTCCTGCAGTTGGCTGTAGTTTAAAGTTCTTGTGAACTTGTATTTAGCGCTAGTTGCGCATTTATTTAGGTTGTTGGGTATCTGCCTCTTTTGTTTTTTTGCCCACCCTTATTTTTGGACTGCTTTGGGACGTCCCACTAGTAATGACTAGTGTGTCTCCCTTCCTTCATCTGCTGCTGAAAGACGGATTTTGGTAAGAACTTACCTGTAAAATCCTTTTCAGCGAAGAAGGAAGAGAGACACACATCCCTCCCATGGCAGAAGTGTGTTGTTGTGTTTTCAGATGCGGCGTGACCCTTCTCTGATAGCGATTATCTGGGCTGAGGTCGGCGCGCTAAGGCTCTGTTCCAGCATTGCCAGCTCATCGCAATGGTCAGGTTCAGTGAGTAGTACCTGGACTGTGTGTTTTTTTCGGCTATATGCATAACCTGTCTTCTTGTTTTTTCTCTGAAGTCCTTCAGAAGGAGTTATGTTGCTACGCTGGTGATATTTGCTCTTCCTTAGCTTGTGTACGGACTGGAGAGCTGGAGTAGAAGGAGCCCAAGCTGGAGGGGCCGGTCAACACTCTTTTTAATCTGAGGTGTTCTATCCTGTGTGGGCTCCGCCTACCCACTAGTAATGACTAGTGTGTCTCCCTTCCTTCTTCGCTGAAAAGGATTTTACAGGTAAGTTCTTACCAAAATCCGTCTTTTTATGTGATTATGTATGTAATTTTACTTTTTTTAACTTTAAGCACAGGCACCGGCAGAAGATACTATTCTCCCATCAGCGGCACCTGCTGTCACTGTTATCAGTGACACAATAGTCCGATGGGAGCAGTAATCTCATCGGCCCCCGTCTGCTTTTTTACCGCGGGTCAGAGTCAGCTGCGGAATCACGCTGACATCTGCCAGTACGATCCCGCAGCGCTTTGACCGACAGTACCAGTGGTAGCGCTGCCGCAGACACCCTCCACACACACAAACACCCGCAGACAGACACGCACATATTCTCCGCCCACACACTCTTCCTCCTTCTGACATCATTTCCTTTTCTGCAGCGGTTTTGGCAGCATATCCGCAGCAAATCCGCAAACTTTTTTACACCTGCGGTTTTGCTGCGGATTTGACTAACTCAGTGGAAGTCAATGTGTGCAGAAACGCTGCAGATCCGCAAAAAGAATTGACATGCTGCGGAAAATAAAACGCTGCAATTAAGGACGGAATTTTCCACGGCGTGTGCACAACAATTCAGGAATGCCATTGATTAACATTGCTTTAATAATCTATTGCAGATTTATAGCATTTCCACGCGGAAAAAACTCTGTAGAAACGCAACAAATCCGCAACATGTGCACATAGCCTTACACAGTAAAAGCCTAGTGATAGATTATCTTTAAACTTCTGCTAATGATTAAAAAAATGAATTACAAAAAATATATATATATGTACCCAGTGCTGCAGCCACTGGGACACACTGGGTTTCCAAAGTTGCCAAAAAAGCCTTAACCAGCTTATCTAGCACCTGTGCTCCTCCGTTTGCCAGTCTTGCGCTCACCCAGCAGATATCATGTATAACGTGTACTATTAATTTGAATATGAAGTTTACATGATACCTGACAAGTGGCTGCTGAGTGTCAGTAAGTAGCGACTCTCAATGCAGAAGTGAGACGTGATGCTTAAGGGGTATTCCCATCTCCAAGATCCTATCCTAATATGTAGTTGGTGTAATATCAGTAATATTAGCACATACCTCCAATTATAAATGTAGAATAGTTCTTCTGATTTGCTTAGGTATCCATGGTTACGACCACTATCAACTAGCTAACTGTCACTATATGAGTGGTTGTAACCATGGATACCTAAGCTACTGCAATGCCCTGCACATGGGGTAAACGACATAGTAAATCAGAAGAACTATACTTCAGTTCTAATAGGAGGCATTTGCTACTATTATTATTACACTCACAACATATCAGGATAGCATCTTGGAGATGGGAATAATTCCTTTAAGCCTGTGTTTTGCTTATGGAGCAGGAGACATTGTGTTTCATTGACCACAAGTAATTGAACCATCTGGTTGCTTAGATAATAATCCATTATTGAGTATACAGAACAGAACTACTAGTAGATTTGTTCTCTGTATCTGAGACTTGCAAAGCACTTGGTAATACAAAAATACATTTCTATGTCTGACTGTTTCATCTCCTTTTGATTTTAGAGCCAGTATCAGTTCATAGAGAGTTACAAGCGATGTCGACCTTGTGGCTGATGAGAGCCGAAGCTTCGGGACCAGCCGTCTTCTGTTCCACATCACTGATGGAGACAATCCATTGTTGTCCCCACGCTGCTCCATCTTCAGTCAAAGCCAGAGATATAATTTGGACCCCGAGTCTGCACCGTCTCCACCAAGTGCTCAGCAATTCATGATGTATGTAGTCATTATATGTTTTCTAAATATTGTTGTATATGATAGTGATACTGATGCTTATATACATCGTAGTATTGGATATATGATGGATCACCACCCATCCCTTGGCCAAAGTGGAGAAGTGTTACAAAGTGTATTTCACATTGTGGAGGACCCCACATGTCCGGTCATTACATAGATTAATTTTAGTTAGTCCAAATTACCGGGAAAACATAACTCTTGTTACTTCCCGCCAGATCACTGCTGATCGCTGATGTCCCAGTTGTAGGACTCTTTTGACCAGATTATCATTAGAGGACCAAAAAATGGACGTCCCAAAGTAAATAACCTTTTTATATAAAATTTTTTAGTTTTTCTTTAGTTCTTGTTCTTTAGTGATTAGTGCAATCAAAGTTTCTATGCGCATTATTTCAGTACTTCTATGCGCTTCTGTCTCAGTTCCACATATGTGTCAGTTCCTTGACATATTAGTAATTATAGTCAGTGCAATCCATCACAATGCAATTAAAGGAAATGGTGAAAGAACTACTAACGTTTTCTACTCTCATCACAGTTATGGATGTAAAGTTGGGCCAAAAACTTTAAATCCTGTATTTTTTGGACTATAAAACGCACCTAGATTTTAGAGGAAGAAATTAGGGGAAAAAAATTGAAGCAAAAAAACTGGTCAATTCTGTACTTATTATCCCCTATCCTGGTATGCATGGCCCCCATCATCCCTATCCTGGTATGCATGACTCCCTCATCCCTATCCTGGTGTGCATGGCCCCCTCATCCTTATTCTGGTATGCATGGCTCCCTCATCCCTATCCTGGTGTGTATGTCCCCCTCATCCCTATCTTGGTATGCATGACCCCTTCATCCCGAACCTGGTGTGCATGCCTCCTCATCCCTATCCTGGCAGGAATGGTCCCCCTCATCCCTATCCTGGCAGGTATGATCGCCCTCATCCCTATCCTGGTATGCATGGCCCCCTCATCCCTATCCTGGTGTGCATGCCTCCTCATCCCTATCTTGGTATGCATGGCTCCCTCATCACTGTCCTGGTGTGCATGGCCCCCTGATCCCTATCCTGGTGTGCATGGCCCCCTCATCCCTATCCTGGTAGGAATGGTCCCCCTCATCCCTATCCTGGCCGGTATGATTGCCCTCATCCCTATCCTGGTATGCATGCCCCCCTCATTCCTATCCTGGTGTGCATGCCTCCTCATCCCTATCCTGGTAGGAATGTTCCCCCTCATCCCTATCCTGGCAGATATGATCGCCCTCATCCCTATCCTGGTATATGCATGGCCCCCATCCCTATCCTGACAGGAATAATCGCCCTCATCCCTATACTGGTATGCAGGGCCCCCTGTTGTGAATGGGTTTGAGATGAGTTCTGAGCAGAGGCTTCCTCTGGTGGTTACAAGCGGTGCTGGTCTGTCCAGTGAAGATTGTGAGGACTGGGAATCAGGTGTTACTGACTGGTCTTATATAAGGGAGTCACCTTCCCATCAGGGTTGCCGGTGATCAATTGTTCTGGTCTGAATCCTTCATTCCTGTTTCCCTTGTAGCCTGCTGTGTCGTGTCTGCATCTCCTGCTAACAGATAAGACATTTTCTTCTTTTTGTTTTTGTGCTATATTTTTGCATTTTTGTCCTGCACTTCTGTGGGGGCCTTCAGGGTCCCCTCCGGGGGCTTTTGCCCTCTCAGTTTAGTTCAGCCACTTATGTATGTACTTTTGCTTTTCATTTTCAGTGGCTGCTGTTTTGATTTTGTTACACCAGAGAACTAATTTAGGTGGTAGAGGTCGTGTGATCTCAGGTGTTTTTGAAATTAGTGGTGTTGGTGCTTTTCAGGGTTTTCTGGGATTGCAGTAAGTACCCTTCCTGTCCTTTTCTATTTAGTTAGTTTGGGCCCCAGCGTTTGCTCATACTATTTTCTTTCTGTGTCAGTATTTCATCTTGTCTAACCGCCATTACATGTTTGGGGGCTTTCTATTGTCTTTGGGGTTCTGCTCCGGGGCAGATAGCTTTCCTATATCTATCTTTAGGTGTAGTTAGTTTCTCAGGCTGTGACGAGGCGTCTAGGACCAACGTAGGAACGCTCCACGGCTGCCTCTAGTTGTGGTGGTTAGTCAGGGTACTGCAATTTCATAGTTTCCAACTACTCTGGTGTATTGCCTTTTTTTTTTACCTGCACTCCTCAGCTACCAAATCATAACAGTATCACCGGCCTAAACTGAAAATTGTGTGGTACTCACAGAAGGGAAAAATATTGTGGAAAAAAAAAAAAAAAAGTTCAGAGATATTTTTCTGTTTGTTGCATTTTTTTTTTTCCCTCTGTATCTCTGGGTGCTGGGGAGGATCTTTTCTCTCAATGGAGTTTGCACAGTTGTCTGGCCGTGTGGATCAGCTTGCCACTGAGGTTCAGAGTATTGCTACCTATCTTGCTAGGTTGCCTGTTGTGGAACCTAGGATTCCCATGCCAGATTTGTTTTTAGGGGATCGAGCTAAGTTTCAGAATTTCAAAAATAATTGTAAATTGTTTTTTGCCTTAAAATCTAAGTCCTCAGGGAACGCAGCGCAGCAGGTTCAAATTATCATCTCTCTCCTGGCGGCGATCCTCAGGATTGGGCTTTTTCCCTGACACCTGGGGATCCTGTTTTGAGTGATGTTGATGCATTTTTTCAGGCTTTGGGTTATTGTACGATGAGCCTAATGTCACTGATCAAGCTGAAAAAGCCTTGTTGGCATTAAATCAGGGGCTTGATGACGCTGAGTTATACTGTCAGAGATTCCGTAGGTGGGCAGTCCTGACCAAATGGAATGACGACGCTTTGGCAGCCCATTTTCCGGAAGGGTCTGTCAGATAATGTAAAGGATGTTATGGTGGGATTCCCTGTCCCCTCTGGTCTCAATGATTCTATGTCATTAGCGATTCAAATTGACAGACGTTTGCGTGAGCGGAGAAGTATGCTGGGAATGGTGTTGCCTTGTGAACCAGCTTCTGAACCACCATGCAGTGTGATAGAGTGGTGTCTGGGGCACAAGCGTCATGAGTTTCGAAAGCGCAATGGGTTATGTTTCTACTGTGGTGATGCCTCTCATGCTATTTCAGTCTGCCCTAAGCGGGGAAGACGTTTTGCACGCTCAGTTGTCTTGGGTAGTGTTCAGACTAAGTTTTTATTAACTGTCACTCTGATATGCTCTCTGTCCTCATTTTCTGCTCAGGCTTTCGTTGATTCTGGAGCAGCTATTAACCTGATGGATTATGATTTTGCTAGACGTTGTGGGTTTCCCTTGATACCCCTACAGAAGTCTATTCCCCTACTGGGGATCGATTCTACCCCTTTGGCTGAGAATAAACCCCAGTTTTCTACTCAGGTGATAATGAGGGTTGAACCTGATCACCAGGAGTGCTGCAAATTTTTGGTTCTGTATAATCTGCATGACATTATCGTGCTGGGTTTCCCTTGGTTACAGTCTCATAATCCTGTTTTGGATTGGAAATCTGTGTCTGTAACCAGTTGGGGCTGCCAATGTGTTAATACCAACACTCCTGTTTTTTTTGCCTCCCCCCAGGCTCAGGATGTTCCTGACTTTTTGATTGATTTTTCTGATGTGTTTAGCGAAAGTAAATCTGCATCCTTGCCTCCCCATAGGAGCTATGACTGCGCTATTGAATTAGTGCCGGGTAGTAAATTCCCTAAGGGTCGCCTTTTTAACTTGTCTGTACCTGAACATGACGCTATGCGGTCTTATATCAAGGAATCATTGGAGAAGGGTCATATCAGACCATCCTCTTCACCCTTAGGTGCCGGTTTTTTCTTTGTGGCCAAAAAGGATGGTTCATTGAGGCCGTGTATTGATTATCGTCTCTGGAACAATATACTGTGAAATATCAATACCCGTTACCCTTGATTTCTGACCTGTTTTCCAGGGTGAAAAACGCTACTTGGTTTACCAAGCTTGACCTCAGGGGGGCGTATAACCTTATTCGCATTAAGCACGGGGATGAATGGAAGACGGCATTCAATACCCTGAAGGGCATTTTGAGTACCTGGTGATGCCCTTTGGGCTCACTAATGCTCCTTCCGTCTTCCAGTCCTTCATGAATGACATTTTCAGGGATTTTGTGGACAAATTTCTGATTGTTTATTTGGATGATATCTTGATTTTTTCTAATGACTGGGACTCTCATGTGAAACATGTTCGAACTGTATTCCAGATTTTGAGAGAGAATGCTCTGTATGTGAAGGGATCAAAGTGTCTTTTTGGCGTACAGAGGATCTCATTTCTGGGATTCATTTTGTCCCCATCTGTTATTGAAATGGACCTGGTCAAGGTTCAGGCCATCTGTGATTGGGTCCAACCTACTTCATTAAAGGCTCTTCAGATATTTTTGGGTTTTGCCAATTTTTATCGTAAATTTATTGGTAATTTCTCGGTTATTGTTAAACCATTAACTGATTTGACCAGAAAGGGTTCTGATGTGGTGAATTGGCCTCCTGAGGCAGTCTCTGCATTTCAGGAACTTAAGCAGAGATTCACTTCTGCTCCTGTTCTACGGCAGCCTGATGTTTCTCTGCCATTTCAGGTGGAGGTTGATGCCTCTGAAATTGGGGCAGGTGCCGTTTTGTCCCAAAAAGATCCAGAGACCTCTAAAAGTAACCCTTGTGCCTTTTTCTCTCGAAAATTTTCTCCTACTGAACGTAATTATGACGTGGGTAATCGGGAGTTATTGGCCATGAAGTGGGCTTTTGAAGAGTGGAGACATTGGCTGGAGGGAGCCAAACATCAGGTGGTGGTCCTTACGGACCATAAGAATCTGGTCTATCTGGAATCTGCCAAGCGACTCAATCCTAGACAGGCCAGGTGGGCCTTGTTTTTCACACGTTTTAATTTTGTGGTTTCCTTTCTTCCTGGCACTAAGAATGTTAAGGCGGATGCCCTCTCGAGGAGCTTCCTTGCGGACTCTCCTGAGTTATCTGATCCTTCTGTTATTTTGAAAGAGGGTGTAGTTCTTTCCGCCATCTCGCCCAATTTGAGACTTGCTCTGGAGGGGTGTCAGGAGGATAGGCCCGAGCGCTGCCCGGTTGGAAAATTGTTTGTCCCAGATCAGTGGAAAAAGAGTGTGATGTCTGAGATTCATTGTTCCGCATTGGCTGGGCATCCCGGAATTTTTGGTACCAGAGACTTGGTTAGTCCGTCCTTTTGGTGGCCTACCTTGTCTCGTGATGTCAGGGAATTTGTGCAGTCCTGCGGGACTTGCTCTCGCTCCAAGCCTTGCTCTCGCTCTAGTGGTTTGTTGATGCCATTGCCTGTGCCCAAGAGACCATGGACCCATATCTCTATGGATTTCATTTCCGACCTTCCTGTTTCTCAGAGAATGACCACCATCTGGGTAATTTGTGATAGGTTTTCCAAAATGATACATCTTGTGCCATTACCTAAGTTGCCTTCCTCCTCTGAATTGGTGCCGTTGTTCCTTCAGCACGTGGTTCGTTTACACGGCATTCCTGAGAACATTGTGTCTGACAGAGGAGTCCAGTTTGTTTCCAGATTTTGGAGGACTTTTTGTTCTAAACTGGGTGTTCAATTGTCTTTCTCCTCGGCATTTCATCCTCAGACCAATGGTCTAACTGAGAGAACAAACCAGACATTGGAGACTTATCTAAGATGCTTTGTGTCTGCTGATCAGGATGACTGGGTCTCTTTTTTGCCTTTGGCTGAGTTTGCTCTTAATAATAGGGCTAGCTCTGCCACTTTGATGTCTCCGTTTTTCTGTAATTCTGGGTTTCACCCTCGATTTTCTTCAGGACAGACGGAGGCTTCTGTCTGTCCAGGTGTTGACTCTGTTGTGGAGCGTATGCAACAGATTTGGGACCAGGTAGTGGAGAGGTTGTCTGTTATGTTTCGGTAGCTGAGGAGTGCAGGTAAAAAAGGCAATACACCAGAGCAGTTGGAATCTATGGGATTGCAGTACCCTGACTAACCACCACAACTAGAGGCAGCCGTGGAGCGTTCCTACGTTGGTCCTAGACGCCTCGTCACAGCCTGAGAAACTAACTACACCTAAAGATAGAAATAGGAAAGCTATCTGCCCCGGAGCAGAACCCCAAAGATAATAGAAAGCCCCCAAACATGTAATGGCGGTTAGACAAGATGAAATACTGACACAGAAAGAAAATAGAATGAGCAAACGCTGGGGCCCAAACTATCTAAATAGAAAAGGACAGGAAGGGTACTTACTGCAATCCCAGAAAACCCTGAAAAACACCAACTCTACTAATTTCAAAATCACCTGAGATCACACGACCTCTACCACCTAAATTAGCTCTCTGGTGTAACAAAATCAAAACAGCAGCCACTGAAAAAACTGGAAAAAGCAAAAGAACAAAACTCAGTGGCTGAACTAAACTGAGAAGGCAGAAGCCCCCGGAGGGGACCCAGAAGGCCCCCAAAGAAGTGCAGGACAAAATGCAAAAATATAGCAACAACACAAAAGAAGAAAAATTCTTATCTGGTAGCAGGAGATGCAGACACGACACAGCAGGCTACAAGGGAAACTGGAATGAAGGATTCAGACCAGAACAATTGATCACCGGCAACCCTGATGGGAAAATGACTCCCTTATATAAGACCAGTCAGTAACACCTGATTCCCAGTCCTCACAATCTTCACTAGTACCGCTTGTAACCACCAGAGGGAGCCTCTGCTCAGAACTCATCTCAAACCCATTCACAACAGTACCCCCCCCTTGAGGAGGGGTCACCGAACCCTCATTTGAGCAACCAGGTCGGTCAGGATGTGTTCTATGATACGCACGGATAAGTCTCCTAGCATGGATGTCCGAAGCAAACACCCAAGAATTGTCTTCCTGACCATAACCTGTCCATTTAACCAAATACTGGAGTCTTCGTCTAGAAAAACGAGAATCCAATATTTTCTCAACCACATACTCCAGATTGCCCTCAACCAAAACAGGGTCAGGAGGCACAGTAGCAGGAACCACTGGCTCAACAAACCTCTTCAACAAGGACTTGTGGAACACGTTATGGATCTTAAATGTCCCTGGAAGAAGCAAAAGAACAAAACTCAGTGGCTGAACTAAACTGAGAAGGCAGAAGCCCCCGGAGGGGACCCAAAAAGCCCCCAAAGAAGTGCAGGACAAAATGCAAAAATATAGCAACAACACAAAAGAAGAAAAATTCTTATCTGGTAGCAGGAGATGCAGACACGACACAGCAGGCTACAAGGGAAACTGGAATGAAGGATTCAGACCAGAACAATTGATCACCGGCAACCCTGATGGGAAAATGACTCCCTTATATAAGACCAGTCAGTAACACCTGATTCCCAGTCCTCACAATCTTCACTAGTACCGCTTGTAACCACCAGAGGGAGCCTCTGCTCAGAACTCATCTCAAACCCATTCACAACAGTTGTCCCTCTCTCAGGAGAAGGCCCAGCGGTTTGCTAACCGGCATAGGACTGATGGTCCTCGGTTTAAAGTGGGGGACTTGGTCTGGTTGTCCTCAAAGAATATTCCTATGAGAGTGGCATCTCCTAAATTTAAGCCTAGGTTCATTGGACCTTATAAGATCATGGAGATTATTAATCCTGTTTCTTTTCGTTTGCTTCTTCCAGGGACATTTAAGATCCATAACGTGTTCCACAAGTCCTTGTTGAAGAGGTTTGTTGAGCCAGTGGTTCCTGCTGCTGTGCCTCCTGACCCTGTTTTGGTTGAGGGCAATCTGGAGTATGTGGTTGAGAAAATATTAGATTCTCGTTTTTCTAGACGGAAACTCCAGTATTTGGTTAAATGGAGAGGTTATGGTCAGGAAGACAATTCTTGGGTGTTTGCTTCGGACATCCATGCTAGGAGACTTATCCGTGCGTATCATAGAACTCATCCTGACCGGCCTGGTTGCTCAGGTGAGGGTTCGTTGACCCCTCCTCAAGGGGGGGGTACTGTTGTGAATGGGTTTGAGATGAGTTCTGAGCAGAGGCTTCCTCTGGTGGTTACAAGCGGTGCTGGTCTGTCCAGTGAAGATTGTGAGGACTGGGAATCAGGTGTTACTGACTGGTCTTATATAAGGGAGTCACCTTCCCATCAGGGTTGCCGGTGATCAATTGTTCTGGTCTGAATCCTTCATTCCTGTTTCCCTTGTAGCCTGCTGTGTCGTGTCTGCATCTCCTGCTAACAGATAAGACATTTTCTTCTTTTTGTTTTTGTGCTATATTTTTGCATTTTTGTCCTGCACTTCTGTGGGGGCCTTCAGGGTCCCCTCCGGGGGCTTTTGCCCTCTCAGTTTAGTTCAGCCACTTATGTATGTACTTTTGCTTTTTCCAGTTTTTTCAGTGGCTGCTGTTTTGATTTTGTTACACCAGAGAACTAATTTAGGTGGTAGAGGTCGTGTGATCTCAGGTGTTTTTGAAATTAGTGGTGTTGGTGCTTTTCAGGGTTTTCTGGGATTGCAGTAAGTACCCTTCCTGTCCTTTTCTATTTAGTTAGTTTGGGCCCCAGCGTTTGCTCATACTATTTTCTTTCTGTGTCATATTTCATCTTGTCTAACCGCCATTACATGTTTGGGGGCTTTCTATTGTCTTTGGGGTTCTGCTCCGGGCAGATAGCTTTCCTATATCTATCTTTAGGTGTAGTTAGTTTCTCAGGCTGTGACGAGGCGTCTAGGACCAACGTAGGAACGCTCCACGGCTGCCTCTAGTTGTGGTGGTTAGTCAGGGTACTGCAATCTCATAGTTTCCAACTGCTCTGGTGTATTGCCTTTTTTTTTTACCTGCACTCCTCAGCTACCAAATCATAACAGCCCCCATCTTCTCCTAGTATGCATGGCCCCATCCTTAACCTGGTATGATTGCCCCCCCATCCTGGTCCTGGTATGCATGGTCCCATCCTTATCCTGGTATGCATGGTCCCATCCTTATCCTGGTATGATTGCCCCCCCATCCCGGTCCTGGTATGCATGGTCTTATCCTTTCCTTATCCTGGTATGATTGTCCCCATCAGAAAACATTAAAAAAACAAACCATTACACTTACCTTCCTTGAGCACCCTCGCAGCATCCTGCTCCAATGCCAGCAACTACTTTATGCTTGCAAGCAGCGCATGGGAAGGTTGTCATGCTCTGCTTGCAAGCTGAAGGGCAGCTGCCAGAATACTCAGTGCTCTGCAGTTCTCACCAGGACTGTGTGCGTGCAAAGCTGTGAGTATTCTTTGCTCTCTAGCATGCACAGTGTCATCCGGAGCATTCCTGCTGCTGCCGGCAGTCACGTGTACCGATACTTAAGAGAGGTGAATATTAATTTCTCTTAAGTATCGGCACACTTGACTGCCGGCAGCAGCAGGAAGTCTCCGGATGACACTGTGCATTCTAGAGAGCAATGAATACTCACAGCTTTGCGTGCACACAGTCCAGACGAGCACTGCAGAGCACTGAGTATTCCGGCAGCCGCCCTTCAGCTTGCAAGCAGAGCATGACGTCCCTGCCATGCGCTGCTTACAAGCATAAAGCAGTTGCTGGCATTGGAGCAGAATGCTGCGAGGGCAAGCAGGGAAGGTAAGTGTAATGTGACCCTCTGCTCCACTGATACCGCTCCCCCACCTCCCCACCACAGCCAAAGTCGGTACATCCAGACTATAAGACACACCCCTCATTTTCCTCCACATTTTTGGAGGAAAAAAGTGCGTCTTAGGCCGGGATCACACATGCGAGGAAATCGTCCGACACTCGCTTGTGAAATCCCAGCTCTGGCGCCGGCACTCGGAAGTGGAGCGAGCGGCTGCATATAAATACATGCAGCCGCTCACTCCACTCCCGAGTGCCGGCGCCAGAGCTGGGATTTCACATGCGAGTGCCGGACGATTTCCTCACATGTGTGATCCCGGCCTTATAGTTCGAAAATACAGTAGCTTTTGGTTGATTGCTTTTCCAGCTGACAGCTTTTTTTACCCCCAGACCTAAGTACACACTAAAAAACATCTTGTCCAACATTACTTATGTTCTCAATCTAGAAACGTAAATAAGTTGATTTCAGACACATGTACAGCATGTCCAAGCCTACTTTTGGGGAATCGCGTCACCTCCATATTCTTTAGATATCTTGACAGTCCTGACATAATCATGTTTGGCCAACATTGGTCTCATGTGTGTGGTCATCTGAGAGGTTTGCAGAGGGCCAATATTTGGAGATACTCTATCCTGTATATGACAAAAGAATTATTCTGGAATTTCTGCCAATATTTTATTTTCAACCTTTTTCTAGTCTGAAATGGCTACTTAGAAATTGAAAAAATATTTTGTCCTCTTTAAAGGCCAAGAAGTTCATCAAGAGGGAATTGTGAAGACCCGAAAGAACCCATGACCGTTATACAACTCACCAAACAAATACAGAACCTGAAGCGGAAGATCAGAAAGTTTGAAGATAAGTTCGAGCTGGAGAAGAACTATCGTGTGAGTGTACTGGATCTGTTTTCTTGGAACAGAGTATAAACTGTGATTGCTTTAGCCGACAGTATCATAAAGTCTCCAAAAGTGTGACCTCTGTCAGAGGGACAAGAATGCCTCTGTTATTCCACTGCTGGCATAATGTCCCCCTGGCTCTGAGACAGGCTCCTATTATAGAGTGCTTGCCATTTACAATAAATATCAGAATCTGTTATTGTTTCTGTCCGTTTTACGTTTGCATGGTCACCATACATGGTCACCAGTGGTCAAAGAAACCCTTGTTGTAAGGTTCTCTGGATCTGAAAAAAAGTTCAAAGAGGCTTTCACTTAGAGGACCTTGGTTGACTAAAGAACTCCTTCCCCTGTGGGATAGATATACTGCGAGTAGGACTGATGTACAGTATGGGGAGTCAGAGCAAATATAGGGACAGAATGCAAGCCAAGGGATCGGCAACGTCATGGCTGGTGGTTAGTACTAGACAGGGGATCTTTCTGACCCCTGAACGCTCATATTATACCAAAGATGAAATTAAAAGGTGTTTGTTCTTTATCTGTTGTGTCTATAGATATATTGTGCATGCTTTGTTCATCATGGCCCAGTCCTGTAGAAGTATCATTTAGGCTTTCTTTTATTGACTTGTAATGTATTTATTAAAATGGCTAGTATCATTCATCATTTTTTTTGATCCATTCATTCAGCTGTTTAAAGATATTTTCCTTGGTCTGTCCTTCAGCCTTCTCATAGTGATAAAACGTCCAATCCTGAAGTCTTGAAATGGATGAATGACCTGTCCAAGGCTCGAAAACAACTCAAAGGTAATTTTTTGCCACCTGCTGTGTCCTTTGGTCATACACAGAGACAAAGCCTGAACTATCGGCCTAGCTTCTGAATCTCCTGCTGCCTGGCCATACAGGCAGCTTAGTTGGATGTCCATGAGATAAATTAAACAGATGCTATCATCAGAAAATAACCTGTTGTTTAAATCAAGTTTTTGTGCTACATGTAAATTAAAAAAAAAAATTTGGCTTTTTATTAGGATTATATTAGGATTATTGAAAAAAAGGTTTTAAAAAAATCCATTTAACACAAAAACTTGTTTAAGCAATAGGTCATTTTCTGATAATGGCTTTCCTTTAAGGATTGTTACAAATCTGTGAAGTCAGGGTCAGCTTGGGCCCCAGCGGTTGGACCCTCACTAAAGTGATGACATATCCCTGCCGTTACTTTATGATTATAGGAAGAACTTGTAAGTTGAATTGTTTAATTATATATTTATAATCAAGTCTAAAATATGAAAAAATGGAGATTTATTTTTAGTTTTTTCATGGTTTCCATGTAAGCAAACACTGTGCATACAAGCAGTGCCGCCAATCACCTCGCAGCTGCAAATGGCAAAATCTGATGTATACAGTATATTCCCAATTCTATTCTCCACTGCTTAAAATGTGCCTTTATTTCAGAGTTAAAGCTAAAATTGTCTGAAGACCAAAACGTGCCAAGAGCCACACCGAGTAAACCCTATGATGATAGATCGGTGGCATCCATTGTGGTGGAGCAGCACGACGTCACCAGTTCACCCATGTCCTCTGTAGAGGAAACGGTGGAAACGGTATGGAAGAGGCTGAAGGAGAAGAGACAGTTACTCAACCTTCCCGAGAATGTAAAGGTACGGGAGACATTGTGGAGTGATGGTTTTGGCCTTTTCATTGTTCTACATCACATAGAACATCCACATCTGCATGTAATGTGCTTGTACTTAGATATTTGGGGGTAAAGTTTAGGTAAAATTAATAATATAGATATATTTAATAATTTCTTGTATCGGGCATGGTATGCAGTACCCAAGAGGGCAGATTACGAAGTATGCCTCGTCTATTATCAATTTATATATGGCTTCCATTTTCTAAACTGCACTGATGAATAAATAATAGTACAATCCCTCCGATAGGAAACCTGAGGGTCTTTTCATCTAGAATTGTGCAGTAGTTTTGGAACTTGATGAAGGTCTCCGATCAACAGGAAAGAAATGGCCAGAGCTTGGTCCCATTATTCTTACTGTGATTTTAATTTCCACAGTGTATAACAATGTACTCATGTCATGATGAAAGGGGTTAAAGCGAGTAATCACCTGTCCGTGGGATAAATGCTAACTTATTGGTTAGTCGTTGTTTGGTCGCTGAGACACGCACTGATAGCAGAACGTGAAACTTACATCCCCGACTGACACTTTTAATCCCGTTCCTCAATGGAGCAGATGGTCGGATGCCCGACAGCCGCTTCATTCATTCTCCTCTATGGGGCAGGCGGAAAAAGCTGAACGTAGTGCGCGGATACCCTATAGTCAAGCATGCACACAGCTCCATTCTAACGGAAAAAAAAATTCCCCGTTCTGCCTATTGGTGTGGATCCTAGTGTTCAGACCCTGCCCTATCAATAAGTTATTACCTATGTACTGGATGCACTTATTTTAATCAGACTATCCCTCTAATTGTATCTAAGTACTGTTATCAATATCACAACCCCGTTCACTTCAATGGACGTTTGGTGCATTTCCATCGCTGTTTGGAGAAATTCCCAGACGCACTAATGTCTCTTTCTCTAAATTCCCTTACAAATCCTGAAGTGATGGCTTACCCTGGTAGTATGACCTTACTGCTTGATTTAGGAATACCTCTTTTAGACTGGTTATATGTGTATATTGTACCTACTGAATAATACTAATTAATGGACCAACCACCTTACAAGAATTTGGCCCATTCTCTAGTGACATTTTGAAGAACACACAGAATCCTTTTCGATATGTGGTCACTGTCTAATATTAATATATTATTAAAAGAGATCAATAACTGTGAAATTTTTTTTCTATTAAATCAATATACAGTTAGGTCCATGTATATTTGGACAGAGACAACATTTATGTAATTTTGGTTCTGGACATTACCACAATGAATTTTAAACAAAACAATTCAGATGCAGTTGAAGTTCAGACTTTCAGCTTTCATTTGAGGGTATCCACATTAAAATTGGATGAAGGGTTTAGGAGTTTCAGCTCCTTAACATGTGCCACCCTGTTTTTAAAGGGACCAAAAGTAATTGGACAGATTAAATCATTGTAAATAAAATGTTCATTTCTAGTACTTGGTTGAAAACCCTTTGTTAGCAATGACTGCCTGAAGTCTTGAACTCATGGACATCACCAGACACTGTGTTTCTTCTTTTTGATGCTCTGCCAGGCCTTCACCGCGGTGGTTTTCAGTTGTTGTTTGTTTGTGGCCTTTCTGTCTGAGTTTAGTCTTTAACAAGTGAAATGCATGCTCAATTGGGTTGAGATCAGGTGACTGACTTGGCCAATCAAGAATATTCCACTTCTTTGCTTTAATAAACTCCTGGGTTGCTTTGGCTTTATGTTTTGGGTCATTGTCCATCTGTAGTATGAAACGACGACCAATCAGTTTGGCTGCATTTGGCTGGATCTGAGCACACAGTATGGCTCTGAATACCTCAGAATTCATTCGGCTGCTTCTGTCCTGTGTCACATCATCAATAAACACTAGTGACCCAGTGCCACTGGCAGCCATGCATGCCCAAGCCATCACACTGCCTTCGCCGTGTTTTACAGATGATGTGGTACACTTTGGATCATGAGCTGTACCACGCCTTCGCCATACTTTTCTCTTTCCATCATTCTAGTAGAGGTTGATCTTGGTTTCATCTGTCCAAAGAATGTTCTTCCAGAACTGTGCTGGCTTTTTTAGATGTTTTTTAGCAAAGTCCAGGCTAGCCTTTTTATTCTTGATGCTTATGAGTGGCTTGCACCGTGCAGTGAACCCTCTGTATTTAATTTCATGCAGTCTTCTCTTTATGGTAGATTTGGATATTGATACGCCTACCTCCTGGAGAGTGTTGTTCACTTGGTTGGCTGTTGTGAAGGGGTTTCTCTTCACCATGGAGAGTATTCTGCGATCATCCACCACTGTTGTCTTCCGTAGACGCCCAGGTCTTTTTGCATTGATGAGTTCACCAGTGCTTCCTTTCTTTCTCAGGATGTACCAAACTGTAGATTTTGCCACTTTTAATGTTGTAGCAATTTCTCGGATGGTTTTTTTTCTGTTCTTGCAGCTTAAGGATAGCTTGTTTCACCTGCATGGAGAGCTCCTTTAACCGCATGTTTCCTTCACAGCAAAACCTTCCAAATGCAAACACCACACCTCAAATCAACTCCAGCCCTTTTATCTGCGTAATTAGAATGACATAACGAAGGGATTGCCCACACCTGTCCATGAAATAGCCTTGGAGTCAATTGTCCAATTACTTTTGGTCCCTTTAAAACAGGGTGGCACATGTTAAGGAGCTGAAACTCCTAAACCCTTCATCCAATTTTAATGTGGATACCCTCAAATAAAGCTGAAAGTCTGAACTTCAACTGCATCTGATTGTTTTGTTTAAAATTCATTGTGGTAATGTCTAGAACCAAAATTAGATAAATGTTGTCTCTGTCCAAATATATATGGACCTAACTGTAGACACTTTTAATCCATCTACCCTCCGTGGCTTTGTAATGTTATTTGCAAAGGTTGGATGGAAATGGTAAAAGTGGATTTTTGGCTGAAATATGTACAGCGCCGTATATCTGCCCAGTGTCGTATATCTGCCCAGTGCCTTGTATCTGCCCAACGCTGTATATCTGCCAGCGCCGTATATCTGCCCAATGCTGTATATCCACCCAACACCGTGTATGTGCCCAACGCTGTATATCTACCCAGTGTCGTATATATGCCCAGTGCCTTATATCTGTCCAGTGTCTCGTATCTGCCCAACGCTGTATATCTGCCAGCGCTGTATATCTGCCCAGTGCTGTATATCCACCCAACGCCGTGTATCTGCCCAACGCTGTATATCTGCCCAGTGCCGTATATCTGCCCCCACCTGTTCTCTTCTGGCCCTCACCAGATATAGTCAATAGAGCAATGATACCACAGAAATGACATTGTGAGATCAAAAGAAGGCCGGCTGAGTAACGGCAAGACAATGGCGGCTGTAAATTGTCATCCAATCACCCATATTATGCTTGGCCATGTTCTGCATTCAAGGACGTGTGGACAAGCAAGTCGGTGGCAGAATATTCGCTGTTACAAAACCTGATAATTCTTAGTATCGTAGTATCCTTCCTAACTATACCAATAACTTTTTTAAATAGGATATGACAAAAAAGCAAATGAATCTGGAAAAGTTGAGTCTCCAGAAATGCCTACTGTATTTTGAGAATATTCATGGTCGCCCAGTAAGTATCTGAGTTGTGGAGCTGTAGTGACCTCAGCATGTTTGTTCCAATCTGCTACCAGTGTGTTGCTGTTGGATGTTGTAGGAGGGGAACTAGTGTCTTTTTCTGTAATTTTACATATTAAACAGCTTGAATTTTGCCAGTACTGCTGCTCCAACTACCATACACTCTGTAAACTATGCATGTGTCTAGCTGCTGCAGCAACCTGTGCGCCGAGAGTATACAGTGCAAAAAAACGTAAAGGGTATTCCCATCTGCAAGATCCTATTCCAATATGTAGTAGGTGTAATAATAATAATATCAGCAAATACCTCCAATTAGAAATCTAGTATAGTTTTTTGATTAGCTGTTTCTCTTTTCCTAATCTGCAGGCATTGCAGGACCTTAGGTGTCCATGGTTACGACCACTTGCAATTAGCTGTCACTATACCAGTGGTCATAACCATGGATACCTAAGGTCCTGCAATGCCTGCGCATGAGGAAAGAGACATAGTGAATCAGAAAAACTATACTACATTTCTAATTGGAGGTGTTTGCTAATATTATTATTATTGTACCTACTACATATTGGGATTGGATTTAAGTGTCCATACACATATTTCATGTTTCACTTTGGTTTGGAAATCTGCGTTGTGTTTTTTTCCAAACATGATTTTTAAAACACCAGCCTAAGACTAAGTGTAAAAAATAGTCTGATTTTCATCCAGGAAAAAAACGGACGATTTTCATCTGTATTGTCATCCATGGCAGAGCATCGTTTTTTGTACATCAGCAGTTATTACAATTTACAAGCCCCCATACAGAATTGTTACAAAATTGCAAGGTGTCCATAACAAACTGGTGTTATATGGTGGCTTCATATTAGAATACATTTTTTTTTGCTCACCCATAGACGTCAATATATGAGTTTCATCCGACATACATAATAAACCATGCTGCCATTTTGATGTCATGCTCATCAAAGAACATTGGTCCTAGTGGTGTCCATGTGAGGTCAGTTTTTTCACGGACAGCTCTCGGACCGAAAATATGGACGTATGAACATAGCCTTAAAGTGTGAATATTCTCGGCAAAGCCCTATTCCGTCAAGGGTGGTGGAGTTTTACCTATCGATGTCTGTATTATTTCTCATCCAGCCGGTGACTGTCCAGCTGGCTCTCTGCCTCCGTATGTTCAGAGTTTATAAGTCCATATAAATTTGTTTAGGGGATTGTTAACATTGCGGCTGAGAGTTGGGGAGCGAGCGTGGGCCGACCTTGAGAATGGGATTCTTTTTATTTCTCCGGTTCAGTTTGTGATGCAGAACGTGTGGCGTACTTCATCTGGATGTATGTCCTGTCACACCTTAAATAATTCATAGGGGACTTCTAGGTTTCCACTTTCGCCTGACAACTGAGCAATTGCTTATATTATAGAATAACTTTACATATTTTTTAGCATTTTTTTTTCCACTTAAAGGAATATCCCCATGTTGTACAGTTATGACAGATCCACATGATATCAAAGTAGAAACCTCAGCACCACAAAAAAGGAAATGGGACTGTAGGTCTAGTAAGGGCCCGGACTGTACCCTCAAGAGAGGGCATCATGATTAGGATGTGTGCTAGGCCTGAGTTGTGGGGGTTAATGGGATGTGATGTATACGAAGTGAGAAGATTTAGAGGAGGGAGATAGTGAAATCCGGGGGCATGGAGCTTACATGAGTGGTGGGTGGGATGGTCCCCAGGAAGGGTATTTAAGGGCTTGCCTTTAGGGGACGACCATCTTCTGTGGTGGCCTTTGTACTTAGAACATCCTGCCCGCTCGCCCCTTTTTTAGGTCACTTGCTTGAATAATTAAAGATTTTCATAACTTGTCACAGCCGTGGTCGTAAAAGGAGGGGGTTTTGAAGGAGATTGATTGCACTGAAGGATAGGGGAGCCAAGTGCAGGGATGAGTGACTCTCATCGGTTTTAAGGTTCTTTCAGAATTGTAAGCGATTCCCTACTGGGCGAGGTCTCAGTGGGACATTTGGTTACGGGCGACATTCAACTGGGGCCCCCGAGCGGTGCTGTGCGGCTGGTATGAAGAAACTGTTTTGTTGCAGTTTTAAGAATGGTTTTTGAACCTTCATTCACCCCTACTTTATGGGTAATGTTATTGTTTGATGTTTTAATATTTTTATTAAATGAAATGAAGCTGCTGTGGCCTTTATATCCAAAGTCACGCAGTGGGGTGTTTTATGTATTAGTTAAGGGGTGGTAAGCAGATAACCTTATTTATTGGGTTGTCTGAGGTCACACTTTCCGAAGTCTTGCTGCTGTGATATTTATTTTGATCCGGCAAGGTGTCCACGGCCTATACCCTATCTCCTGGTTCCCGGCTCTTGCTACACACAGATGTCCTTCACAAAGACCACTCACAGTCGAAACATTGGACCATATCTGTTTTGACTCCTGGCCGGATTAAAATAAATGTCACTGCAGCAAGACCTATGGTCCCATTTCCTTTTTTGTGGTGCTGAGGGTTCTACTTTGATTATTCTGGACCACGAGTCCTTTCCCCGAGCTCACTAAATTTATTAGGACAGTGCTGCTGGACTTTCTCCTTCTGCAGATCCATGCGATATTCCATAATTATATAGTAGGTATGAGTTCACCAATGGGACCGATATCTATCTGGAGAATGGCGTTCTGAAATATAAGTGTAGAAGATGGGAGTACCCCTATGATGATGTAGGACTCATGCTCACGTCAGTGATTTTCTCGTATGTTAAAATCTGTCTTGAGCTTTATCAGTGTTTTAAGCAATCATAGTTTCATCAGTTTTTTTTCCTGATGAGATAAAAAAAAGTTTCTCAACCTTCTTCCTTCAGTCCATGAAAAACAGACTGCACTTGGATGGCATCCGGATACTGCCTGATTATATTCACAGATCCGTAGACTTTCATCTCAGAGTTTGATCCAACTCTTGAATCAACATCCAACATGTCTTTGTGATTTTAGATGGAGCAATAGGACATGTGAGCAACAGTACGAGTGCTATTCATGAAAAACGCAGATAGCACTTGTACAAGAAATACTGTGTGAATGAGGCCTTAGCCTGTTCCCAGGATCTAAACCCACAAAGCAGCTCCTAACGTATGTTCTGGTGGTCAAATCAAAAAGATTAAGGTTTGCACCATAACTTACCAAGAATGATTACTCTAGAGTATATAAATTGCATTGCTGCCATAGAAAAAAATTGAAAAAGCGCTATATAATGTACCGTATATATGAAATATGTAGCTGCAAAAATTGCCATGAAAAAATTAAGGCTCTTAAGCGCATAGATTGGCCAATATATGTATGCCCAATTACCACGTCACGGTGTCCTTCGTCAATTGGGTCACTATCCTGTTATATCACCTCTCTTGGGCAAAAGCCTACAATTTATGGGGCAGGAATAGACCAGCTAATCTGCTTAAAATCACCTGTGGCGATTGGGAGTGAGCGCACATGTCCAAAAAGCTTAATACAAATAGACAAGAAAAAGGACCAGCACATCTAAGGCCTCTTTCACACATCCGTTTTTTGCAATCAGGCACAATCCGGCGAATTGTTTAAAAGACTGATCCGGCGTAGATTGTAAAAAACTGATTTGCTGGATCCGTTTTTTAGCTGGATCCGTCCTGACTTTTTTTGCCCGGAAAAGTAGTAGTAGTAGTAGCAGTAGCAGTAGGAGTAGTCCTTGATTTCCAGAATCCGGATCAGTCTTTTGCCGGATTGCAAAAAGACTGATCCGGTACCATAGACTTCTATTGTTTCCGGACGCCTGATGCGCCGCTTCAGGCGCTGTCAGGCGTTTCCGGCACAAAAAAAAAATTACATGATGCGTCCTGTCCGGCCGCCGGAATTAAAATCTATGACGGATCCGGCAGAAAACGGACTAAACGCAATGACATGCAGCGCGATCCGGCGCTAATGATAGTCAATGACAAAAAAAACACATCCGGCGGTTTAAAAAACCGGATCAGTTTTTTTTAAAAAGCGCCGGATGGCGCCTGACGGCAAAAAACGGATGTGTGAAAGGGGCCTAATCTAGTGTGAATAGGTGCCAACCAAAGAAAGTATACAAATCAAAAAGATTAAGGTTTAAACCATAACTTACCAAGAATGATTACTCTAGAGCATAGGAATTGCATTTCTGCCATAGAAAAAAAATGAAAAAAGCGCTATATAATGTATATATATGAAATATGTATCTGCAAAAATTGCTATGAAAAAATGAAGGCTCTTAGCGCATAGATTGGCCAATATATGTATGCCCAATTACCACGTCACGGTGTCCTTTGTCAATTGGGTCCCTATCCTGTTATGTCAGAGTAATCATTCTTGGTAAGTTATGGTGCAAACCTTAATCTTTTTGATTTGTATACTTTCTTTGGTTGGCGCCTATTCACACTAGCTTAGATGTGCTGGTTCTTTTTCTTGTCTATATGTTCTGGTGGTGACATCACCAATTTTTTAACAAAATCAGCATTTTTCTCTAGAAGATGAGCTGTCATGTCTGATTTAGCACATGTTTACATTCCCCATAAAATAACAATTCCAGAGAACTTAGAATTTAGCATTTCTTGTTACCATTCCCCTTATTAGTGGGGCTTGTCCCTACACAGACTGACACTGTCCAATCAGGGCTGATTGTACCAGTCTTGTAGTGACACGCCCTATGGATTAAGGCAGGGTTCGACAAACCCGGTCGCCAGTGGCGCCTAGAAAATCATGCCTGGCGCCCAGGTTTGTCGGGGCTCTGAGCAGGGCGGGGAGCCCACTCGCCGTCGGGCACTGGGGCGCCCGTTAGCGGAGGAGAGCGGTGTCAGCGCCGCCACTGGCCCCGCCCCCCCCCCATTTGCTCAGGGCCCTGGCAGCAGCTGGCACAATACTCACCGCTCCCCGTGCCTCCGCTGCCGCAGCTCCGGGCTCCAGGGGGCGCCTGCGCTTCCTCTCACAGCAGCGCCGCTGAATGACGTCATCATTCAGCGGCAGGCTGTGGCAGAGAGCGTGCGGACGCCGGACAGGTGAGATATGTGTGTGTTTGTGTGTGTGTCTGTATCAGTGTGTGTGTATGTAGTGCGGTGCTTTGTGTGTGTATGTGAGAGAGTGCTTGTGTGCTGCGGTGCTGTCTGTGTGATGGTGGTGAGGGAGGGCAGTGATGATGATGATGATGGGGAGGCATTGATGATAATGGGGAGGCATTGATGATAATGGGGAGGCATTGATGATAATGGGGAGGCATTGATGATAATGGGGAGGCGATGATGATGGGGAGGCGATAATGATGATGGGGAGTCATTGATGATGATGGGGAGGCATTGATGATGATTATGGGGAGGCATTGATGATAATGGGGAGGCATTGATGATGATTATGGGGAGGCATTGATGATAATGGGGAGGCATTGATGATAATGGGGAGGCATTGATGATGATGGGGAGGCATTGATGATGGGGAGGCGATGATGATGATGGGAGTCGATGATGATGATGGGGAGGCGATGATGATGATGGGGAGGCATTGATAATGATGGGGAGGCATTGATAATGATGGGAGGCATTGATGATGATGGGGAGGCATTGATGATGATGGGGAGGCGATGATGATGATGATGGGGAGGCGATGATGATGATGATGGGGAGGCGATGATGATGATGATGGGAAGGCATTGATGATGATGGGGAGACATTGATGATAATGGGGAGACATGATGATGATGGGGAGTGATGATGATGATGGGGAGGCGATGATGATGATGGGGAGGCATTGATGATGGGGAGGCGATGATGATGAAAGGGAAGTCGATGATGATGATGGGGAGGCGATGATGATAAGGGAGGCATTGATAATGATGGGGAGGCATTGATGATGATGGGGAGGCATTGATGATGATGGGAGACATTGATGATGATGGGGAGGCGATGAGATGATGATGGGGAGGCGATGATGATGATGATGGGGAGACGATGATGATGATGATGGGGAGGCATTGATGATGATGGGGAGACATTGATGATAATGGGGAGACGATGATGATGATGGGGAGGTGATGATGATGATGGGGAGGCGATGATGATGGGGAGGCGATGATGATGATGGAGAGGCATTGATGATAATGGGGAGAAATTGATGATAATGGGGAGACATTGATGATAATGGGGAGGCATTCATGATGAGGTGGAGGCACTGATGATGATGTGGAGACACTGATGATAATGGGAGGCATTGATGATAATGGGGAGGTGATGATGATGATGGGGAGGCGATGATGATGATGGGGAGGCGATGATAATGATGGGAGGCGATGATGATGATGGGCAGGCGATGATGATGATGGGCAGGCATTGATGTTGATGTGGAGGCGATGATGATGATGGGGAGACAGTGATGATGATGAGGAGGAGGCAATGATGATGATGAAATGAAAAAAAAATTCTGGCTCCTAAATTTTTGGCTGGCTCCTAGATTCTGAACAACTTTGTCGACCCCTGGACTAAGGGATTAGTCCTGCCCAATTGTCACTTTTTTCATACATTTTGAGGAGGAATATCAGAATAACCGCACTATTCACAGTTCTTTTATACACACATTTTCGGAAACAGACATGCAGACAGGAGAGCTGATCTCTGTAATCCCTAAATGAAGATGTCCTGAGAATATGGTTAGCACGTAGGTCTGAGCTGACCGCACGTGTCCTTACATGAACCCGCAAGGTTAGTGCCAGACACTTTCATGGAAGAAATCAATACTGGCTGTCGTGTCCTACACTGCGCGTATGAATATAGATATGATATACGGAACGCCACCTCGTGTCCTACACTGCGTGTATGAATATAGATAGGATGTACGGAACGCCACCTCGTGTCCTACACTGCGTGTATGAATATAGATATTATGTACGGAACGCCACCTCGTGTCCTACACTGCGCGTATGAATATAGATATGATATACTGAACGCCACCTGGTGTCCTACACTGCGTGTATGAATATAGATATGATATACGGAACGCCACCTCGTGTCCTACACTGTGCGTATGAATATAGATATGATATACGGAACGCCACCTCGTGTCCTACACTGCGCGTATGAATGTAGATATGATATACGGAACGCCACCTCGTGTCCTACACTGTGCGTATGAATATAGATATGATATACGGAACGCCACCTCGTGTCCTACACTGCGCGTATGAATATAGATATGATATACGGAACGCCACCTCGTGTCCTACACTGCGTATATGAATATAGATATGATGTACGGAACACAACCTCGTGTCCTACACACCCCACTGCGTGTATGAATATAGATATATGTACGGAACACGCCACCACCCTCGTGTCCTACACTGCGTGTATGAATGTAGATATGATATACGGAACGCCACCTCGTGTCCTACACTGCGCGTATGAATGTAGATATGATATACGGAACGCCACCTCGTGTCCTACACTGCGTGTATGAATATAGATATGATGTACGGAACGCCACCTCGTGTCCTACACTGCGTGTATGAATATAGATATGATGTACAGAACACAACCTCGTGTCCTACACTGCGTGTATGAATATAGATATTATGTACGGAACGCCACCTCGTGTCCTACACTGCGCGTATGAATATAGATATGATATACTGAACACCACCTGGTGTCCTACACTGCGTGTATGAATGTAGATATGATATACGGAACGCCACCTCGTGTCCTACACTGTGCGTATGAATATAGATATGATATACGGAACGCCACCTCGTGTCCTACACTGCGTGTATGAATGTAGATATGATATACGGAACGCCACCTCGTGTCCTACACTGCGCGTATGAATGTAGATATGATATACGGAACGCCACCTCGTGTCCTACACTGCGCGTATGAATATAGATATGATATACGGAACGCCACCTCGTGTCCTACACTGCGTGTATGAATATAGATATGATGTACGGAACGCCACCTCGTGTCCTACACTGCGTGTATGAATGTAGATATGATATACGGAACGCCACCTCGTGTCCTACTCTGCGCGTATGAATATAGATATGATATACTGAACGCCACCTCGTGTCCTACTCTGCGCGTATGAATATAGATATGATATACGGAACGCCACCTCGTGTCCTACACTGCGTGTATGAATGTAGATATGATATGCGGTACGCCACCTCGTGTCCTACACTGCGTGTATGAATGTAGATATGATATACGGAACGCCACCTCATGTCCTACACTGCGTATATGAATATAGATATGATATACTGAACGGCACCACGTGTCCTACTCTGCGCGTATGAATGTAGATATGATATACGGAACGCCACCTTGTGTCCTACACTGCGTATATGAATATAGATATGATATACTGAACGCCTCCTTCGGATATATGCCCCAACGGGGACACAGAACACAATGTGAAAGCACCCTAAGTCGACGTGAAAAAAAAAAGTTATGACTCCTGGTGAAAGGAAGGGGAAAAAAGGAACAAAAATTGGCCACAGCGGGAAGGGGCTGAAATCCAATATACGGTATGCTCAATATATTCCATCAGGAGAATTGATGATTTCCCTAGGATTGAATGTACGTCTCTGTGAGGTTGTGTTTTGTCACATCGGTTCCATAATGTCATTCATGTATCCTCTGTGTGTTTCCAGTCTTACACCGTTGAATCCAATTATGTGCACTAATGTATCTGTCGTCCATAATTGTAGAACGTCATCATGCAGTGTGGTACGTGACAATGTGTTTTGTATTTCAGGTTACAAAGCAAGAGAGAAGCCTAATAAAGCCGCTCTACGACAGATACCGGATTATTAAGCAGCTATTATCCACCGCCTCCTTGATTCCCACGATTGTGAGTCTCTCTACATCTTATTCTTTATATAGGTAGACAGAATTGTGTGGGAACGTTACTTTCTTTACATGGGTCCTCCAAGATCCTTGTAAATAAGTGTGACCTTTATTTAGAAGCTGTCAGGGTATAATAACTGAAAATCATAGCATTATTTTATCCCATCCTGTATACGTTAGATGTGTCTCAGACGCAGTAATCTTCAGTTTTGTGAGCCTCCAAATCCCAGATGAAAAAAGCAGCAGGTTTTAATGTATAATAAAGTCACTTGCTGGTCAGAGGAAAACAGAAAGGTAATCTGTCATCTGTCAGCAGGGTTTTTGCTGTGTAATCTGAGAGCGCATGTTGTAAGGGCCAAAACCTTAATCCCAGCGCTGTATCACTTAGTTTACTGGGTGCAGCACTTGTAGATTTTTCTCTGCTGCAGATTTAGCAGAGCTCAGAATGCTGAGCTGTGTATAACCCCGCCCACACCACTGATTGGCAGCTTTCTGTGTATACTGTATATTGACACAAAGCGGCCAATCAGTGGTGAGGGCAGGGTTACACAGAGCAGGAGGACTAGGAGGCACAAGACACCTAGTCCTCTAGTGATAATCTCCTGCATAAAAAAAAAAAACCCTGATTTTATTGAAATAGCAAAACAAAGCCCAGTAAGTAACACATCACTGGAATCAGCTGGTGACAGATCCTTTTAAAGAGGAGCATCAGAAGTCTGCACATCATCATCACCAGACTTCTTGTTTATTTCTTTGCCACTGTTATTTAAAGTGGATTTGTCACCAGATTCTACAACATTATTAATGAGATCTCTTAAACCTGATCAGACTGGTGTACTTACTTTGAAATTCCCAAGACACCCATATAAAATGCTATATCATGCATGCCTCCTTTTTTTTTCCCTTTTATGAAATTGCACAGAAAAAAACATATACTGACCACTGTCAGTCAGCAAATGCCAAAAGTAAATGTTTTTGGTTTCTGAGGAGTTTTAGGAGCTTATTGATACATATTACAGATCTGCCGGAAACTGTTTCTTTGCATTCAGCAAACAGAAAGAGAGAAAGCAGACCTGATGCATATAAGATAACGCTTAGGCTCAACATTAATGCCGCTCTTATTATATTAAACCTCTATATCACAGTCCTTCATTATTTGCCTTGTAAACGGAAATTGACATTTTCATTTTCGGCCCCCTCGTGGTCATCATAATGCGGGGATCTCATTGTGTGCAGGAAGCTGCAGACCAGAAGGGGACACGGCTGCTAGTTTGGTGATGAAGTAAAAGCTAGAGGACTTGCAGATTAACATCATGCTCTATTACCTGTAGCATGAAGAGGAGGACTCTGATGACGACAGCGCCCCAAATTCCTCCAGTGAATTTGTATTGACTGAAGAGCACGATTTGGCTGCAGACGAGCATCTGACGTACAGCAACGACGACCTGGAACCTGCATATGTTTCACCTCTGGATGAAAGGAGAAGCGTGCGGCAGCCTGCGCTGTCTATGTCCAACCTCCACGAAGCATCTATGTAAGTATAACAAGGATTCATACAGACCATCTGCTTCATGTCCAGTCAGTGGGTCCCACAAAGCACTTGTAAGGTGTATGTCTATGTGTGTGCAACTAACTAATGTCCAGGTAAGGTAAGTACTCCTTAAAAGTGGGCCAACAGTTGAGGTTGGCATTGTATATCTTCATCCACCAATGACTCCTACACATTACTGTATTACACCTGTGATAGGCCACTCAGATACTTCTATGGTGCCTTACTGTTCTTTAATTTGTCACATGGAATCCATAACATGCATCAGGCTCCATCGGACACTGTATGAATGAGCTATTCTTCTCTTGATGCATTATCTTCCTCCTGAGTCTTCAAGGAAGACTGTCAGCAGAAATTTGACTGTTCAAACCAAGCACAGGCACTCAGTTGACCCCTGTCATGGCCAAACAGTTCCCACCTACTTGTTTTCCATCTGTCTCCACAATGCTTTTACTTGATTAACAGCATTGTTTTATTCGAACGTCCATGACAGCACTACAGAGAGAGGGGATCCGCCCCTTAGGAACAGGAAACCTACAGATATAAAAGGGCGGCACCTCTCCCACACATCAGTTGGTTTCCTGTTCCTAAAGGACGGGTTTCCTACAGATGAAGATCTTCAGGAGGACCCAGGCCGGCCGGTCGACCCAGGTAGCGGGGGGGAATCTCCTACCTCGGCCGGTGCGGAGCCCCTGGAAGCGCCACGGTGGGTCCGGGTAGGATTCCACGGCAGTGTGCGGAGCAGGTGGAGCAGTATCCAGAGGATCTCTGTCTCCCAGCCAGCGCCGGTAGGTAAGTATTCCCCCCCCTCTCCCTGGTCCCGATGCCTTCTCCCTGTCCTCTCCTGTGGTCCTGTCATGGTGGGGGCCTCTTGAGGGTGCAGCCGTGATTTTTAAAAAAAAAAAAAAAAAATTTAAAATTTGAATTTCCCGCCGCGTCACTGCTGTGAACGGCGCGGCGGGGGTTTTTTGAATTTCCCGCCGCGCGTCACTGTTATGGACGGCGCGGCGGGCGGTTTTGAATTTCCTGGTTTTTGAAAATTCAGTCGTGCGCCGCTGTTGCAGCGGCGCGGCTGGGGTCGGGGGAGATCTCCGCTCGGGGGGGCGATGCAGCGGGGGATTATGCTTACCTCCATCGGTCCGTGCGAGCGGGGGAAAGAAGGGGGCGGAGTCTCCACCACCGGAACCGGAAGTGAGACGCCGGCCGGAGTTTTTGAAAATTTTGGCGGCTGCATCATCGGACGACGCCTGCTGTGGGGACGGCGGGGAGGTGCAGGGGGGGCCGTGGGGCGGGGAGTAGGAGGGGGTGGACCCCTGGCCAGACCTGCTGATCCGGATATCCGGGGGAGGATATAAGGAGCCTAGGAAAGAGGTAAAGCGCTTCTGCCCCATTTTTTTACGATGGACACTGCAGAGGCTCCCTCGGTGCAACAGGAGAGCCAGCAGCAGCAGCAGACAGAGCGCTCATCTTCAATGGCCAGGAGCACCAGCCGCAGAAGTTCCGCAGCTGGGAAAAAGCCCCCTCCCCGTGATCCGGTACCTACTGCTGTACAATCTGGGTAAGAGATCGTCAGATTTAGAATACCCAGTAATACAGTTTTTTCCCCATTTTGTCTGTTACTAGGGGAAGAAGTGTTCGGTGAAAAGCAAGCACAGGGAATGTGCCTTTTGCGCTTGCCCTCTGCCTGACGCTTGCCCTAAGAGGTTGTGCCAGCCGTGCATGCAACAGACGGTAGGGCATTTTTAAGGGGAAGTGCAGGGGCATGGGATGACATAGTAAACCCCCCTATGCCCCTTCCCTTTTTAGATAGCGGAGGAGACTCCAGATTTCACCGAAAGCCTGAAGGAGATAATAAGAGCAGAGTTGAAAGCGTCCTCAAGACACGGAGAATTTTCCAGGCGTAGAAATGTACCAGTTTTATCTGATTCAGAGTCGCCTGCCGCCCATGATAGGGGTGAAGTTGTGTCAGGACCCTCCTCGCCTTCCTCTTCGGCTTCCTCCTCGTCTTCTACGGAAGACGCTACCCGTTTTTGTTTTCCCTTGGACCAGATGGACAAATTTGTCAAATCAGTTAGGTCCACCATGGGGGTAGAAGAGGCGAAACCAGAGCCCTCAGTACAGGATCTGATGTTTGGTGGTCTAGATCCAAAAAAAACGGAGATCCTTTCCACTAAACAGTAGCATCCAAGGCCTTATAGACAGAGAGTGGAAGAAGCCTGAAAAAAGAGGCTCCTTACCCCAAGCGTTTAAACGGAGATATCCCTTTGAAGATCCCCTGACGGGTAAATGGGATAAGGCCCCGAAGCTGGATGCAGCAGTGGCGAAGGCTTCTAAAAAATCCTCCATCCCATTTGATGATATGGGGTCTTTGAAAGATCCACTAGACAGGAAGGCAGATTCCTTCTTGAAAGGCACATGGGAGATGTCGGCAGGTGCCCTGAGGCCGGCATTTGCAGCCACTTGCGCAGCCAGGTCATTGATGGTCTGGCTAGACCAGTTAGCTTCCCAGTTAACAGATGGAACCTCCAGGGGGACAATTCGGAAGACCTTGCCAATAATTCAGAATGCAGCGGCTTTCCTGGCTGATTCCTCAGCGGACTCAGTAAGAATGGCTGCCAGAGCGGCAGGGCTGTCTAATGCAGCACGAAGGGCATTATGGCTGAAATGTTGGCCGGGCGATATTCAAGCCAGATCTCGCCTCTGTTCCATTCCGTGTGACGGCGAATATCTTTTTGGCCCGGTCCTGGACGAACTTTTAGAAAAGACAGGGGACGACAAGAAAAAGTTTCCCAGTCTATCAACCCCTTCCTATAAAAGACCTTTCAGCAGAAGGAGGTTCAGCTACCGAAGGTCGTCCAGGGAACGAGCCAAATGGGATGAAAAGAGGCGAAGAGGTACAGGGTTTATGTTTAGAGGTCCACCTAGGGAAACAAAAAAACCCTCGCAATGACTAGCGATGCCGGTAGGAGGCAGATTGAAGGCCTTCTACCCGGCCTGGTCGGAAATCTCAAACAGTAGCTGGATCCTTAACATCATAGCTACAGGGCTGCGGTTAGAATTCTCCTCGGTACCTTGGGATAACTTTAAAATTACCCCACTCAGATCAACCCCATCGGAGCAGGCCGCTCTAGAGTTGGAGGTTCAGGAGCTTTGCGCTAAGAATGTCTTAGTGGAGGTGCCAGAAGCAGAGCGGGGTAAGGGGTTTTACTCCCCTCTGTTTTTGATCCATAAACTGGATGGGTCTTTTAGAACAATTATTAATTTGAAAGCCCTCAATAAATTCCTGATTATTCACCCATTTAAAATGGAAACGGTCAGCTCAGCAATAAAGCTTCTGTTTGAAAATTGCTTTGTGGTGGTGTTAGATCTGAAAGACGCTTATTACCACATACCGATCCATATGGAGCATCAGCGTTTCCTCAGAGTAGCAATCCAGATGGGGGAATCACTGCGACATTTTCAATTTAGCGCCCTTCCCTTTGGCTTGGCGGTTGCCCCACGAGTATTCACTAAGGTTATGTCGGAGGTCATGGCCCACTTACGTGAATCAAATATGCTTATAGTCCCCTACCTTGACGACTTTCTTATTATAGGAAAGACGGCAGAGCATTGCCTAGAGCAACTGAAAAGAGGAGTAGCGGGCCTCCACCTGACGGCGTGGATTTTGAACGGTCGCTGCTGACAGATAAGGGGTTTTCTGCTAATGTAATTAATACTCTCCTTAAAAGCAGAAAAGAGGTTACAACTAGGATCTACGCTAGGATTTGGAAGAAATTTCTTCAGAGCTCGGCGGTTGTAGCAGGGGACACAACACCGATAACCCAGATTCTAGAATTCCTACAAAAGGGTCTGGACTTAGGTCTCTCCACAAGCACCCTTAAGGTGCAAGTTTCAGCTTTGGGGGCACTCTTTAGTTGCAACATCGCAAATAATTACTGGGTCAGTAGATTCATTAAAGCTGCGGGTAGGTCGAGACCCATAGTGAAGGTGAGAATCATGCCATGGGACTTAAATCTTGTTCTCACTGCTTTAACAGAGCCCCCTTTTGAACCTATATCAGCAGCATCAATAAAAATTCTTTCCCTTAAGACCGCTTTCCTGGTAGCATTAACCTCGGCTAGGAGGGTAAGTGACATCCAGGCACTATCTAGACTATCTCCTTACACTCAGGTCCTGAATGACAGGATAATACTTAGACCGGATCCGGCATACCTACCTAAGGTGTCTTCCGCTTTCCACAGAACACAGGAAATTATTCTCCCTTCGTTCATCCCTAATCCATCTAATCAAAAAGAGATGAAACTTCATACTTTAGATGTTAGAAGATGTCTGCTGCAATATTTGGCAGTCACTGATCCCTGGAAACGGGACAATGCATTGTTTGTCTCTTTTCTAGGAATTAACAAAGGCCGTAGATTAACAAAGAGCTCATTGGCCAGATGGATTAGGGAAGCAATTTCTCTGGCATACACCTCGAGGGGCAAGCAGCCACCTGAGAGGCTGAGGGCGCATTCCACTCGAGCTGTGGCGACTTCATGGGCAGAAAGGGC
Organism: Oophaga sylvatica; assembly: GCA_033576555.1. Taxonomy (NCBI): domain Eukaryota; kingdom Metazoa; phylum Chordata; class Amphibia; order Anura; family Dendrobatidae; genus Oophaga; species Oophaga sylvatica. The sequence goes on along the minus strand of JARQOD010000003.1, from coordinate 542,344,885 downwards.
AGAAGTCTCGATTGACCAGATATGTAAGGCAGCTACGTGGTCTTCTCCACACACGTTTTACACTCATTATAGATTAGATTTGGGTGCTTCCTCAGACCTTTCTTTCGGACTAAGGGTGCTGCAGGCAGTAGTCCCTCCCTAAGTAGTTATTACTCTCTGTAATTCTATCTGTAGTGCTGTCATGGACGTTCGAATAAAGTCTAAGTTACTTACCGTTAACGGTATTTTTCGAAGTCCATGACAGCACCCTTACATTCCCACCCAGGTTTTATGTGCACTTCTTCCGCTTATGTAGTCCACATGTAATAAACAATTGATTAATGTTACTGTGTGATGCATGAAATTTTTTGCTGTATACCATTTAACCTTGATGTCCTCTTATGCTCTGTAATCCAACTGATGTGTGGGAGAGGTGCCGCCCTTTTATATCTGTAGGTTTCCTGTTCCTAAGGGGCGGATCCCCTCTCTCTGTAGTGCTGTCATGGACTTCGAAAAATACCGTTAACGGTAAGTAACTTAGACTTTTATAGGCGCCAGAGGATAGATAGATAAATGGATAACTAGCAGTTGGAGGGTGCACTGAGCTGTTTGTCCATGCCAAGTGTGCACTGAGCACCTCTACTTGGTTTGAACAGTCATTTTGTGCTCACCGATTCGGTTTAAAGGGTTGTCTAAGACTAGAAAAACATGGTTGCTTTCTTCCAGAAACAGTACCACCTCATTCAATGAATCGGTTCTTGCAGCTCAACTACATTCATTCCAATCCATGTTTTTACAATTTTTTAACCCCTTCCCAATGTAAAGACTTAAGGAAGTTGTCCACTACTTGGACAACTTCTTCTCATACGCCACGCTTGGCCCTGATAAAATAAGGGCGCCAGCACGGAAGGTGTGTATAGTTTTTTTTATTTTAACGGGGCCAAACATATAGATCAAGAAGGGGTTTTCAAAGAAGTGGACAACCCCTTTAATAATACATCTTATGACGAGTCCCCATGTATGGGGGGACTAAAGAGCTAAGCCCAGCTTATGCCTACTGCATTAGGCTGGTTTCACATTTGCGTATCGGTACACAGCGTTTGATCCACATCCGTCATTAGTACATATCTTTAACATGGTGTAAGCAGGGACATGTGTTCACATGCGTCGTTTCGTGGTGTCCTGCGATCACAACATGTTGCATTTTTTGGAAGCGTCAAAATCGGTCAAATATGCGCATGCGGATGAGTGCGTCAAAAAACGCATTCATGTCTATGGGAACGCATTGATACGCAAGGACATGCGCATGGATGCGTTCTATGCGCATGCGGACTTCTGACTGCGCATGTCCAGGAACTGATTACAGCACCTGGAAATATCGAACGCATGCGCATAAACAACGCAAACACATTCAAAAACTCATGCACACGCAGCGGGGTTTTTTTTGCGTCATGTGTAAGCTGCGTTAGCAAACTCTAATGTGAACCTAGCCTTACACAGCCGGCATCTGCGTTTAACAGCAGCTCTGATTAGTGCTGATTAACCATTTAAATTCTGCTGTCAGTCACTGACAATGACAATGATAATGAAAAAATTCGAAACTCCAGCATTTTTTTTTTGGCTCACCAAACCAAATAAATGATACAGTAAAGATGTATATCTTAGTACCGTGTTAGCCAGTAGATAGTAGATATTTTTCAAACCAAATAAAAAAATTCTATAAAAAGCGATCAAAATTACACACCCCAAAATTGTATCAATAACATCTTGCCACACAAAAAATAAGCTCCATCAACAGAAAAATAAAAACATTACAGGTATGAAACCGGACCTGGAAAATCATGTTTCAGAGTCATTTTTACTGAACAATGAAAATGGTGAAAACAAAATAAATTGTGGAATTGCATCTTTTTCACCATTTCTTTGCTTTTCTGTACATAATATAGTAAAGTTATCAGTGTCGTTCAAAACCACAAGTCATCCCGCGAAAAACAAGTTTTCATAGGCTATGTAAAAATATATGGTATATAGCTCTTAGAAGATGGGAAGGAAAAATGACAGGAAGGGATTAAAATTCTGCTATGGCTAATCTAAGGGGCTTATAATATTCAGATAATATTAAAGTGCAATCAGAAGATTTTACAAGTGTATTGTGATGGGCACTCGTTTCCAAGGTCTAACCTTTCTGCACTCGGCGCTGGTTTCACACATCGGTGGGTGTAACAGGTTCTGGTGACTGAGGACCCCGGGGACCGCTCGGTGCCCCGATCAGAGATAACGGCTCCATATAGTCCTACACAATAATGCCAGCAGATGATTCCCACATTACTACATGCACCATTGCTTTCTGGGAATGTTTCTGTATTGAATGACCTCAGACTGGAATGTAAGGACAGATAAAAACGTCATCCATAAACTAGGGTAGATTGTAATAAATGGTATATTTCTATTGTAAGTTAATAGACAGTTGCTGTAAGAACATGGTATCATCAGCTAGTAAGTGGCAATATCCGCAGTGTCTAATGCCAGGCAGCTCTGCATAATCCTCTTACACCCAAGATGCCTATTTAATCATTAAACCTATATGCTCTATATATCTGACCATGTATTCTGCGTAGAATACAGTGCAGGCTCCAATTAGCTGTAATTATTTGGCCAACATCAATAAATAATTCAGCGTATTTAAGTACATGCCCAGCTGTGAAAATTTCTCTAACCAATTAATATTTATACTGTTCGGCATCAGTAACACTAACTGTCATGTTATTGTGCCAGAAAATATGTCACATATTATTGCGTTTCTTCTTGTTTAGACAGCAGTAGCAAATCAATAGTAAAGGGAATTGTCGGCAGCATTTCACACCCCAAACTATATTTCCTTTACTCTTTCAGAGACAAGTAATTCTTTGCATGCCAGTCCATTCCTGTATTACTGAGAAATCAGTGTTTAAATTGATGGCAGATGAGGCTGAAAAACTATTTGTAGATCTGAAGCCTCTGTCACTCCAGCTCTATTCCCTGTCCAGCGTCACCTCCTCCTGTTTGACTGACGGTGGGCTTTTCCTGAAGTCACACAGCAAAACTGTCAGTAAAGCAGGAGGACGTAACACTGGTTTGGGAATAGAGCTGGAGTGACGGAGGCTTCAGATCTACAAATAGTTTTTCAACCTCAATTCAGACACTGAGGAACAGAATGGACATGTAAAGGTATTGCTGGACTTTGAAAAGCTACATGGCATGAAGTTTGAGGTTGAAATCCTGCTAACAAATTCCTTATAAAGGGTATTCTCAAGTTGTCTTTTGAGAAGCTCAGAGCATGCAATCTCCTTACGTCCTGATTCTGGTAGGCGGCTCTCCTCTTGAGTGACAGTTCTGGTGAATAGTAGAACTGTACTATTAGTAGAACTATAAAGCTCAGCACAAGTTCTGCTGTAACACATTCAGCTATCAGTGTTTGTTCTGAGTCTTCACTACTATCTCTATATATACACGTACAAAAAAAAAAGGCATGTGATCAAGCGCATGGCTCAGGAAAGTAAGAGTCGTGATTAAGAAAACTGCTCTGAAAGCAGCCAATCTGTGACTAGTAATTTGCAAGATTTATAACAGCAGCTTGTAAAAGCTAAGACGGGAGGGAGAAAGGTAACTGCTGTATAAGAAATCAATGGTCTGGAGGAGGAGGCTGGCATGTTCGGAGTTTACTCCTCTCTGGAATGGCCATTTAGAAGCCACTATCAATTGCTGACCCTGGCATTTGAATGGAGTAGATGGTTCACTAGATCCCATCATCCTCCCGTTACACAATCATGGAATGGTTAGTTGGGAGCCTACTGAAGGTCCCCTAACTGCATCTTGGTACTCCTGTAGAGTCATCAAAGACTGAACTTCATAGGAAACCAACATTTACATGGCATACTGTAATATCACTATCAAAGCGAGCGCAGGTTCAATTCTACTACAGGGACTAATTAAGAGGAAAAAAATAAAGAAAATTGTTTTTCAAACTATAAAACATATATAAAAATTAAAATCACCCTCTGTCAAGTTTAAAGGGAATCTGTCACCCCATTTTTCAACTATAAGCTGCGGCCACCGCATCAGGGGCTTATCTACAGCATTCTATAATGCTGTAGATAAGCCCCGATGTAACGTGAAAAAGAAGAAAACGAGTTAGATTATACTCCCCCAGGGGAGGTTTGGGGTGTGGCGGTCCAGAGGGAGTCGCTTCCGGTCTGGTCCGGCGCCTCCCATCTTCTAGTGATGACGTCTCTTCTTTGCTTCCCGTCACTTCCTGTTGAGGGCAGAGCAGAGTACTGCAGTGCGCAGGTGCTGGGCCTCTCTGACCTTTCCCATCGCGATAGGAGCAAAGAAGAGGACGTCATCGCTAGAAGATGGGGGCGCCCTCCCTCCGACCGAACTGGACCCGTACCACCCCTGGGTGAGTATAATGTAAATACATTTTAAAAATCTGGTATCATCAGACTGTAAGTGTCCTATCTAGCAAAGCATTAAAGTAATTATCCTGTATGATAAACGCTGTAAAAAAAGAAAAAAAATGAGATGACAGAATTGGCATTATTCGATTGCCACGTGTTACAGAAAGGCAGTGAATAGCTATCAAAACGTATTACACCAATGGTACTGGTAAAAATGCAGCTTGCCATGCAAAAAAGAATAAACAAACTCACAAAGATCCATTGCCGGAATAATAAAATGAAAATGGGGCACACACACCTTTAAGGCCCCGTCTCATATAGCGACGCACCAGCGTCCCGACAACGATATGCACTTGTCAGGATCGCCAAACAGGCAGCGATCAGGACAGTTACCCGCAGTGTACGTTGGATACCAGCCCGCTGATGCAGGGAGCTGGTATCCAACGTACACATCGGGTTTCCAGGCATAGCCCACGCCTGGAAACCCGATGTGTACCTTGGTTACCAGCTGATCGCTGGTCTCCTGCCTGCCACACGCAGCGATGCGTGCTGGCCAGCGGGAGACCAGCGATTAAAAATAAAGTCCAGGCATTTCTGACACGACCAGCGATTCACAGCAGGGCCTGATCGCTGGTATGTGCCAGACATAGCGAGATCGCTGCTGAGATCACTGTTGCGTCACAAAACTTGTGACTCAGCAGCGATCTCACTAGTGATCTCTCTATGTGAGACGTGGCCCACAGTAATAAGTTAATGTACAGGTGCACAAATATGTGGACAATATACAGCAATAGCACAAAAAGAGGACTTAAAAATCCTCCAAAAATTCAAAAGATACAACAAAAAGGCAGAGATGCTCACCTGCCCAGGCCTTCAAACAAATGCACTATCAGATGCAGTGGACCCACGTCTTTAAGGGTGAGTTTCCACGGTCAGGAAACGCTGCGTGTTTGGCGCTGTGCGCTGGCGCAGCACCAAACACGCAGCGTCCAGATGTTACAGCATAGTGGAGGGGATTTCAAGAAATCCCGTCTCCACTATGCGCAAAATTACGCAGGCGGAACACCTGCGTTTACGGACATGCGGCGCGTCTTTTCAGACCGCAGCATGTCCTAGCGTCTTGCGGCGACGGTGCGTCGCCGCAACGGATTTTAACACAGGGCTATGTAGCCCTGCGTTATTTCCGGAGGTGTTCCGGAGGTGTCCTGAACACCTCCGGAAATAACGCGCGTCAGAAAGGGGTCGGGGCTTAGACGGAGCGGAAACTCCTGATAGTGGAAACACAGCCTTAGATGACGGCAAAACAGGTGTAAGAATACCGACGAGACAACCGCTCACAACCTACCAATCCATGGAGGGGCGGCTGCTTGGTGTATTGATGCACAATGAAGACTTGCATGAGGCGCTGTTCACACTATGGCAATGCACAGCATCCAGTTAAACAGCCTAGTAGTTACACCCTTCCATTAGATCAGGCGGGCTGCCCAGCGCTGTTAAGATGCATCCCATGTGAACATCCTGATAGTGCATTTGTTTGAAGGCCTGGGCAGGTGAGCATCTCTACCTTTTTGTTGTATTAAGTGGACAATATACAAAAATATACACACACTAGGCGTCAGCACACTGCGATTAATGATAGAAATTTATAAGTAATGATGGCTCTTGGAAAAAGAGAATGGAAAATTAAAGCGTATCAACGAAAAATCACCTGGTCCAGATGGGATTAACGAAATCTGAATTTTAGCTGTGAAATTCCCCATCCCAGCTCTTTGCTGACAGCTGGAATAGGATTTCTAACAGTCCAGGCAACGCTCCCTGGCAAGAAGGGTACGCAAATGAGATCTCCTCAGAAGATTGAAAAGACACAGTTTTCTTCATTCTGAAAAAGAGCTATTAGCATTATCTATCAAATAAACAGCAGTTACCGTATTTTCAGCTGCAGAATGGAAGGGAGGGAGACACAGTATTCATTACTGATGGGTAGGCGGAGCCCCAGATCAGGATGTTACCTCAGATCAAAAGAGTGATGACTGGCTGGCCCCTCCAGCTCGGGCTCCTCCTACTCAGCTCCAGTCTAAGATTTGAGGTCCAGAGGATGGTCGCTGCTAATGCAGCTCCTCAGAAGATTTTATTATTTTAATATTCGGACAGGAGACTTGGATCACTAGTTGGTCTAGAGGTCTCAGGGGTACCAGCGCTGCTGTACCCCAACCTCTCCCTTGGCGGATCTGTATTTACTCAAAGTCCCTGCAGAATCCTTGCCGGCCCTGGGGGATGAGGAGAGCTTCTCTGGCGGGAACGCAAACCACACGTGCGGTCACTGCGTTCTTCGCCCTGGGGGGAAGCATGGGCACTGCGCCAGAAACCCCTGAGGGTCCCTGTGGCGCCTTGGCTGGTGAGTACTCCACACAAATTTTAATAATAATTATGTGTGAGTGCTTTAGCGTCTGAATGAGCAGCGCTATTACTAATGTCAGTATGCTTCAGCGCTGCTGTGACAGCGTTACTACATGTATGTCAGTATGCTTCAGCGCTGCTGTGACAGCGCTACTACATGTAATGTCAGTATGCTTCAGCGCTGCTGTGACAGCGCTACTACATGTAATGTCAGTATGCTTCAGCGCTGCTGTGACAGCGCTACTACATGTATGTCAGTATGCTTCAGCGCTGCTGTGACAGCGCTTCTACATGTAATGTCAGTATGCTTCAGCGCTGCTGTGACAGCGCTACTACATGTATGTCAGTATGCTTCAGCGCTGCTGTGACAGCGCTACTACATGTATGTCAGTATGCTTCAGCGCTGCTGTGACAGCGCTACTACATGTAATATCAGTATGCTTCAGCGCTGCTGTGACAGCGCTACTACATGTAATGTCAGTATGCTTCAGCGCTGCTGTGACAGCGCTACTACATGTAATGTCAGTATGCTTCAGCGCTGCTGTGACAGCGCTACTACATGTATGTCAGTATGCTTCAGCGCTGCTGTGACAGCGCTACTACATGTAATGTCAGTATGCTTCAGCGCTGCTGTGACAGCGTTACTACATGTATGTCAGTATGCTTCAGCGCTGCTGTGACAGCGCTACTACATGTAATGTCAGTATGCTTCAGCGCTGCTGTGACAGCGCTACTACATGTAATGTCAGTATGCTTCAGCGCTGCTGTGACAGCGCTACTACATGTAATGTCAGTATGCTTCAGCGCTGCTGTGACAGCGCTACTACATGTAATGTCAGTATGCTTCAGCGCTGCTGTGACAGCGCTACTACATGTAATGTCAGTATGCTTCAGCGCTGCTGTGACAGCGCTACTACATGTAATGTCAGTATGCTTCAGCGCTGCTGTGACAGCGCTGTTACAAGAAGATGTGGTGATTTTTTGTCCGCAGGCAGATAGCTGCAGGACAGAGAGGGAGCAGGAGCGGGGAGAGTTTGCGCTCATTATTTGAGCTAGCAGGGGCGTGGCCTATCTATCCCGGTCTTTTGAGCAGGAAGACGCGCGCTCTGGCTTTTCTCCTGCGACCCCCTCACTGTGGCGGCCATTACTCAGGCTCCTGGGCTCCTCGGACCGCTCCTCTCCTCATAAGACACCACGGCCAGCTGGGTGAGTGCGGATTCCTCACCCCGCAGCGCAGCGATCGCTATCCTGCAGCTGCAGTCTCATTAGAGACATAAAATTGGCTGGGGCTCACAAATATATATATATATTTTGGTGAGTTTGCAATATTAACCCCTCTGAGGGTTATTTCTACCAGCTAAATTTGCTGACTGAATACCGCTGGGGTAACCCTGCTTGGTGGAGCGTTAACCCTTCAGCGTTTGAAAAAAAAAAAAAAAAAAAAACCGCATAGTTTTTTGCTGGTATTACCGCTTTGACCTGCTCATACAGGTGAGACATGTCTGAACAGAGTTCAGATGCCGCGGATCACGTCCCAGTGCCATTGCGGCAATCAGATACGCAGACCTCCACAGCGTCTAGCGCTGCGGTCGACAGCGGTGGAAAATTGGATGATATCGCTCGATCGATTAATAACTTGTCTGACCTTTTAGGTCAATATGTGTCTGCTAATTCCTCTCAGAGGAAGCGACGCAGGCCGTTACCGGCCTCTACACGGAGCGAGTCAGATGTATCTGATATTGGGCAGAGTTCCCCTTTAAATTCGGATGGAGAAATATCCGATTCAGATGCGGACGAGCCGCAGGGGCGTTCCTCTATGACGAAGCGTACGGAGGCATTAATTGAAGCCATGAGAGATATTCTACAGTTACCGGAGGAGGTAACTAGTCGTCCTGGTAAATCAGCACGCATGTTCCAGGAGTCCCGTGCTTCGCGCACAACATTGCCAGCTCTGGATGAGCTTAATGGTGTAATAGAGGAGGAACGTCTATGTCCAGATAAGCGTTTTCATGGAACGCATTTCTTTGATACACTTTATCCTTGCTCTACGGAGTTAAAGGCTAATTGGACTTCTGCTCCTGAAGTGGATGTGTCTTTGTCTCAGCTTAGTAAATCCTCTCTACTCCCTATTAAGGGAAAAGCGAGCTTACAGGAGCCTTTGGATAGAAAGGCAGAATTGGCGGCAAAAGCAAGCTATGAGGCTGCGGGTCATGGATTTCGAGCAGTGCTAGGATCCATGTGTGCTGCTAGAGCTTCTCTAAGCTGGTTGGCACGTCTGAAGACGGAGTTGCAAAATGAATCTCCGTTATCTGAGATACGGGAAACTTGTGAATGGTTAGAAACGGCAGCCTGTTATATCTTTGATGCCGGTCTGGATACGGCATCTCTGCTGGCCAAAGCGCAAGCTTCAGCGGTCACAGTCAGAAGAGCTTTATGGCTCAGACAGTGGGCCGGGGACGCAGTTTCCAAACAAGGGTTGTTGGCCTTACCTTACAAGGGTGGCCATCTTTTTGGATCCGACCTCACAGAGCTGATTTCCAAGGCTAAGGCGAAGGAATCAGCATTACCACAGCGAAGGGCCATGGCCTCGGTGTCCAGTAAGCCTGGTGTTTATAGTGGTCGGCGGTCCTTTCGGGGCCAAGGACGATCTAGTCACTCCTCGTGGGGATCGGGTCGTCCTTCTTTCTCAGGAAAGAAATCCTCTCAGAAAACTCGTACTCCCTGGAAGCAGAGTTTCCGCCAGAACAAGCGGGAACTTGACAAGAAACCCGCAAAGTCGGATTGACGCCAGGGGTCCACTCGAGGATTCTCGAGTGGGGGGTCGCCTGCTTCTTTTCAAGGAGACTTGGATGGCTCGCGTTCCAGATTCCTGGGTAACGCGGATAGTGTCGGCAGGCTATTTCATAGAGTTTGCTTCTCAACCCCCAAATGTTTTTTGTCAATCTCGCGTTCCGTCGGAACCCGAGCTTGTTGTCGCTCTACAGCGAGAGGTCGAATCGCTACTACAAAAGGGTGTAGTGATACCGGTTCCGTCAGAGGACCGAGGGAAAGGTTTTTATTCCAACCTTTTTATAGTTCCCAAAAAGGAGAACAAATTTCGCCCGATTCTGGATCTCAAGCGATTAAACCGGCATGTCCATGCCCGGAAATTTCGCATGGAGTCGCTTCGTTCCGTTGTGGCAGCTCTGTCACAGAACGATTTTCTGGTGTCAATCGACATTCGCGACGCCTATTTGCATATTCCCATCGGAAAGGCTCATCAGCGCTTTCTTCGATTTGCCATAGGTCAGAATCATTACCAGTTCGTGGCTCTGCCGTTCGGCTTAGCCTCAGCGCCAAGGGTCTTTACAAAAATTCTGGCGCCTCTCATGGCAATCCTTCGAAAACAGGGGATTACGATTCTCCCTTATCTGGACGATCTTTTGATCATGGCTTCCTCGGAGGAGGAGGCGTTGACGGCTCGGGATTTGTCTCTTCAGTTTCTGAAGGACTTCGGTTGGCTGGTCAATTGGGAGAAGTCGTCCCTGGAACCATCGAGGACAATCCTCTTTTTGGGAATGCATCTCGACACGTTTCGGTCGGTAGTTTCCCTACCACCAGACAAACAGTCATGTCTTCTTCGACATGTGCAGATTATGAGATCCTCAACGGCAATGTCTCTACGGAAGTGTATGCGTCTTCTAGGACTGATGGTGGTGTCCATGGAGGCAATTCCTTTTGCCCAGTTCCACTCCAGGACTCTTCAAAGGTTCATCTTGAGTCGATGGAATCAGTCGCAATCGCTGGATTGCAGTGTCACCATTTCTCGCGCGGTGCGGGATTCTCTAGAATGGTGGTTACGTCCAGGGGCATTCTCCCTGGGGAAGTCTTTCCTCCCTCTGAAGTGGTCAGTCATAACCACCGATGCCAGCCTGACGGGCTGGGGGGGTGTTTGGAACAATCTCTGGATTCAGGGGGTATGGTCATCGGAAGAGTCTGTGCTTCCGATCAACATCCTGGAATTGAGGGCGATTTTCCTTTGCCTCCAACATTGGACGGTCCCTTTGAGCGGTCTGCCAGTCCGTGTGCAGACAGACAATGCGACGGCTGTCGCGTATATCAATCACCAAGGTGGGACAAGGAGTTCCAGACTCATGGTAGAGGTGTCCCGAATTCTGATTTGGGCAGAGGCCAGTGTACCAGCCATTTCGGCGATTCACATTCCAGGGGTTCGGAATGTTACAGCGGACTTTCTCAGTCGCAGAAGGATGGATTCCGGGGAATGGAGCCTCCATCCGGATGTGTTTGCACTACTGTGCTCTCGCTGGGGAACCCCCCAAGTGGATTTGATGGCATCCAGGTTCAATGCCAAGTTACCGACATTCATGTCCAGGTACAAGGATCCGAAGGCGGTGGCGGTGGATGCTCTAGTGGCTCAGTGGGATCAGTTCGAGCTGATCTATGTATTCCCGCCGATATCCTTACTTCTTCTAGTACTGCGTCGGATCAGACTAGAGAGAATTCCAGCTATTTTGATAGCTCCAGACTGGCCAAGAAGGGTGTGGTTCTCGACAATAATGTCGCTGTTGGCGGCACCTCCTTTTCCACTCCCTCTTCAACCGGACTTGTTGACTCAGGGGCCCGTTTGTCATCCGGACTTGATGTCCCTGCGTTTGACGGCGTGGCTCTTGAGACCGAAATCTTGACCCGTAGAGGTTTCTCAGCCGAGGTCATTGCTACCCTTCGTGCTGCAAGATGTCCGGCTACTACTAGGATTTACCACAAGATTTGGGAAACCTTCTTTTCGTGGTGTTTGGGGTCCTCTCGGAACCCGAGAAAATTTTCCATTCCCAACCTGTTGGCTTTTCTACAGCATGGGCTAGACAAGGGTTTGGCAGTAAGCACTCTGAAAGGTCAGATTTCTGCTCTGTCCTTATTGTTTCGGAGAACCATTGCTTCAAATAGAGACGTGCTTTCCTTTTTCCGAGGTATATCTCGTAAGTTTCCGCCGCGGAAGGCACCCGTGTCTCCTTGGCGGCTCAACCTTGTTTTGGAGGCTCTTCAGCATAAACCTTTTGAGCCTATGGTTTCTGCTAGCCTTTCTTTACTTTCTTGGAAGGTGGCTTTCCTTGTTGCAGTCACTTCCTTGAGGAGAGTTTCTGAGTTGGCAGCTCTTTCTTGTTCGCCTCCTTTTCTGGAGTTTTTTCCGGATCGTGTAGTGCTTCGCACTCGGGGTGATTTTTTGCCTAAAGTGGTGTCACAATTTCATGTCAACCAGGATATTGTGTTGCCTTCATTCTGCCCGGATCCGAAGAATGTGAAAGAGCGAGCTTTACACACATTGGATTTAGTGCGGGCCTTGAAGTTTTATCTATCTATTACTCAAGGTTTTCGTAAGACGGACTCCCTGTTTGTGGTTCCAGCAGGTCGTCGGCGTGGTCAACGAGCTTCCAAGGATTCTATAGCTCGTTGGATCCGGTCAGCTATTTTGGAAGCTTACCGTCTTCGGGGTGAATCTTGCCCGATTAAGATTCGAGCCCATTCTACGAGAGCTGTGGCCTCATCGTGGGCTTTTCATCAAGGTGCCTCGGCAGTGCAGCTCTGCCGAGCGGCAACTTGGCGCTCTGTCCACACGTTTACAAAGTTTTATAAAGTGGACGTCAGTGCTTCCGCTGATGCAGCCCTCGGACGTAGGGTCCTGCAGGCAGCTGTAGTTTAAAGTTCTGGATGAACTTGTGTTTAGCGCTGGTTGCGCTTTGTTGTTAAGGTTGTTGGGTTTCTGCCTCTTGTTGGTTTTTCCCACCCTTATTTTTGAACTGCTTTGGGACGTCCCATCAGTAATGAATTCCTGTGTCTCCCTCCCTTCCATTCTGCAGCTGAAACACGGATTTTGGTAAGAACTTACCGGTAAAATCCTTTTCAGCGAAGGAAGGGAGGGAGACACAGCACCCTCCAAGGCAGAAGTGTGTTGATGTTTTCAGATGCAGCGCGACCCTTATCTGATAGCGATTATCTGGGCTGAGGTCAGCGCGCTAAGGCTCTGTTCCAGCATCGCCAGCTCATCGCAGTAGTCAGGTTCCGTGAGTAGTACCTGGAACTCTGTGGTTTTTGGCTTTCTTTGCATGCATAACCTGTATCCTTGTGTTTTTTCTCTGAAGTTCCTTCAGAAGGGGTTATGTTGCTCCGCTGGTGATCTTGGCTCTTTTTCCTAAAAGCTTTGGTACGACTGGAGCTGAGTAGGAGGAGCCCGAGCTGGAGGGGCCAGCCAGTCATCACTCTTTTGATCTGAGGTAACATCCTGATCTGGGGCTCCGCCTACCCATCAGTAATGAATTCCTGTGTCTCCCTCCCTTCCTTCGCTGAAAAGGATTTTACCGGTAAGTTCTTACCAAAATCCGTGTTTTTTGGATTATAAAACGCATTTTTTTTCCACAAAATTTGGGGGAGGGGGAAATAGGGGTGCGTCTTATAATGCGGGTTATACCTTACCAGCCGCGGTGGAGCAGGGTCCCAGGGTCGCTGCTGGAGGAGGCAAGAGTGAAGCGTTGCTGCAGGCTGGGATGAGGGGGTGTTCCGATGTGCGCCGCTGCAGGTGTTCAATGGTGAGGGGGCTCTGCCGACAATATTTGAAAGTCCAGAGCCCCCGCACTTACGTACATGGTTTACATGCGCAGATGGAGATCTCGGCACCAAGATCTTGGGAGCGGAGATCTCATCTCCCGAGATCTTGGTGCCGAGATCTCCATCTGCTCATGCCCAGCAGCCATCTTGCCGGAGTCCACTGCACAGTAAACCATGTAAGTTCGGGGGCTCTGGACTATCACAAATTGTCGGCAGAGCGCCCTCACCATTAAACACCCGCTGCGGCGCACATCGGAACACCCACTCATCCCAGCCTGCAGCAACGCTTCACTCCTGCCTCCTCCAGCAGCGACCCTAGGACCCTGCTCCACAGCAGCCACCACCCCCGGTAAGCAATAAGACGCATGGAATATAAAAAGCACCACCATTTTATTAAATGGGGTGCGTCTTAAATTCCGCAAAATACGGTAATTCATAAGTACGTAGCCCATTGTAGCATTCTGAAATTAGAGCTGGTCGCCTTTGATCTTGAGCTACAATTTATAATTTGCATTCGTGGGTCACAGGTGAGAGACTTTTGTAAAACATGACATAATTTTTTTAATGGACTGCTGTGAATTCTGCATCATAGTGGTCATATTTTATATGGGGATCTTTATGATAAAACGTAATGAAGTGTGGGATGGTTGATGTGACCATTCGAGACGCGATCCTTTTTCTACTTCTGACCAGGTCTCCCTTTTATGTTCCAGGCCCGAGCTTCTTGATCAACTTCGTGAAACCAGAGCAGATAAGAAAAGATTAAGGAAAGCTTTACGAGAATTTGAAGAGCACTTTTTACGGCAAACTGGAAGGTAGTCTGGAAATATTAATGATATGATATCTAATGTGTAGAATATCTGGACACTGTTAATTGTTCTTCCTAACAAAGACCTACAGTTAAGAGGCCACTGTCGTTATCACAAACTTTGCATCACTCAATACTATAGGCGAATAGATTAAACTTTGTGATATATCTTATCAGAGAACTGTGCTCCTTTCTCCACTTATGAGCCACTTCTCCTACTCCCACATCCTCCTTACTCATCCACTTTGTAAAAGAACTGCTAAAATCCACCTTGCTCTAGACAAGAGGGACATCCAGCTCACTGATGTGTCAGGTTACAGAGCCTTTTAAAATCCAAGCAGAGGCAAAGAGGACAGGTGGATCCTGCTGCACTTTAGAACCAGTAATTTACCTCACCCCAGTGCTGGATTCATAACTACACTGCTCAGTACTGCTGAGTAATGTCCTCCATGCTTCTACAACTTCTGAACATGTGCTACATAGAGCGAGGAGAGCAGGAATCCCTCAAGTCTGTGTGTACTGTATAGAGGAGACATCATAGCAGCTAATCTCCATTCACCGGATATGAGAGAACTGAACATTGGAGAGAGAGCCCGCAGAGAGGAAAACTGGTGAAAAATGCAAGTTAAAGTCATATAAAGAAACTGTGTTATTCCTCATTTATATACAAATTTCATTTTTTAATCTGAAAAATGTATCTGAAAGTGCAGGAACCCTTTAAGACAAACACTAGAAGTATTCTTGTTTGTTTTTTTTCTCAAATTTTCCCCCAAAACAGTCACCACGGGGAAATAAAGCATTGAATATTCTCAGTTGAAAACATTGGACTGTCTATAAAGTGCGTGGCCATTCTAGGTCATATAGAGCAAGTGACACTTTTTGTAGATGTTTGGGCCCAAACTGAGGACCCATCTATTAATTGTGAAAATGTTTGCACTTCATTCATGGATCTTAATTGAAAACCTTGGTTATTAGTTTCTCTAAGTTTTCATAACGTGATCATAAGTCTGGCAATCCAACATGAGATGCCGCCTAAACAATTATCCCAGCATTTTCTCTTATAGACGACCTGCCGGCTTTCCGCACAGGTCTCTGCTAGTAAATACTGGTATTTCCAGTGATATGACAATTCTGGAGCCTCCTTTCTTATGCCGCCATCGCTCATTGTTGTACAGGTCCTCTTCATTCCTACTGGAAAATCACCAATTGGAGGTGTGTGTGCCAGGCCACTAAGGGACACACTTCTTTGAAAGTGAAACGGTAACTCCCAGTTGTCAATTTAGCCATAAATTTCTGAGAGGAATAATACAGAATAATACAGAGTTCTAAGAAGTGTTTCCGATTTGTTATTGAACCGCTTGGCGACATTGTATACTTACTGTACGAGCTGAGACCACTCCATACAATATGGATGCCAGCTGTATCATACAGCCGCCCCTGAGTGTAATTGTCAGTCATGACAGTGGCATTTAGGAAGTCAGGACGCCCATTGTCTTCTCCAGTCCTGAGATTGTGGACTGCCGCTGTGTAGTCGTGCCAGTCCGGGAGCCTTGTCTGCAATGTTACTACTCCTATGAAGTGTACGTGTGCTGTATCAGGGATCAGGCAATTATTGTGTGTAAGGTGACTGATAAAAATATAATAAATATTATACAAAAACAAAAAACACTATAAAAGTATAAATCATCCCCTTTTTCTTTCCCATAATCAGAACAGCCAAATCTAAAAAAAAAAAAAAATTAAATATTTGGTATCCCGGTTTTCGTAATTGTCATCTATTACAAATGGAAATATTTATCCTTATAGTGAACACCAAAAAAAAAAATATATATATATACTGTGTATTCAGGAGGTAATCAAGTTCCCATGGTCTTCCTCTCTCCGGAGGCTGATCTGCATATTTAGATTCCCAGAGGAGCACCGTCCGTCTACCTATGACATCTCGAGGAGAAACTTTACTCCTTCTATTCATTTATTTACTTCTTTTTCACTTTCGGTGCCATTTTTGCGTTTTATTTTTCAGAAGTGCCCAGAAAGAAGACAGAATACCAATGGCTGAAGAGTACTGTGAATACAAACAAATAAAGGCGAAGCTTCGGTTATTGGAGGTCTTGATCAGCAAACAAGACGTGTCGAAAACGATCTAGAGCGGGCGGCTCTACCAGGAGCGGTATTGAGGAAGAATGAAATTGCTGTATTTCTGCACACCCATGTATGACACTGACATTCTGATGCACTTTAATATCACACACTACCTGATAGGGAGAACAATAGCAATGACCAGGGATGACGCAGAGCTAATGCTTGCTGGGCTTTGTAGTGTCTCGGACATAGACTGTTGAGTTGGTAATCAACAGTGGGAAAACCAAAATTGGGCTTACTTGATGCTGTCCCGGTCACGAATACAGTTCTGCTGAACGGCATTATGGTGGTAATAGGTTAGAGGTCGATTGACTTAATAAGGCTTTTACCATTTTGTGTGTTGAGGTTTTTTTTTTTGTTTGTTTGTTTTTTTCTTTGCCAAACTCTTAATATTTGAAGAATGACATGTTTAACTAGCTCCCCGATATTACGCTGTTTCTACAACCTGCTTCATTGTCTGAAGTGCCTTTGATACGTTGTAGGCATCACCCACAGAACAGAGAACACGGCTCTAATGTAACTTTAATAGCAGAAAATCTATTTATGCCATGTACAGGCTGTATATATTTATTCTCTTATTATGCTGTGGTTTTTATCAGATTTTTTTTTTTTGTTAAAACCATCGCGTTCTTGTCTTCAACCAAAGGCCAACAATGTAAGCAACAAGACTGCACTTTCTGAGAACGTCATTGTAATCTACGAGAGAGATGTTTTACTGTCATATATATGAAGGTGCGCGGAGCCCCGACTTCCAGAGACTCGGGGCTCGGCCTCCGACGTTTCATATCTAGTTTCATATATTGTAAAAGCAAAAAGTATTTTTCAGAATATTTATTTTTTTGAACATCTTTGTAAAATTAAAGCAGCGTTGCATATATAAATGTACAAAGAAATGAAATCTTCTAATTGAGCAAAGATCCGAGGATAATAAGCACAGGCTCCTGACAATTGAAACTACGTACGTGAAATTTCCGATTTTTTTCATACAGTTGATACAGCAATGGAGTCCTATAAAATAATATCGTTCACTCACCGCCTTAATTCACCTATGGATTGTCTACGCTTTAAACACTAATATTCTCTTTGTCATAATTGTCGTTTTGAACATTTTGCAATAATATTTTCTCACTTCTGCACGTAAATAGACTTTTTGAAAACTTTTGGCATGTCCTCAAGACATGTGAGTAGTTTTGATCATCGGGGATCCAGGTGCTTTGCTCTGATCACTTATGGCTCATACAGACGAGCGTATCAATCGGACGTGTGCGATCTGATTTTTAATCACTGACCCATGTTATTTAATAGTGCGGATCAGATGAACTTTTTTTTTTTTTTTTGTCTCGATTGATCGCAATTAAAAAAAATCGCTGCATTCAGCACTTTCATCCGAGTCTCAGATGAGACTCACACATACACAAGTCTATGGGTGCGTGAAAAAAAATCGCATCCCACACGGACCATCTGATCCTATTTTATGGGATAGATTTCTATTATAAACCTGGGATCCTGTGTGTGATCATCTACATGTTTTAATGTAGCTGTATGAAAATGGATCGCACACGGATGTCATATGGACGTAAAAAATGGAGGCATGTATGAAAATTGTAAGAAAAAGATCTGAGTTTTCTGGATGAAACTCGGACGGGTTTTCTTACGTTCATCTGTAGACGCCCTTAGAGGACAGCAGCCATCTCCTGATCTCTTCCGCTCCTTAATTTTAGCAGTCGCTGGGGATCTCAGAACTGGAACCAAAATACACGGATTCCTCCAAGGCCTCGTGCACACGTGTTTTTATTTCCTACATTTCCAACAACATCCCCGGTGACCCGATGACGGGAACACCCAATCTCTGGTAGACCCGGTGTCTCATAGACATTATTACAGAGGACATGTCTGTTTTAGTATTGCCCATAATGGTTTTTCCATGCACCACAACATGGAGTCTGTACTAATTTGGAATATTTTCCCACCAAATTATAAACAGATCCAGAAAAGCAAAATGACTTTTTGACCATAAAGAATTGGAATAATGACTCCGGTGTCTTGGATACAAACAGTGACCTTTTGGCCCACAATAGGCCTTTGTCAAGCCAGTTACAAAATAACCAAAAAAACACATTGTGTGCTTTTTGCCATTTTGTAACTGGCTCGAGAGTGGACTATTGTGGGCCCAAATGTTGCTGCTTGACTTTTTAATGCATTTTTGACAATAAAGAATTGGAATAATTACTCCTTTGCCTTGGATACATTTTGCTTTTTGATGTCTGTTTTAGTACGTTCCGTATACAATATTAATTCTGCAGCAACTTTTTGTCCTGTTCTTCTGTTACTTCACTGGGAAGTGCATAAATAAAGAACTACAAATTCTCCTTGTCGATGGAGCTTGTCCGTACAACCTCCGACACTATGCGAGCAGTGCGGACTTTCTATGGACACATCTCACTGGCGATCGGAGGTGACCTACGGCCGGTTTCACACTTCTGACATTCACTGCTCTAGTTTGGACAGCCGTGGAACTTTCCTGCTGCATCGGGACTGAGCAGATTTCCGATACCTTTAAAAATACATTTGCGGGTTTTTTTTTCAGTGTCTATAGACATCTATGTGCATGAAACCTCATTTATATTACTTTAGCATAATATAATCATAGAGAAATTTCCCACTTTACAACTTTTTGGAAACTTTTTGAAAAGCAGATATGTTGGATGGTCTTAATCTGGATGTGTCTATAGATTTCCCATAGATTGGAGTAGCCGTAACTGATATAAAAAATGTGAAAAGTTACAAGTTTCCAAAAATCTACCTACACTTAAACTAAATCTGTCAGCAGGTTTTTGCTGTAAAATCTGAGATCAGCATGAGACCCTGATTCGATTGATGTGTCACTTACTGGGCTGCTTGATGAAGTATTGATAGAATCATTGCTTTCTCTGCGGTAGATGTACCAGTGCTATCAATTCTGAGCTGTGTATAACCCGCCCCACACTCCTGATTGGAAACTTCCTGTAAACATTGTCAGCCAGCTGCCAATCCGTGGTGGAGGCGGTGTTACACGGATTATTGCGACTGCCCTGTACATGACACCTAGTCCAGCAATAATAATCTCCTGCTGATAAAACATTGATTGTATTGAACCTACAGCAAGCTGCTGAGCTAATGACATCCTTGGAGTCAGGCTCTCTGCTTCTACATTATGCTGCTCAGCAAAAATTGGTGACAGATTCGCTTTACTATATTTTTCACAATGTAGTATCCAGTATATTGGGATCCACTAGAGATCAATTTCTCACTGCACGTAGGACGGTGATTTCATTGCTGTATAGAACACTTCCTATAGTGAAAAATATGATCATTTACTAGCAGGGCCGTGCTGATTATTAAAAACAATTGCCTTCTAGAATTATTTTTTGATTGTCGAGTGATCTTTTTTTTTTCCTACTTGTTAAAAGAAAAAAAATCCTTAAAAAAAACTTTTTTTTTAAAGAATGTTGAAATATGCAAAGCTGCCTTAATCTACTCATGATTGATTCTATTTAACTATATCAGAATAAAGTCTTATATCTGAGTACAGAATGATCTGTGGTATCAGAGTATGCTGCTAATGTTCCCTTTTCTACACACGTGTCACACCGGCACCCACAACACTCGAGATCTGTCGTGTCTTTTGCTATTGTGCTTAGCACTTGTCGTTTTTTTTTGTTTTTTTTTCTTGTTTTGTTTTTTTAACTATTCCTACCAAGTCGAAACCTTTCTACGTTTCTTGTATCCAAAGTGCATGATTTTAAAACAGACATTTTAAAATTGTTTATTGGGAGTGAAAAAAAAAATATATATATATATTACCATTTGCAAGTGAAATAATTTTCATGACCTTTTGTGATGGTTGCATTATATCTGATTTTGTTTTTAAGTATACTTTATGAATCGGAATGACTTCAGTTCTGTTTTTAATTAAAATCTTTGAAGCAAGAATAACAGGAACGTATACACGACTCGATGAAGTTTACAGTCTACATCTTTGAGAAGGGAAAAAATGGTTTATGACATGTATACACTTGCTAATAAAATGTGCTCTATATATTCTATATGATTTGTAAATATTTTATACAACGGTACAAATAAAATATTTTTCTATCATATTCATGATGGTGGAATACAGTATTTGTTTTCCTGTTAGCTAGTATCTTAACATTTAACATTTTGTCTAGCGACATTGGAAGTGCTGACGTTTCTAGACTTGGAGAGCTCAATCATGCTGAAATTACAAATTTTCATGCTTTTTTTATTTATTATTATTATTTTTAGTTCCCAATAATTTTTAGTAACTTAAAATAATTGCTATTTAGACACCCCAATAAAGCCATAATTGGTAGTTTTACCTTGCTAAAGCAGACTACATATAGTTTTGTTATGTTTGGCAAACAAACAAGTATATAAACAGCAAATGAACAGAAAAAAAAAAATATTAACATTTGCAACACCTAAGATTTTAACAGTTTGCAGAGAAAAGAATGGTTTTGTAGTTGGTTATGAGCAGCATCGACTTCACAAATAATAAAAAAAGTTTTAAAAAAGCTATTTAAGTCCTTTGCTGCGGGAGGAACTACAGTGCAATGCCAAGCAATGCCTTGCAGGCTTCGTCAGGCAGCGAAGGGGTTAAGGAGTTCTAATTTCGGTGTATGCTTTTGGTGACAGCTGCATTTTTGCATGCTTCCGGACAAAATGTCTGGTAAGAATGAAGAGGGAGGGTTAACTGCCGTACGGTAGACCGATAGGGCTTTTTTAACGTCCAACACTAATGTTGCAGGTCTTGCAGCTGGGATCTTTTTTTGCGTTGGCGGTAGACAAGCTCATTAGCTGATGACCAATGATTTCTGCCACTGTGCCACAAGAGAGATCCACAGGGTCAGTGTAAATGACTTCCAAGATTACATCTTGGGCATGGCGAAATACAAGGCTTCCCTCCTCTTCGGAACAGGTCAAAAATTTGTTGTCGCTCAGGCTGAGTTGAGGAAGGCGCTGCTTGCAAAACTCATCTCCTGGAGATCCCACCGGAGCAATGACCACGATCACGTAGTGATAAGCCGTGTACATACAGTAAAAATCCCCAAAGTACAGATTAGTGTTTGGGTTGAAGAGTTTTCCAGCAGGGATCTCGACCCTGTACCTTCCGTACGGTGAATCTTGAGGGGGTTTGCCGGTGTTGAACTCGGTGCTGCAGCTGAAAAAGATTCCTTCCAGTTTAGCACTTATCGGAGAGCCGTGGCTGCCGCTGTTGTCCTTTAGAGAAGGCTGCATGACATTTCCATGATGTGTCCTGAAATGAGGAAAATATATTAAAAAATGCATGTCCAACTATTTTTAACTATGTTACAGGTATAATAAAATAATTATGACGGTGAACAACATTTTCATTGCACGCAGTAAATCGGGCTCTCTAGAAAACACATAAAGTGAGACATAAGGGCTTTAATTATTAAAAATGTATAATAAAGTGTCTTTCTTGACCGTTCCAAGTCTAGATCTATCATTAGCACTTGTTATCAGATCAGTGGTGTGCATGGTCGCCAACTGTCCCGAAATTCCTGAACAGTCCGTAAAAATAAGGCACCTTTTTACCCTGTCCGTAAAAAAACATTTAGGCTAAGTTCACACGTTGCGAAATTGCCGCGGAAATTTCCGCAGCAATCCCGCACTTCTCTGCCGCGGGAAATACGCATTTTTTTTGTATGCGTATTCCCGCCAGAATAATAGCGTTTTGCAAGCGTAATTAGCTTGCAGAATGCTAGCGTTTTCCTAGCGATCTGTAGCATCGCTTGGAAAACTGATTGACAGGTTGGTCACACGAGTCACACATAGTGTTTGACAAGTGTGACCTACTTTTTACTATTGATGCCGCCTATGCCGCATCAATAGTGAAAAGATCTAATGTAAAAATAATAAAAAAAATAATAAATAATGATATTCTCACCTTCCGGCGGCCCCCGCAGCTTTCCCGCCTCTCAGCGACGCTCCCGGCCAATCGCGTTCCCAGGCGTCCTTTGCGACAGACCCCAGATGACGTAGCATCTCGCGAGACCGCAACGTCATCTGGGTGATTCTCGCAAAGGACTCCTGGGAACTGGAGCGTCGCTGAGAGGCGGGAAGGCTGCGGGGGCCGCCGGAAGGTGAGAATATCATTATTTATTATTTTAATTATTGTTTTACTAGGGATATGGTACCCAGGGCCTGGAGGAGAGTCTCCTCTCCTCCAGACCCTGGGTACCATCGCACATGAACCGCTTACATTCCGCATAGCCACATGCGGAAAGTAAGCGGTTCAATTCATTCCTATGGTGGCGATTCCGCTGAGATTACGCAAAATTAATGAACATGTTGCTATTTTTTCCGCGAAGCGTTTTTTTCGCGGAAAAAAACGCAACATGTGGCCAAAACATGCGGAATCCATTAACATGTATAGGATGCTTAATGCTTGCGTTTTGTTCGCGTTTTTACCGCGGAAAAAACGCAAATATTCCGCAACGTGTGAACTTAGCCTAAAGGCGTCTGTGATTTATATGAAGCTGAAGAAACTTATACAGATTATTTTGATGAATTATCCTTATTTTACAGGTTAAAGTGAAGGCATCTCATTAGAATTATTGACTGTTGACATATATTACATATAATCGTAATGATTTATGATGGTTTTCCAATGTGTTCATAAAAAAATATTGACTGTGATTTTTTTGATAAGCTGTCCGGAACAAAATAAAAATTCAAGCTGGCAACCCTGTTGGTGTGCCGTCTCCCGGGACCCCCTATATATCAACTGATCAAAGGTGCAGCTGTGGTAGACTAGAAGTGGCTCAGCTCCATTCTGATACTTCAAGCTCTCCCTCATCCACATGTTATCAGTACAACCCCTTTAAATTCATTTGATCAGTATTTCCTCTGGACTATGGCACCAGTACTATTGTAATACTACATGATATATTACTATACATTACTAAGAGAATACAGTGAGACTGTAAGCGAGGAGGGCGTCATCGCTAGAAGATGGGAGGCGCCAGACCCGGACCTGTGACACCCATCGGACCGGACGGCCCCCCCCGGGTGAGTATAATATAACTCGTTTGTCTTTCAGGTTACATCGGGGGCTTATCTACAGCATGTCCCTGATGGCGGTGGCCGTATCTTATACACGAAAAATGGGGTGACAGATTCCCTTTAAAGCCTACTTGAATTGATGTGTATAACGGGGGTCCTGTTCACAGGCAGCTCTAAAAACAGGCTTAGCACTAGCCACTCTGAAGAGGCTTGGCACTAGCCATACCATTTACTATGTTGCCCTGGCTTTCACACTTTAACCCCTGTGCAAGGATCTGGTCTTATACGGGGACCCCTGGGATGGGGCCACGAGGTCGGCCGCTGTCCAGTGGTGCAGGCTGGCAGCAATGGTTAGGCAGTAGGTTCAGAGCCAGGTGGGCTGACAAGGTACACAAATATCAGAGAATGGTCAGTAAACAAGCTGAGGTCAGAAAACGGAAAATCACTAGAAACGTTTGGGTGTGTGAACCAGACAAGTAGCACAATATCTGTCAGGTTCCAGCAGAAGAGCTGGGAGCCTAAATAGGGTGTGGTGCTGTCCCATTGGCCAAGGCAGGGAGCTGATTAGTCTGTCAGTATGTGGCTTGTGAGCTGTTAGCTGAAGTAGACGGCACTGTAAGTCTCAGCCACCCTACTCAGTCCCTGGAAAGAGCCTGCGCAGCCCAGATCTTCTGGTCCCGACCTCTCCGCAATCACCAATGCCGCTAGCAGAATGAATATGGCGTAACCTGGTGACAGGTGCAGATATCGTGGGAACAAGTCCCGGAGGAGATGTACTCCTACTCTCTGCATTTTGTAGGGCCCTGGTCTCTGCAGTATACAGTTCCCAGCTTATGAGATTAGTTGAGAAGCAATCATTGCAGAGAACCCAGGAAAAGATGTCTGGACAGGTAAAGCCATGTTTTTACATAGCGTAAGTGTTCTGTATTTTCCACTCTATTTTTCTGTGTCAAATATCTGCTGCATTTAACAGTTAAGCAAAATGGATGCGATTTCAAGAAAGCTCACGACCACTGTGCGTGTAAAGACGCTATTGGACTGGACGTTGTTGGGTTTTTTGGTGCATTTGTTCCCTATAGAGTTTTATGGAGAGCCTAAAACATACAGTTGGATTTTCAGAGCAGAATCCTAGTATTTTTTCACTAAAAGCCTCATAAAAAATTCTGCTTCAAATCCAAACCCAAAAATATACTGAGCGTTTTGCTGTGGACTCCTGCAGAAAAAAATGTAGCGAGAAAAAAAGCAGTGTTTTTGCAAACCGTATGTTTTTTTTTACTCATGCCAAATGAGTATCAACGTAGGTCAACCATCTAGTGATGTGAGCAGTTTTAAAGATCAAAATACTAAATGCCTTCCTTTACAATTTTCAAGACAAGGTATTACATTACTGTATTATTATCATTTAATTACTTACTGTGTATAGTCAAAGTATTCTTTATGTTGGTTGCGATAAAAAACTGAAAATTTCAGCATGCGTCCTGCAATTGCTTCAGCTTTTTCCATTAGTTGGTTTAAGTGTACCTTTGAGTAATCTGGAACAGAAAAATGAAAACAAAAAATTAAAAAGAATATGGATTATATATACATGCTTTCTAAACAATATACCAACACCAATCACTATAAAATTCCACAAGCTAATATCAGAAATATGGCAGTACACCTGAATGAATGTTCAAACATACGGTAAGATAAAATCAGGTATGAAATAGAGAGTGAGGACACAGGAAAAAAGCATCACTTCTCCTCTATAACGTGTACATGCATATATATACTATAAACACACGCTATATACACAACTCAAAAAAATAAAGGGAACAATTAAACGACACAATGTAGCTACAAGTCAGTCACACTTCTGTGAAATCAACCAACAGGTAGAAATGATAAGCAATTAGCAAGACACCCCCTATAAAGGAGTGGTTCTGCAGGGGGTGACCACAGACCATTTCTCTGTTCGCATTCTTTTTGGCTGTTTTGGTCACATGTCATTGCTCTCACCTCCTGAGGTACAGTAGCATGAGGCAGTGTATACAACCCATAGAAGTTGCTCAGGTGGTGCAAGAAGGGTAGCTGTGTCTGTCAGCACAGTATCATGAGCATGGAGCAGATACCAGGAGTCAGCCCAGTACACAAGACGTGGAGGGGGCCATAAGCGGGCAACAACCCAACAGCAGGAACGCTGCCTCCTCCTTTGTGCAAGGAGGAGCAGTGCCAGAGCCCTGCAAAGTGACCTCCAGCAGGCCACAAACATCCATGAGTCTGTTGAAACTGTCAAAAACAAACTCCTTGAGGGTGGTGTGAGGTCCCGATGTCCACAAGTGGGTGTTGTGCTTATAGCCCAACGCCGTGCAGGGCAATTGGCATTTGACAGAGAACACCAAGAATGGCAGATTCGAAATTAACGCCCAGTGCTCTTCATGGATGACAGCAGATTCACACTGAGCACATGTGACAGAGTCAGTAGACACCATGGAGAACGTTCTGCTGCCTGCAACAGCATGACCAGTTTGGCAGTGGGTCAGTAATGGTGTGGGGTGGCATTTCTTTGGAGGGCCGCACAGCCCTTCATGTGCTAGCCAGTGGTACCCTGACTGCCATTATGTACCGAGAGTAGATCCTCAGACCCATTGTGAGAACATACGCAGTTGCACTGGGTCCTGAGTTCCTTCTGATGCATGACAATGCAAGGCTGAAGTGTGTCAGCAGTTTCTGCATGATGAAGGCATTGATGCTATGGACTGCCCGTTCTGCAGACCAGAATCCAATTGAGCACATCTGTGACATCATGTCTCGTTCCATCCACCAACGCCATGTTGTATCACAGACTGTTCAGGAGTTGACACATATTTTAGTCCAGGTCTGGGAGGACATCCCTCAGGAGAACATCCGCCGCCTCATCAAGACCATGCCCAGGCACTGTAGAAGGTGATACAGGCACGTGGAGGCCACACACACTGCTGAGCATCATTTTCTTGTCTTGAGGCATTTCCACTGAAGTTGGATCAGCCTGTAATTTGAATTTCCACTTTAATTTTGAGTATCATTCCAAATCCAGACCTCCATGGGATATTAATTTTGATTTATATTGATCATTTTTATGTTTTACTGTTCTGTAATGAATAAAGATTTGGAATGGGAACATTTCATTCAGTGATAGATGTGATATTTTAGTGTGTATATTTATAAATATATATGTATATTTATATGAGATATATATTTATTTATTCACACAGTGGGTGAAATGAGAATTGAAAATGTCACCAATTTTCCAAGTAAATATATTTCTAAAGGTGCCATTGACATAAAATTCTCACCAGATGTTGGTAACAACCCATCTAATCCACACAGGCCAAGAAATCAAACCATTGATGTCCATAAATTAAGTGTAATAATGAGATTCCTCCTAAACTTGACTTATCCGTTTTTAGAGTCCTATCTACTTTGCTGATGATCTATTTACACTACGAGATATATACTGTCCTACCTATAGCATGGCTGCAGCCCATGGATTCATACGGTACACTGATATAACTAAAGCTAACTAAAATTAACACATAGCCTCCCCAACAAGTTTCGCCTATACAGGCTTCCTCAGGGGTTGGGGCTATATTAAATGATGAAATAGAGTCCAAAATCACCCATAGAGGCCCTTGAGGAAGCCTGTAGAGGTGAAACTTGTTGGGGAGGCTATGTATTGACTTTATTTAGCTTTAGTGATATCTGTGCACTTTATGAAAGATAGCTATCCAAATGATGCCGTATTAATCCATGGGCTGCAGCCATGGTATAGGTAGGACAGTAGAGTGACTGCACACTTATCGTAAGACCAGACAACCCCACTAAATGTTTTATTTGTGTATTTGGGATTATTGCCTTTTACTTGCTTTTCCTTTTTATTCTATCCGTCATGCTTTCACAGTAATACAGCTTATTGTCTATGACATCTGTTACTTGGCTGAGTGATAGTTCTGCTTCCTCATTATCTTGTATCCATGCTTGTAACCTCACAGATTGATCTCCTCTCCCCCTACATCCACATGATGAGGAGATGATATTGTGGCTGCCCGCAGCCATCATTGCGGACACTCCCATGAGCACTATTCTGAGTATATGCAGTACAGATGATTTCACGATAAATGTGCGGATGAATGAGTTATAGTAAGAGTTTAGTTTATTATCATTATTCTTCATGAAAACATAAACCAAGGAACCTCTTGTATCCACAGTAAAATGTTAATTCTCACCTGCGGTGCAGAACTCGATGATCTCACTCCACTCGGACACGACGTAGTCACCGTCCACCTGTTTGGATGCCGTCTGTACAGCCACGGTGTACTCAGTCCTTGGGCTCAAGAACCAGTGTCCTCGTACTGTCATCGGCAGAGGCACGGCTTTGGCTACCAGTTTAGTGGGGACGTCCTAAGAGAAGAGAATGGCTACAATTAGGGATTATTACGTGCATTTGGGATAAGTTACATCACATGGATCGCGCCCGTCTTTCTGCACAGGTGTCTGTATTCATAGACGGAGGACAACATACTCATATATACATATGCCAGTCATATGATGTAAAAACGTAGTACAGGAACCCAATGGACTTCTTTTTAATACCTCACAGGCCCTATTACAATGGATTGTTGGGTAATAGAAATATACGATTCATAAAAGTAATTTCCTCCTATATTTTTTGAATTGATTACATTACTCTGTCTATCGCTTTTGATACGCCACTTATGCTGCTCTTCTCTTACTGTATATATTAAGAGCTGGATTTGGCAACACATTTTTTTATTACTGAATATATATAATATTAGGGCATTAGATTAAATATGTTTATATAATGTCATAAAGTTATCAATAATCAATGACACATCTGTAACTGTTACAATTTACAGAATTATCTCACATCACGGCTTCGAACTATAATATACCGTAGACAGAATGTTAGGCCTCCTTGTGGTGACTATTGGTACTGCAGATATTTATTAGTATTTTAGGTCGAATTCTATAAAATCAGCTCATCAACGTCTTCCTACCACTCTGGATAAAAGGTATGGCGGTTTAATGAATACCCACTTGATAATTTAGTGGGTGAGTCAGGGTCTTACTTATTTGCTGCATATTATTGGTTCGGTCCATGTGTTTGTACGTCATTATTAGAGATGAGAGAACGTGCTGGGATAAGGTGTTATCTGAGCATGCTCAGCTGCTAACCGAGTGTCTTCAGCGTGCTCGAATAATATGTTCGTGTCCCCGCAGCTGCATGTCTCGCGGCTGTTCTACAGATGCAACACATTGTCTACCAAACAGGAAACCCCTGCATGTGTTGCGGCTGTCGAGCTGCGCCAAGACATGCAGCCTCGAGGACTTGAACATATTTTTCGAACACGCCGAAGTCACTCAGTCAGCCCCCGAGCATGCTCCAATAACACCTTATCCCAGCACGTTCGCTCATCACTTTTAAATATCAGATCTAAACCTTCACTGTGCACTTTTATTAAAAATGTTACAAAAATGATGATTCTTTGTGCAAGACGATCCAGGATACGGACACTGGACTGATGTTTAGCAATCAAATCTAAGGCTGCAGATGTCCCATTATCATGCAAATCAGAAAAAAACTGAAAAAAGTTGTTTTTTAAACTGTATTTTAGTAAAATTAAATTAAGTAGGATTAATTTTAAGTATAGCCTTTGTATAAACAATTGTACAGACTCTGACAACATAGTTTCTGCATAATTTACCAGAATCATGCCCCAAGAGGAGACTTAAAACTAAGACATAATGCAGAATTGCAGGGTTTTTTGTTTCTTTTATGACAGTATGATATATAAAACCTTTGCGATACTCTCAGTTTTGGTAAGTTGTGATCATCACACATTACATCCAATCAATTTCTATGGGGAAAGTGGGTTATTCTGAAGATTAATAGATGGCATCAGTGGAGACCTGTAAAGGAAAGTGTGGATACCAGAGCAATACAGAGGCGCACTATACGGCCAAAAGTGACACATCATCATCACACCTATATGGACTGGTTGAACTCTCCATTCCAAAACCATTGGCTTAAACTTGGATTTGTGCCCCTTTTTTTGACTATGACAGCCTCTACTCTTTTAAGTACGATTTAATTAAGATTTTGTAGTCTGTTTGGCTTTGACTTAGGACATACTATCTTAAATCTGACTCATTTTCCTAGGGGAGAACGTCCGGCTAGCAATCATTTCATTGATGTTCAGCGGTGTTGCGGTAAGAACTCTGTTTTTTGCCACTCGAGTTCCTCTGCACCAACCTGTAACACCATTTTGGACTTTGCTTGTCTACAGGGGTATAAACTTCACCGAGTATGAAAGTCTCTAATTCTGACACAAAATTAGAGGTATACAATTGTATAACATGTCCGTGTAGATTTTAGCATTAACTTTATTAGCTTAACAGATGCTTGACCCTGCTATTCACCAGGGCCATAGAGTCGTGGAATTGGAGTCGGTGTCCATTTTGGTGGAGTCGAAGTTGGAGTCAGTATAAAATGGACCGACTAGGACTCCTAAAATTTAAACGGTAATAAACTGGGTACAGTAGTTCAGTGCAGGATGTGATATAAATGTTTTCATAATAATTTGGAAAAGTTATGAAATGTCCCATAAATGTTTATTCCGTTCCTGATCCAAGGATCTCAGCTTTTAGTTGAGATGAATCTGTGCTGCACTTTATGTACATACTCAGTAGTGACCGATGCTGTGGGGTCAGAGTTGAGATGAATCTGTGCTGCACTTTATCTACATGCTCAGTAGTGACCAGTGCTGGGGAGTCGGAGTTGAGATGAATCTGTGCTGCACTTTATGCACATGCTCAGTAGTAACCAGTGCTGTGGGGTTGTAGATGAGATGAATCTGTGCTGCACTTTATGTACATGCTCAGTAGTGACCAGTGCTGTGGGGTCAGAGTTGAGATGAATCTGTGCTGCACTTTATGCACATGCTCAGTAGTGATGAGTGCTGTGGAGTCGGAGTTGAGATGAATCTGTGCTGCACTTTATGTACATGCTCAGTAGTGACCAGTGCTGTGGGGTCGTAGTTGAGATGAATCTGTGCTGCACTTTATGTACATGCTCAGTAGTGACCAGTGCTGTGGGGTCGTAGTTGAGATGAATCTGTGCTGCACTTTATGTACATGCTCAGTAGTGACCAGTGCTGTGGGGTCGGAGTTGAGATGAATCTGTGCTGCACTTTATGAACATGCTCAGTAGTGACCAGTGCTGTGGAGTCATAGATGAGATGAATCTGTGCTGCACTTTATGTACATGCTCAGTAGTGACCGATGCTGTGGGGTCAGAGTTGAGATGAATCTGTGCTGCACTTTATCTACATGCTCAGTAGTGACCAGTGCTGGGGAGTCGGAGTCGTGGAATCGGAGTTGAAGTCGAAACTCAGAAAAATTGAAGAGTCAGAGTCGGAGACGGTGGTTTGGCTTACTGACTCCACAGCCCTGCTAGCAACATCTCTTTTGGAGTTCTTGCTCCTTTTCTGTACAAAGGGACTTATTGGCTGGGTGAGATGCCTTTGATGTAGGGTACTAATTTTCCTTGTAAACATTTAGACGTTTATAGGAAGCCTTAGAGTAAATACTCCATAGCAAAAGGTAGGCAAATTACGGTAACGCTACTCCAGGAGAAAGGCAGCTTTCTCAATCATGTAATTTATAGGTAACTACGTGTTAAGTCAATGTCCGACCCATTAAAGAGTCTACATGCATAAACAGTGACACCTGAGAACTGCATCAAATGCAGCCAACCAGTAAATTCTAGAAAGAGAAGAAATGCCAGCACCCCCTAACAGACCATTATAACATTCCGGGTAAGGTTTTAAAATAGGGGTCTGCCAGTGCTTCTTGTGTGATGCTCAGGTTTCATATAGTACTTAATCCACAAAATGGCCACCTAGCCAGCCAGTACCCTACTCGGTACCAATAAGAAGCAAGAATTCCGAAAAAGCTGTCTACAGACTGGTGACTCTTGCTTGGCTGATACGTTTACTCTTGCCAAGACGCTTTAATGGATAGAATGTGGTAGCTGTCTAGACATGGCCTGGAGAGACAGATTCCTTCCCGCTTGAGTAAAGCTAATTTGCAAAAGAAATTGTGAGGGTGATAAATGAGTGGAACCGACTGCCAGGAGAGGTGGTGAGTTCTCCTTCAATGGAAGTCTTCAAACTGAGGCTGGACCGACATTGGTCTGACATAGTTTAGTGAATCCTGCATTGAGCGGGGGTGTGGGGGTTGGACATGATGACCCTGGAGGTCCCTTCCAACTCTAACATTCTATGCTTCAATGATTCTAAATTGTTGAGGTGTAATAGAAGCTCCTGGTCCCCATAGTAAAATCTGGGCAATTTTAGAAAGGGTCTTTATCTCTAGAAATGAGAACTGAGTGGCTTATCTTCCAGAAGTCCAGTTCTTGCAGCATTGTCCTACAATGTGGGCCTCAAAGCCACAAAGGCTACAAAAGTTTGAACCATGGGGCAGTTTCTATGTTTTTTGTCCCCCAAATTAGACATTAAAATATTAAGAGTTGGGGAACAGACACTGTGTGACTAAGGCTATAAGGGATAAGCGCAAATAAGATACCTGCTTTACTGGCAATGCGATGGGGCACGTACTCATTTCTGGTTCTCCCCTTTGACAAATTTCTGCCTCTGGTCAGTGGCAAACCCAGCCAGTGAAGGGCTCCTGGGCAAGACCAGTATATGGCCCTATGCAGTCGAATTGTGTTTGTTCCAGAAGTTTACTGCTTTGTAGGTGGGATTGGGCCCCCTTACCTTTTGGGCCCCTGTCCGGCTAAACAAGTTGCACTAATGATATGTCCCTCCTGCCCTTGGTGCCACCAGTACTTTCACTGCTTGTTCTTTGCATGGAGAAGGTCTCCAGAATAGAAGGTGAGAACAGCGGGATAGATTTTATTTGTTCGCTATAGGGTTACTTTTGTAGCAACTTAATACACAGGTATTAATCAGCATTCTAGTATTTCCCGCGATCAACCTGATTTCTTCACATACATCAATAATGAACGTTGATACAGTAGATCTTTTTGGTTAAAATGTTCTCTTTTAATTGGATTTCTTTAAGACATAATAGTTTCTGGACTTTTTTCTTGCCTTTAACTTTGTTTGCTAGCAATTAATGCTGCCTTATTATTCAGAGAAGTAGGCTTCATTCTGTGCTGTTAATGAGGCAGTTCTGGGTCATTACGCTATTTGCTGATGGGTAGCAAAGCTTAAGAGCTTTAGGGGATGATATGCAAATTGTTCAGGAAAAATCAAGTACTTCATGTGCTGTCATTTTCCTCTATAAAGAAAACCATCACCTCAATTAAATCTGCTCCAATACAGCGTCGTTATTTTTACCGAGACCCCCGTGTCTCCTAGCGTTTGAAGCCTAATGCAAGTGAGGGGAACAGAGCAAGTATGGCTGTCAGGATCTACTTCACATCACAATGTAGTACATTGGAGCAGCATCATAATTGTAACAAGAAATTATCATTAGCCAAAGACTTGGCTGAGACTAAAACAGCTCGACAAAGACGAGTTTACGATACGATACAATACGATACACTTTATTGATCCCGGGGGGAAATTACAGTATTACAGCAGCAATACAAACAGCAGTACATAAAATATTAGGACACAAATCTTGCTGTCATGACCCAGGACGGGGTTTGGTCTTTGTCCCGTCCTGGCCAGACTGGGGTTAATGGTTTCAGCCTCCCTCTGGCAGAAGGCGGCTATTTAGTTGCCAATTGACCTAGGTCTGGTGTCAGTTATACTCCTGCCCTCGGCTGAGTTAGTTGACCTCCTGTGTGCCTGTGCCTTGTGCCTGATCTTGTTGCTTGTTTGGTTTTGACCCGGTCCGTCTCTTGTTGTGAGTTTGTCTACTGTCTTGGTACTGTGTATTTGCCCGTTCTGGTTTTCTGATCCCTTGGCTGTGTTCTGGTTATTCTCTGCCTGCTCCTCTTGTACTGCGTTGCTCCCTCTGTGTATGACCTAGCTATCCTGACTATCCGTTTTGTCTATGCCCCTTGGTAACTCTGTCCCGTAGTTACCCTTCTAGGAGTTTTCCTTCTGCTCATAGCTCTCTGGAGCTTAGGCCACGCCCATCAGCAGTCACGTGCTTCAGGTCCTCTGGCCTGAAACAATCTCTGTCTGTTACTGCTTTCTCTGAGAGACCTGTGGCCGGCGCCGCCCTTTGGCAGTCACGTGCTTGGGTCCTGTTAGTCTGAAGCACGCATCTTCACCGCTACTGCCCCGCTCCACAGGTACCTTTGAGTGCAGTCTGTCTTACTCCGGACACGCACACTGGCTCAGTCTCAGCAGCTGATGGCTGACACTGTGCAGGGGGCTTTATCATCTGGTGCTCATGGGACAGGGGTTCAAGATGTTACATTAGTTTCCCCAGACCCCCCGGTTAAATTACCGGATACCTTTTCCGGAGATAGAAAGGAAGTTTTCAAAGAGGGCTGTAAGCTTTTTTTTTCTTTAAGACTACACTCTTCTGGGGATGAAAGTCAGAGGGTGGGGGTCATTATGTCTCTGTTAAGGGGAGCCCCCCAGGCTTGGGCTTTTTCCCTTCCTACCACTGCTCCTGAGAGAATGACTGTGGATGCATTTTTTGAGGCCCTGGGGCATATTTATGATGAGCCTGATCGAGTGCTGATGGCTGAGGACATGGTGATGAGTGTATGTCAGGGGAAGCACTCAGCCGAGTGGTTTTGCTCAGAGTTCAGACGCTGGGCTGCTGAGGTCTGTTGGGATGATGCTGCCCTCCGGGGCTTGTTCCGTAGAGGCCTGTCTGAACGTCTGAAAGATGCCTTGGCACTTCACCCTCCGCCTGATTCTCTGGAGGACGCCATGACGCAGGCCGTCCGAATGGATCGCAGGCTGCGGGCGAGAGGTGTGATGCAGGCTGAGACACCATTTTTCTTCAGTGGAAGGGGAGCCAGTCCTGTATTGGAGTCGATGGAGATGGGAGCCATCGACCTCAAAGAGAAAGAAAGGAGACGGAGGCGCTTAGAAAAGCTGTGTTTTTACTGCGGTGATCCTGGACATTGGAAAAGTAACTGTCCCTCCTGCCCACCGACTAACAAGCGACTGAGTCTGGGTGATCATCGTGGAGGTCACTCAAACTCTCAGGTACCCTTTACTTCATTTTCTAAGATACTGTTAAAGGTGGAACTTGGTGTGAAGAACTGCTTTTTCCTTACTTCGGCTTTTGTGGACTGTGGGTCATCCTTGAACCTGATTGACTCTAAGCTGGTGGCCCGCTGTAGATTAGGGACAGTTAGGTTGGAGACTCCTATAAAAATAATGGCCATTGACTCTACACCTCTCACCAAGGACGGTGTCCATTTTGTCTCTGAAGAATTCACCCTCAGGGTGGGGGCCCTTCACCGGGAGCATATGTCATGTTTTGTTTTGGATAACCTCTCTGCTGGCCTGGTGTTAGGGTTTCCCTGGTTGCAACGGCATAACCCGATTATTGACTGGGATTCCCGTGATATTGTTAAATGGGGATCTAATTGTTCGGAAAGATGTCTTGCTACTGTGTCTGTGTCGTCCGTTGGTCTGGAAGGTATTCCGGAGTACCTGAAGGACTATGCAGACGTTTTCTCTGAAAAAGAGGCTGAAGTTTTACCACCACACCGCCCATTTGATTGTGCCATTGACCTGGTTCCAGGTACTAAATTGCCCAAGGCCCGCTTGTATAACCTCTCGGGTCCCGAGCGGGCTGCTATGAAAGAATACATTTCCGAGAGCCTTTGTAAGGGACACATTCGTCCTTCTGTTTCCCCCATGGCGGCGGGGTTTTTTTTCGTTAAGAAAAAAGACTGTGGTTTGCGACCATGACTCGATTTTCGAGAGTTAAATAAGATAACTGTGAGAAATACTTACCCCCTCCCACTTATTCCTGATTTGTACAACCAGTTGTCTGGGGCTAAGTGGTTTTCGAAATTGGATCTGCGGGGGCATATAACCTTATCCGGGTCCGGGAGGGGGATGAGTGGAAGACTGCTTTTCTCACTACTGAAGGGTTGTTTGAAAACTTGGTCATGCCTTTCGGTCTGACCAACGCACCAGCAGTCTTCCAAAATTTTATTAATCATGTGTTCTCTGACTTTATTGGGCGTTTTATGGTGGTGTATTTGGATGACATTCTTATCTACTCGCCTGATAAACAAACTCACAATGATCATCTTCGGGCAGTTCTCCAAAGGCTCCAGGAGAACTGTCTCTTTGCTAAGCTAGAGAAATGTTCATTCTTCGTTCAGGAACTGTCTTTTCTGGGTTCATTGTGTCTGCTGAGGGGTATTGCATGGATCCTAATAAGGTGCAGGCCATTGTTGATTGGGTACAACCTCGTGATTTGAAGGCTCTGCAGCGTTTCTTAGGATTCGCAAATTACTATCGCAAGTTTATAAGGGGGTTCTCGCAGGTAGTTAAACCTCTCACAGATCTGACTCAAAAGGGGGCTGATGTCAAGAATTGGTCAGCCGCAGCGGTGGCAGCGTTTCAGTTTTTAAAAAAATGTTTCATGTCTGCTCCGGTTCTTATTCAACCGGACCTGTCTGAACCATTTATTGTTGAGGTGGATGCCTCGGAGGTGGGGGTGGGGGTGGTGTTGTCCCAGGGACCCGCCACTTTGACTAATTTGAGACCCTGTGCCTTTTTCTCTAAGAAATTCTCTCCTGCGGAGAGAAACTATGATGTTGGGAATCGAGAACTTCTGGCCGTGAAGTTGGCCTTTGAAGAATGGAGGCATTTTTTGGAGGGTGCTGTCCATCCTATTACCGTGGTTACGGACCACAAGAACCTAGCTTACATTGAGTCTGCTAAAAGGTTGACTCCTAGACAGGCAAGATGGTCACTTTTTTTTTCCCGATTCCAGTTCTCCATCACTTTTCGGCCAGGATCCAAAAATGTCAAGGCTGATGCCTTGTCACGCAGTCTGGATCCGGTGTCTCCCCCCGAACCTCCATCCTCCATTCTTCAGCCTGGGGTGGTGGTGGCAGTTGTTTCTGCTGGGTTGGAGCAGGAGATTCGGGAAGCTCAGTCTCTTGCCCCTCCGGCTAAGCCAGTGGATAAACTTTTTGTACCAGTTCATTTTCGTCTCAGGATCCTTCGGGAATTCCACGACTCAGTTCTGGGTGGATATCCTGGGATCTCGGCTACCCGGAGGGCCATCGCTAGGATATTCTGGTGGTCTTCTTTAGCCTCTGATGTTGGGGAATTTGTGTCTGCTTGTGGGGTATGTGCCCGTGCGAAACCCCCCCATAACCGGCCGGCCGGGGAATTGGTGCCACTGCCAATCCCTGATAGACCTTGGACCCATTTGTCCATGGATTTTATCACCAACCTTCCTCCTTCCAAGGGTAACACCGTCATTTGGGTAGTGGTGGACAGGTTTTGTAAACAGGCACATTTTGTACCCTTGGTGGCTTTACCTAATGCGGAAACGTTGTCCAGATTGTTTGTTGAGCATGTGGTGCGGTTGCATGGGGTACCCTTGAATGTGGTGTCTGATAGGGGGGTACAATTTGTTTCCAGATTTTGGAGGGCATTTTGTAAGAGGTTGGGTATTGGTCTGTCTTTTTCATCCGCTTATCATCCAGAGACTAATGGGCAGACTGAGCGGACCAATCAGTCTCTAGAGCAAATCCTGCGTTACCTGACCTCAGCCCGACAGGATGATTGGTGTACTGCGTTACCTTTGGCTGAGTTTCCGTTTAACAACCGCATTAACCAGTCTACAGGCACATCTCCCTTTTTCTGCAATTATGGGTTTCATCCACATTTTGGGGAGTTCTCCCGTTTGGACTCTGGGTGTCCTGGGGCGGATGGGACAATACAGCGGTTGGGGGAGTTATGGCAGGAGGTCCAAAGGAACATTACGAAGGCTCAGTCTAAATATAAGTTTTTTGCTGACAAAAAAAGGTCTGTGGGGCCGGTGTTCCAGGTTGGGGATAAGGTATGGTTATCTACTAGGATTATAAGGCTCAAGGTCCCCTCTGCGAAACTTGGACCTAAATTTATTGGTCCTTATGAAATTACGGAAGCAGTTAACCCGGTGGCATTTCGGTTGCGTCTCCCTCCGTCTCTACGGATTCCCAACGTTTTCCATAGGGCCCTTTTGAAACCTGTGGGGTCCTGTAGGGAAGGACCGTTGTCTTCCCCACCACCGGTTTTGGTAGACGGGCAGTCTGAGTACGAGGTGGAACGAATTCTTGACTCTAGGTTTGTCCGTCGTGCTCTTCAGTATCTGATACATTGGAAAGGCTACGGTCCAGAGGACCGGTCGTGGGTTCCTGCCCGATCTGTTCATGCGGATCAGTTGGTCCGGGCCTTTCATGCCAAGTGTCCTGAGAAACCCGGGGGTCCGGTGGCCCCCCATTGAGAGGGGGGTACTGTCATGACCCAGGACGGGGTTTGGTCTTTGTCCCGTCCTGGCCAGACTGGGGTTAATGGTTTCAGCCTCTCTCTGGCAGAAGGCGGCTATTTCGTTGCCAATTGACCTAGGTCTGGTGTCAGTTATACTCCTGCCCTCGGCTGAGTTAGTTGACCTCCTGTGTGCCTGTGCCTTGTGCCTGATCTTGTGCTTGTTTGGTTTTGACCCGGTCCGTCTCTTCGTTGTGAGTTTGTCTACTGTCTTGGTACTGTGTATTTGCCCGTTCTGGTTTTCTGATCCCTTGGCTACGTTCTGGTTATTCTCTGCCTGCTCCTCTTGTACTGCGTTGCTCCCTCTGTGTATGACCTAGCTATCCTGACTATCCGTTTTGTCTATGCCCCTTGGTAACTCTGTCCCGTAGTTACCCTTCTAGGAGTTTTCCTTCTGCTCATAGCTCTCTGGAGCTTAGGCCACGCCCATCAGCAGTCAGGTGCTTAAGGTCCTCTGGCCTGAAGCATTCTCTGTCTGTTACTGCTTTCTCTGAGAGACCTGTGGCCGGCGCCGCCCCTTGGCAGTCACGTGCTTGGGGCCTGTTAGTCTGAAGCACGCATCTTCACCGCTGCTGCCCCGCTCCACAGGTACCTTTGAGTGCAGTCTGTCTTACTCCGGACACGCGCACTGGCTCAGTGAGCAAGTGCAGTGCGGTGTTCGTGATACTTGCACAGGTATACCAACATTACATAATAAATAAATAATAAAAGTGTGTAGTTCAGGTGTATATAAGACAATGTTAATTGACATTAGTACACCAGCCATCAGTCATTATTTTCTACCACCCTTAGGAAATTATTATACATCCCCATAGCAGTAGGTACAAACGATTTCCTGAATTTCTCCTTCTTGCACCTTAGTAGGATTAGACGGCTGCTGAATGTGCTCTTCTGCTTCAAGAACAGCTCGTATAGGGGGTGTGTATTATTGTTCATTATAGCCCTACACTTCTTCTGAATTCTATCCTCCAATACCTCCTCAAAAGAGTCAAGATGGAGGCCAACAGCTGCACTTGCCTTCTTGATAAGTTTGTTGAGCAATGAGAATTTCTAGCAATGTCGTTACTCTGGGGTCCTCTAGCAAAAGATTAATCAGATCATTTGCAACTTTTTATCTAGATTTAATAGTCCGAAGCGTGGAAAAAAAATGGCTGAGAAAAATGAAGGGGTACAGCACTGGAAGGCGCAGAAGTGACCTAAAGACGCTTCTGCCACCTAACAAGTCACCAATATTATTAATAGTACTGAAGGGATGAATTGTGACCCAGGGGCTTCTAGTTCAGTTTAAAGTACCCCGAGCCAGGATCTCTTTTCTAAGACCCCTTCGGCTCTGTGTGTTTCTCCATTGATCCATCTTCCCTCTCAAAGAATAAGGTTAAAGGGATATTCCCATCTCCAGGATCTTATCGCAATATGTAGTCGGTGCAATAATAATATTAGCAAATCCCTCTAATTAGAAATGTAGTATGGTTCTTCTGATTTGCTATGTCTCTTTCCTCATGTGCAGGCATTGCAGGACCTTAGGTATCCATGGTTATGATCACTGATATAGTGACAGCTAGTTGCTAGTGGTCATAACCATGGACAACTAAGGTCCTGCAATGTCTGCACATGAGGAACGGGACATAGCAAATCAGAAAAACTATACTACATTTCTAATTAGAGGGATTTTCTAATATTATTATTACACCTACTACATATTGGAATAGGATCTTGGAAATGGGAATATCCCTTTACGTTCGTATGAATGTATTTTGTGTGCTGTCCAAGAGGAAAACGAGCCGCACACAAATAGGATGGACCAATGTTAATCAATGTGCCAGATCACATGAACTTTTTCAAATACAGTCTGCGTTGAAAAAATTAGCAGTGTGCACTGGTCTTATCCTCCAAAGAAAAACGCATGCAATACAGAAATAAGTTCATCTGATTTGGATCCATTTTTAATTGAAAATTTCTTAGAAAAATTAATTGTGAGACATTTTTTATTTTTCATATAATGAACTGATGTCACATGAATGTCAAAAATCAGACTCCAGACTGGCTCCAGTCTGCATGTCAGCCTTCACTGAGTGGAATTCCACTCATGAGCTCATGAAGTGATGAGTCTCCCTCAGAAGAGCTCTATAAACTGGGATTTCAGTTTTTATGGATTTTCATGATGTCATTTAGACACAGCACAAATGTGTGAGGGGTGAGGGTCTGACAGCTGGACCCCTACACCAATGTTAAGAACAATCAGGCCCCAGAATAAAATGAATGAACATAATCGGACAAGCGAAAGGATAATTAAACACAATTATGAAAAAATATCCAACCTTTCAACACTCTTATGTAGAGAAATCTTAAACACAGATTTCAGCGACGCCTCTCTTATCAAGTGGTTTTGTTTGCTTACAATGATTGTTTTAGCACCAGGAGATTATCATTGCTGGACACAGCAGCAAGAGCCTGTGGTCGGCAAGCTCCCTGCTGTGACAGGCAGCTCACAGTCTATGGACATTGTATACACAGAGCCTGGCAGTGTCAACAAGTCACCAAAAATGGATTGTGGGAAAGTGGCCTTAAAATTAAACTGTTTGGTGTGTAAAAGGGGTGTGATTTGTATCTAGGGAGTACGTAGGGAGTATGTAGGATGTGGCTTCTACTCAAACATTTTCGGTGGCATTCTACAAACATATCTCTGTAGGTGATTTCCAAAAGTGATTTCCAAAACTTGTCAAGTAAACCACAGCCTAGCTTTTCTGTAATTATCAGACCACTAAGAGCAGTAAAAAGATGGCACCTGATCAACTGCAACATCATAAGGAGGTGCAATACTGATCAGCAAAAACTGCCAAGACGAAGCCGAGGGACTACCAAACCCCCAAAAAATAGGATTCCATTATAGTTGAGCAAAAAGACTCTCAGGACCCTCTAGAGCAGCCATGTTGGTCATTTGTTGCCTCCCTACCACAGCACTGCGTACTTCCTACTACCTGCGGGATCCCCGATGCCTTTTCTGTTTTGGCTTCCATGACACCATTCATTTATTGAGCTGCGACGTAATGACATAATGGGGCCTACAAATCAGAAAGGGTGAAGGGATGTAGAACGTTCATTAAGCTCTGCCCAGCTCTAGGCGCCATGCTGAGGATGCTATTATATGTCCAATGCATAGACATGATGCTCTCAACGTTTTTTAGTCATAGGGGGGAGAGAAGCCTGACACAAACTTCTGAGTGCCCTCTTGCCAACCAAGTTTGTTTGTTACTTTTGCAATGATTGTTTGAATAGCAGAGACTTAAAGGGGTTGTCAAGTGAAATCTATCAGCAAGATGGCCGATGACTGGCTAATAGGTGGGGGTCCAACTGCTGGGTCCTGTACCGATTGTCAAAAGGAGGAACTTTTATCCTTGACAGAGCACTTATGGAGTTTGGCAAGATGCCGGAACAGCACTCCATTCATTCTCTATGGGGTCTACCGGAAAAAACTAGGGGCTGCGGTCAAGCATGTGCACTGTCGCTCCATTCCAACAGGGATGAAAGTTCCCCATTCGGCCTATTGCTGTAGGTCCTGTGGATAGGTTGTTTTCACTGGGCAACCCCTTTAATGTGCTCACATCCGCATTCTGAATCCAATTTGCTTTGTTCCATCATTGGATCAAAAAATGGAATAGATCATTTATAAAAGATTCCAAGCTCTAATAATAAACTGAGTTCAGCTTCAGCTCATTTTTGTGTCATTATTATATAGCCATTCTGGTATGGATTTCCAAAGTAAGTATAACAGCCTCATTGGGTTGAAATATCTATTTATTCATTTTTGCTGTTTTTATTGTGAATTCTGGTGACATAGATGTGAGATGGCGGTAGGGATGGGCTTTATAATTAAACGGCCCTTGTAAATCACTAGTATAGTAAAGGGCCACTAACACAAGCCACGTTATTATATTTTTCATGGTAAATGGTGATGACCCTTTGAACAATACAGGGCATCCTACACCTGTCTCCTCGTATAAAATCAACCTGGTCTGTCTGGATTTTCAGCACAGGCGTTTAATACATCTCCCTAAAACCACTGGACGCTGCAGACACAAATCCGATAAGTCTAAAGAGGGTTCTATTAAAGCAAATAAAATCAGCTTGTCACATTCATTTCCCTGCAGAATGCCAGATCCGGCCGCCCCATAGTCCCAGCTATTAAAAGCCTCATTATGAGCAGCGCTGCTAACAGAATTTTCATAAAAAAATGTCCAAAAGCAGCTCTGGCTCCGTCAGACGTACGTTCACCTCCCTCACCTGCTTGTGTTTCCTATGAAAGCTTAACAAATAAATGCCAAAATCTATTGTCTTCTGTCTAATAGCCTGTCCAGTGCAATGGATCAGTCGCCACCAGGGGGGGCTATGCTGTTATGCAAAAATCCTGCGTTGGAAAATGCTTTGTGTCTGGAATAAAGCTCATTTGGCTGCTGTAGGTACCAGGCGACGTCTATGGAGTCTAGAATAACAATGTAGGGTGTGTGGTGTGTGATGTTTCATGCTCTTACTGCTAGATGGGAAACCACTGAGACCTCTGATTAAACATTGTGGTGCTAAAAGGTGCATCCGTCTATTATGTCCTAATAGACACAAACGGACATTATGACTAACAACAAAGTGTATTAGGTGGGAGGTGAAAAAATTATAAAAAAGTCTCCCATACCAGAGATGCTGCTC
Source organism: Oophaga sylvatica (assembly GCA_033576555.1). Taxonomy (NCBI): domain Eukaryota; kingdom Metazoa; phylum Chordata; class Amphibia; order Anura; family Dendrobatidae; genus Oophaga; species Oophaga sylvatica. Next base: position 542,302,253 of record JARQOD010000003.1, on the reverse strand, counting down.
CATACTATGAGGGTATCACATGAGCACTGCAGCCAATCAATGACTGCTGATCAGCTGCAGCTTTAAGCTTTGGGAAGAAATTCCTTTCAGTATGCAGTTCCCATTATTAAAGGGAATATATGAACAGGTTTAAGCTATTTAATCTGAGGGCAGTCTGAGGTCGGACCTGAGACACTGATTTCAGCGATGTGTCACTTATTAGGCTGAGTGCTGTCGTTTCAATACAATGAGTATTTAATCAGGGGAAAGACTACACGTGCATCCTAGTCCAGCTCTGCTCCAAAACTAATTAGCAGTTTACTATCAATATACAATGTATACAGAAAGCTGTGGTGTGGACGGGAGCAGCTTTCTGAGCACCGATTCATTCTACATCTACAAACTATGATTATATCACACAGTAAACTAAGTGTCACATCGCTGGAATCAGGGTCTCTTTTCTTAATTTTGCTGCTCTCAGTTGAGGTAGCAAAAACCTGCAGACAGATTCCCTATAAAGGGTTGGCCAATAATGGGCAACCCCTTTTTAAAAAATAAAGGAGCACACTGAGGTAAGTGCAAAATACACGGAGATATGTCCATTTTTTTCCGGCAGCTTGGATGACAAAGGCCAATATAATGCCCCACTGAAGACACCGATACCATTTTCTCATGTTATAACACGGACGTGTGAATGAAGGTTATTATACAGACCCGATTATAAGCTGCATTGAATAAATGTAATATAATAGGGCGGCATTCACACCTGTGCTGGTCGCCCCATTAGTAGTGCCTAATTGAAGTGAGGTTCTCTGAACACATATAAAAATGACCATAATATGAGCAGAATGCAGATTGTCCATAATGCACGGCTAAGGATCATTGATCGCTATTGCAAAACCCGTGGCTTGCAATCATGGTTATGGATTCGTCACACCTGTTTATTAGCGTTTGTAATAATTCACGCTACATTTGTGAAGTCTCATTTAGATAAGTATTAGATTGGATGCTCACTCCAGATGCTCAGAGTATTGAACAGACCTTAAAGGGTTATTCCCATCTCCAAGATCCTATCCCAATATGTAGTCGGTGTAATAATAATAATATTAGCAAATACCTCCAGTTAGAAATGTAGTATAGTTCTTCTGATTCTCTATGTTTCTGTCCTCATGTGCAGGCATTGCAGGAACTTAGGTATCCATGGTTATGACCAATAGCATCTAGCTGTCACTATGTCGTAACCGTGGATACTCAAGGTCCTGCAATGCCTGCACATGAGGAAAAGAGACAGTGAGTCAGAAGAACTATACTACATTTCTAACTGGAGGTATTTGCTAATATTATTATTATTACACAGACTACATATTGGGAAAGGATCTTGGAGATGGGACTAACCGTTTAAAGTTACACAAGGTTACAAGTGTTAGATGGCAGAATGGCAAAAACACAGAAGAGGAATTCACTAAGACCGGTGTTCAGATATCAGTACTGAACAGATATCTGCTGGAGAAAGATGCCCCAATTTCTGGAGTAAATTATAATAAATCTGTCGCCCCTCCGGCTATGCGCTGTCCATATCTCCTGTCATTTTTGAAAAGATGTGGAAAGCAAAATCGCAAAAAAAAGTTTTTGCCAGAAAAGCGTGGTAAATCTTTAGTTACATTTTCTATATAATGTTCTGACTTAAAGCTCCCAATATTCTCTATATAAACAGATTTTATGATTTAAGAGGGAATGTACCAGAAAGATCACCCTAAAAAAAACTGTTTACAAGGCCATGTACTGTAAGTCCGTGAAAAATAAACGCATTATTCCACGATTTTCATAATTTGCAAATGAGACAATAAGTGCTTTCTCCCACCCAGAGCACTTAATGAAACTCTGTATCCTCAGGTTATTTCCATCCTTCTCCTTGTTGATCTGCATTACCCATCATAAGTGCAAAAAATATATATCACATATGGGTTTCCAACTGTACGGTATTTGTTTTTTACAGATCTATTGCAATTATTAACTCAGAGACCTATATTTGGCTTTTTATTATTTATTAAATTTTGAAAAAAAAACATAAAAAATGGATGCCATATAGTTGTAATATGGATGCAAAAAACTGATATACGGTTGGTACATGGATGAAAAATTGACTATTTTATAAAATCTCATCTGAACTTGGCCTAAATAAAGGACAATAAGGGTCAGTAGCCAAGAAACCACGAGGCTCCATAGAGAACCTGAGCCGGGGCCCATTCATGGGCAAACAAGAATGACTGTTGTAGCCTTAAAAGAAAAGTAGGTTTGATTTTGCAGATAAACTTTTACCGAGAGGCCCAGGGATAATTTGCACAGGAAATAATACTGTACCAGCCTCCTCTGATTAGAGTCCTGTGCCGTGGACATAAATCTGTTTAATCCAGAATGCACCCAGCGCAGATGCTTTAAATTAAGCAGATTCCATCTACCGTAATCAACAATCAGATTTGTTGGTTAATCTGTGTGAAATATGATTTTTGACCTCAAGAAAGACAATTTAAAGATAGATAAAAATTAGACTTTGTCACACAGACCACCGACGTGGTGAGTCCCCAAAATGCTTTTAAAATAATAATTAAAGATCTGAATGCTCCAAACCAAGGAGGCTGTGGGGACATCATACTGTATGGAGGCATCATTTTATGTGTGGGATATTGAGGGAATCATACTGCGCAGAGGGAACTGTGTGGCATCATACTGCCTGGGGTGTTGTGAGGGCATCGTGCTGTGTGTGCGGGATTCTACTGTGGGGGCTTCATACCGTATGTTTGGAATGGTGGGGGCATCATAATGTGCAGGGTTGCTGTGGGGCATCATTTGGTATGTAGGGACATTATACTGTCTGTACGGAGCTGTGGGCGCATCTACTTTGTGTGGAGAGCTGTGGTGGAATCATATTGTGTCTAGGAAGCTGTGGGGGCATCATTCTGTGTATGAGGGACTTAATATAGGGGCATCATACTATATTGTCGTACTGTATAGGAATCATAGTATGTGTGGGGGCATTGTGAGGGCATCAGTGTGTAGGGTGGCACTATGTTACATCATACTGTGTGGGAGGCTGTGTGGGCAACATACTGTGTTTAGGGGAATATGCTGTTTTTGGTGGGTGCCGTGGGGGCACCGTACTACATGTGGGTGGTTGTGGAGCATCATACTTTGTGTGGGATTTCACTGTGGGGCCATCACACTGCATGTTTGGGGCTGTGGAAGTATCATACTGTTTTATGAGAATCATACTAGGTTGGGAGCTTTAGGGGTGTTATACTGTATGAATGGCATCATATTGTGTGGGGGGGCATCATACTGTATGTGGGCACTGTGTGGGTCATGAGAGGGGTACTATACTGTGTGGGAACACTAATGGGCTTCAGGAGAAGCATTATAGGACTGGGCGAGGTTGGGTACTGGCTTGGTATTAAGTAAAACTTGTATGTCACAGTATGTGTGCCTCTTTCTTATTTATCAGAGTTGAGAAGTATGGCAGGCATGGTATATCAAGCTGGATGTGACACTCCTGGGATCTATTTTGTGCAGTTGCAGATTGCCTACACTACATTTATGCTGCTTAAAACGGCTGTCCAGCACTTTCTTTCTCCAACCGCAATGCTGGCCAATGTTTTAGGAAAAAATATTTTAACAGGTAAATATGAAGAATCAAGGCCATGTGCACATCATATTATATAAGATCTGTCTGGTGTAGATTTGTAATATTCTGCTTATAACCTGCTCTGAGCCCATATTCTACTTCCATATGACTGAGATTTTATAAAATTGTGAAAAAAAAATTGTGGCAGGTGCCAAGACATCCTCTATCACATAGCTATACCTAGAAGTATTGCTTCATGCATAAATAAGGTGTCTTATGGAAGTAACAAGAGGCTGCACATGCAATGCCTAAAGGTCTATAATATAATATGGTCATACTTGCCGTGTGTGGCAATGGCATTTGCATACATTCTTAGACTGAGTTTTAAAGGGAATATGTCAGCAGGTTTTTGTCATGTAATCTGACAGTAGCATGATTTAGGGGCAGAGAGCCTTATTCCAGCGATGTGTCACTTACTAGGCTGCTTTTTGTTGTTTTGGTAGAATTTCTGTTTTCTCTGTTGTAAATGTAGTAGTGCTATGAATGCTGAGCCGCCTACACCCCTGATTGGCAGCTTCTTGTGTACACAGTGTATCGTGAGTAAGATGCCAATCAGGAGTGGGTGTAGTAATTAGCTGGACTGACGTGCACGTGAGACTTAGTCTCCATTGATAATCTCCTGCTGGTAAAACACTGATTATATTGAAACTACAGCATACAGACTAATAAGTGGCACATCCCTGGAATCAGGCTCTGCTCCAACATAATACTACTCTTAGATTAAAAAGCAAAAACCTGCTCACAGATTCCCTTAAATGCAGTGCAAGTATGGCAGCAGTTTGCCACCGGGTGAGAAATAGGCAAACAGTTTATCATGATCTCTTTCTGTTTTGCAAAAGGTACATGCAAAAATAACAATCAAAAAGAACCATGTGCTTCAAGCGTGCAAATTTCAAATTTTATGCAGTGTTGTGGGGTAGATCTGACCCGCACGGCACAATATCGCCATGTTTTCATTACATGAAAATCCTGCCTTAGTCAACAGGCCATTTTAGGGATTGTATTTAGTGACAAAAATAAGTCTGGAACAGGCTTCATGAAACATATCCCACTTTATCCAATTTTCCCATCAGCAACTACTGGACAAGCATTTTAAAGAGGTTTTCTAGGACTCAAAGGGGTTTTCCCATGAAGGAAAGTTCATTTTCATCTATAGATCTTGGAATTATAAGTTCCACAATTGGGTGTGCTAAAAAAAGTTCCTGTGCGGAGATAATCTTATAAATGTGCCCCGGCTGTGTAGTGTGTAATGGCCGTGTCTGGCCGTGTCTGACCGTGCAGGAACATGGTCTGATCATAGCACGGCTCCTGGGCAGGGGAGGAAACAAAAGAGTATACAGACAGGACAGTACGGGATCACAGCTGATTTTTTCTGTGAGGTAAAACATTTCCCTGCCTGTTTTTAAACAATGTTTTACTTCAAAAAAAGAATCAGCTATGATCCTGTGCTGTCCTGTCTGTATACTCTTTTGTTTCCCCCCTGTGCAGGAGCTGTGGTAAGATCAGACCATGTTCCTGCACGGTCAGACACAGCCATTGATTAAAATGAACTTTTGTTCGTGGGGAAACCCCTTCAAATCCTGATGATCTATCCCTGGAACAGGTCATCAAGATCATACTGGTGACGATCTGACACCTGGAAGTCACACCAATCAGCTGTTTGTATCTCCGCCCATGCATACAGCCAGAACAGCTCAGCTCCACACACGGAGTAGTGACTGTTCTCTGGAGCTCAGCTCCCAATAACTTTAAAAAAAGCAGCACCTTAGAGTGGTCACTGCATAGCATCCATCTGAAAACAGGTCAATGAAAGTACAGGGTGTCAGACCGCCACTGATCTGATATTTATGACCTATCTTAAGGGTGCTTTTGCACTGCACTATGTCACACGTTCGTTGGTCCAATTGGGGCTTATGTCTGAACTCCCCGCATAACGAGATTCGAACTTATGCACCGACGGGGCCATAGACTATAATAATACCAACAGAGTGAACTTGTGCATCACTTATCAGTCGTGCATCATTTTAAGGCGCATATGCCTACTGGAGGCAGACACTCAGATGTAGTGGGCTGCGTCTGGGTGTCTGCCTCCAATAGGTGTATGCGCCTGAAAATGATGCACAAAAGAGCACAAGTCAACACCATTATGGTCTATGGCCCAGTCGGTGTATACGTCCAAATCCCATTTTGAGGGGTCCAGACGTCAACCCCAATGGGACCAATGAAAGTGTGACAAGCGCAGTGTGAAGCACCTAAGGAAACGCCATCAAGATGAAAGCCTTGAAACTCCTTTTATTTTCTTACCACAAAAATAGCACAGGCTGTGTTTTTCACATGAAAGAATTCCGCGCCCTTTTAATGTGGGAATGAAAGATACAAAATTTACACTTTAATTCAAGAACAGGAAACAGCCAGGCCTAAGGATAAACTGTGACCTGTCCGGGCTTGTAAGAGCCGTTAGAACAGGTATATTCACAAAGTCGTACCTGATTTTCAGATACAAATCACTGCAATTATGGATGACATACCAAACAACTGGCAAATAATTACAGGCTGCGCATGACGTCACCAACATCAAGAGATCTACAACGAACAGGTCCACACACCCAAAGGCGTCAATTGAGGCTTGCGAGAATTAGATTTCTATTACTTGTTCCTCCACACATTATACTGACAGTTCCCCAGGCAAGAAAAAGTCTGTAAGGATGCGAAATTCTCCATGACACTTGTTAAAATGTTATAGGGGAGCAATATATGAAAAAAAACTAATAAACCCAAACATAGGAAATTGGACACTGAGAGTCTCATCCTTTGTCGTGACATTTACGGCATCATGAAACTTGGCTGAGGCAGGATACATTAATAAAATACTAACACATAAGGGGCGATAGAAATCTCAGATCTGCTCTGATCCCACAAAAGCTGATATTTGAGAGACGGAAAAACTGTTGTTGGAAAACTACCGTAACTATTTCCATTTTATATATGCACCCTATACCCCTACAGTAAGTCTCAAACACCGAGTCTGGTCTGCTAGGGACTAGCCTAAAAGTAGTAATGATCCAGATGTTAGTTAGGCCTCATTCACACATCTGTTTTTTGCATACAAGTGCTATTCGGGTTTTACACGGCTACATGGATAGAACGCGTACCTACAGTGAAATAATGAATGGGGCCGTTAACAAATCTGCAAAATCGTGGTGACATGCCTGACTTTGATCTGCGTATCAGACCAAAATCGGCAATACTAGTCTAGGGGTCCATGAAAAAAATCGGAGCGTTGTCCATTTTTTTTACGGACAGCTAGACTGGAGAAGATAAAGAAACTGATAAAAAATAACTAATGAAACTCGGAAGGATTTTCTCGCACAAGAAAATCAATGACGTCTGAATGAGCCCTTAGGGTTATTAGGATTCTTGCTGGGACACAAGCATTGATGAACCAACAGCTTATTTTTAGGATACTCTAAAAAAATATATAGTAAATCACCAATATGCAAAGTTAATGGTGGTGATTTCAATGGAGTTGTCTGGAATATAGTTTCTATTGCTTGGCCCACATAGTGACGTAGCTGCTATATCATTAGATGCTCTTTGTTGCTTTATGGGTATTACAGCCTATATAAAATTGATTTTGGGACACAGTTTGGGACTTTCAAGCGGAAATTTCTTAATCAAACAAGCATTAGGACTATATATGTGGTGGATAAAGTATTTCATTTATTGCAGTACTAGCATTGTGAATGAGATTTTACAAAAATATTTTCTTACCTGATTTATGACCACATCCAAGTTGAGCTGAACTTTCATGTGGTGATAAATTAGTTCAGAGATTTAGAAGAAGACAGATACCTCTGCAGTCAGAATGAGCTCTGCCTGCTATGTACAGTTACACATAGAGGATGCAGAAGCCAAAAAGGTCAAAACATCAGTTTAAAAATGAGCTTTAGACAAAATATTTGCATGAAAAAGGGAACCTGTCATTATGTTTCTGTGTTCTTAGTGGCTGCCACCACAGTGTTATGAGTGCAGCACGCTTCGAAAATCATCTTACTTACATTCTATTGCAGCCCTCCAAAAATTGATTTCAGTCTTGCTCCTCACCAATCACGTCTGTTAGATGGGCGAGTTCCTGAACTATTCTCAGTATCCCCTGTAATGTTATACAATACAGCCAACTTGCCTTGATTTGTGTGAACGGTGTCCAATACATCATCCACATTGCGCTGTCTATCGAGCACTCTCGCTTTACATCTGTTTAGGGCAGCAGAATCATCTGAGCAATGCGCCTGCGTTGGCCTTCAGATGCATGGCGAGAGCACGAGTTAGGAGCCATGCACATGTCCTATCTTTTCCTCGGACGGAGTCGGTCCGAGGAAAAAATCATAGCATGCACGATTTACCTCTGAGAATCGGATGGCACGCGCCCATTCAATTCTACGGGTCCTTGGAAAAAATTGGACGGTACTCGGATGACATGTGAGTGCGGTCCGATTGTCTCGGACTCCATAATATAGTGAAGGTGGAGAAACTTTTTTTGTCTCCACCTCCGAGAAAATCGGATCCCATTCTGATTAGAGTTTGATCAGAGTGTGACTTGCCTAATCGGACTGATTTTCTCAGATGAGAGAAGTATGGTTGCGTGACCCCGGCCTCAGGCGGTGCAATGTGGATGAAGGGAGGAATGTCATCCACTTCAATCAAGGGAAGGGCTGGATTATAAAACATTGCAGGAACTGATGATGATTTGGGAACTGTTCTGGGGAAATATACATATGATTGCAGACAAGATGATGGTCAGTTTTTGAAGATTTAGAATGGCGGAAGCGCGTCAGTACGAAAAAAAATAGAAAATTAGACGAAAATTACAGTCACAACAGAGGTGGGATCTTCCTGATGGCAGGTTTCCTTCAAGTAAAAAAAGGTCTTAATACCCTTTAAGCTTCTGGTTGGGTCGTATTTGATTCTAAGATTTCCCTGCACTTGTCATACTTCTTGATAAAATATTTGTCTGCTGAACAACAATGCGAACTTCATCCGGTTGTATCATTCATCATTATGCAAAACATCAAGGAGATATACTCAAAGTGCAATGCAAATCTCTGTCCTTCCAGGCGGCGCAGAAGCTTTAACCTATTTATTTTCTATTACAAAGTTTAATAGAGATTGTATTGTTTGCGTGCGGCTCCGTGATTGCAGGAGCAATTTACGGATAATGCACTGACCACACGTGCTGCATGCAGATACTTGTAGCTCTGAGTGGAGGAGTTGATCAATAAATTACAATTACTGCAATTACCAAGTCCTTCAATTATAAACAGCCCCAAAATCTTCATACTGTGATTATTGCATTTCTGACAGTCTACCCTTAAAAAAACAATCACAGACTTGTGTATAAAAGGGATAAATGTGCATCCCTGAGGACAAAGAGTGTCCAGCCGAGGAGAAGCGGTGAGGCAGGATCACACATCGTGTATCTCTACAGCGCAGTGTCAGGCTGGGTGTAGGCTGGAGCTACACAGCGACAAGTGTCACACCACATTAAGATCACAGTGTCGGATCATGACATCACACTTAAAGATTTCCTATAGCATCACATTGCAAACCACAATGTACCGCGTCTGCAACGCAGAGTCGCAAATATCCACAATTGTTTTGGATTTTCTGTCGCTGGCTGCAAGTTGTCAAAGGCTTTAGGGACCTCTTCACACGTCTGTATAAAAACATGTACGGTAGGTGGGAAAGTAATATCGTTGTCATCTGTGTCTGTTTTTACCATTAATGTTTTATCAGTGTGTTATCCGTGTGTCCTTATTTACCATCCATGTGTTATCCATGTGTCCATTTTTACCATCAGTGTGTTATCTGTGTGTCCATCTTTACCATCCATGTGTCCATTTTTACCATCCGTGTGTTATCCGTGTGTCCATTTTTACCATCAGTGTGTTATCCCTGTGTCCATTTTTACCATCAGTGTTATCCTGTGTCCATTTTTACCATCCATGTGTCATCTGTGTGTCCATTTTTACCATCCATGTGTTATCCATGTGTTATCCGTGTGTCCATTTTTACCATCCATGTGTTATCCATGTGTTATCCGTGTGTCCATTTTTCCAATCCGTGTGTTATCCATGTGTTATCCGTGTGTCCATTTTTACAATCCGTGTGTTATCCGTGTGTCCATTTTTACCATCAGTGTCATCTGCGTGTCCGTTTTTACCATCAGTGTGCCATCCATGTGTCCATTTTTACCATCCATGTGTCATCCTTGTGTCCATTTTTATCAGCCGTGTGTCATCCGTGTGTCCATTTTTACAATCAGTGTGTTATCCGTGTGTCATCCGTGTGTCCATTTTTACCAGCCGTGTGTCATCCGTGTGTCCATTTTTACCAGCCGTGTGTCATCCGTGTGTCCATTTTTACCAGCCATGTGTCATCAGTGTATTTCTCCTATACTTTTCAATGATAAACATGGACAGCACACGAGTGGCACCTGGATGTCATCCGTGCGCTGTACGTATTTTTCACGGATCCATAGACTTGTATTGGCCCTTGTCATTTGTGCTTTCGGAAAAAATGGACACGTCTCTGTGTGTTTTGCACGGACACGCGGTCTGTGTAAAAACATAGACATGTGCATAGCACCACAGGTTATAATAGGTACATGTGGTATCCGTGAAGAAAACGAATACTAAACATACTGCAAACACGGATGTGTGAAGGAGGCCGTACGCTGCAGCACTGAAATAGTTCACAAGACAGAATGTTGCAGACAAGTTGCACAAATGCTTTTCTGTCATGGGTGCATCGCCACGAAGATCGTCGCGATTGCACATTCTGACTTCTCACAGCTGAGCTGCTGTTTCTTTGTGTTTGGTAATGAGAGAGTTAATTTTACCTAGCTCTTTGCTAAGACTAGGTTCAGCCTCTCCCGGCTGCTTTGGATTATGTTCTAATTAGTTTCCTTTATATTCCTGCCAGTCTGGGTGTTGGATGCCGGTGAAAGCATTCATATAGTTTAGCAGACTGGATCGGTTCTGGGAATACTTAAGCTAAGAGCTCCTTAGTTGTTTTTACTCTTACAGCTTATAGTTTATCTCTGAGACCTATGGTGTTCCTACTGTGTGTGAGTGTTGTATGTAAGACTTTATTTACTTTATTTCTTATCTTTCTTGTATGTCTTTCTGTTCATTAACCGTTACCTGGTCATTCCCTTTGGTGGTATTCAGGGTCCTTCTTAGGACTAGAATACAGTTGGCAGGGATTGATAGGAGACAGGGTTTACGCTGGTGGCCTGGACCTCTGTACCTTTAACAGTACCTCCAGGTTGAGGGATTAGTTAGGACCCCAGTTAGGGTCAGCTTAGACCCCGGTCACCCTCTAGCCGGAGACAGCGTATAACGGATTCCGTTTTGACCCACTGGACTTTCTGTCAGGTAAATCTATGTTATCATATAGCTATGCACATGTTATATAGTATGTTGCCCTTTTGATATAGATTATTGTCATCACATATATATATCTGCTATACAGCGTGACATTTTCACCGGCCATACTAAAGATTCTCCCCAGCTATCATGGATCCAGTAGCCCAGCTGGCCCGGCAGTTGCAGGGATTGTCCATGGAGTTGGCAGACATTAAGTCCAAGGTTTTGTCTCCCCCGGAGCAAACCAGATCTGAACCTAAGGTTGCTCTCCCGGACAGGTTCACTGGTGGGCGGGACAAATTTTTTACTTTCCGGGAGGCATGTAAATTGTACTTTCGGCTGCGGCCTCGGTCATCTGGGAGTGAAGAGCAGAGGGTGGGAATTGTTATCTCGCTCTTACAAGGGGATCCTCAATCTTGGGCGTTCTCTATTCCTCCAGGCTCCCCAGATCTCCAGTCAGTGGATCGATTTTTTACTGCCCTGGGTCTGGTATATGATGATCCGGATCGAGTCTCCCTTGCTGAAACAAGGTTACGTAAAATACGGCAAGGAAATCGTCCAGCGGAGGAATATTCTTCTGAGTTCCGTAGATGGGCAACAGATACTCAGTGGAATGACCCTGCTCTTAGGAGCCAGTTTTGTCAAGGGTTGTCTGACAAATTAAAAGATGTGTTGGCTCAGTATGATTCTCCTCCATCACTGGAGGCTGCTATGGCCCTCGCTATTCGCATTGATAGACGACTTCGGGGAAGACGCGAGGTAACTCCGCCCCCCGTGATGACTCCACCTACTACTAAAGTCCCTTATACTGAGGTTCCCCTGGTCTGTTCTGAGGAACCCATGCAGTTGGGAGGGACATCATTTTGTAGGAGGGAATCAGCGGTGCGCCGCAAGACTAGAAGGTGTTTCTTTTGCGGGAGAGAGGGACATTTTGTTGGGGGGTGTCCATCCCGGACCTCTTTGAACCAAGGAGTTAACCTGGGAGTGTGTATTTCGTCCCCAAATCCCTCTCAGTTTCTCGTGCCTGCGGAGGTGGTGATTGGTACTAGAACTGAGAGGATTTCTGTTTTTCTTGATAGTGGGTCCGGGGCTAATCTGGTGGACACTCGGTTTGCCCAGGTGCATGGTATGCAACTGAGTGTATTGGCCAAACCGGTCCCTATACTCTCTATTGATTCTAGACCTTTTGGTCAAGGTAGCTTGGTACAAGCTGTTCATAACATAGATCTTCGAGTAGGGGCAATACATAAAGAGCAATTGTCTTGTTATGTGTTGGAGGGTCTGCCTGCTCCTATTGTGTTGGGACTTCCTTGGTTGGCTAAACATAACCCAGTGATTGATTGGCAATCCAGAAAGATAAGCCAGTGGGGTGAATTTTGCAAGAATAACTGCATGAGCACGGTCATCGGTGCGGTTGTGCCTAGGACTTTGCCTCCTTTTCTGGAGGACTTTTGGGAGAAGTTCTCAGAGGAGGGGTGTAAAGAGTTACCTCCTCATCGCACATATGACTGCTCAATAAAGTTGCTTCCTGATGCCTTATCTCGTACTTTCCCAGGGGTCGGGAAGACTGATGATCCGGTTCCTATTCCTCAGGAGGGAGTTGTAGTGTCAGCTGTATGCTCTGAGCTTGAGGGGGAGGTATTGGGGGCTCAGGGGGACGCCCCTGTGGGACTTCCAGGGAGACTGATAGTTCCAGATCGCTTAAGACTGAAGGTTACGGAGAACCCTTACAAACGGATGGCTGATAGGAGGAGAGTTTCTGGTCTAGATCTGAGGGTGAACGATCTGGTGTGGTTGTCTACCAGGAATATAAAACTTAAAGTTCCCTCCTGGAGGTTGGGTCCCAGATTCATCGGGCCATACAGGATCAGTTCCATAATTAATCCTGTGGCATTTCGTCTGGACCTCCCTCCTACGTTTAAAATTCATAATGTGTTTCACAAGTCATTACTTAAAAAGTATGTGGCACCAGTCATACCGTCACCTCTACCTCCTCCTTCAGTGGTAATCAATGATAACGTGGAAGTTCATTGGAGGGGGTATGGTCCTGAGGAGAGGACGTGGGTCCCTGCGTCTGATGATAACGCAGATCGATTGGTTCGGACCTTTCACACAACTTACCCGGACAGACCTGGTCATGAGGGTCCGGAGGCCCCTCGTAGAAGGGGGGGTACTGTCATGGGTGCATCGCCACGAAGATCGTCGCGATTGCACATTCTGACTTCTCACAGCTGAGCTGCTGTTTCTTTGTGTTTGGTAATGAGAGAGTTAATTTTACCTAGCTCTTTGCTAAGACTAGGTTCAGCCTCTCCCGGCTGCTTTGGATTATGTTCTAATTAGTTTCCTTTATATTCCTGCCAGTCTGGGTGTTGGATGCCGGTGAAAGCATTCATATAGTTTAGCAGACTGGATCGGTTCTGGGAATACTTAAGCTAAGAGCTCCTTAGTTGTTTTTACTCTTACAGCTTATAGTTTATCTCTGAGACCTATGGTGTTCCTACTGTGTGTGAGTGTTGTATGTAAGACTTTATTTACTTTATTTCTTATCTTTCTTGTATGTCTTTCTGTTCATTAACCGTTACCTGGTCATTCCCTTTGGTGGTATTCAGGGTCCTTCTTAGGACTAGAATACAGTTGGCAGGGATTGATAGGAGACAGGGTTTACGCTGGTGGCCTGGACCTCTGTACCTTTAACAGTACCTCCAGGTTGAGGGATTAGTTAGGACCCCAGTTAGGGTCAGCTTAGACCCCGGTCACCCTCTAGCCGGAGACAGCGTATAACGGATTCCGTTTTGACCCACTGGACTTTCTGTCAGGTAAATCTATGTTATCATATAGCTATGCACATGTTATATAGTATGTTGCCCTTTTGATATAGATTATTGTCATCACATATATATATCTGCTATACAGCGTGACATTTTCATCGTGTGACTTGACTGACAATTGAGATCCGGTGTCTTATTGCAACAACGCATCTAATGATTTTCTATGGTCTCACATTGCGACCTGCGACCATCTGCGACTGCAACACAGGGACACAATGTTTCCAAATATGATTGATTTTCTGTCACTGGACACAAAGTGCAGATGACCATTTTCAATAAACTTCAATGCAAGAGGCATGCGATCACAACTTGCATGCGACTTCTCTGCGATATGACTATTTACAGCCAAATAGCAGCTCTAAAATAGTCTCAGGGCAGTAAGTCACAGATAAGTTGCACATATGTTTCTGTCGCAAGACACCAGTCATTGTGTAGATCCAGCCTAATCGGCACCCGACCCTATCAATTACAAAAAAGAATGGATTTCAGCAATTGATATACAAAAGTGTAATCCGTTGCTATTTTAACACCTATGCTCTCAAATTCAGGCATGCCCTGTCCTAAAAGAGGCGAGATTTATGTAAGCCCTGTCCAAAAGTGAGAGCTCCTCCTAACTTCAGTGTTCCTGGGTAGGACTAAATGTGAGAGCTCCTTCTAGTTTCAGTGTTCCTGGGCAGGACTAAAAGTGAGAGCTCCTCCTATTTTCAGTGTTTCTGGGCAGTACTAAATGTGAGAGCTCCTCCTAGTTTCAGTGATCCTGGGCAAAACTAAAAGTGAGAGCTCCTCCTAGTTTCAGTGTTCCTGGGCAAAACTAAAAGTGAGAGCTCCTCCTAACTTCAGTGTTCCTGGGTAGGACTAAATGTGAGAGCTCCTTCTAGTTTCAGTGTTCCTGGGCAGGACTAAAAGTGAGAGCTCCTCCTATTTTCAGTGATCCTGGGCAAAACTAAAAGTGAGAGCTCCTCCTAGTTTCAGTGTTCCTGGGCAGGACTAAAAGTGAGAGCTCCTCCTATTTTCAGTGTTTCTGGGCAGTACTAAATGTGAGAGCTCCTCCTAGTTTCAGTGTGTTTCTGGGCAAAACTAAAAATGAGAGCTCCTCCTAACTTCAGTGTTCCTGGGCAAAACTAAAAGTGAGAGCTACTCCTAGTTTCAATGTTCCTAGGCAGAACCAAAAGTTAGAGTTCCTCCTAGTTTCTGTGTTCCTAGGCAGAACCAAAAGTTAGAGCTCCTCCTAGTTTTTGTGCTCCAGTGCAGGACTAAAAGCAAGACATCCTCCTTGTTTCAGTGATCCTGGGCAGGACTATAAGTGAGAGCTACTCCTAGTTTCAGTGTTCCTGGGCAGTACTAAAAGTTTGAGCTCCTCCTAGTTTCTGTGTTCCTGGGCAGGACTAAAAGTGAGAGCTCCTCCTAGTTTCTGTGTTCCTAGGCAGAACCAAAAGTTAGGGCTCCTCCTAGTTTCTGTGTTCCTAGGCGGAACCAAAAGTTAGAGCTCTTCCTAGGTTCTGTGTTCCTAGGCGGAACCAAAAGTTAGAGCTCCTCCTAGTTTCTGTGTTCCTAGGCGGAACCAAAAGTTAGAGCTCCTCCTAGTTTCTGTGTTCCTAGGCGGGACTTAAACACCTTTATTTTAAAAAGCAAGTTGTTGTTAAGTATGAATGCAGCAAATATAACAGTCTAGAGGCCAATGAACTTCCACACATAGATTCTGTATGTATCTCACTGAAATAAATTATGGCATTCTCCATTGTGGCATGCTGCATTACTGAGGCATTCAAGAAAAAATTCTAGGGCTATGCTCTATAAGAAGCCACCATACCATCATTAAATTTACCATTTATAGTCATTTCTACTTTAACAAACAGATGAAGTATTATACAGCCCGCCATTGACTATAAATTGTCTAAGCGGCTGACAATATGCAGTTGGCGGGGGTAAGGCTGAAGCGAAAAACTCTAGTGCTTGGTCTGTTGGGACAAATAGCGAAATAGAGCAGATTAGATACCAAAATGTATCATGATGACATCAAAAAAATAGATTTACCTTATGCTTAAACTTGTTGGAATTCTTGTTTTCCTTCTTATTCAGGTCAATAAAGTAATGTGTTATCCGATCCTTAGATTTAGAATCCATATCCCACGAGATCTTGAAGGAGTCACATGTGATATTACTTATCTTGATGTTGTGAGGTACAGGCAGTTCCTCCATCTCTGCGATGCCGCTGTCTTGAGATTTGTTCCCTGAAAATAAGAAACATGTTATTATACATGATCTGTACATGTTTTACAAGGAGACCATGTAACTAACCATAGTTATGATTAACTACACACTAAGGGGAGACATTTGTCAAATGAGACATCAATGAAATATCAATGGGCTGGTTGAAGACCATGTACAACTTTGCATATATTTTTTTTTAATATTCATTTCCATTCAAAATGTAAAGTTAAGCGACTATCTAAAAAGCCTTCATTCATGTTCAAGTCCTTTGTTTAGCTGAGTGATCTGCAAAATATTACAAATTCCATCAGCTCATGCTTCTGATGGTTCTCAATGCTCTCGTTCTCCCCATCTTTCAGTGTTAGAGAAATCAGCTGGAAGGTGGAAGTTATACACAGATTTCAACAGTATGGACAGGGGGGAAAAAGCATGTTCAGTCTCAGGGAGGGCAGAGAAAACAAAAGAGGAAGATACAGAGAAAAACACAAAGAGGAAATAAATGTAAGATAATAGTTGGGCTGGTATATGAGCTAATGAAGACAGCAGCACCCTGTATACACACAGAGCTCATAGCCAGCTTATATTTTAGGGAAAGACACTCCCAAAAGAGAAAAATTGAAAACTTGGATCAGGTTACAAACTAAATATTAGGGGGTCTGAAAATGAGTGATGGAGTGAAGATCAGTACCTACAACTTAATGCAATTTTTTTAACTAAAGGTACCTACTAACATATGTAAAAATATTGCTTTCCTTTCATATCAAAGGTGTCTGTAGCCTCTAAGGTTTCCTTATTGCATGTGTAATTATAATCAATGGAGCTGGCAACTTGAATATACGTTCTGAGTAATAGAAAAATGAAAATGCCACCAAATAGTAGAAATGGTATCAGAGTTAGGAATGAGCAGACCTGTGGAAGTTCTGGTAGTGGTACCCGACCCACACCTTATCCCAAAGCGTGATTCAGGTACCAGAACTGTACCCAAACTCGAATCAGAACCCGAACCCCATTTAGAAGAATGGTGACCCGAACTTTTGGATGGAAAATTCTCTCCCTCTGTCTCTTCAATAGACTTCCCCCGGCACTCGGAACATTGCTACGGACTTCCGGGAGAAGTCGGTGTTCGGCGTTTAGCACCGGACACTAGGGTCCTTTTGGGGTATCAGTCTCTTCTATTGGTGCTTTCTGTCCTGTTGAAAAATTATTTTACTTTTGACTAAGGTAGTGATATGATAAGTCACCTCAATATCCCGCCATCATTTTTCACTGATGTCATGATAAATAGTGAACTATCATCTACATGGTTATTACCACTTTACAGCCTATCATTATAGCTGATAAAGATCTGTAATAAAAAGCCCAAAAGACACACACCTTCAGCAATCACTGAGGAATCACTGGAGTCCCGTCTCTTCTCGCCAAGTATATGTGCATTGTTCTTATACACAAGTACAGAAGGAGAGAGGACCCTGCCCGCGAGGGCTCACAGTCTACAGGGATGGGTGAGAATACACTAGGAGAGGGTAGAGCTGGTCATGCGGTGGTTCAGTAGACTGAGGATCATTGCAGGCTGTAGGCTGGTCGGAACAGGTGGGTCTTCAATATCTCTAATGATGCTCGTTTCCCTAAAAAAATTACACCTGTTTTGTAGAGATCTGATGTGATGGTCATGAGAAAACTAGCCAGGAAGCCATATGCAAATCCAGCTAGAAGTGCACTTGGGGAGTGTCGATGCGTGTGTAACACGCCCCCAAAGCACTTCCTGGCTAATGTATATGTATATGGCTTCCTCACTAGATTTCTAACGATTTGCACATCTGATCTTTACTAGAAAGGTGTCATTTTTATTGACACACAAGCAACTTTACAGTCATGTCACTAAGTATAATCCCTTTAAAGGAAACCTATCGGTAAAAATGTGCTGACATGTTTCCTTTAAAGAGATTATCCCATGCTTGAATTGCTACCAAACACTTGTCTTCTTCTTTGATGTCAGCGTGTACTATCCTGCTAGGATAATTCATGTATGACTTCACAGTAAACTTACAGCTAGCTGCCCATTACCTAAACCCACAATCTTAAAGAGTAATCGCCATTTTAATTTTGATTCCATAAATCAGTAGTACACATGAAAATAAGCAACTTTATAATATATCTTATCAGAGAGATCTGCTTCTTTCTCTGCCAGAATTGATCAATCATTATAAAAATTCTCAATAAAATCTGCATTCAGTGGAGACTTTCCCATTACCGAGATAGGAGATGGCAGCTGCTACTGATGACACTCTATGTAGGCGGGAAAAGGAGGGAGGAGCTCTGCCTCTAGCTCCTCCCTCCTCCCGCCTACACAGAACTGTATCCATAGCAACTCTCATCTCCTGTCTCCCAATTTTGCTAATGACTGATCAATTTTGGCAGAGAAAGAAGCAGATTTCTCTGATCAGATATCTTACAAATTAAATTATTTTCATCTGTACTATTGATTTATAAAATAAAAATTAAATTGACGGTTCCTCTTTAAGTGAAGGTGCCAAGTAACTTGTCTCAGATTTCCAACTGTGAGGGGGCAAGAAAGGTTATTAGGTCTTTCATTCGATCTGTAAGGCGCTGTGCAATATGTTGGCGCTATATAAGTAAGGAAAATAAACTTTTCATCATAGTTTTATGTCTTCGATTTTGACCCTTATGAAGTAGGAAACCCCCATACTAAATAATGCATCATTCTGATTATTATACAGCTATTTGTAAAAGAAAAGAAAACAGAATTGCAATTGTCCATTTCAGTGCATGTATCACACATCTATAGCTTGTTCTCAGTTTTACCCTAAAGAAAAACTCTTGACTCTTCTGTTAAAGTCAATTGTGAATTTATCCATATAATCCACCATTGTAAACCAGCAATGTCTGTGCTAAGATTCCGGGATTAGAATTTACCAATACACAACCACGATGATAACACAATAAGGTCCTCAATGGCTCCATGCACCACCCAACACAATGACTGACTTCTTTCCTCCATGACTGTGTAGTCCTTTGATAATTTATTATAAAAAAAGGCAATTTACTCATCCTCTACAAAATAAACAAGTGACTATTCTATATAATAACTGACTGTTTTAGCTCAACAAAGAAATAAAAACACTGCAAAATTCTTCATGGTACAGATGAGAACTTTACAAATTGTCCATTATTTTTGGAAAATATATTTCTATACAAACAGTAAATTCTTCATGACTACAGTAGATGGGCCTGGGGATATTCTGAGCAGCCTTCAAAGTTAAATATATGGATGCAGAAAGTGTGATAGAAGTCAGTGGGATCATTTTTCCCATAATAAATGACTCTTCCAAACAAGCAAATTATAAATGGCTAAAAGAGCAAATTACCGTACTAAAAGGAAAAAGATTTGGAATTTCATGATTCAAGTATATTCTGCAAGTACTGCTCATATAAGACGGTGGCGGCCCACTCATGTGCAGGAGCCCACCAGAGGATTCTCCTGTTCTCCTGTGGGCCAGTCCAAGGCTGTTCCTGATCCTTATTTTGCCCAACAACTGCAGAACATACAGCTCTGGCAAAAATTAAGAGATCACTGCGCAGTTTTATAAAAATCAGCTTCTCTACATGTCTGACAGCCATTCCATTCCAGTGTCAGTTGAATTCCCACCAGAGTACACCTCATTCTACTTAATGTGCTTCTGATTAGGTGATCACCTGAACCAAATCTTATTTAACAAAGGAAAGTATAAAAAAACACTACTGTGGTGTTCACAATCCTCTTGCAATAGGACAAGCTGGATGCAAAACAAGTGCTAGTAATATCCCAAAAGTAATATGAATGAAAAAGTAACTTTTAACCATGCCAAAGGAGTTGAAAAGAAAAGTCTTGAGTGAGGAAAAGAAGGGCTGAATTCTGGCTTTACTAGCAGAGGGATACTGTGAGCATCATGTTGCCCCCATCCTTAACATTTCTAAGACGGTAGTCCATTACAACAAGGTCAAGCAGCAGACATTGGAGACAACAAAGCTACAGACCGGCAGAGTGTGAAAACGACTCTCCACAGACCGGGATGTCTGTTATCTTATTGGAATGTCACTCAGCAACTGCAGGATGACATCAAGTGACCTGCAAAAGGAATAGCAAATGGCAGCTGGGGTGAAGTGCACGGCAAGAACAGTTTGTAACAGGCTCCTAGAGGCAGGGCTCAAGTCATGTAAAGCTAGTAAAAAGCCTTTCATCAATGAGAAGCAAAGGAGAGCCAGGCTGAAGTTTGCCAAAGGCCATAAGGATTGGACCATAGAGGACTGGAGTAAGGTAATCTTCTCTGATGAGTCTAATTTTCAGTTTTGCCCAACACCTGGTAGTCTAATGGTTAGACAGAGACCTGGAGAGGCGTACAAGCCACAGTGTCTAGCACCCACTGTGAAATTTGGTGGAGGATCGCTGATGATCTGGGGATACTTCAACAAGGTGGAATTGGGCAGGTTAATTTTTGCAAAGGACGTATGAATCAAGCCGCATACAAGGTTATACTGGAAAAACAGTTGATTCCTTCTGCTCAGGCAATGTTCCCCAACTCTGAGGACTGTTTTTCCAGCAGGACAATGCGCCATGCCACACAGCTAGGTCAATCAATGTGTGGATGAAGGATCACCACATCAAATCCCTGTCATGGCCAGTCCAATCTCCAGACATGAACCTCATTGAAAACCTCTGGAATGTAATTAAGAGGAAGATGAATAGTCACAAGTCATCAAACAAAGAAGAACTGCTTACATTTTTGTACCAGGAGTGGCATAAGGTCACCCAAAAGCAGTGTGAAAGACTGGTGGAAAGCATGCCAAGACTAGTGTTGAGCGATACGATACTGCAAATATCGGGTATCGGCCGATATTGGCTGTATCGGAATTCCGATGCTGAGTTCCGATATTTTCGTCAGATCGGATACCGGAATCGGAATTGTCACTGTCACTGTCAGTGTCCGTCGGTCGGGTCTGTCAGGAGTCAGCGGCACTTACCTGGCAGAAGATCTCCGGCGGTCACATCCCGGACTGCTTCATGGTCGCCATCCTCTTCTCCCCGGCGGTCACATGCAGTATCTCGCGATAACTGCAGTGACTGCTGGGTAATCGCGGCCGTAAAGCAGTCAGTCCGATGACGTCACCGCCGGGGAAGCTGGTAAGCAGCTGTGCTGCGCCGGGATGTCAGGCTCTGCCTGTCATTCCGATGTAGCAGAGCTGGATCGTCGTGGGACAATCGTTACTATGGACTGCGTCGGACAGGTGGTATACTGTTGGTTTGTTTTTTTTCTTTTTTTACAGGAGATCGATGGCGTCGCAGGAATGAGAGAGTAATAAAATTAATGAAAACTGTGTTGTCTCTTTTATTTCATTAAAAGACTTTTTTCTTGCTGTGTTTTTTTTTTAAACATTTAATAACTTTGGGATTAATAATGGATCGGTGTCTTATTGACGCCTCTCCATTATTAACCGGGCTTATTGTCACCGTGCAATCAACGGTGACATTAACCCCTTATTACCCCGCTTGCCACCGCTACAGGGCAAGTGGGAAGAGCCGGGTAAAGTGCCACAATTGGCACATCTTTTGATGCGCCAAATGTGGGGCTGCTGTAGCCTGGTATTATCAGGCTGTTGAGGGCCAAAATCCATGGGCCTTGACAGTCTTTTAATACCAGGCCGCAGCAGTCTGCATTTTACTTGGCTGGTTAACAAAAATAGGGGGGATCCCCACGCCGTTTTTTTTTTCGAGGGGATCCCCTATTTTTGTTAACCAGCCAAGCTAAGCAGACTGCTGTGGCCTGGTATTATCAGGCTTGCAAGGTCCATGGATATTGGATCCTTACCAGCCTGAAAAACCAGGCCTCAGCGGTCTGCTTCATCTGGCTGGTTAACAAAAATAGGGGGGACCCCACGCCATTTTTTTTTCGAAGGGAACCCCTATTTTTGTTAATCAGTTCCCTCTGACGTCACTGATGGTGTCCCTGGCTGACCTGAAGTGAAAGTGGAAAGCAATCAATTAAGCTTTCCACTTCCTCTCCTGTCAGCCAGGAGAGGAACTCATTCATTTGGGGGTTTACTGTGAGGCTGCAGCATTAGCTGCGGTCCCTGCAGTAAACATTAACCCTTTCTGAAGGATTACACCGTGGGACCTGACTGTGCATCGGATTGGTAAGAATAATTTTGCTTTATTATTTTATTTTTATAATGGTTTTAGCAGACATACACCATGTCTGTATCTGCTACTGGGAAGGAGTGAAGTGCTGTGCACCAGCTTCCCAGATCAAAGTCCGAGCCCCAGAGAGCAGACTGCCGTTGAAATGCGCCTGTGTATTTCCACAGTCCCACTGCGCATGTCATGTGAGGGCCCATTGCCTCCCCTGCCTGTATGAGACAGGTGCGGAAGGGGGAGGGGGGAGCCCGAGAACAAGACAGCACTTCTCGTTAGGAACGAGAAGCGCCAATCGAAGGGGCGGAGCCAGGACTGGGAGCAGGAGATGGCCACAGCGATGCTCGCTCAGAGCGAGAAAAGCGTCATAGGCAGTGGGCGGAGCCGCCGGATGGGCGGAGCTTGGCCTATCCCGGCCAGAAGCCGGGGACTAAATTAGAGGCCGCGGCCGACGCGGTGTGATGGACGCGGCGACGACCGCCGCAGCCGGCGGAGTGACGGCCGCGGCCAGCGACCGAGGCGCCAGCCCCCCATGCGCTGGCCACTGTGGCCTCTGCAGGCAACAGCCGCGGTGGCGATGGCGACGGCGGGGGAAGGGGGGAAAACAGCGCCCTACGATGCAGCAGAGTCGGGAGTGCTGCAAGGGCAATAGAGGAGGACGTGGTCCGCTCCTTACATTCTCAATCCACCATCCCTTGACAGGGAGGTGGAGAGGGCTCTTTTTCCTCCTGGCACCAGTCTTATGGTCACATAAATGCCGCTGGAAACACATGGTGTCAGGAAGAGTAATGGCTCCGGAAGGGGTTACATGGGGCGACCCCCTCAGATGTACTCACTGTGGAGCCCCTCCGGCTCAGAACTCCGGCGACCGGCACGGCTGTACCTACTCAATCCAACATCCCTTTGATAGGGAGATGGAGAGGGTTTCTTCCCTGTGTCCTAGCACCAGCCGCTTTCAGTAGTGGTGGTGAGGGGTTTTTGCTCCCGAAGCCGCATTTGGAGCGCGTTTACAGCCGTCAGACTCATGGGGAGAGCGGCCCATTGAAGGGATCCGTCGCTCAATGGTAGCGTTGCAGGAGGGGGTACTGAGGCGACACTCCGCGTTCCCGCCTGTTGATGATTTTGGGAGATCGGGACTTTTCATTAAGACCCGTCGCCCTTCCATGCGTGGAAGAAAGAAAAACAATAAAACTTGAAAAATAAAAATTGAACAATAAAATTTGGGGTCTGTAATCAACCCTAGTGTCTCCTACAGACACTAAGCAAGAACTGGTTCAGGCTAGAGCCAGCAGAGGGTGTATACTGCGGAGGAGGAGCCAATCTTCTTTGTGCATTTGCTTGTCTCCTAGTGGCAGCAGCATAACACCATGGTTTGTGTCTCCCAATGAGGTGAAGGAGAAAGCATTTTTAGTATCTAGTAGCACCCCTTTTGCAAGTATCACAGCTTGTAATGATTTTTGTAAAAAGCCAAGAGTCTTTCTCTATAATTTTAATCAGGGGTGTCCAAACTTTCACATGCCACTGTATAGCTTTGTGAGTAAATATGTAGTATAACCTGTGTTTTTATCAATTCAACCTCTGCAATTTCTGGTCCAGTGGGCGGTCCTACCAGTGGGCGGTCCTACCAGTGAGAGGTCCTATCAGTGACTGACAGCCTTCCTTGTATAAGTGTGCATAGAGAGATAGCTGTCAGTCACTAACCAAAAATCCCAAAAAGGGGATTTAATGATTAAATCATGGGTTATACTAATCTTTACTCACAAAACTATATATCAATCTGCTCAGCTCCTCCTGCTGTATATCATAGCTCCCGCATTTTCATGGTGACAGGTTCCCTTTAATGTTTTGTTTAAGGCCATGATAATAGTTATATGAATTTTTATTATTGAACCGAAAAAAAAATTAAAATCTTTTATTGTAAAGCAATGTTTTTATGAAAGGAGCAAGGATAAGCTAAAAAAAACAAAACAAAGGAAAAAAACGAAAGTCTTTGTTCTCCATTTTCTAGCATTTGTTCCCATTAGTTAAGCATTTCTCGGAGGTTTCCCGCTTTATT
Source organism: Oophaga sylvatica (assembly GCA_033576555.1). NCBI lineage: Eukaryota > Metazoa > Chordata > Amphibia > Anura > Dendrobatidae > Oophaga > Oophaga sylvatica. The sequence goes on along the minus strand of JARQOD010000003.1, from coordinate 542,277,886 downwards.
ATTGCACATAGGCTTCTAACTCTCTTTTAAAATGTGCAGTGAAGCGGAGCAGGGATTTTTTTTTTCAATAACACACCTTCTTGGTGGAATTGAATTAGCCGTCTGTTGTCAGAAGATTCCAGCAGTATTGAAATGAGCCGTCTGATCTCTTACGGAAGGATCTTGATTATTTCGCTTTTGTTGATTGCACAAGAGTACAGACAAGTGTTAGGCACTGAGCAACCTGACCCAATTGCGACACCTACATTTCTGCACGGCACATACAGGTCTCATTCAGAATTATTTAGAAGAGTGGATTTATTTAGAAGCATGTGACAGTGTTTCCTAGATAATAAGGGAACATTTCTAGACCTTTAGCAAGTAAATACATCGTAACACTTGGAAGGAGTTCTTATCACATTGAGAAAATCCTGGAAAGGTGAGATTCTGAATACTTAAAGGGAATCTGTCCGCCCTGGGACGTATATGACCTATTAATATGGGCATACAGGTAATAGAAATGTTACACTAGTCCTACCTGTCTGCCTTATATTAATGGTCTTGTTGTGGAGAAATGTAATATTCTGTCTTTATGTTAATGATTTCTTCCAGGCTCTGGGGCGTGCGGTGCCTGGAAGAAATCCCTGCCTCCTGTCTTCATTGCAACCCCCTCCCATCAGCGTCAGTTATGGCCCTGGAATCCCGCGCCTGCGCCCTGCACTCCCTCAGAAATACATATCCCCTCTGTGGGCACTGCATTCAGGCATCTTCAGAACAGGCGCCAGTGAGTTCCGCTCCAGGGACCTCCAGGGTGTGCGCCGATAAGGCGCTCTCCCCACTTCCTCCATGCATAGTCATCGCTATTTACTCATGGTTACTAGTGATGACTGTGCAGGGAGGAAGTGGGGAGAGCACCTTATTGGTGAGCATACTGGAGGTCACAGTGACTCGCCGGCGCCTGCGCAAAAGATCCCTGAGTGCAGCGCCCATAGGACGGAGGATGAGGTATGTATTTCTGAGGGAGCGCAGGGCGCAGGTGCGGGATTCCGGGGCTATAACTGACGCTGATGGGAGGGGGTAAAATTGTAATGAAGATAGGAGGCAGGGATCTCCTCCAGGCACTGCACGCCCCGGAGCCTGGAAGAAATCATTAACATAAAGACAGAATATAACATTTCTCCACAACACGACCATTAATATGAGGCATACAGGTAGGGCTAGTGTAACATTTCTTTTACCTGTATGCCCATATTAATAGGTCATATACGTCCCAGGGTGTCAGAGTCCCGTTATAAATCTTTTATTCCTCTTTTTCTCTCACTATTTTCTTCTACAGAAGAAAAAGTAAAAAATATGAATCAATATATGAGGGAATTGTCTCCAAATTGAAAAAAGGAAAAAGAAACATGAATATAGCTTGTTGCCAACTTTTAGGGACATTGTAGATACATGGCACAGTGCGGCAGACCTAAAAGATAACCAGTCATATTGAAAATGGTTTCCAATCTGCCAGCATCCAGTTTTAGGGCAGGAGGAGCTGAATAGAAAGATATATAACTTGCAGGAAAATATTCAGCATAAGGGCTGGTGGAGACGACCGTATAACTCGGACAAGTGCTATCCGTGGTTTTGACGGATAGCGCTCGTACCCTTCTTATTCCATGAGTCTGTGCACATGTCTGATTTTTTTCCTCTGACTGAATGGTTTGAAAAAAAAAATTGCAGCATGCACGATTTACCTCCGAGAAACTGATGGCTCCTGCCTATTCAACTCTATGGAAAATATAACATTATACTGATTCCTCCAGCTAATTTCTTATACATAGAAAAGGATCCTAATAGTGCACACGCCATTAAAAGCACAGATACATTTGAAAAGCAGATTCCAACCAACTTTATATTTTTAAAGACTAATCATCATTTCATTTTTTATAGATCAATATAACACATGAAAATACGAAACTTTGTAATATATTTTATCAGAGAAATCTGCTTTCTTTTCTGCCAGGACTCATAATTCATTCTCAAAATTGCCAATTCACAGATAAAAACCTGTGTTCAGAGAAGACAGATTATTACATTGCTGAGATACAAGATGGCAGTTACTACTGATAAGATACCATGAAGAAGGGGGACCTGGAGGGAGAAGCTAGAGGCAGAGCTCCTGACTCATTATTCTCCCCCTCACATTTTTGGGCACCCAATTCTTAGGAACAGTAGAGATCACGTCAGCTAGACCCCCCAAAAAGTCACACATTTATCAACAATAGTCAATAAATTTTATTTTTCTAGGAAAAACCTCCCTAAGAACTAGAAGTCTGTGCATGAGTGCCAGGTGAACAGGAGAAGATAGTGGACACCAAAACAAATAAACCACCGGATTGTGACCGCTAAGGCCTCTTTCACACTTCAGTCGTGTGACGTCCGCCCAAGCGTGAAAATGGCGGATCCGATAGAAAAGTGGAAAAACGGATGGAAAACTGGTCAGTTTCTGACGGATCCGCCAAGAAGATTTCACCCGGAAATGATGAAAATTTTGTTCCGGAAATGTAAGTCCGGACCGAGGAGAGAGAGAGAGAGAGAGAGAGAGAGAGAGAGAGAGAGACCCGGACAGTTTTGGCAGCATTTTCAATCACTTTCTATGGAGGCGACGGATCCGCGTCAAAAACGGATGCAAGCGGATCCGCCGCCTGTAGGCGGCCATTATACGAAATGGCGGATGCGGCGGATCCGTAGTCCGCCATTTTGGCGGAGCAAAAAAACGTTGCATTGGCCGTTTTTGTAAAATGACGGACGCCAATTTTTTGGCGGATCCGTCAAAAAACTGATCAAACGGACAACCATCCGTCAAAATCCGTCACTAATGCAAGTCAATGGGAAAAAAAGCGGATCCGCCAAAAAAAAAATGGCGGATCCGTTTTTTTCACACTTTGGCGGATTTTGACTGACGTTGCACGACTGAAGTGTGAAAGAGGCCTTAGGCCATAAATTTGGCGTCCGCCTTTTTTTGAAAACGTTCAATGCAACGTTTTTTGTGTGCGTCAAAATGGCGGACTATGGCGGATTTGCTGCGTCCGCCATTTTGTATAATGGGCGCCTATGGGTGGCAGATCCGCTGCCATCCGTTTTTGACAGAATCCGTTCCTCCCATAGAAAATGCTCAGAACACTGTCTGGGGTCTCTCTCTCTCTCTCCCCTCCGTGCCAGACATGCGTACCTGCATTTTCCGAGTTTAAAAGTTCATGACGGATCCGTCTAAAAACGGATCCGTTTGCATCCGTTTTGCACTTTTTTGGCGGATCTGATTTTTCCACACTTTGGCAGATTTTAACTGACGCCAAACGACTGAAGTGTGAAAGAGGTCTAACCTGACTGCTATCGAGCCGCTTTTTGCCTCCTCTGTCAGTGACCGTCCACCTAGCTTTCATCTCAGCAATGGAGTCATTCATAGCCAGCCATACAGAACAACAGGTTACAGGCTGTTCTAAAACTTATGTAGTCAGTAGTGATGAGCGAGTATGCTCGTTACTCGGATTTTCCCAAGCATGCTCGGGTGATCGAGTATTTGGAAGTGCTCGGAGATTTAGTATTGTCAAAGCAGCTGCATGATTTGCGGCTGTTAGACAGCCTGAATACATGTGGGGGTTGCCTGTTTGTTAGGCAAGCCCCGCATGTGCTGGGGCTGTCTAACAGCCACGAATTATGCAGCCACAGGTGTAAAGGTCGGCCAGGGCAGTAGTCGTGACTGAGAATGGGGGGCATTGTATACCCTGGCCTCCCTCTACAGGAAAACGGTAACTCTTATCTTGCATGGCACAGTCAGTACTCACTGTGCTGTCAGCGTCCCCTTTGCTGCGCTGGCATAGCGCTGCTTCTGGATTCCAAGGAATAGAGACACAATCCAGAGCAACTCTTAACTGAACAGATTTACTTACTTCAGGACACAGCACATCCATTTAGTCTCCAGCATTTCCATCACAGTAAAGACGGCACATCACTTCATCTTTCCCTTCACTGTTCCTTGCGTCACTAAGTGTTTCCGCGGGACGGAGCATCTCAGACGGCTCCTAAGTGTCCTCCCTGTAAAGCGTCACCACGGTGAAGCGCTCTCCTGCCCGTTTCGCCCCGGACATCAGAGATTAAACCCACGTAGCTATCCACCACATTCTGGAGTGACCTGCCCGTACACCGTACACTTACAGTGACCTTCAAATCTTCCTCTGCTTCCTTCCTTTCTCTTTCTCTCTACTGCTGGTTCTGCAGTAGCTGGCTCTTCTCTGACTACCCCCTGGATGCCTGGGCACACGCTTTAACGTTACGGGGTAGTTATGCAGCTCGGGCGTATAGCCCACCCGAGCATAAAGGGGTCTGGCCCCCAACTCTCTGAAACAGGAAGACTTCTCTAGCTTATTCCCCAGCTAACCCTCCTATAGTTAACTATTTACAGTGTGTCTTAACCTAATGAACTCTGTGCCCCCATCTAGTGGACATACTGTACACTGCACTATCCCTATTATAAACATTGTGCAGAAACATAAATATAAATAATACAACTACATACAATACATATATACATGCACAATAAGAACATGGAGGTATTAAGGGGTAAGAATCTCAACCCCTTAACACAGGGACTCGAACATAATATACAAGCACGCTGAAGATACTCGGATA